>OZ021726.1:3777407-5002407 GCA_963978545.1 Linyphia triangularis
GAAGATTAACCAATCACAGTTCACTTTTATAGTTGGATGGGAATGCAAAAAACCTTATAAAATGCTAGAGTATATATTTTTTGCACATTATCTATATATTTAATAGGCAATACGTTTTTTGGGGTTAGTCCGTCCGCCTAAACTGCTCAACCAATTTCAATGATCAAGGTGTCATTTTAAAGGAAATAAGCTGTAGATTTGCCAAAACGTGCCAAAATAATTTATTAACACTTTATTAATTAGTTAAATTTCAATGTTCTTCATCATTAAGCTACTACAAAGTCTCAATGATTTTGAATATATGATTGGCAACATCCTTACGTATGTAAACAACAAATCCGTTGCTAATTTTAAAGCTCTTTTTAAACTCTTCGTTTTAAAGTTGATTTTTTCTGTTTTTCTGAAGCATTTTTGTATTAGAGTAATTATTATTTTGAAGTATTTCTATCCAGAAAATGCTTCGCGTTGGACTTCGTTCTCTAACGGGGCGACTTATCAGAATAAATAAAAAATATTAGGACTTCAATGTAAGGGCATAGCTAATGAAGTTTTAAGTCAGAACGTTGGCGGATAGTATATTAACTAACTATATATGAAACTTGCAATTTGGGTGTTTTCTCTATTAGGCCTTACATTAAATTTATAAAAATTTGGTTGCATTTTTTATGGCTGGCAAACCTATTTGAGCGCAGCAAGATGTTTTAACCACAAATTCGAGCGGCAAAGCCGCTCAATCCGAGCGCAGCGAGGCGTTTGGGGGTTGGCGAGCGTTAGCGAGCAGGGGGCGAAGCCCCCTAGTTACTAATTAAGGTCTACCATTGACATTTTTGCTGTGTACAACCCCAAATTTTATTTTCAATCCTCGGCAATCCGTATTTTTTCCCACCAACGGCATCTGGCAACTGCTTCATTTTCCCAGTGTTAAGCAGTCTATCCAGTTGTTTATTTATATCGATGGTTTTGTTATGTATTCTCAACACTTTAACTAGGAAACCAAATCGGACGATTTTTTGTTCTAAAGGAGGCAAAACGATCAGCCTTTGGTTTCTATTTATTACTTTTAATTACCCATATGTATACATAGAGTAAATAAAAGTATAGCATTCTGTCAAAAATAAAAATTCGATATTTTTTTTTTGTGTGTGCATTTCTTCAGGTTTTGGAACATCCTGATTTTAAAATCGTGTTATAGAAAAAATGTCTCTGTGTGTATGTGGTCAGCATAACTCCCTAACAAATTGACCTATGATGTTCAAATTTGGTGTGCGAGTTGGCGATGGCACAGGGACCTACCATTATGGTTTCCGTCAAAGTCACGCATGCGCATAAAATAGCTGTCATTGAAAAAATCTTGTTTTTCAGTAATTGCTTTAACTATTTTGTTTAAAATCGCTGTGGTTATGCCTCTGAAGGTGTTCTAAACTTTCCCACCTCCGAAATTTTTATAAAAATGTGATGAAAGCGTAAAAAGTGGAAAAATGAGTGCCTTTAACACAGAGCTCTCTGCCCTTGAGCATCGTTCACTAGCGATTGATTTTTTTCGCGTTTCACGCACAAGCATGGAAAATGTAATGTCTACCGAATAAATCACTAATTTTGCCATTTTGGCGTCCCCTCCCCCCCCCCACCCTTTTTTTGTGCTCTCTCATAAAAATTATTGCCAAATATTTTGCCAAACTGGCCATTTTTTATTTAAATGAGAGAAAATAAGAAAATGGTAAGTAACAGCATTATTTTTACAGCAATGACCAATATTATATAGTGTAATTGAAAGTTGTGCGATGTTCCACACCCTTAGCTTTTTAAAAATCTTTCCAAAGTTGTCCTTTTATATTTTAGTTTTTATTCGCTAGAGTCCAAATTACAAACGTAGTAACTGCTAATTCTATGAATATATATGCTAATTCTATATACATATACATATATATATTGTTGCGTTGTACGGGTTCGAAAGATTTGACGCCAAAGCAGATCAAAACTTGCAGAAATTTATTCCAATATAACTCTTCACAGATTAATGTACAACTCCAGAACTTCTCGTTCTAGTAGACAGAATACAGCTCTTTTCACAACAATAGAGCACAAAACAGCAGTTAAAAACTTCACAACACAACTGCTCAAATCGCTGCAAAAGACAATGCAATACAGTTCGCTTTCGGAACTTCTCTGAATGCTCACTGAGACTCAGAAATTCCAGTCAACTAATGGACTCAGCTAAGAACTAACTCCATCACCCGCTCTTCTAAGCTTTTATAGGGGAGGAAAACATACGTGAAACTTCTAGAGATAGATATTTGGAGAACTTTCCAGATCGTAGTCGAAAAGTCCTATACATGTACATGGCGACCGAAAATTTCACCAAATGGTCGCCAAGTTTGGTGCCATTTGGCGATTTCTCGCCAAATGTGGTGACAAAAATTAGTCGCCAAAACCGTCGCCAACCTGGCTCTATCTCGCCAATTTGGCGAGATTGCCATTACCATAATGTTAAATGCCCTGCTCCTTGTAAAACTCGCTTCCCAGTGTTATCTTTGTAAAACTCGTTATCAAGCATCAAAAGAGACTCATTGCAGGGAAACAAACTAAAGACGAACTATTGCACTGCCTTATGCGAAATGTACATAAATTTTCCTATTTACAAAATTAGCACTACGGAATATTTACAAATATGCAAAAATTCGTAACAGTACATTACTGCATACAAAATTTCAGAAAAATAATTCTAAAAATAAAGATTTTAGAATTTTGTGTCCCAATGTTAAATGGCAACTTAGTAACTATATGATATGTGGATTGGGAAATCAAATTAAGGAATGTAGTCTATATTTTACAATATGGGTAGGTATCAAAGTATATAATATTGTGTCTTTAAAGTTGGGTTTATTCCCTCTGGTGTCTCATATTTTTAGAAGAAACATTGAGAAAAGTAAATTTTGTGTTCTTTCATAACAGCTTTTGTGTGGTCTCGAAATAGAATCACCTTTCGAACGCTATACTTTTCAAAATGGATGGAGTTAATAAAGAAAGAGAAGATTCCCTTCAGATACACTCTCTCGAGTATTTCTTCTTCTTTTATGTTATCCTTTATGTACTAAGAATGTTTGGAATATTTCATTGAAAATTCTCTCTCAAAAAATTAAAAAAAAAAATCAAAATTTGGAAGCATATGAGTTTTGTTTTTGAGAGACAACGTATACAATGGACAGTTCTTGCATTTTTTAAAAGTGAATAAAACTATTTTATACTGTTACGAATTTTTGTATATTTGTAAATATTTCATAGTGTTAATTTTGTAAATAGTCAAATTTATGTACATTTCGCACAAGGCAGTGCAATAGTTCGTCGTTAAGTTGGCTTCCCGGCAATATGGGTCTTAATGATTGATAACGAGTTTTACAGAGGTAACGCTGGGAAGCGAGTTTTACAAGGAGCAGGGCATTTAACATTATGGTAATTGCAATCTCGCCAATTGGCGAGATAGTGCCAAGTTGGCGACTATTTGGCGACATTTTCGGTCCATATGTACATGTATAGGACTTTTCGACTATGATCTGGAAAGTTCTCCAAATGTCTACCTCAAGAAGTTTCAAGTGTGTTCGCCTTCTCTATATAAGCCCGGCCATGAGTTGGGTTCGTGAATTAGTTGACTGGTGATTTGACTGGAATTACTGAGTTGAGATACTGAGTCTCAGTGAGCATTCAGAGAGTTCCGAAAGCGAACTGTATTGCATTGTCTTTTGCAGCGATTTGAGCAGTTGTGTTGTCAAGTTTTTAACTGCTGTTTTGTGCTCTATTGTTGTGAAAAGAGCTGTATTGAGTCGACTAGAACGAGAAGTTCTGGAGTTGTAAGAGAATCTGAGAAGAGTTATATCGGAATAAATGTCTGCAACTTTTTATCTGCTTTGGCTTCAAATCTTTCGAACCCATCCACGCAACAATATTTATGAACAATTTCTTTCTGATTCCAAATATTCGAACAAAAGTTCAATAAAAAAGTGAGCTATTTAAATATTAAGAAAATAAAATGCACGAAAACCTCGTCCGATTGCAGTTCGATCAAAACGCAACGTTTTAGCTGAGACGTCACAACATCCTTCCGTTCTCTATGGTTATTGTGAAGTTTCTGTCAAATAGATGGTGTGCATTTTTTAGATAATTGCCGTATCGATTTGCGAGAAACTTGCGAAACTGGTTTCCGTTTTTACGTTTCAAGCCAAATTGTTTCAGATGAAGTGACGTCACATTCGCTCCGAGCCGAATGAGTCGTTTTTCCCGCCAAAATAAACCAGCGAGCTTAGGGTAGTGAATTGAAAAATAAGAAAAAGGGCAGTGAGAATTTTGGGCAAATTTTGGTGTTTATGGCCTTTTTGAACCATTTAGAATTGATTAAAAAAATAAAAATGCGAGAATTGTCCATTATTCCACATAAAAAAATTGCACTGGAGTAAAATATTAGTTAGCTAACTTTACGTCATTTTGTGATTTTATTCCGTTTTGGAAGCATGCAGTTTAAGTACAGAAAAGATTACAACAACTAGTTATGTATCTTGCCTCGAACATGCTTCCTTTTTTTTTTTTTTTACTGGTCAAATCAGTAAAGGTGGCATGGATGAAGGGGAACAAAAAATGTGTGCGTATTAAAACGATTCACTTCAGTTAATTTCGGCCAAACTTAAGGTCTTTCTCCTTGTTGGAATTCTTCTACCTTTGGCTTTGTAGCGATGTACGCTAACGGCGAGTCGAACACGGGACACCTAGATCATGAGACAGGTGCGTTAACCACTAGACAAAAGAGACCTCTGATGTCTAGGTGTTGTATCTGTTATTTGAACAAGAGACCACCTCATAGCCCCTTCCCAATGAGTCGCGAAGGGGTGAACGATTGAGTTGCTTGCTTGAGAGTTGAGTGCGTTGCGTGTGGCAGTGAGTCGCCAAAGGTTGCCCGCTGAGGTGGTTGTGTGGAAGTTACGTAATATTTTCAGAAATCGCCGATAGATGGCGGCATGATTTAGTTGTCTGGTAGTCACAAATGTAGGCGAAGTGCTCTAACGGGGAGTCGGACTCGGTACTCCTAGATCAGTGGACAGTAGAGTTAACCACTAGACAAAAAAGATCTCGGATGTCTAGGCGTTGTGTCAATTGTCTAGGTGTCTGTTTGGCCGGGCCGAAAAAGTCGGAAGTATCTTGGATCTTTTTGCGGTTGTGTTTAAAAGTTGTGGACATGTTGTTATTGAAAAGTGTGTAAAATCTTAAAACTCTGAATTGATATTTTCTGTCGCCTCAATGGGTCGAAAGTGGGGAAATAGGGATGGAGCAACCCTAGAATCCAAAAACCCCATGCTAGAATTTTTAGTAAAAAAAAAAGCAAGAAAAACAGTCCAAAAAAAGATTACAATCAATAATGCTTTTGTAATTTGTATCTCTGAAAGTTAGAATAAAGTTTATTTTTGTATTACAATGAGGAAAGTGTATTGTGTTTTTATTTCAAAAATTATAGTCCGAGAGGCGACTGCAATTCTTGGACCTCATCGAACATCATTCTGAATTTTTATAGAGATTGGAGAAAAGTGAGTAGATTAGGAATCCACTGGTCTACCGTGGCAAAAATGGCCGAAACTGATAAAAAATCGACTTGGGATGAGTTGAACTAAAATCCGAATGCCAAATGTGTCATAACTTACCAAAAAGAGAACAAACTTTTTCCTCTGGCAACCCTGAATTTTGATTTTCAATGAGAAAAAGCGCAAGCGATTTTTGATCTCTGGTTTGAAAAATGTGTATCTTTTCAAAGTAAGCCAACTTGGCGACATCAGTTACGTCATCCGTGATGTAATGTTTATTACCAACTTGGCTCCCTTTTAATAGATGCAAGTAGACCGTCGCCAGATATCAGAATCGTCTGCAACCTTCTTAATTGATAATTAAAGAGTGAGGGATACCAAATAAAAAAAATGCTCATTATTTGGCAAGTTATGGCTCATTTGGCAAATGGATTCAGTTCAACTTATTAAAAGTCGATTTTTGACCAGTTTCGGCCATTTTTGCCACGGCAGACCAGTGGAAACCTAATCTACTCACTTTTCTCTAATTTCTATAAAAAAAATCAGAATGATGTTCGATGGGGTCCAAAAATTTCCAAATTTCGGTGCCCTTGAGGTGGCAGAAGATATTAAAGTATGATTCTAAAAATTTTTATTTACAGGTGTTGTTGTTAGAATACAATAACTTTTAAGCATTACCTCAAAATGATCAACGAAATCTGATTATTTATTATTTTTTGCAATTTTTAGCATTTCCAGTCCCATTTTCACAACTTTCGATCCATTGAGGCAACAGAAGACATCAATTCAGAGATTTAAGATTTTACGCACTTTTCAATAATGAGAGTCCACAACTTTTCCGCACTACCGCTAAAAGATTCAGAGATACTTCGACTTTTTCGGTCCGACCAAAAGCATCTTGAACACGAGCACCACCACAGTTTCATAAACGAGCAGACATGATGGAGATTGTCCTAGTCTCTTATAGTTCGTCTCCCTGCTCTTTGGAGGTTTTCCGGTTATTCTCTTATTCGAGCAGCAACTGTTCTGACGTCTGACGGGGAAGGTATTTGCTCTGATATTTGGTACTTAATTGGAGTGAGGTTTCAACCATCGATATAAATAAACAACTGGATAGACTGCTTAACGCTGGGAAAATGAAGCCGTTGCCAGATGCCGTTGGTGGGATACAAAATACGGATTGCCGAGTAGTCCGAGAGGCGACTGCAATTTTTGGACCCCATCGAACATCCTTTTGAATTTTTTATAGAGATTGGAGAAAAGTGAGTAGATCACGAATCCACTGGTCTGCCGAGGCAAAAATGACCGAAACTGGTCAAAAATCGACTTGGAATGAGTTGAACTAAAATCGGATTGCCAAATATGTCATAACTTACTAAAAAGAGAACACAATTTTTCTTCTGGCAACCCACTGCATTTTGATTTTCAATGAGAAAAAGCGCAAACGATTTCTGATCTATGGCTCGAAAACTAGCACCTTTTAAAAGTAAGCCAAATTGGCGCCATTAGTTACGTCATCCGTGATTTAATGTTTATTGCCAACTTGGCTCCCTTTTAATAGATACAAGTAGACCGTCGCCAGATATCTGAATCGTCTGCAACCTTCTTAATTGAAAATTAAAGAGTGAGGGTTACCAAATAAAAAAAATGCTCATTATTTGGCAAGTTATGGCGCATTTGGCAATTGGATTTAGTTCAACTTATTAAAAGTGGATTTTTGACCAGTTTCGGCCATTTTTGCCACGGCTACCAGTGGATTCGTAATCTACTAACTTTTCTCCAATCTCTATAAAAAATTCAGAATGATGTTCGATGGGGTCCAAAAATTGCAGTCGCCTCTCAGTCTAGAGGGATTGTAAATAAAATTTTGGGTTGTACACAGCAGAAATGTCAATAGTAGACCTTAATCAGTAATAATGTACAAAAAAATATAAACTCTACCATTTTACAAGGTTTTTCGCATTTCCATCCAACTATAAAAGTTGAACTGTGATTGGTTAATCATCCCACCAGCTTCGCAATCCCCAGCGCGTTTGTCTCTTTGCATTGACAATGGAGCAGTCTATCCAGTTGTTTATTTATATCGATGGTTTCAACAAGGTACAGCTATCATGTATTTCTTGCGTCATGCAAAATCAAATATAACCCACCATTGCAATAGATTGTAATAAAATGTGCTATGATAAAGCGTATGTAGTTTAAAGTATTTTCTTAACTCATCAAATGGGAAGTTAAATGGGCATTTTTTAAAATTTGCAAATTTTGCAAAATTTGGTTTGAAGTTGCACTTACAAGGAGGTCTTGGTAAAGATCATTCCCTGTACTCTAGAGATCGGCGATATATCGATACGATGATATTGGTATCGATATTTCTTTAAAAAAAATATCTATATTAAAAATATCGATAAAAGTCACCGATATATCGATATTTTCAAACATTTTTAGTTTTTTTGATGATCGTTTTGTAGTTCCATGTGTTTTTTTCGATTTTCTTTATTCCCTTTTCAAAAACTTTAAAACTAAAGTTTGAACTTGGCTGGAGAGACAGTTAAAAGGGCACCAATATTCATTATTTTCCATAGACTTAAAAGCTATTGAAAATTATTTAAATTTTTCTTAAAATCACTGCACCAATTAAGTGAAAATATAATTTTTTTTTTTGTAATAGATCCATTTCAGTTGAAAAAGTAGTCACCTTACAAAAAAGCAATCATTGAAAAGTAGAAATTTGCCCCAAAAAACTTTGTTTCTGGCAAAATTGAAAATCAAATAAAAAAAAAAAATCATGTATCGATATTTTATCGATATTTTTTTCAATGCAACGATATAGTATCGATATTTATTTTAATCTGTACTTCCGACCTCTACTATACACGCTGTGTTACAATCTTCTAGCCCAGTGCATTTAGAAACTACTTCCTATAAATCCTTGAAATTTCACTAGTAGATACTGAAAAGATCACTTAATGAAATGGCAAAAATTAAAAACTCGAAAATAGCGTCTAATATAGTTAATTTTATATTGAAATCCTTACGGTCAATGCACATGTAATAGACTGAGAGGCGACTGCAATTTTTGGACCCCATCGAACATCATTCTGATTTTTTATAGAAATTAAAGAAAAGTGAGTAGATTACGAATCCACTGGTCTGCAGTGGCAAAAATGGTCGAAACTGATCAAAAATTGACTTTTAATAAGTTGAACTAAATCCAATTGTCAAATGAGCCATAACTTGCCAAATTATGAGCATTTTTTTTTTTTTAATTTGGTAACCCTCACTCTTTAATGATCAATTAAGAAGGTTGCAGACGATTCAGATATCTGGCGACGGTCTACTTGCATCTATTAAAAGGGAGCCAATTTGGCAAAAAATATTGCGTCACTTATGACGCAACTGATGTCGCCAATTTGGCTTACTTTTAAAAGATATAAGTTTTCCGAGCCAAAGATCAGAAATCGTTTGCGCTTTTTCTCATTGAAAATCAAAATGCAGGGTTTCCAAACGAAAAAGTTTGTTCCCTTTTTGGCAACTTATGACATATTTGGCCATCGGATTTTAGTTCATCTCATTCCAAGTCGATTTTTGATCAGTTTCGGCCATTTTTGTCACGGCAGACCAGTGGATTCGTAAACTACTCACTTTTCTCCAATTTCTTTAAAAAATTCATAATGATGTTCGATGAGGTACAAAAATCGCAGTCGCCTAACGGACTATAATGGCTACACCTGGTTTTGTATTTTACTATTTTAATTTTCATTTAAAATCGATCGACATTAAATTAAAACTGTTTATACCATTCCATTTAGTGATCTTTTTCTTACCTACTCACTAAATTTCAAAGTTTTATAGAAAGTAGTTTCTTAATGCACTGGGCTAATAGCTTGTAACATAGCGAGTATAGGGAATGATCCTTACGAGAAATTCCTCTTAAATAAAAATATCCTTAATGTCTTCCACCATTAACGTAAGTACCATTTTCTTATTGTAATTAGTAACGTTAATATGCAAACACTCTTTAATATTTAAACTGCATATTTGACAGAAAAGTGATGCAAAAAGTACCGAATTTCGTAAACGAATGAAACGAGGTTATGTTACATTTTTCAAATAAGCCCCATTTTTGGTTCTTTTAAAGATTAATAAGTAATTTATTTCAGGATTCGCTGGAGTTTCTTTTTATTGTAGAAATCGTTTTTTTTTTTTTTTTTTTTTTTTTTTTCGTATTACTATTTTGAAAATAATTATGAGACATTTTAGAATTAAAGCGTTTTTATAAAAGGATTGATTATCATTATGGAATCTGAAGTAAATAAGAATATATTTTAAAAAGAATTATTTAACTGTTCAGTAATTTTTTAAAATTGATTTTAATTAATATTTAGTAACATTTTTGTCACGATTAATGCTGCTCGTCTTCCATGTATTTTTTTTTTTGTAATGAATATTTATAGGATTGTGTTTGAAGTTGTTGAGTTTTGAGTCTTGGTTTGTATTTCCGGAATTAAAAATCATTTCTGAAAATTGATGACTGAATTTATTAAAATATATATTTTTACAGAATTTTCATCTGAAAAGAAATTAAGTAAATGTTAAAAACATATTATTCTTAATCTTAAATTCTTTGATGCTTTATTCGCCTTGACTTTTTCATAATTTTATGTAAATTAACGTAATGAAAATTTCAGCGCGTGTCTAATTAGTTTAAAACGGTTAAAGATTTGTAATAGCTTTTTTTAAATTTAAATATTAAATTAAATTCTTTTAATTTTGAGAAAATGTTATTCGAATTACCATATCAAAGGGATTGAATATACTTTAAATAAATACCTTAATACTTTAATTAAAATACAAGTAGAAATTCAGTTTTCGAATTCATAATTCCGATTCGTGCATGTGCGTCCATTGAGAACAATGGATATTCATACAGAGTATTTTTTCAAATTAAATTTTAGTTGTTTGTAGTTAAGTAACAGTTAAAGAAAGAATCTTTTATCATATAGTTTTTACAAGCTTGATGTTTTTATCACTAACATTAGAGGTAATTTAAAACTGTTTCTTAAGAGCCATTGCATGTAAAAATCGGACAAAATCGACAAGATTGCGGCTATCACCGACTCAGAATTTCATGATTTTTTTCTTACCTTTCCTTATAGTCCGAGAGGCGACTGCAATTTGTGGACCCGATCGAACATCATTCTGATTTTTTTATAGAAATTGAAGAAAAGTGAGTAGATTAGGAATCCCCTGGTCTGCCGTGGCAAAAATGGCCGAAACTGATCAATAATCGACTTGGAATGAGTTGAACTAAAATCCGATTGCCAAATAAGTCATAACTTGCCAAAAATAGAACAAACTTATTCGTCTGGCAACCCACTTCATTTTGATTTTCAATGAGAAAAATCACAAACGATTTCTGATCTTTGTCTCGGAAAATTTATATCTTTTAAAAGTAAGCCAAATTGGCTACATCAGTTACGTCATAAGTGACGTAATATTTTTTGCCAACTTGGCTCCCTTTTAATAGATGCAAGTAGACCGTCGCCAGATATCTGAATCGTCTGCAACCTTCTTAATTGATCATTAAAGAGTGAGGGTTACCAAATAAAAAAAATGCTCATTATTTGACAAGTTATGGCACATTTGGCAATTGGATTTTGTTTAGTTTATTAAAAGTCGATTTTTGACCAGTTTCGGTCATTTTTGCCACGTCAGACCAGTGGATTCGTAATCTACTCACTTTTATCTAATTTCTATAAAAAATTCAGAATGATGTTCGATGGGGTCCAAAAATTGCAGTTGCCTCTCAGTCTATTATCCTAGGAAAGAATAAATCTGAATTATTTTGGCTATATCTTTTTTATTTTTGGAGTTATGGGTGGTCCAAGTGTAAAAAAAGCGTGTTTTAGAAAGCGTGTTTTGAAATTGAATTTATGACTGGGTTTGAAGAACTTCACAATTTTTTTTTTTTTTTTGCCTAACAGCTTATATAACTTGTATATTTCCTTTCTCAAAGTGAAAATTCACTTGTAAATAGTCAGATCCATATTTGAGCCAACCCCCCCCCCCCCAAATCAGGCCTTTTCGTAAAAAACAAATTTTAAAAATGCAATACATCTTGACTTTGATTTGATTTAAAGGAATTTTTGTGTGAAGAGTCACGAAACAAATTGTCTGTATATATTGTAAATAGTGACGTATTATTTCAAAATTCTATTGTAATTTATTTTTTATCTTATTTTATTTATTAATTAATAGCTATTATACAAGTTAGAAAAAGGTGGCAACACCTAAAGCAGTCGAGAAGTTTCGAGATATTTCTTTTCTATGAATTGGCTGGAAATTTCGAGAATGTCTCACGCGCTTGTATATAAAAGACTGGAGAACGGGAAAGTTTTCAGATGGACTTCGGATTTCGTTGAAAGCTGATCGCTTTGTTTACCTATTGGAGTGAGCTTGTGTAATCGCTGAATTCGAAGTTATTTTTGTTGAAGCTTGTGTTGAAGCTTGAGAGTAATTAAACTGTTGCCTGTGAATAAATTTTGTGAGTTTTCTGAAGAGAGAATAAATACTTTTAAACCGTGAAAACTGTGCCATCATTGCCTCAGTGGAAAAATTCATAACAACCTCCATATAAAGAAAATCTAAGGTTAATAATCATTGAAGGAGCTTGGACCCTCAAGGTAAAAGTGCCCTAACAAGACCCCTGGGGCTTTTTTGTTTTGGTTTAGAGTACTATATCTTCTTCCGCCGCGGACATTTATACTGCTTGCATGGAATTGTTGTTTCAACATAGTACTTTCACAATATGGTTGGTTGTTTTCAGATTATCTGGCGCCGTCAGCAACACGAGGGCTATATTGCACCGAAACATTCGTCATAAGACAAGCCAACATACATTTACAAACACCCATGCCTAACACGGGACTCGAAACCTCGCGGTCTAGAAGCTAGCACGCTAACCACTATACCGTTTGATCGGCCTTTCACAATATGGAAGAACGTTTTTTGAAGGCTAAAAAAATTTCACGAAGAATAAACTTTTTACTGATGTCAATTAATAATAATACTGATGTTAATTTGTGTCATTTACCATTTTTATATTTTCATCATTCATTTAGAAAAAAGGGTCAGTTTGGCGAAATATTTTGCAATAATTCTTGCATGGGTCTTTAAAAAAAAAAAAAAAAAAAAAAGAAACCTTCGCCAAATTGATTTTGGCAATGTACTTTTTTATAATTCTTTTATCGTCCTTTCTTATAAGTGAAACTGAGGTGAGAAGAAAAACGACTGTTGATGAGATATGCTCAAGGAAAGAGAACTCTTTGTTGAAGGCATTCGTTTTTTAACTTTTTAAGGTATACATATACATTAGGAATCGCGAAATTTGACTCAAGTCTGAGTTTTTGTTTTTTGGTTTTAACATATTCCCGAATTCATTACCATTAAAATTATACTATTTTCTTTCTGAGACTCAAATTACTTTTTAAATTACAGTGGGTTTTGTGAACCTGTTTTGTATCACGTTCATTAGTGTAGTAAACTTTAAACGCGTTTTCTGAAGAATGACATTTCGGCGTTATATGACTTTACGCCAACGGTCATAACTTCATAATAAATTATCCGATTTACAAAATTCTAATTTTATTTTGTAGACAATAGTGGTGAATGTGTTTTCTATGGAGAATCTAACATATATTGTTATAAACACATTTTTTATGCATATTTTAATCCTAATGTTTTGTTAAAAACTACGTATTTTTTTAAAACTTTTTATATAAAAGCTTATAATTAAATAAATATTGAAGCCAAATTCAAAATTCTCCATAGGAACATGCGTCAATATGATATATTTCATTTGCGATAAAAATAATACCTCTAAGTTAATTACAAGTTTATGTATATATGTTCTAATAATGTCCTAATTAGTCACTTTAATTGCAATTAGCTGATTAAAAATTAACGGGGAAAAAAAGTTTGTATATAAAAATGCATCATTTTTAATTCCGATAAGTGGATAAAAAGTTTGAAATTATAACCTAAAAATTAAAGAAAATCATCTCAATTGTATATGTATACCTTAAGCCATTAAACCGATTTTACGGGAATTTCGGAGATGGAGATATTTAGAATACCTTTAGAGGCATTACCAGAGTGATTTTGAACTAAATTGCTAGAGCCGTTTTGTATAGAGGTCGGCGATGTATCGATATTTCTAAAAAAATTATCGACATTAAAAATATCGATAAAAGTCACTGATATATCGATATTTTTAAATATTTCTAGTTTTTTTATGATCGTTTTGTAGTTCCATGTAGTTTTTCGATTTCGTTTATTTCATTTTTAAAAATTTCAAAACTAAAGTTTGAACTTGGCTGAGAGACAGTTAAAATGGCACCAATATTTAATATTTTGCCATACACTTAAAAGCTATTGAAAATTATCTAGTTTTTTTAAAATTACTGCACCAATTACACGAAAATATATATATAAATATATTTGCAATAGATCCATTTCTGTTGAAAAAGTAGTCAACTTACAAAAAAGCAATCACGAAAAGTAGAAATTTGCCCCGAAAAACTTTGTTTCTAGCAAAATTGAAAATCAAATAAAAAAAATCATCTATCCATATATCGATATTTTTTTCTATGCAACGATATAGTATCGATATTTCCGACCTCTAGTTTTGTAGCAATCATTGAAAAACATTATTTTTTAATGATTCTAAAAAACTATGCTTATGCGCTATTTTGACCAAAACCTTAATGGCGGGTCTTATGGTCACCACTAACCCGCACACCAAATTTAAATATCCTAGATCAACTGGTTCGAGAGTTATGCTGACTACGTACACACAGACACAGACAAACATGCACAGAGACGGATATTTTTTTCTATACAACTTTTTTGAAATACGGAGGCTCTAAAATGTGAAGAAACGGAAGAGAGATAAAAATAAAAAAAAAACGAAAGTTGTTTTATGACCGTATGCTATACCTTCATTACCTTATGTATTGTTATGAATTTTTCCACTGAGGCAATGATGGCACTGTTTTTACGGTATAAAAATGTTTATTCTCTCTTCAATATATCACAAAACTTATTTAAAGACAACAGTGTAATCTCCAGTCTTATTTATACTTGGCGCGAGAGGACATTCCCGAAATTTCCAGCCAATTCTTCGAAAAAGAAACAACTCGAAATTTCTCGATTGCTTTAGGTGTTGCCACCTTTTTCTAACCTGTAAAATCGCTGTTAATAAATAAAATAAATTACAATAGAATTTTAAAATAATACGTCACTATTTACACTATATACAGACAATTTGTGCAACAATATACATTTGCGTAATCGAAAGTAAACATAAAAAATATACTACTTATTTTTAAGGCGATTTTTTTTTTTTTTTTTTTTTTTTAAATTTGTGACCATAATAAAAGATTTCAAAAAAATATCTAGAAACGTCATTCTGTATTATGTTATCTACATGTAAAACTTCAATATAAAGTTTAGTTCTTACTTCGACTTTTTAAAACGTCCTCAACATACCTGCCAACTTGTACGAATCATCCGTACAATGTACGGATTTTTACTATTTTGTACGGGTGTACGAACAGCTAAAAAAATCGTACGGATTTCACGGTACTTTTCGTTTTTTCCCTAAAACCGTTTTTTTTTTTTTTTTTTTAATTATTTTTTTTTATTTATTATTATAAATATTTTTTTAAGTCACCAACGAAACCGAAACGATTTTCCAAAGCTGCCGCGTCCGTCAAAATATTTATTCACACTCCAAGATTGCGCATATGTTCAGCACTAAAGCGCGTTGGCGAGGATGCATTATTTTCTTTTCTGTTGCCGACTAGATTTGGCAAACCAAACCACTGCTTCGATTTTTCGGGCTTTACAGATTAATAAAGAAGCAGAAAACCGAAAGTGCTTTAGTTTTTTAATTCTACCTTCTTTTGGACTGGACTCCAAAACGTAAATAATAGTACTGGACTTGCGCGTAAATAATAGCACTAAACACGGCGCCGGGGATGCACTGTTTTCATTTGTGTTGCCAACGGGACCTGGCGAACCAAACAACTATTGCTTTGCCTCAGACTTAAGGGATTAACAAAGAATCTGAAAACCAAAAATGCTTTAGATTTTGGTTCTTCCTTCTGTTTGGACCGTACAATAATGTTGCGCTTATATAATAAAAGTACTTAAGCGCGGCGCCGGAAATTCATTGTTTTCATCTGTGTTGCCGACGGGATTTGGCGACCCAAGCAACTGTTTCGTTGTCTCGAACTTTAGAGATAATAAAGTAGAAAACTGAAAGTGCTTTAGTTTTTTTTTTATTCTTTCTTCTTTTGGACCGTACTCCAACCCTGCGCACTAAATCGCGACGCCGCCGTTTTCAATTGTTTTGGCGGCACTCACCGAACGACTGTTTCGTTTTCTCGGACTTTAGAGATTAAAGCACTTTCGGTTTTCAGCTTCTTTGTTAGTCTTAATTATTTATTTTAAAATATCCAAGTTAAACAATCCTGGTGTAAAATTCCAGAAAATATCAAGTTTTTTTGGAGTTTACTTCAAACCAAGCAGTTTACTTCTAATCATCAGAAATTCAAACAAAGAAACAAATTTTGCATTCTGCTCTATCTATGCATCTGATATTAAGATTTCTCATGGAGGATTTACTGATGTCGAAGTTCATATCAATTCTAAAAAGCACAGTGACAACATCAAATGTAATAATACGAATTTGAAAGCCTGCATAATTGATATTTGTGCGTGTGATTAAACACTTTGAATACCACCAACTCATTGTATGTTTCACTAGAGTTTTTGTGTCATAAAGCATGTTTTATTTAGGTGTAATGTAGACTAAATCTTAAACCTCATGAGAGATTTCATCGTAAAGTTTAAATTTGATTTATTTTTAAATCCAAGTTAGTTTTTTTATTTTATAATTTCCATTTTGTGCTAAAATGTAACAATTTGTTATATTTGAGAGCAATTTAATACTAAGCAATTTTTTTTTTTTTTTTTTTTTTTTTTTTTTTGCATTTGTTATAGAATTTCTATTATTTCTATATTACATTCATAAATATTGTCGCTATTTGACTTTCCATGAGTCATAGGAATGCAAATATTTGTTCCGTAAAAATTGTACTAATTTGAAAATGCCAATGTTGGCAGGTATGCCTCAATAAGAAAAAGTAATTTTTCTCGCTCAAACAATAAATTGAACTCGGAGTGAAACTAAACTTATTGAAGCGAGAATCGATGTTTGTCGGGATAAAGTGGGACGATTATTGGTCACGAGTTATTACCGATGCAAACGACAACGACCTAATGAAATAAATGGACGGGAGCTTTGAAGCAACAAGGATTATCTGTCTCTGCAATTGTACGTATCGAATTCTGTCTTATGAATGGTTTATTTGTAACGATTAATAATTTCAGATGTTACGTCACTATCGGATTCCGAGTCATGTCTTTGGAATTGATCGCAAATATGTTGTTTATGATATTCCCTATCTTTTATGAGTTATTGTGTCCGTTATTATTTTCAATTACCAATAAGTAATTGGACACCTGTGATAAAAGCAATGAACACAATTTATTCAAATTCAATATGTGGTTGAGCCTCCACCTAAGGCAATTACAGTACTTACACTCCGGGGCATGCTTTCCACAAGTGTTTGGATGATGGACAGTGGTATTTTCTTCCTGTCGGCTTGGAGAGGACATATGCGTTCTTTCACCGATTTTGGACAGTCGCTGCACTCCTTAATTCGGCGATCCAACTAGTCCCAGAGGTGTTCCATAAGATTCACGTCTGGACTCTGAGCAGGCCAGTCCAGTCGGTTCAGCCCGCTGTCATCATACTAATCCATGGTGGACCTCGCAACATGACAAGTGGCGTTGTCATATTGGAAGTAACAATGATCCAACCTTACAATTGCCACAGCGTAGGGAGCACATAGTTATGTAGGTTAGTGGAGTAGTAGTCAGCGTTGAGCTTACCATGAATTGGGATCAAGGGTGACGTAGATCGGGACTGCAGACATTCTCAATTGCATGAGTGTCCAAATACTTATTGGTAGATAGCGTATACATTGAGTAATGAAAGTATAGTATTCGGTAGAAAAAAAAAAGATTTTTTTTTTTTTACGGGTATTTAAACATCCTGATTTCATAAAAGTGATCTAGAAAAAATGTCTGTCTGTGTGCGTGTCTGTCAGTGTGTCTGTGGTCAGCATAACTCCTTAGAAAATTGACCTACGGCGTTCAAATTTGGTGTGTGGATTAGTAAGGACACAGTGGCCTACCATTAAAGTTTTCGTCAAAATCACGCATGCGCATGATGTGGCTGCCAATGAAAAAATAATGTTTTTCAGTAATTGCTTAAAAACGGCTCTAACGATTTCGTCCAAAATCACTGTGGTAATGCCTCTTAAGGTGTTCTAAACATACCCACCTCCGAAATTCCCGTAAAAATGCTTTAAAGGCGTAAGAAGTTGAAAAATGAATGCCTTTTAATACAAGACCCATGCAAGAATTATGGTAAAAAATTTCGCCAAACTGTCTTTTTTTTCTTTCTAAATAAATGATGAAAATGATAAATGGCACAAATTGACATCAGTATTATAGTGTAATTGAAAGTTGTGCGATGTTTCACACCCCTAGTTTTATTTAGGAATGGTGTAGTTGATGTTATTATTCATAGGGACTTATCGCTGAGAGATCTCCTTGATGTCACGAACATTTTACTATTGTTGCCTTTGAAATTTAAAACATTTTTAGAATTGATCCGATAAGCAGTTCTGAAACACATTTTTGAATTTTGCTTAGCAAATTTTTTTCTTTTCCTCTACTATTTTTTACTTTCAATTACCCATATATATAAACATAGGATAATGAAAGTATAGTACTCAGTCAAAAAAAAAAAAAAAAAAAAAAAAAAAAAAAAAAAATTTTTGTATTTCTTCACGTTTTGGAACATCCTGATTTTTAAAAAAGTGATCGAAAAAAATGTCTGTGGTCAGCATAAATCCCGACCAAACTAACCTACGATGTTCAAATTTAATGTGCGGGTTGGTGATGACACAGGGACCTACCACTAAGATTTTCGTCAAAATCGCGATGCGCATAAGGTAGCTGCCACTGAAAAAATAAGGTTTTTCAATAATTGCTAAAAAACGGCTGTAACGATTTTGCTCAAAATCGCTGTGGTAATGCCTTTTAAGGTGTTCTAAATATCCCCACTTCCGAAACTCCTGTAAGAATCCTTTAATTGCGTAAAAAGTTGAAACACGAATACCTTTAACACAGAGTTCTCTTTCCTTGAGCATACCTCATCAACGATCGTTTTTTCTTCACTCCGCAGTTTCACTTCTAAGAAGGGATAATATAAGAATTATAGTAAAGTATAACGCTAAAATCATCACTACTTTGGTAAAGGTTTAAAAAAAAAAAAAAAAAAAAAAAAAAAAAAAGGACCCATTTAAGAATTATCGTAAAAAATCTCGCCAAGCTGGCCATTTTTAACTAAATGAATGATGAAAATATAGAACCTGTAAATGACACAAAGACACGTCAGAATTACAGTGTAATTGAAAGTTGTGCTATATGTACCACATCCCTAGTTTCTATTGCAACGACTGCATTACATATGTTTCATTCTCTGTTTTAATGTACATTTAATTTAACCTTTAATTTGTAAATCTATATACTAGCATAGTAAGACTCCATAACATGATTATTAACACACTTCTTATGTAGATATTTATAGACGGAGAGGCGACTGCAATTTTTGGACCCCATCGAACATCGTTCTGAATTTTTTTTAGAAATTAGAGAAAAGTGAGTAGAGTACGAATCCACTGGTCTGCCGTGGCAAAAATGGCCGAAACTGGTCAAAAATCGACTTTTAATAAGTCGAACTAAATTCAATTGCCAAATGCGCCATAACTTGCCAAATAAGGAGTATTTTTTTTTTATTTGGTAACCCTCACTCTTTTTTTTTTTTTTTCAATTAAGGAGGTTGCAGACGATTCAGATATCTGGCGACGGTCTACTTGCATCTATTAAAAGGGAGCCAAGTTGGCAAAAAATATTACTTCACTTATGACGTAACTGATGTCGCCAATTTGGCTTACTTTTAAAAGATATAAGTTTTCCGAGCCAAAGATCAGAAATCGTTTGCGCTTTTTCTCATTGAAAATCAAAATGAAGTGGGTTGCCAGACGAATAAGTTTGTTCTATTTTTTGGCAAGTTATGACGCATTTGGCAATTGGATTTTAGTTCAACTCATTTCAAGTCGATTATTGATCAGTTTCGGACATTTTTGCCACGGCAGACCAGTGGATTCCTAATCTACTCACTTTTCTCCAATTTCTATAAAAAAAATTCAGAATGATGTTCGATGGGGTCCAAAAATTGCAGTCGCCTTTCAGTCTAGGACAATTCCACTGTTTGAACGTAAAAGGAAGAAAGCGTGATTACAGACGACTAATTCCTAACAATCCTAGAATTGTACAACTTACAGCGCCACCTGTTGGTAATATTTGTAATTAATTTTGAAAATTCAGTATAGGATTTCGAAAGCTTTCAAAATAACTTTACTATTTGTAGCATTCTTTTATCTAGCTTTGTTTTTAAGTTATTTAATTTTAAAATCAGGGATTCCTTCGCTATAGATACCTTATATTAGAAAATGATTAAATTCTCTTTATTTCGATTTGAAATACTTCCACATATTTGAATAAAAGTACGCATATTTAAACAAAATGTTTTAAATAACTTTCAGAAAAATGATTTGATTCAAAGTAAGAAACTAATAAATGCAAAGTTTTCTTTCTTTCTAGGAACCAATAGGATCGGAATATTTTTTTTTTTTTTTTTTTGCTGACAAAATACGTTTCATTTTGAATTTCTTTCAAAGATAGAATATGTATAAGAAACGAAATTTATGTTCAGCTAGATCAGTGATCCTTAAGGGGGTCCAGTACCGAAATTTCTTCAAAAATCCCAAATTTTTTTTCTGATTTTAAAAAATAGTTCATACATTCCTGAAGAGAATGATGTTTTTATCTTATTCCTCCGGTGATTAGAACGCCCCACAAAATTACCCGTGATTTAAACATCACTAATGGGCGTAACGCCTTGAAGCGTCTGCTTAGAGTGCGTTTTTCGAGCTCTAGTGTTTTTCACAGATGTTGCATATTCAAATCGATATATCTTCAGAACCATTAACAATTGGCTATTCAAATTTTTGGAGCATTTAATTTATATAGTTTTAAATATTTTGTCTTCGCAGAATTTTATTTTTTTAATTCTGTTTTAAAATATAATTTTTAGCGTAAAAGATAACATAAAAAAAAGCAAAAATTTCGATATTTTAACTTTGAGAATTTTTTTAATTTTTTTTAATTCGCCTATCAAAATTCTGTGAAGACAAAAAAATTTTTATATAATTATGTATTACAGAAAGCTTTCATTTTGAAAAAAAAAATTATTTTTTCTTGACTTATATCAAAATACGCAAACATCAATTATTATGGATTTTTCTTGGTTTTTAAATTTTTTTTAAATAACAAAACACAATATTTAAAAAAACATTTTCTCACAGATATATAAATAGTATCTCATACATAAAATAAATTTTTGACATAAAAATGTACATAAATAAAGTTTTTTTTATTTTCGGTACCGGACCCCCTTAAAAGCCATGTGTTGGATCTAGAAAAGCTAAAACTCTTTTAATGCTACTTTTATTTAAAAAAAAAAAATTAAAAAAAAAAAAAAAAAAAAAAAGAGAAAAAAAGAATTTAAAATGTTATTTTAGATGTCTTAGAAGAAATGTTCTTTGTAGATGGAATATTTTTCTTGTAACTCCATCTTGTAAATTTTAATATTTTTTTCGCTGTAAATGCCCGAAACATTGTAAGAGTAAAATGCTTAAGAGGAGTATGTATCTTGTAAGAAAAACAATTCTATAGATTTAAATGCCTTTTTGAAGAATGTTATCTTGATCTGAATTTTTATAATCTAATCAGTGTAGAATATAAATGTATCTTGATTTATTCATGCACCTCACTTTGAAAGAGTATCTGCTTTTTATGCAGCGAAAAATAATTGGAAGAATGCATATGATATTTCAAGAGATATGTAAAAAAAGAAACCGATTTTAATTTTAGCATGGTTGGTTTTTATAAATAATATAAAACAATATGAAGCGAGACGAAAAGAAATATCCATTTTATATTTTATTTTCATAAAAATATTGTGATTCGTTATAATCGTTAAAATATCTGCTGAAAAAGTATGACTTTATTGAAGAAATGTATTGTTCGTTGATTACTTATATGGTTTATCAAAATATATGCACATTTTTACTTTCACTTACTCATATGTTAACGCAGGGTAGTGAAAGTATTGAATTCGGTAAAATAAATTTGATTTATTATTATTAATATTATTATTTTTTGTTGTTGTTGTATTTCTACACGTTTTGGAAGAACATCCTGATTTCCAAAAAGGGATCTATAAAAAAGGTGTGTGTGTGTGTGTGTGTGTGTGTGTGTGTATACGTAATCAACAAAACTTTCGAGCAAATTGACCTAGGATGTTCAAATTTAGTGTGCGGGTTGGTGGTGACCATGTGACCTATCATTAAAGTTTTTGTCAAAATCGCGCATGCGCATAAGGTAGCTGCCATTGAAAAAAATCATGTTTTTTAATGATTGCTAAAAAACGGCTCTAACGATTTTGATCAAAATTGCTGCGCTAATGCCTTTCCTTTTCCTTTTTCTATTACCTTTTATTTTTGTTTATGTTAACAAAAAGCGCTGCTTTCTGAGTATGTTATTATTATAAAATTGTTTAATTAAAATTGTTTATAAGTTTGTTTGCTGTTTATAATGTGTTGTAAAATTTGTATTTTTTTTTTTTTTCAAAGCCTTTTCTATTTAAAAATTATAATGTTTTAGGCGATGAACAACAACTTGTTTGCCGCAATCAAATCTAGTCTGGAAGCTCGCTCTTATTCCGATAAGACGATATTTTCTCATTTCAATTTATGTACGGGCCCCCCACTTAAACTTTAAACACCAATAACACCGTGGCTATTAGTCGAAATAATTAAAAAAAAAAAAAATTATTTGAAATGTTATTTCATGAGCAACATTTTTCTAAATATGAGTTGGGGGAACTGGGGACCATATAAAAATTTACAATTCGTAATTTTTATACCAACCCCTTTTCTAACTTAAAAACTATTCAGTAAAAATATTTTAACGATTTAAAACATTTCTTCAATTGGGACTATGCATCTAGGACCAAAGGTGTCGAAAATAAAGGTCGGCCAGGTTATACGGAGACCTGGACAACAAAATTAGTCCTATTTTCATTCAACTTGAAATGTCCTATACAATATTTATAATGGAATATCTTTAATTAATTTTTTGACATAGTCAGTAATAACATATTTGTAATGAATATTACAATCCCAATTTTTTTTTTTTTTTATATACTTGTTGAATACCTGTGCTTCTCTGCCGACCAAACGGTGTAGTGGTTAGCGTGCTGGCTTCTAGACCGCGAGGTTGCGGGTTCCGAGTCCCGTGTTGGCATGGATGTTTGTAAATGTATGTTGGCTTGTGTAATGACGAATGTTTCGGCGCATTATAGCCCTCGTGTTGCTGACGGCGCCAGATAATCTGAAAACAACCAACCAACCTGTGCTTCTCTATGAAATTTTAACATGTGCAATATTTTAGCTAGCTGTGAAGCCTCGTGTTGCGGAAATCCGTCATTGGTGTATAGGTCTCAGTTTTTGGTGCTTTGCTTGCAGGAAGGTTCATTACTATGCAAGAATAGGCTCGCTTCTCTCGCAAAAAGGTTCATTGTTGCGTAAGCATAAGATCGCTTCACTCATTGAAATCTAATTGCTACGTAAAGCCTTAATATTAGAAGCCTCTCCCCGGCACAAACAAAAAAAATCCCCGTTAATACAATAATACAACACCCTTTTAAGATTATTTTAACACGTGTTTGTGGAAAGGAAAATTAGAAGGCCAAAACTACTTACGTTGAAACTTTCAGAGCTCTAGGCCTATTAGAAGGTGCTTTTTATGAAGATATTATTTAAAAAAATTTAATCAAAAAACAAATTAAAAATTTTAACAATGTTTTTGTCAATAGTCCAATTAGAATGCCAAAACTACTTGTGTTGAAAATTTCAGAACTGTATCCCAAGTAGAAATCGTTTTGTGAAATATTTGTTAATTAATTAAAAAAAATAACTAAAAAAGAACTAAATAAAAATTTTAAATTCTGTTTTTCAAAAGTCAAATTAGAAGGGCAAAACTACTTATTTTGAAAATTTCAGAACTGATGCGCTATTAGAAATCGTTCTGTAAAATATTTGTTAATTAATAAAAAAAATTAATTAAAAAAGAACGAAATAAAAATTTAAAATTATGTTTTTCAAAAGTTTTATTAAAATGCCAAAACTACTTATGTTGAAAATTTCAGAGCTGTCTGTTTTGTAAAATATTTATTAATTAATTAAAAAAATTAATTAAAAAATAACTAAATAAAATTTTAAAATTCTGTTTTTCAAAAGTCCAATTAGAAGCCCAAAGTACTTAAGTTTAAATTGTTAGAGCTGTAGACCTATTAGAAATTGTTTTGTATTTAATAATTAATGAAAAAAATTAATTAAAAAAACTAAATAAAATTTTAAAGTTATGTTTCTCAAAAGTCGAATTAGAAGGCAAAAACTACCTATGTTAAAAATTTCAGAGCTGTAGCCCTATTAAAAGTCGTTTTTGTAAAAGAATGTATTAATTAAGAAAAATAATTAAAAAAAAACTAATTAAAATTTTAACATTCTGTTTTACAAAAGTATAATTCGAATGCTAAAACTACTTTTTTGAAAATTTCAGAGCTGTATCTCTATTTGAAGTCCCTTTGTAAAAATTAAGTTAATTAAAAAAGAACTAGTTAAAATTTTAACATTAAAATTAAGTTAATTAAAAAAGAACTAGTTAAAATTTTAACATTAAAATTAAGTTAATTAAAAAAGAACTAGTTAAAATTTTAACATTAAAATTAAGTTAATTAAAAAAGAACTAGTTATAATTTTAACATCCTGTTTGACATATGTAAAGTTAGAGGACGAAAACTTCTTATGTTGAAAATTTCAGAGCTCTACTCCAATTTTAAGTAGGTTTCTATAGGTCCACAGAGCCACAAACAGACAGACAGACACACAGCTTGTTTTATTATTATAGACATACTATATGTAATATGTCTATATTTAAGACTTAGAATTTTAAAATTATTATTTTGTAATTTTTGGTTGAGTACACTTTTCTCAAATTCTATTGATTATGTTAATCTAATTTTTTCCATGATAATGAAAACACACAAGATCTATCTAGTGATGCTAAAATGTCTCTTAAATTGAGAAAAAATATTTTATGTGATATTTTATGTTGTGAAAAAGGACAATTTTTTAGCATGCAAAATATATTATTTTTTAAAACATAATTTAAATGTATACTAGGCAAAAAAAAAAAATTATAAAATGGAGAGTTTATTTGCATTGGTAAAATTTTTATGTAAATTTACTGTTTATTTATTCTGAAAAGTGTACCTAATCAAAGCTTGCCGTATAATAATTTTAAAATTCTAAATCCAAATATAGGTTTATTGCATAAAATATATATAAAATAAAATTATCAAAGTAATAAAGATAACAAATATGTTATTGTTGGCTATGTCAAAATATTATAAATTAAAAATATTGCATTTGAAATAAATTAGAGCACTTTCAAGTTGAATGAAAATTTGATTGATTTGGTTGTCCAGGATACTTTTCTCTCTCTTATAGTTTGGCCCTTTGGGCAGCAGTGAAATGACCATTTGGTTGAAGTGTTAATGTTTCTTGGGGATATTTTCTTTATAGACTGAGAGGCGACTGCAATTTTTGGACCCCATCGAACATCATTCTGAATTTTTTTATAGAAATTGGAGAAAAGTGAGTAGATTACGAATCCACTGGTCTGCCGTGGCAAAAATGGCCGAAACTGGTCAAAAATCGACTCTTAATAAGTTGAACTAAATCCAGATGCCAAATGCGCCATTACTTGCCAAATAATGAGCATTTTTTTTTTTATTTGGTAACCCTCACTCTTTAATTTTCAATTAGGAATGTTGCAGACGATTCGGATATCTGGCGACGGTCTGCTTGCATCTATTAAAAGGGAGCCAAGTTGGCAAAAAATATTACGTCACATATGACATAACTGATGCCGCCAATTTGGCTTACTTTTAAGAGATAAAAGTTTTCCGAGCCAAAGATCAGAAATCGTTTGCGCTTTTTCTCATTGAAAATCAAAATGAAGCGGGTTGCCAGACGAATAAGTTTGTTCTATTTTTGGCAAGATATGACATATTTGGCGATCGGATTTTAGTTCAACTCATTCCAAGTCGATTATTGATCAGTTTCGGCCATTTTTGCCACGGCCGACTAGTGGATTCCTAATCTACTCACTTTTCTCCAATTTCTATAAAAAAATTCAGAATGATGTTCGATGGGGTCCAAAAATTGCAGTCGCCTCTCGGACTATTTACCCTGTATTGAATTATTTCCGCCCGATACTTCGCCGGGAATCTAATACCTTTCTACACCACTGACAAGTCCGTGACAAGTTCGACCAGCGAAAATTTGATAATCAACTCTCAAGACCAACGGCGCTTGTGAGAGTATCTTCTCAAACGTAATTAAAGTACAGGGGTGTCTATGAAATGTTGGACACATTTTGATGTTGATGAAGATAAATTTAAATTGATGAAACTAATATTTAGAGAGACTCAAAATCTTTTATGGCTCTTGCCATTGGAAATGTTCATGTGCGTTGTTCGCAGCACGAAGAATATCAAGACGGTAGTCAATTTCGCACCAGGTACGGGCAAGCATATCGGTATCCACAGATACTATGGCGGCTGTAATCCTGATCTTTAAGTCGTCAACATTCGACTCTTTCCTTCTGTAAACGATGTCCTTTACGAATATCCAAAGGATTAAAGTCCAGTATCGTTATATCATATGATCTTGGTGCCCAAGATGGAAAAACATACAATTAATAAGGCGCGCAGACGATATTTACAAAAGAAAAGAGACAAATAAAATAAATAACACGAGCAAACGATATATACAAAAGAAATGATATTCAAATGGGAAAAGGAATTTTTCTATGGCAATGTTCTCTATAAATGAAATATATGAGTTATCTCTCTATATATAAGGCAAAGCCCTCACTCACTCACTCATCACTAATTCTCTCACTTCCCACATGTCCACAACTCTGAAAATTGGTACAAATATCAACAATGGTAAACATAGAAAAAGTAAGCTATTCCGATCTCGATTAACCCACTTTAAGGGGTGGAAAAGGGGTTAAACGTTCCAAACGAAGAATATTCGAATGTGCCACTTCCCATATGGTCACAACTCTAAAAATTGGTACAAATGTCAATAATGGTAAACATAGAAAAAGTAAGCTATTCCGATCTCGATTAACCCACTTTAAAGGGTGGAAAAGGGGTTAAACGTTCCAAACGAAGAATATTCGAATGTGCCACTTCCCATATGGTCACAACTCTAAAAATTGGTACAAATGTCAATAATGGTAAACATAGAAAAAGTAAGCTATTACGATCTCGATTTTTGACCGCGAAGTTGCGGGTTCGAGTCCCGTGTTAGGCATGGGTGTTTGTAAATGTATGTTGGCTTGTCTAATGATGAATGTTTCGGCGCATTATAGCCCTCGTGTTGCTGAAGGTGCCAGATAATCTGAAAGCAACCAACCGATCTCGATTAACCCACTTTAAGGGGTGGAAAAGGGGTTAAACGCTCCAAACGAGGGATATTTTAATGTCCTACTACCCATTTGGTAACAACTCTGAAAATTGGTATTCATGTCAAAAAAGATAAACATAGAAAAAGTAAGCTATTCCTTTCTCGATTAACCAACTTTAAGGGGTCGAAAAGGGGTTAAATGTTCCAAACGAGGGATATCCGAATGTTCCTCTTCCAATGTAGTCATATAATTCTGATATTTGGGGCAAATGTTAAAAGGGTAAATGTAAAAAAAAAAAAAAAAATATTCCAATATCGATTTACGAATTTTTAAGGAATGAAATTTCGACGCAACATTAAAACTATACGAGGATTATCTTAATGACTCAATTCCAATACAGCTACTACTTAGAAATTTAGAACTAAGAGCAAACATAAACACAATAAACTATTGCAATCTCGATTACGTAATTAAAAAGAGTCCGAAGGGAGTTAAACGTTCTAAATGAGGGATATTCAAATGTCTCTTTCCAATATACTATTCACAATTATACATTTCGTTAAAAATGTCAACAAAGGAAAAGTTCCTATTTTGATAAATCAATTTGTCGGGATCGAAATGGGAGCAAACGTCTGAAGTGTAGAATACATGAATGTCTTTTGATCGCTAAAATGCCAATGATAAAATTTCGTAGCGCAGCACGGGGTATTCAGCTAGTTCTATGTATAAATGTCCTAAGTTTGTAAATATTATTTTATGAATTATTCAACGTAAAATGTGTCCAACATTTTATAGACACCCTGTACATCTTTCCAACAGGGATAGAGGGATAATGTCATCTTCGTAGAGAACATCACGTCGGTTGTCTGGAAGGAGTTTTCCAACCATTCGAGATGCAAATGCGTGGGGTCGTCCCCTTCACATAAAACGTAATCTACCGGAGTTCCTTTGCAGTCTACATCTCGTATAAGTTTTGCGTAAAATATAGTAGAGTGGGACATCACACAATTTTCAATTACACTATAATACTGACTTGAATTTGTGTCATTTACCGTTTTTACATTTTCATCATTCATTTAGAAAAAAAGGCCAGTTTGGCGATATTTTTGGGGATAAAAAAAAAAATCTTCGCCAAAATGGTGATTTTGGCGAAGATTTTTTTTATAATTCTTTCTTTTAAGTGAAACTGAAAAGCCGAGAGAAAACGATCGTTGATGAGGTAACACTCAGAGAAAGAGAACTCTGTGTTAAAGGCATTTGTTTTTCAACTTTTTTCGCCATTAAACATTTTTAAGGGAATTTCGAAGGTGGGGATGTTTAGAACACTTTAAGGGGCATTACCACGTCGATTTTTATCAAAATCGTTTGAGCCATTTTTCAGCAATCATTGAAAAACATGATTTTCTCAATGGCAGCTACCTCAAGCGCATGCGCTATTTTCAAAAAAAAAAAAAAAAATCCTTAATGGTAAGTCTCATGGTCATCATCCGCGGTCCAAATTTGAACATCTAAGTCAATTTGTTCGAGAGTTATGCTGACCACACACACACACACGCACACACATACACGTACACACATACACGCACACACATACACGCACACACATACACACACACATACACACACATACACGCACACATACACACATACACACACACACACGCACACATACACGCACACATACACACATACACACATACACATGCACACACATACACATACACACACACATACACACATACACACACACATACACACACATACACACATACACATACACACACGCACACATACATACACATACACACACGCACACACATACATACACATACACACACACACATACACATACACATACACACACATACACATACACACACACAAATTAACCAATAGTGTGGTCTGGTGTCAGTCCCCACTCAATGCTTGGGCATGCGCAGAAAAGGCATTGTGTGGTCAGGCGTGTCTGCTCCGTCTGCTTGTATAAATAGATATGTATGCTGATGCTGATAAGTTGCATTGATGTTTTATACAACTCAAATATTAATAATAATAAAAAAAACTTTGCAATGGGCTTCGACTTAAAGCCCAGGATAAACTGTTTATTGTGGCCCTAAGCCGATTATTTTTTATAGAATTAGTGTAAAAACAGAAATTCCAATTTTTTCAAAAATTGTGTACTACAGTTTTTTTATACGTTCTTGCTTAAGGGGGTATGGTACCGAAATATCTTCAAAAATCCCCAATTTTTTTTCTGATTTTAAAAAATAGTTCATACATTCCTGAAGAGAATGATGTTTTTATCTTATTCCTCCGGTGATTAGAACGCCACAAAATTACCTGTGATTTAAACATCACTAATGGGCGTAACACCTTGAAGCGTCTGCTTAAAGTGCGTTTTTCGAGCACTAGTGTTTTTCACAGATGTTGCATATTTAAATCGATATATCTCCAGAACCATTAACAATTGGCTATTCAAATTTTTGGAGCATTTAATTTATATAGTTTTAAATAATTTGTCTTCGCAGAATTTATTTTTTTAATTCTGTTTTAAAATATAATTTTTAGCGTAAAAGATAACATAAAAAAAAGCAAAAATTTCAATATTTTAACTTTGAGAATTTTTTTAATTTTTTTTAGTTCACCTATCAAAATTCTGTGAAGACAAAATTGTCTTTATATAATTATGTATTACAGAAAGCTTTCACTTTGAAATTTTTTTTATTTTTTCTTGACTTATATCAAAATACGCAAACATCAATTATTATGGATTTTTCTTGGTTTTTAAATTTTTTTTAAAAAACAAAACACAATATTTAAAAAAAAACATTTTCTCAAAGATATATAAATAGTATCTCATACATAAAATAAATGTTTGACCTAAAAATGTACATAAATAAAGTTTTTTTTATTTTCGGTAACGCACCCCCTTAATAATAGTTTAGATTTTAAGGCTATGGTGGTCTGGCTGTTATATACTGTTAGTGATGATGTTTGAGTCAAGTATCAGAAGGATTTTAGGAGCATTTTAAGACTTTAATCTCCACACAACACACGCTACATATAAGACAAAGGAATATTTGAAAAGAAGGAACACAGGTCCTTTAGCATTTGAATCAGAGCTATACTAAACTTCAACTTAACTAGACATCACTTAGACCGTAGATCGGGACAGTGCTCATAGGTATTTAATCCATTTTGGCGGCGTGAAAGCATAATGTTCGCCAAACCACAACCCTGTAGAGAACAAAAGGCTTTGACGAGAATTATGTCTTCACTCGGCCAAAATGGATTAAATACCTATGAGCACTGTGACGATCTATCGTCTAAGTGATGTCTTGTTAAGTTGAAGTTTAGTATAGGAGTGATGTCCTTTCGGTTCAGATCACTGAGAGGAATGAATTAGCCTCGCCTACTTTCTGCTGTGATTGGCTAAGTTAAGTTTTAGTATTACTTTCATTTGCTGAAGATTTTGATCGACAGTTTCTAGTTTTGGTTCGCAAACGAAAGTTTCACTTCGCGAAAATGGTTGACGAATAAAGAAAGTTGGATGAACTTATTGCGTCACCACAAGGTCATTCCATGCAAGTCGGCCTATACTAAACTTCAACTTAACTAGACATCACTTAGACGATAGATCGTCACAGTGCTCATAGGTATTTAATCCATTTTGGCGGAGTGAAGACATAATGTTCGCCAAACCACAACCCTGTAGAGAGAACAAAAGGCTATAAGGTTTGGCGAGAATTATGTCTTCACTCCGCCAAAATGGATTAAATACGTATGAGCACTGTGACGATCTATCGTCTAAGTGATGTCTAGTTAAGTTGAAGTTTAGTATAGGGATACCTGCTTAACCAACTTTGTAGTTGATTAAATTTTCACTCAATGTTCATTTAACCCCGAGAAAGTTTTCAAAAGTGTCAGCTTACTTATATCGGTCGGTGGTCAGCAAGTGTTTGCAACGAATTCATCAGCTTTGCCCAAATTCTAGTACTAAGAAAGATAATATCCTGAAATTTTGTTTCTAGATTTAACTTGTGCTATTATTTAATAGTCCGAGAGGCTACTGCAGTTTTTGGACCCCATCGAACATCATTCTGAATTTTTTATAGAAATTGGAGAAAAGTGAGTAGATTAGGAATCCACTGGTCTTCCATGGCAAAAATGGCCGAAACTGATCAAAAATCGACTTGGAATGAGTGGAACTAAAATCCGATTGCCAAATATGTCATAACTTGCCAAAAAGAGAAGACACTTTTTCGTCTGGCAACCCACTGCATTTTGATTTTCAATGAGAAAAAGCGCAAACGATTTCTGATCTCTGGCCCGGAAAACTTGCATCTTTTAAAAGTAAGCCAAATTAGTGACATTAGTTACGCCATCATTGACTTAATGTTTATTTTCAACTTGACTCCCTTTTAATAGATGCAAGTGGACTGTAACCAGATATCTGAATCGTCTGCGACCTTCTTAATTGAAAATTAAAGAGTGAGGGTTACTAAATAAAAATAAAAAATGCTCATTATTTGGCAAGTTATGGCGCATTTGGCAATTGGATTTAGTTCAACTTATTAAGAGTCGATTGTTGACCAGTTTTGGCCATTTTGGCCACGGCAGACCAGTGGATTCCTAATCTACTCACTTTTCTCCAATTTCTATAAAAAATTCAGAATGATGTTCGATGGGGTCCAAAAATTGCAGTCGCCTCTCAGTCTATAAGTAAATGTTGCATTTAATATTCGACTTAAAATTTACGCTTTTCAAAAACACCTCCAAGTAGGCAATAATTCAAGCAATTACTTATTTATTTTGAATTTCTTATTTTGTTCTTATTGCTTAATTTAAAGACCAAATATCTCATAATATTTGATTTCAGATATTAAAAGCTAAACAGATAGTGAAAGCTCGTTAATATGAAATGTCTTATGTCGGTGTTATATTGGCATCAAGTGAGTTCGTGCATGAAATGAATGCCGGGATATCCCTTCCCAACTGTTTGCACAGTAATTAGTAGAATGGTCTCATTTACATTCACGCTTATTGATTTGCGGATTCCGAGTGGATTCCCAACTCAGAATCCCCCAAAATAGGCTTTCTCGATCAGTTATGAGATATGATGAGGATTGTGAGATAAATTCCGATCTGTTGATTATCAGGCTACCTGATGATAGCAACTTGGGATTTGAAGTGTAAATGTTGGCGATTTTCCTATTTAAGGAATACATACATTAGAAATTGACTCAAGTCTGCGTTTTTGTTTTTTTGGTTTTAAAATACTCTCGAATTCATTACCATTAAAATGATACCATTTTCTTTCTGAGACTCAAATTACTTATTAAATTACAGTAGGTTTTGTGAACCTGTTTTGTATCACGTTCATTAGTGTAGTAAACTTTAAGCGCGTTTTCAGAACAATGACATTTCGGTGTAATATGACTTTACGCCAACGGTCATAACTTCATAATAAATGGTCCGATTTACAAAATTCTAATTTTGTTTTGTAGACAATAGTTGTTAATGTGTTTTCTATGGAAAATCTTATATATATTGTTATAAACTCATTTTTTATGCTTATATTTTAATCTTAATTTTTTGCTAAAAACTAAGTATTTTTTTAAAACTTTTTATTTAAAAACTTATAATTAAATAAATATTGAAGCCAAATTCAAAATGCTCCATAGGAACATGCGTCAATATAATATCTCTTATTTGTAATAAAAATAATACGTCTAAGTTAATTACAAGTTTATTTCTGTTTGTTCTAATAATGTCCTAATTAGTCACTTTAATTGCAATTAGCTGATTAAAAAATTGACGAAAAAAAAAGTTTATTTATAAAAATGCATCATTTTTAATTCTCATATACTGGCAAAACGTTTGAAATTATTATCTAAAAATTAACGAAAATCATCTCAATTTTATATGTATACCTTAAGGTAGTAGTCTGGTAACTTGCACGTTTTTACTTTCAATTACCCATATGTATACATAGAGTAATGAAAGTATAGTATTCGGTCCAAAAAAAATTTCGATTTTAATGCATTTCCTGCGTTTTGGAACATAACGATTTCAAAAAAAGGATCTAGAAGAAATATCTGTCTGTGTGTCTGTATAAGTGGTGAGCCTAATTGACCTACGATGTTCAAATTTGGTGTGCGTGTTCGTCGTGGTACAAAAGGACTTACCATTTAGGTTTTCGTCAAAATTCCGCATGCCCATAAGGTAGCTGCCATTAAAAAAATCATGTTTTCAGTAATTGCTAACAAACGGGTCTGACGATTTTGTTCAAAATCTCTGTGGTAATGCCTTTTAAGGTGTTCTTAACATCCCCACCTCCGAAATTTCCGTAAAAATGCTTTAAAGGTGTAAAAAGTTGAAAAACAAATACCTTTAACACAGAGTTCTCTTTCCTTGAGCAAACCTCATCAACGATCGTGTTTTTCATCTCTCCTTAGTTTCACTTACAAGAAAGGATAATATAAGAATTATCGATAAGTATCATTTTGGTGGAGTTTTTTTTTTTCTAAATAAAAGAATATATTCTAAATAGTATATATATATATATATATATATATATATATATATATATATATATATATATATATATATATATATATATATATATATATATATATATATATATATATATATATATATATACATATATATATATATATATATATATATATATATATATATATATATATATATATATATATATATACATATACATATATATATATATATATATATATATATATATATATATATATATATATATATATATATATATATATATATATATATATATATATATATACATATACATATATACATATACATATATACATATACATATATACATATACATATATACATATACATATATACATATACATATATACATATACATATATACATATACATATATATATATACATATATATATATACATATATATATATACATATATATATATACATATATATATATACATATATATATATACATATATATATATATATATATATATATATATATATATATATATATATATATATATATATATATATATATATATATATATATATATATATATATATATATACATATATATATATACATATATATATATATATATATATATATATATATATATATATATATATATATATATATATATATATATATATATATATATATATATATATATATATATATATATATAATGACTTAATTTTGCAACGTTTAATTAAAATTATTATTAATTAAATTAGGCACCTAATAAAAAGATACGTGACTGGTCCCGGTGATTTCGCTTCTTAAAAACATTTAGAATTAAAAAAAATCGAATTGATTATTAATCTATGGAATTGTCGTTCTCGTTGGAACTAAGATTATTAAATTTCATCAGAAAATAACAAAATGGCGGAATTCGAAAATTAAAAGTTGTTTTTTTTCCATTCACAAATTGGGTTCTAAAATTGAAAGTTAGTGATGAAAAATAAAAAAAAGATCCTTGTCCCGGCGAGAACTACTATTGTGTAGAATAACGTGTAAAAATTTCAGAGCAATCGGTCAAATAGAACTTTTTTTTCTCAAACGGGCCGACCGAAAACACGTAGTTTCGAGAAAAACGCGTTCAAATTTCAAGAACAGAAGCTCAACGACGATGAGACGTTCTCAAATATTCATTAATATTTCGAATTTCGGTCTAAGATTTTTACAATGTACTCCCAATATATTTTACTTTTGAAATAAGTAAGAAAAAATCGATTTATTTTTTAGCCCAAGCTTCCAGACTCCTGCCTTAAAGTGACATTTGATCTGGTCCCTTTTACTCATTTCTCATAATTATTTATCTAAGCCGAATTTACACGCTACCAACCGGGCCTCCAGTTCAGATCGCCACTACTATGACGTCAGCTAAGCGACCTCTGCGCCGTCTATCGGTGATCACGGGAGAGCGCACATGATTGGATGATCGGAGTCGCCGGCGCCAGGAAATATAAAATGTTTGGTTTACTGGAACCAATAGCCTGGTGACGTCACATGACGTCACTAGTATGGTGATCTAAACTAGAACCTCGACTGGTAGCGTGTAAATCCGGCTTTAAGCTCTAATTATTCCTCGTTTAGTATTTGTGTAACGAAATATGCAACTCACCTAAACCACTCTGATTTATATTTTCGGAGGATTTTTCACCAGTCCTAGTGGCAACAGCCTTAAGGTTAGTATCCACGGGCGAGAAAACGCGCGAGTTTACACGCTACCAGTCGAGGTTCCAGTTTAGATCGCCAGTCAGTGACGTCACCAGGCTACTGGTTCCAGCAAACCAAACATTTTCTATTTACTGGCGCTGGTGACTCCGATCAACCAATCGCGTGCGCTCCCCCGTGATCACCGATAGACGGCGCAACGGTCGCCTAGCTGACGTCACAAAACTGGCGATCTAAACTGGAGGCCCGTCTGGTAGCGTGTAAATCAGGCTTTAGATGCAAAACTGCTTCTCGCTCGTGTACACACCCTTGCAAATCCACTATCGGGAAGTTTTAGTTAGTTGCAGCAAGACTTGCGCCGACCGAAAATCCTCTCGTGGACACTATACTAAACTTCAACTTAACTAGACATCACTTAGACGGTAGATCGTCACAGTGCTCATAGGCATTTAATCCATTTTGGCGGCGTGAAAGCATAATGTTCGCCAAACCACAACCCTGTAGAAGAGAACAAAAGGCTGTAAGGTTTGGCGAGAATTATGTCTTCACTCCGCCAAAACGGATTAAATGCCTATGAGCACGTGACGATCTACCGTCTAAGTGATGTCTAGTTAAGTTGAAGTTTAGTATAGTTCTGCAAGTTTTCTTCCTTGATTCCAGCCGTTTGGAAAATATTGCAGCTTCTAGCCGCTAAACGACAGTGGAATCCTCAATCGTGGAGCTGATTTTATTTAATAATTATTTTGAATTATTCGTACTGTATAGGACTTGTCATTATTGTATATGATTAAAGACGAGCATTTAAAAAAAAAAATTACAAGATTGTAAAATACAAACGTACGTCGATTTTCTGCCTTTGAAGATCCGAATGACACATTCATTGGGAAGTTTCATTGTTTGGAAGAAATTGATAAAAAAACTATCTTGGATTAAGTAAAAATAGCATGGATTTTATTAATTAAAAATACTAAAATACGTTCGTATCAAATATAAGGTTAAATATGGTTTAAAAAGAATGTATGATTCATTCTTCTCACGCACCGAAACAATTTCCGTCTTGCGTTATCGTGCCTAATTTTCTTTATGTAGCGTTAGAAAATATATAACGAAGATATTTTGACTAGATATTGTTGCGTGGATGGGTTCGAAAGATTTGAAGCCAAAGCAGATAAAAACTTTCAGAAATTTATTCCGATATAACTCTTCATAGATTCCCTTACAACTCCAGAACTTCTCGTTCTAGTAGACAGAATACAGCTCTTTTCACAACGATAGAGGACAAAACAGCAGTTAAAACTTGACAACACAACTGCTCAAATCGCTGCACAAGACAATGCAATACAGTTCGCTTTCGGAACTCTCTGAACTCTCATTGAGACTCAGTAATTCCAGTCAACTAATGGTCTCAGCTAACAACTAACTCAGTGACTCAAATTCAGTAACTCACTCTCCCACTCTCTTGGCCGTCCTTATATAGGAGTGGTGAACCTTCACGAAACTTCCAGAGAGAGAAATTTGGAGAACTTTCCAGATCGTAGTCGAAAAGTCCTATACATGTACATGGGATACATGCACCGAAAATGTCGTTTGTTATTTCTCGCCAAATTTGGCCACAAAAATTAGTCGCCAAAACCGTCGCCAACTTGGCTCTATCTCGCCAAATTGGCGAGATTCCCATTACCATAATGTTAAATGCCCTGCTCCTTAAAACTCGCTTCCCAGAGTTACCTCTGTAAAACTCGTTATCAAGCATCAAGAGGCTCATTGCAGGGAAGCCAAACTAGCGACGAACTATTGCACTGCCTTATGCAAAATGTACATAAATTTTCCTATTTACAAAATTAACATTACGAAATTTTTACAAATATACAAAAATTCGTAACAATATAATGACAATTAATGTTCATTGCTCATGCAAAACTTCATTTTATTGTAATAAACTAAACTGAAAAAAGAGTTTTTATAAATTTATACTTCACAAATCATCGTACTTGTAAAAATGGCGTGTTGCTTAGAGTCTTCTTTTGAACTCGAAAGGTTGCTGGTTCTATTTCCGCGTACTTTTTTTTTAGTTTTCACTTTGGTATTTTTTATTATTATGTGAATTAAATTAATTTTATTGTTATAGTAATGCGAGGTATCGTATAATTAAGGTTAACTATAAAATGTAAAATAACTATTGATTTAGATTTATTTTACTCAACGTTCCCAAATGCATATTCACTATTTAATCAGATAATTACTTCTTCATAAGAGTTTTTATCCGGTCCCTATAGAATTGCGGGAAATTATTAAAATATGTTAAAAAATATCCTTTGAAAACACGCATTTGTTTTATAAAAGTGATATTTTTTATAGCAAAAATAAAAAAATAAAAAAAATTAACACATAAAACTGTACTTTAAATCATTCTAATGTACTTTCAAAAATAATTCGCGTAATAATTAGCATGTATAAAATAGATAATAATACAATACCATTAAATTTATAAATAACGATTCTTTTCTTTTCCTAAAATTATTATTTTTTTTTTCGAATTTTCTTTAAAATTTGCCTGTTGTTCACAATAATTATTATTCTTTAAAGAAACAATTTTATTTCTTGTAATATGTTTACAATTATATATTATACATGGTTAATAATTTAAATGATAGTATAAAAAAAAATTATAATTGAACTACCAATTAACTTTATACGACGTTTTTTTTTGTGTGTTTTTTTTTACCTAAAATCGTGTCTCGTAAATAAATTATTTTCTTCTAACATGTTCGTCAAAAAATCCTGAATAAATTAAAAAAAGTATTGTCTTTATTATCCAAAAGCAAAAATACTTCCGATTTTCCCCAGAGAATCCATTTCCTTCTCTCAGTTGCACGTCGTCGTCGTGGACTAAGCAAGATTTCTATTGGAAGAAAATTGCAACTACCCCTCGGCGAGCAAAATTGCATATGCTGTGGAAACAATGCAGAAAGTTCCTTGCATGGAATTCGCGCGAGTTTTCTCCCTCGTGGACACTTACCTTTATAGTGAGAAACTTATTGCACACTTGCACGAACTAAAATATTGTTGCGTTGGACGGGTTCGAAAGATTTGAAGCCAAAGGAGATCAACACTTGCAGAAATTTATTCCTATATCACTCTACACAGATTCCTTTACAACTCCACAACTTCTCGTTCTAGTAGACAGAATACAGCTCTTTTCACAACGATAGAGGACAAAACAGCAGTTAAAAACTTGACTACACAACTGCTCAAATCGCTGCAAAAGACAATGCAATACAGTTCGCTTTCGGAACTCTCAGAACGCTCACTGAGACTCAGTATCTCAACTCAGTAATTCCAGTCAACTAATGGACTCAGCTAAAAACTAACTCCATCACCCGCTCCCCTGAGCTTTTATAGGGGAGGTGAACATACGTGAATCTTCTAGAGGTAGATATTTGGAGAACTTTCCAGATCGTAGTTGAAAAGTCCTATACATGTACATGGGGACCGAAAATGTCGCCAAATGGTCGCCAAGTTTGGCGACATTTAGCGATTTCTCACCAAATTTGGCGACAAAAATAAGTCGCCAACTTGGCTCTATCTCGCCATTTGGCGAGATTGCCATTACTATAATGTTAAATGCCCTGCTCCTTGTAATACTCGCTTCCCAGCGTTACCTCTGTAAAACCTGTTATCAAGCATCAAGACCTATATTGTCGGGAAGCCAACTTAACGACGAACTATTGCACTGCCTTATACAAAACGTACATAAATTTTCCTATTTACAAAATTAACACTACGAAATATTTACAAATATACAAAAATTCGTAATAATATTTTTCAAAATGTGTCAAATGTTTCATTGTTGATGCGCGTAAATGGTTTTCCCAAAATCTTTCTGGCCAGTATCCATCATCATTCCATTAATGAACATGTCTCATTACTGTGTTCCTTAAAAGCCATCCGATCCTCTGGAGTAATCAACTTGGAGGCTAATGGCGAATGATCGATCTGCTTTCTTTGGCAGAATAAGAAAACTCGTGGACACATCTTGGGAGGATTAATTAATCGCACTAATGGCTTAAACAGCGATTCCTCACTTCAGGGTGTTTGAAACATGAACGAGGAGCGAACATCTTTTTTTTTTTATTATTTATTACCAAGATTCAAGATTAAGGTATACATATACAATTGAGATGATTTTCTTTAATTTTTAGGTTATACTTTAAAACTTTTTGGCAGTATATCAGAATTAAAAATGATGCATTTTTATATATAAACTTTATTTTTCCGTCAATTTTTTAATCAGCTAATTGCAATTAAAGTGATTAATTAGGACATTATTAGAACATACATAAATAAACTTGTAATTAACTTAGAGGTATCATTTTTATTGCAAATAAGAGATATTATATTGACGCATGTTCCTATGGAGAATTTTGAATTTGGCTTCAATATTTATTTAATTATAAGTTTTTAAAGAAAGAGTTCTTAAAAATACATAGTTTTAAACAAAATATTAAGATTAAAATATGCATAAAAAAAGTGTTTATAACAATATATATTAGATTTTCCATAGAAAACACAATCACAACTATTGTCTACAAAACAAAATTAGAATTTTGTAAATCGGACCATTTATTATGAAGTTATGACCGTTGGCGTAAAGTCATGTAACACCAAAATGTCATTCTTCAGAAAACGCGTTTAAAGTTTACTACACTAATGAACGTGATACAAAACAGGTTCACAAAACCTACTGTAATTTAAAAAGTAATTTGAGTCTCAGAAAGAAAATGGTATCATTTTTATGGTAATGAATTCGGGAATATTTTAAAACCAAAAAAAAAAAACGCAGAATTGAGTCAAATTTCACGATTCCTAATGTATATGTATACCTTAATAAGAGTGTCGGAAAACAAAAGCCAACACAATTCTTATACTTGTACCGTCTTTGAGAAGTAGTGTGCTGGATAGGAAGATATATCTCCTTGAAATAGAAGTCTGAAGGAAAAGAATTTCATTTCAATTATCTTATTATAGTATCCATCTGTACTAGAAGACAACATATTCTGAGCTGTAGATGACGGCGATGTATCGATACGGCGATATTTTTATCGATATTTCAAAAAAAAAAAAAAATATCGATAAAAGTCACCGATATATCGATATTTTCAAACATTTTTAGTTTTTTGATGATCGTTTTGCAGTTCCATGTGTTTTTTCGATTTTCTTTATTCCCTTTTCGAAAACTTCAAAACTAAAGTTTGAACTTGGCTGAGAGAGTTAAAATGTCACCAATATTCAATATTTTTCCATACGCTTAAAAGCTATTGAAAATTATCTACTTTTTTCTTAAAATCACTGCACCAATTAAGTGAAAATATAACTTTTTTTTTTTTTGTAATAGATCCATTTCAGTTGAAAAAGTAGTCACTGTACAAAGAAAGCAATCATGAAAAGTAAAAATTTGCCCCCCCCCAATTTTTTTTTTTTTTTCAATTTTGCCAGGGGAAAAAAAAAAATCATGTATCGATATATCGACATTTGATCGATATTTTTTCAATGCAATGATATAGTATCGATATTTATTTTGATCGATATTTCAAAAAAAAAAATATCGATAAAAGTCACCGATATATCGATATTTTCAAACATTTTTAGTTTTTTGATGATCGTTTTGCAGTTCCATGTGTTTTTTCGATTTTCTTTATTCCCTTTTCGAAAACTTCAAAACTAAAGTTTGAACTTGGCTGAGAGAGTTAAAATGTCACCAATATTCAATATTTTTCCATACGCTTAAAAGCTATTGAAAATTATCTACTTTTTTCTTAAAATCACTGCACCAATTAAGTGAAAATATAACTTTTTTTTTTTTGTAATAGATCCATTTCAGTTGAAAAAGTAGTCACTGTACAAAGAAAGCATCATGAAAAGTAAAAATGTGCCCCCCCCCCCAATTTTTTTTTTTTTTTCAATTTTCCCAGGGAAAAAAAAAAAAAATCATGTATCGATATATCGACATTTGATCGATATTTTTTTCAATGCAATGATATTGTATCGATATTTATTTTGATCGATATTTTCGACCTCTACTGAGGTCACTGAATACGTCTGAAACGGTTAACGATCTCCGCCCTGATTGGCTGATCGGAACGATCTCCGCCCTGATTGGCTGATCGGAACGATCTCCGCCCTGATTGGCTGATCGGAACGATCTCCGCCCTGATTGGCTGATCGGAACGATGCGTGGTCGATTCGTTTAAACTCTTGTAGTATCCGTGGTTAGAAAACATGAATTAAAATTTAAACTTAAAAGTACCGTAAAATAGGGTGAATCGGAACACTTTTCAACTTTCAAAGTAAAAATCGGTTATAATTAGGTCGTTATGGAACTTATTTTTGACATTGAAACTTGGGTCTTGCCTTCTTCTTTGAGGATCAACCCAAAAAATGTTTAAAAAACTAGGACTTTAATTTATTTTGACTTTTTTCATGGTGTTCCGATTCACCCCGCAGAAAGGGGTGAATCGGAACACTCGTTACAATTTATGTCTGATCTTATTTAAATGTTTACAGGGTGACTAAAAACAAGTAATAATGCATTGTGGTTAATAGGAACACAAAATTATTATACAAAAATCATTTAATATGACGGAAAAAGTTTGTGTTTGTCAATTATTGTCAAAACAAATCATATGTTTGAAAGCGTATCAACTCTTCTCCTATAACTCATCCAAATAGTCTTTAAAATTAATAATATTTTTAATCTACTTTATGTGTGCGTGGCGTATGACTGAAAATTCTTTAAAATATCTTGAGAAAGGAGAAAAGCATCCTCATTTGAAATAGGCTATTTTCGCGATTTTTTTTTCGAGGATTTTTGCAAACAATTATGGGATAAAATGGATCCTATATAATAAACATATCTTTCAAGTACAAGAAAAATTTTTTTTTTTTTTTTTTTTTTTTTAACAATTATTATAATAAAACAGTAGCATCGAAAAACCCGTGTAGAAATGTAATGTTCGTGGCTTGTTGATGAAATTTCGGAAACTATCCGGTCGATTGTCATGAAATTTGAATGACATATTCTTCATAGTTATGGCTATAGCGCATATCATCAGATTTTTGAAATTTTGATTTGAAGTATTTTTTTTTTTTACAAAAACTGCAAAAAAACGCGTTTTTTTTTTTTTACTTTTTCGAAAAACGTGCGTCATTTTGTTATTTTCGCGAATATAAAAAATCTGATGATATGCGCTATAGCCATAACTATGAAGAATATGTCATTCAAATTTCATGACAATCGGCCGGACAGTTTCCGAAATTTCATCAACAAGCCACGAACATTACATTTCTACACGGGTTTTTCGATGCTACTGTTTTATTATAATAATTGTTCAAAAAATAATATTTTTTTTTCTTGTATTTGAAAGATGTGTTTATTATATAGGATCCATTTTATCCCATAATTGTTTGCAAAAATCCTCGAAAAAAAATCGCGAAAATAGTCTATTTTCGAGGTGCCTAAAGTGAGAAGACGCCTTAAAAAAAATCAGGAAAAATTATTGTCGTAAATTCTGACTAATTTTCACTACTTCTGTGTCGTTGTCTATTATGTCAAGATCAAGATTAGTCTCAACTAAGAAAAACAATTAACGAGTTTAATATTTGACATTTCTTTTAATCCAACTCTCACAAAGGCAACACTAAAAAATGGCTTATTCTAAATAAGTTAAAAAAGAACAACAGAAAATTAATCATTGTTGCCATTTAAACTAAACTAAAAACTGAAATTATACAAATTTATATTCATTGTAAAAATGACGTCACACCTTAAAGTTCTTGGGTGTAATTAAAATAAAAATAAGTTTACATGTTCATTTATTTCCGACAGTTATTGTAAAAAGAAAAAGTAGACAGAATTTGAAATTTGATTTTTTTTTTTTTAATTTTAAAATTTTGAAAGTTTAGAGCACTATGTGAACTTTTTTTTAAAATAAAATTTAGTTTTCACTTAGTAATACTTCCAAATATATAAAAATTGAAATTTTATAGGCTTAAATAAATAAAAAAAAAAGTTTGAATGGTAAAAGTCCCCTTTAACACAAAGAGCGTAGAATAAAAGTATTCCCTGAATGAAAACCCCATTTCGGAAAATCACTACACTTTAAACATATTTTCATTAGGTATATTCCATTAAGTAAATATTTCGTCATTATTCCAAATCAGTATGAAGATTTTATCCAGAAAAATAGTAACACAAATGTCAAGAATGTAACGTGCAAATAAAAGAATTGAAATTTCAAGTTGAATGCTCCATTTTAATAAAATTATTATATTATATTTTTTTTAAAAGGGGAAAAGCAAGGTAATTGAAATGCAAATCCTCTTCACAGGGGAAGGAATATTTACGAGTGTATTCATTTCTAAAAGATGGATCAACGCAAGCGCCTCTCTTTGCTGAAAATGATTGTCTAACATTTTTATTTTTCAAACTTTTAAGCATGGATGTTTGCACTTCTTGAAATGAGCGCATATTTCTATCACATTATCATCTCATTTAGGAAATATATTTACATAGGAATTGCAGATAAAAGATCTCTTTTTACAATTTTCAATTTTAGATGAGGCTTTCAATATGTTTACGAAACATACTGAATAAATACTTAACAACGAAGACCCAATGTCAGTGACTGTAGATGTAAGTGAAGAAAGAAAAATACGCATTAATAAACGAAACTCAAATTGAACGAGTTGATTTATGTGTTGTGATAGTTTGGTGCTTGTTCGGAGTCCGAGAAGACTTAATAGTCCGTGAGGCGACTGCAATTTTTGGACCTCATCGAACATCATTCTGAATTTTTTTATAGAGATTGGAGAAAAGTGAGTAGATTAGGAATCCACTGGTCTGCCGTGGCAAAAAATGGCCGAAACTGATCAAAAATCGACTTGAAATGAGTTGAACTAAAATCCGATTGCCAAATATGTCATAACTTGCCAAAAACAGAACAACCTTTTTCGTCTGGCAACCCACTATATTTTGATTTTCAAATGAAAAAAAGCGCAAACGATTTCTGATCTCTGGCTCGGTAAAACTTGTATCTTTTAAAAGTAAGCCAAATTGGCGACATCAGTTACGTCATCAGTGACGTAATGTTTATTGTCAACTTGGCTCCCTTTTAATAGATGCAAGTATACTGTCGCCAGATATCTGAATCGTCTGCAACCTTCTTAATTGAAAATTAAAAAGTGAGGGTTACCAAATAAAAAAAAAAAAATGCTCATTATCTGGCAAGTTATGGCGCATTTGGCAAATGGATTTAGTTCAACTTATTAAAAGTCGATTTTCGACCAGTTTCGGCCATTTTTGCCACGGCAGACCAGTGGATTCGTAATCTACTCACTTTTCTCTAATTTCTATAAAAAATTCCGAATGATGTTCGATGAGGTCCAAAAATTGCAGTCGCCTCTCGGACTATAATTCAAAATTTGTTTCTAGTCAATGGACAATTCCCGCATTGTATTGTTATTGTTTTTATTCAATTCAAAATGTTTCGAAAAGGCCATAAACACAAAAATATCTGCTCACTGAGCTTTTTCTTTTGCTTAATTTGCAACCTAAGTTTATTTATTTTGGAGGAAAAAACGACACATTTGGTTGAAGCGAATGTGACGTCACCTCATCTGAAACAACTTGGCTTAAAAAGCAGCAGCGGAAACTAGTTTTGCAAGTTTATCGCAAATCGCGTCAACTGGTACGGGAATATGGCAATTGTCTATCAAGCATACACCAACTATTTGTCAGAAACGTCACGATTACCATAGAGAACGGAAGGATGTCGTGACGTCACAGCTAGATCGGAGTGTTTTGATTGGACTGGTTCTGGCTCGGGTTGAGATGTCTGTTCCAAAAGAAGTTTTGTATTCTTCAAATTTTATACATAAAATACATTTAGACGGATTTTTATAGTAAAAAAAAAAAAATTGAAATGAGAGAAAACACCCGATTGCATTACAGAATTGAATTGTACATTCTGCAGAAAATATATTCAATTAAATTGTGCTTCTACTTTCCTAATAGAAAGAAAATATCAGTTTCCAAACAGTTACGAAACATCCCACTTATGTTTCAAAATAAAAACCTTAAATAAGTATTTTCCTTTAAGGCTAAACATTTTAACAATACTAAAACAAAAAACCTATAAAAGTTGTAATTTGATTTATGCTTTAGTTCGGTTGTTAGTGGCGGCCTTTGGGTGACGTAAATGCGGCTGCAATAGCCTCAAGTGAGGTAATAAACTGTAAAAGGTAGAGATTATTTTTTACTCAAAATCAATAAAATTTCAACATGTGAAGAGACCCCCTGCCTTTTCCTTATATAACCGAATTCACTGAGGGTTGTTGTTCACACAAACAATGGTCGCCAAGTTTGGCGACATTTGGCGATTCCTCGCCAAATTTGGCGACAAAAATTAGTCGCCAAAACCGTCTCTAACTTGGCTCTATCTCGCCAATTTGGCGAGATTGCCATTACCATAATGTAAAATGCCCTGCTCCTTGTAACACTCGCTTCCCAGCGTTACCTCTGTAACACTCGTTATCAAGCATCAAGACCCATATTGCCGGGAAGCCAACTTAACGACGAACTAATGCACTGCCTTATGCGAAATGCACATAAATTTTACTACTTACAAAATTAACACTACGAAATATTTACAAATATACAAAAATTCGTAACAATATATATTTATGAAAAGTTTCTTTCTGATTCCAAATATTCAAGCAAAATTTCTTTAAAAAATTAGTTATTTAAATATTAAGAAAAGAAATGCCCTTGGACCCAGTCCGATCGAAACGACCCACTATAGCAGTGACGTCACTGCATTCTTTCGTTTCTATGGTGATCGTGAGGTTTGTGTCAAATAGTTGGTGTGTGTTTGGCAGACAATTGCCAAATCACATAACGGTTGGCGCGATTCACGAGAAACTTGCAAAACTAGTTTCCGCTGCTGCGTTTCAAGCCAAGTTGTTTCAGATGGAGTGACGTCAGATTTGATTCGAGCCAAATGTGTCTTTTTCCCATCGAAATCTTAACAAGCGACTTTAGGTTGGAAATTATAAAAAAAAAAAGAAAAAAAAAAAAAAAAAGTGCATTGAGCAGAAATTTTTGTGTTATGCCCTTTTTGAAACATTTAGAATAGAATAAATTTTTTTTCTTTTTTTAAATGTGGGAATTGTCCCTTATTTCAAAGAGAGAATATTATGTAAAACTTATACGTAACTAATATTTATATTGTAAAATTTATTTTCGATACTCTATTTTTAAAAGGGCATCAAACCGCATTCGGCTATTTAGCATTGAAATACATTAATTTAAAACAAGATATCTTACTTAATACTCCAATTTCATTCAAATACTTTCAAATACTTTTTTTTTTCTAATATATGTTCTTTGAACACTAACGCATACTTATTTTTTCTTGTACAGCTTTTACGAACCTGCAATCCAATTAATTTTTAATTAAAAGCCTGAATTCCATAAGCAATTATTTTTATCTTTTATTCGACGGTTATAAAAAAAAAAGTATTATTTAATTTATGTGATGGCATTCTGCTTTTAAACAATAGATCACGTGGGTGTTTTTTTAATCGTCAGATGGAAGTACAACAATAGATAAGAAATCGTTTTTTGTAGCGTTGATGAATCTTTAGTGTGCTTTCAATAGAGTACTTGTAGTACATGGAGTAATTTCATACTGTTTCGTAACTACTTCATGAGAGCTAAATAAATTTTTGGTTTGCTTTCTGAAGTATTTCGTTGATAAATTATAAAAAAATGAACAATAAGAAAAATGTTTCTTCCACTTCTTCTTCTTGTCCTAAAATCCTGATGGTATTGTTGAAGTATTAAATTACTCCATGACTTGACCTTCTTTCAAAAGGAACATGCTTAGTGATCTGCAGCCTTTTAACTGTTCTGCCCGAGGTAATCTCGGGCACAGCACTGGTGTTCCAAAATGTCACGCCCGAGTATTACTCGGGGTAATTTTTTTTTATTGCTTCGTGTTGTTATACCCGAATATATCTCGGGAGGAATTTATTTGCGCTCAATGCAATAGATGGCAGCACTATACTGCAAGTTTCAAAGGTTAGATGCCAAAGGGTAGAGGCCAAAGGTCAAAGTCAAAGTGCGCGGCATTTTTTTGTTGCAAAATGGCATCCCGTAAACGTTATATAGATATTACAAAATTATATATAGATATTATAGTTATATACAAAACTGAACTACTAATAGGTATTCATTTTTATTTATTTATTTATTTATTTATTAATTTAGAAAATAATTAAATTGATTTTTTTTTTTAATTTTTAGAAAATAATGCTCCACTGGATGCGAACTTTACCACTGCCACGCTGAGTGGCAGCCGCCACAAAACCTTAAAATTTTTATGTATATAATTAAAAATATTAATTTTTAACTGCTAAGTATATTTTATTTTGTATTAAACATTTGTTTTTTGCAATAAAAAAAGTGAACAATTTAGGTACCCAAATCATCTAAATAACTGAACAGCTAAAAGGTTAACGAGCGCGTTTCTTTAAAATTGTTTAACGCTTAAGAAAGGTATTTTATTAAAAACTAGCTGCGTTGACCCGCGTTGCTGGGTACTCGTTGTGGCATAATAGGTCTTCGAATTTGACAGTTCAGGTTAGAATACAGAGTGGCAAACATAAAAGAGGCGTTCACAATTATAAGACCTTAGTACTGATAAGAGTTACCTATACGATCAAATAGTGTAGGTACCACTGACCTAGAAAATGTTAAACCAGGTCAGCCATTCTCGCAACAGCATCGAGGTAATTACGTCTTTACATGGCATACGAGAATCCTTCAAAGAATTTATGAATACTTTCAGCAGATGCTGTTAAAATTATATGCACCTGTTTGGTTTAGCATAAAAACAAAGTAGTCTTGCCAAGAAGGTTCACGACTTCTATGAAAAATAGTTGCCTATTCCAGGTATGTTGATCCTATAACTTGGTGAACGTAGTGGATGCAGTAATTGAAAGGAAATCTTTCTGCGCACATCCTGAAAATCTATTACTTTCAAAGATTACAGACCGAAAGGATCAGACGGCTTTGTCCAGATTCGCCAGCGGACATCTAAAGACCCTTACTTTTCATGGAAAACTCAAGATTTTTCCAATTTGCGGAAAATGTGCTACAGAAATGGCCTCCCCAGACCACATTTTGGACTGCCTTCAGCTTTCTTGGGAAGATCTGGCCAAGGAGCCCTTGAGAGTTTTGGACTTTTTGCATGTTTTTAACCTCATGGAATTTGTCTAGCTGTCGCTAGCTTAGAGATTTGTAAAAAAAAAAATTAAAAAAAAAAAAAAAAAAAATATTACAGATGATGGAGAGTTTAGTTGTGAAATTACATACTGGAGGATTCTTGCAGCAATGGATTCTACAGAAACAGAATACTCTGTAAGGTTATTTAAGGTATACATATACAATTGAGATGATTTTCTTTAATTTTTAGGTTATAATTTCAAACTTTTTGGCAGTATATCAGAATTAAAAATGATGCATTTTTATACATAAATTTTTTTTCTCCGTCAATTTTTTAATCAGCTAATTGCAATTAAAGTGACTAATTAGGACATTATTAGAACATACATAAATAAACTTGTGATTAACTTAGAGGTATTATTTTTATTGAAAATAAGAGATATTAAATTGATGCATGTTCCTATGGAGAATTTTGAATTTGGCTTCAATATTTATGTAATTATAAGTTTTTAAATAAAAAGTTTTAAAAAATACTTAGTTTTTAACAAAAAATTAAGATTAAAATATACATAACAAATGTGTTTATAACAATATACATTAGATACTCCATAGAAAACACATTCACAACTATTGTCTACAAAACAAAATTAGAATTTTGTAAATCGGACCATTTATTATGAAGTTATGACCGTTGGCGTAAAGTCCTATAACACCAAAATGTGATTCTTCAGAAAACGCGTTTAAAGTTTACTACAGTAATGAACGTGATACAAAACAGGTTCACAAAACCTACTGTAATTTAAAAAGTAATTTGAGTCTCAGAAAGAAAATGGTATCATTTTAATGGTAATGAATTTGGGAATATTTTAAAACCAAAAAACAAAAACGCAGACTTGAGTCAAATTTTGCGATTCCTAATGTATATGTATACCTTAAAGTTCCTGAAATAAATCTTGCTACGGATGAGTATATAAGCTTAATAAATTGGCAGAACATTACCAGAATTTGTCCATCACTTTTGAAAAATATTTCACGACAGACTTTTGACGATTTTCAGTAGATGAAGATGAACGATAGAGGTACCTTGGATCAACATTTCTAAAATCCCTTGTTATACGCAAGCTACCTTAAAGATATGTAAAATTGGTAACGGAAGGGGCAGTAAGTATATGTGGAGAAGACAATGCAGATGGTTTCGTACATGTAGCAATTAATTCAAGAAGTAAAATGAAGACATTCAATATAAAAAAGGAATTTACTCTAAGTACATATAATTATTTTTATGTTCAGTTCATTCGGTTAAAAGTTAGAACAGTGACACTGAATTGATGAACACATAATAGTAATCATTTTTAATTTCGTAAACTGTTTACAATTTCAATAATACTGTTATGCATCATTTTTTTTTTATGTTTTCTTATAAAATTCTCTTATTTGTAGTTCGTTGGGGCAAACTAAAATATTTGTTAATGATAATTTTTATTTTGTATATTAATATTACGTTTTTATAAAAACATTTTTTTCAACCAGGCTTACCATTATCACTGAAAAACTTCTGGTAATAGAAGATATGAAATATACGTATTTTTATACAAACATTGATATTTCTAGGTCATTGGGGCAGTAGAAAATATCACTTTAAAATTCTTTTTTTTCTTATTCAAACATAATAGTCCTAGAGGCGACTGCAATTTTTGGACCCCATCGAACATCATTCTGAATTTTTTTTATAGAAATTGGAGAAAAGTGAGTAGATTAGGAATCCACTGGTCTGCCGTGGCAAAAATGACCGAAACAGATCAATAATAGACTTGGAAAGAGTTGAACTAAAATCCGATTAAAAATATGTCATAACTTGCCAAAAATAGAACAAATTTATTCGTCTGGCATCCCACTTCATTTTATTTTCAATGAGAAAAAGCGCATACGATTTCTGATCTTTGGCTGGGAAAACTTGTATCTTTTAAAAATAAGCCAAATTGACGACATCAGTTACGTCACAAGTGACGCAATATTTTTTGCCAACTAGGCTCAATTTTAATAGATGCAAGTAGACCGTCGCCAGATATCTGAATCGTCTGCAACCTTCTTAATTGATCATTAAAGAGCGAGGGTTACCAAATAAAAAAAAAATGCTCATTATTTGGCAAGTTATGGCGCATTTGGCAATTGGATTTCGTTCAACTTATTAAAAGTCTATTTTTGACCAGTTTCGGCCATTTTTTCCACAGCAGACCAGTGGATTCGCAATCTACTCACTTTTCTCTAATTTCTATAAAAAAATTCAGAATGATGTTCGATGGGGTCCAAAAATTGCAGTCGCCTCTCAGTCTATATAATGAAAGACAACTTTTCCACATACAGCCTGACCTATTTTCCGAAACTCGCTAAAAAAAGTACAATTTTCGATCCACCCTATTGTATAAAATACCCAGAATTTAATAGTTATATCATCTAGAAATTGCTCTAATCGTGCATATAACTTCAATCTCTCCCAAAACTCGTTTTATGAAATACCCTCCACACACAGATTTAAAAGTTTATCAGGAAATTTCGAAGATTTAATAAAATGTTCTCGTTTCTGCAGATATTTCGGCAGCATTTGAATCGCGTTATTATATTGACATTGCATCCGATTTTGTAACTGCATTTGTAACTATTATTTGTAACTGCATTTGAGTCGAATGACGCGTTTCGATGACATCATTCGATATTTCGTTCGAATGGAAATATCTAATTAAAAGTCGAGATAAACATTGCTTGCTTGGAAAACGAGACATGAGTCCCAAGAGACAGAGGCTTTCATTAGAGACAGAAATTTACGCCGAAAATTAATTAACTATGCTGCTTAATAAAGTGCAGTATGCGCATATTTCTATCAAGCCTTGCGAAGTTTTCCATTTATACAAGAGTGTTACTTTGTTTAAGGGGGTCCGGTACCGAAAATAAAAAAAACTTTATTTATGTACATTTTTATGTCAAAAATTTATTTTATGTATGAGATACTATTTATATATCTTTGAGAAAATGTTTTTTTTTAATATTGTGTTGAGTTATTTAAAAGAAATTTAAAAACCAAGAAAAATCCATAATAATTGATGTTTGCGTATTTTGATATAAGTCAAGAAAAAAGAATTTTTTTTCAAAGTGAAAGCTTTCTGTAATACATAATTATATAAAGAAAATTTTGTCTTCACAGAATTTTGATAGGTGAATTGAAAAAAATTGAAAAAATTCTCAAAGTTAAAATATTGAAATTTTTGCTTTTTTTTATGTTATCTTTTACGCTAAATGTTATATTTTAAAACAGAATTAAAAAAATAAAATTCTATGAAGAGAAATTATTTAAAACTATATAAATTAAATGCTCCTAAAATTTGAATAGCCAATTATTAATGGTTCTGGAGATATATCGATTTGAATATGCAACATCTGTGAAAAACACTAGTGTTCGAAAAACGCACTTTAAGCAGACGCTTCAAGGTGTTACGCCCATTGGTGATGTTTAAATCACAGGTAATTTTGTGGCGTTCTAATCACCGGAGGATTAAGATAAAAAAATCATTCTCTTCAGGAATGTATGAACTATTTTTTTAAATCAGAAAAAAAATTTGGGATTTTTAAAAAAAATTTGGTACTGGACCCCCTTAAGGGGACTGTTAAGGCAAAAATTTCAAAAGTTTCGATTTTTATATTTTAGTGGAAAAATATAGCCTGAAATTCTAGCTTTCAGTACATACCTTACTTTTGCTGATGCGAGAAGAATTAAGAATATTATTTGAGTTTTTGCAAACGCGCATATCAGAAATCGTCTGTTCTTCATTTTCTTAAATTACATTTTTGTCTTCGTGTGTATTTTAAGATTTTTAGGGTATTCGGTTTGTTCCTTGCGATTCAAAAGTTGATGTATTTATTTAAATTTGGAGATATTGTTTACTATACTATTTTGAACACAATTGTGCGTGGATTTTGAAATCTGGTATTTTTTTTATTGTTTCACAGCAATTTTCGTAATGCTTCTATTTAAAAAGTTTAAATTTTTTGCCGTTGTACCAAAGTTTTACTTTTAAATAATTAACCAATGAGTCAAATTCAAAATCCATGTACAATTATGTCAATATATATTCGATTAGCTTGTAAAAAAAAAATTGAGACAGATTGCAAAAAATTCGAATCGCAAGGAGCGTTTTTAAAATTACGGAAAAAACGCTAAATTTTTCAATAAAAATTTAATTTCTTGAAAAAAATCAATATAAATTTTTGAAATTTTGGGTTGTGTTTTATCTAATTGCAATTGAACTGCACAAAACATTTTATGGATTTTGGACAAAAATGGAAGAATTTTTATTTTTGACTTAACAGTCCCCCTTAACAGCTTAACTCAACTAAGGGTGAGGAATATCGCACAGATTTCAACTACACTATAATACTGTTACGAATTTTTCCGCTGAGGCAATGATGGTAAAGTTTTCACTGTATAAAAATATTTATTCTCTCTTCAGAAAACTCACAAAATTTATTCACAGGCAACAGTTTAATTACTCTCAAGCTTCAACACAAGCTTCAACAAAAATAACTTCGAATTCAGCGATTATACAAGCTCACTCCAATAGGTAAATGCCGACCAAACGGTATAGTGGTTAGCGTGCTGGCTTCTAGACCGCGAGGTTGCGGGTTCCGAGTCCCGTGTAGGCATGGGTGTTTGTAAATGTATGTTGGTTTGTTAAATGACGAAATGTTTCGGCGCATTATAGCCCTCGTGTTGCTGACGGCGCCAGATAATCTGAATACAACCAACCAATAGGTAAACAAAGCGATCAGCTTTCAACGAAGTCCGGAGTCCATCTGAAAACTTTCCCGTTCTCCAGTCTTTTATATACAAGCGCGTGAGACATTCTCGAAATTTCCAGCCAATTCATCGGAAAAGAAATATCTCGAAACTTCTCGATTGCTTTAGGTGTTGCCACCTTTTTTCTAACTTGTATAATCGCTATTAATTAATAAATAAGATAAAAATAAATTACAATAGAATTTTGAAATAATACGTCACTATTTACAATATATGCAGACAATTTGTGCAACAATACTGACGTCGATTTGTGTCATTTACCGTTTTTATATCTTCATCATTCATTTAGAAAAAAAATTCCAGTTTGGCGATATTTTTTGAGATTATTCTTGTATGGATCTGAAAAAAAGAAAGAAAGAAGAAGAGAGAGAGAGAAAAAAAAACTGCCAAAATGGTGATCTTGTCAATATACTTTTTGATAATTTTTATATTATCCTTTCTTACAAGGGAAACTGAGGTGTGAAGAAAAAACGATCGTTAATGAGCTATGCTCAAGGAAAGAGAACTATGTGTTAGAGGCATTCGTTTTTCAATTTTTTACGACATTAAAGCATTTTTACAGGAATATCGGAGGTGGGGATATTTAGAACACCTTAAAAGACATTACCACAGCAATTTTATCAAAATCGTTAGAGCCGTTTTTTAGAAATCATTGAAAAACATGATTTTTTTAATTGGAAGCTACCTTATGCGCATGCGCGATTTTGACGAAAACTTTAATGGTTAGTCCCATAGCTGCCACCTACCCGCACGCCAAATTTAAACACGGTAGGTCAATTTTTTCGGGAGTTATGCTGACCACAGACACACGCACAGACAGACATTTCTTCTGGATCACTGTTTTGAAATCAGGATGTTCCAAAACGTGGAGAAATGTAAAAAAATCGAAACATTCTTTTTGCCCGAATCCTCTACCTTCATTACCCTATGTATACATATAGGTAATTTAAAGTTAAAAAACAAACAAAGTTACATTAAATATTGTTCTTGTTGCAAAGAATTTTAGAATTGGAAACACATTGTTTTTTCCTTTACACTACTTTTCGACTTCAAAACTCGCGTTAAGCTTGAACTTTCAGTTGCACACGTCACTCATGACGTCATAACTCCCGAAGTCTAAATTCTCCCCCAGAAAACAACACACTTCCATTGTCTTTAATTCCACTGGGGACAAAGGGGACGTATTCACCAAAATGAATGAGTGCCAATATTGACCTGTCGTCATTCTTTCGAAAGACGAATGACGTCACCAGGGAACGGACGGCTGAAATCTTCTCAACTCTTCTTGGTGGAAGAAATTGGCTCTTGGGGGGGAAATGTTAAGCATCGATATAGATAAACAAGTGGATAGACTGCTTAACGCTGGGAAAATGAAGCCGTTGCCAGATTGTTGGGTGGACAAAAAAATATACGGATTGCCGAGGATTGAAAATAAAATTTTGGGTTGTACACAGCAGAAATGTCAGTAGTCGACCGTTATTAGTAATAATGTACACAAAAAAAATATCTTCTCTAGCACTTCACAAGGTTTTTTCGTACTCCCACCCAACCTTAAAAGTGAATTTTTCGAGAAATTTCTCACACGCTAATACAAATACGACGGCGAGGGGAAATCTTGGATCGTTCGTGTTTTAGACGTTGCTTTGAAACTAACAGAGCTTTTGTTTACTTTCATTGTACCTGCATTATCGCTGTATCCGAAGTTGTGTTCGTCGAAGCTTGTGTTGAAGCTGGATAGTAAGCTTACTGTTGTTCGGAAAAGTTCTGTAAGCGTTTGAAAGAATAATAAATTATGGTTTTAAATTTGGTAAAAACTGCGTTATCATTTTGAAGTTACGCGCGTATCATTTTCTATCATCATTTTGAACCACGAGTTGAAGTGACAGAGAGTATTTAGGTGGAGTAGGACCATTGGAGCTATGAAACGCCAAAAATAATCAATCGTCTATTCAGCTTATTTGTGACTTGACATTTCTAGTGCGAAGTTACGAAGCAATTAATTTTGTATAGCTTCTAATCTTGGAATGAAATAATTTCTTCTACAAGTGCCGCCTGTCTTACAAAAGCAGGTAACAGCTGCAACAAATGACATGGTTGCGAGACGAAAAAAATGATTAGGAAATTGTTTCCTTCTTGCTAAAGAACATTCGCATGATTATTTTGCGTGAAAATAATGTTGTTTTGCTAAGGCGATTCTGATAAAAAGTTGTTTGCGGGATTTCTTTCGACCAACTTTCTTTCTAAGCGAACGTGCTGTGAAACTTTATATGCATTTGTGAAACCTTCCACGACTTTTCATTAAGGATAGCTGTGGATGGAGATGAGAATGATCTTTCTTAATGATAAACTGAGAGGCGACTGCAATTTTTGGACCCCATCGAACATCATTCTGAATTTTTTATAGAAATCGGAGACAAGTGAGTAGATTACGAATCCACTGGTCTGCCGTGGCAAAAATGGCCGAAACTGGTCAAAAATCGACTTTTAATAAGTTGAACAAAATCCAATTGCCAAATGCGCCATAACTTGCCAAATAATGAGCATTTTTTTTTTTATTTGGTAACCCTCACTCTTTAATTTTCAATTAAGAAGGTTGCAGACGATTCAGATATCTGGCGACGGTCCGCTTGCATCTATTAAAAGGGAGCCAAGTTGGCAAAAAATATTACGTCACTGATGACGTAACTGATGTCGCCAATTTGGCTTACTTTTAAAAGATACTAGTTTTCCGAGCCAGAGATCAGAAATCGTTTGCGCTTTTTCTCATTGAAAATCAAAATGCAGTGGGTTGCCAGACGAAAAAGTTTGTTCTCTTTTTGGTAAGTTATGACATATTTGGCAATCGGATTTTAGTTCAACTCATTCCAAGTCGATTATTGATCCGTTTCGGCCATTTTTACCACGGCAGACCAGTGGATTCGTAATCTACTCACTTTTCTCCAATTTCTATTAAAAAATTCAGAATGCTGTTCGATGGGGTCCAAAAATTGCAGTCGCCTCTTCGACTTTATGGATAGCTATGTGTGAAGATGAGAATGATCTTTTTTCATTTGGCACGATGTTATTATGAATGATGTATCGAAAACATACCACTTGTACTTCAGAGGCTTATACTAAATCATTGTACTCTTGTCGTTCGATGCTTAACGAAAAGAAACTATTGAGTTACAAACTAGAGTAAAATTTTTCTCAAACATTTTTCTTAAGATCGATTTTACGGTGCGTTGCAAAATGTTGACTTCACCTGTTTTATTTTAGATAGCTTAATGCTAAGAACTGCAGTTGGGGTGTACAGTAACACGTGTTGCCGAAAGAAATCTGCATAAGTTCTCTATTGGGTTCAGGTTGAAGTTTGTGTTGAAGCTTGAGAGTAATTAAACTGTTGCTTGTGAATAAATTTTGTGAGTTTTCTGAAGAGAGAATAAATATTTTTAAACCGTGAAAACTGTGCCATCATTGCCTCAGTAGAAAAATTCATAACAATACATATGGGTAATTGAAAACAAAAATGAATTTATATTATTATTTTTGTACAAATCATAAACATAGCACAAAAAGATAACTCCCCATAAAGATTTTAAATCCATTTGTTTCATCAACAAACTCATCTTTCTATTTAAACTAGGTTGAATATTGTTGCGCAAATTGTCTGTATATAGTGTAAATAGTGACGTATTATTGTAAAATTATATTGTAATTTATTTTATCTTCTTTTATTTCATAACAGCGATCATACACTTTAGAAAGAGGTGGCAACACCTAAAGCAATCGAGAAATTTCCAGATGTTTCTTTATCGACGAATTGGCTGGAAATTTCGCGAATGTTCTCTCGCGCCAAGTTATAAATAAGACTGGAGATCGGGAAAGTTTTCAGATCGTCTTCGGACTTCGATGAAAGCTGATCGCTTTGTTTACCTACTATAGCGGACTTGTATAATCGCTGTTTTCGAAGTTGTTCTTGTTGAAGCTTGTGAGCGATTACCCTGTTATCTGTGAATAAATTTTGTGCCTGTGAAGAGTGAATAAATAGTAGTTTTCATCTTAAAAACTGGGCCATCATTGCTTCAGTGGAAAAATTCATAACAATATATACAGGGTGTCACAAAAGGTCATGTCCAAACGGCACACATGGTTGTGTCAGGTCATGAGGAAGCAGAATTACATAGGAAAGGGGGGTCGGAAACGCGATTGTTATCCGCTAGAGGGCAATAAGCTCTAGCAGACGAAAGCGCGGGCAGTCGGATGAATCGAAGCGCGAGCGTTGCAGAGAGCCGGCACAGTACCGTGGCCACCACGATCCCCGGACCTAACCCCCCTGGATTTTTACCTCTGGGGATACCTGAAGTGTCTGGTGTACGAGACACCCGTTCCATCGGACATGGACCTCATCGCACGTATCGTTGAAGCGGCAGCACGTGTCCGGGAGACTACTGGCCAATTCGAACGAGTTCGCGATTCCATGCGTCGCAGATGTGAAGAGCAGCTGATGGGGCCAATTTTGAGCACTTACTATGATTTGTAGCATTTTTCTTTTTCTATTTGGTACTGTTTTGTTGTAAAATAAAGATTTTTTACACCGTTTGTTATCTTTTCTTTGCGTGACGGTTACGATGAAATTTCACTGTCAAAATTGCGTTTCTGACCCCCCCTTTCCTATGTAATTCTGCTTCCTCATGACCTGACACAACCATGTGTGCCGTTTGGACATGACCTTTTGTGACACCCTGTATACCTGCTATATATTTCGATGGGCGAAACGATAAAACTCTAATATTATATTGTCACGTATGTGAGGCACAGTTCTTGGGCGCACTTTAAGGGGATCTGGGATTCAAAATTTTTAAATTTCTAAAAAAGAAAAAAATATATTATTGCCAAAAATAATAGAAATACTTCTGAATAAAATGGCATACAAATTTTGTTTCTATCTTTAGTAGAACTTGAAATATTTAAGTTTTTGTTACATGGACAACTGTATCTAAGGCATGCTATCTTGAAACTGTTTTTCTCAGTGATAGCTTTTTGTCCCTTTCTTGAGGTTAAACTGATATAACTTAAAAGCTACTTGTTATAAATCTATGAAACTTTCTGCAATTATTTTTCATATATATATTTCTTTAATTTGTCTTCAGGAATTATATTTTTTTTTAATTTAACTTTTTTTTAAAAAGTTTTTGGAGCTTAGCATACTATGGATTTTATAGTTTTTTTAAAAAAACAATTTTTTTTTTTTTTTTAATTTCTCTAATTACTTCATTGAAAAATCATGAAGGCAATTTTTTTTAATTTAACTTTTTTTTTTAAAGTTTTTGGAGCTTAACATACTATGGATTTTATACAGTTTTTTTAAAAAACATTTTTTTTTTTTTCTAATTTCTCTAATTACTTCATTGAAAAATCATGAAGGCAATTTTTGATATAAATTATAAGAAGTAATTTTATGGAAAAATGAAGTGATTTTTTTAAAAAAGTTTTTTAGATGTATCAAATTTAGGAAATATCAAAATTTTGATGTTTTTTAATTTAAAAAAAAAAAATATTTTTATATTTAAAAATTTCAAATAGTTTTTTAAGTTTCAAAGCATCATACATTACTCCATAAAAAATTTCAAAAGAAAAAAATAAATAAAGAATTTAGAATTTTGAGTCCCAGACACCCTTACGGGAGGGGAGATCTGTAAGCAAAAACCTAAAATTTTTATTAATGAATTTAGTGGCATCAAGTTTTTTATAAAAGTATAAAAGTAAAAGATGTACTTTTAAACAATTATTGACTCAAATTTTTGTTTTTTAAATTTAATACTTTTTTATATTTGGGTCTTTAGTGTTTTTTTTTACCGAAATATAAGCCGTTTTAGAAAGACTCCTCCTCCTTCAATTTTTAATATTTTTTTTAAATTTCCAAACTAATTAACTGTATGAAAGTTTTCTCTCAAGATGTAGTGAGAGATTTTTTTAAAATTTGTTTGACAGGTAGTTTAAAAAAATATTTTGTGTTTTCACAAAAAATTCCTATTTTTTTTTTTTAAATTCTTAAAAAAAAAAAAAAAAAAAAAAAAAATCATGCAATTTAGCAAAACAATTTTCCTTACATATTTAAAACAGATATTCAGGATTTCAAAAATATAAACAATTTAGTTCTAAGTAAATTTTTCTCAAACAAAACCTTAGCATTATAAACACAGTCAAAATTGCCAAATCTAGATTTCGAGGAAAGCGAAGTTACGAATAAAAACTTGCGTACAACTTCATAGTACATCGGTATGTAAAAATTTAAAAAATCAAGAGTGTTCTTGAAGATAAAATTCAATGCATCTACGTTTTGATGATGATTTACCCTCCAATCTGGTTTACATTCATAACTCACTGTTCTAATGGCCTGTTCAAACTCATCACAGCAGCTAGGTATTTGCCCACGGAACTGAAAGCTGAAATCGATCCAGTAATTCAAAGAAGCAATTACTTCACATACCCTAAAAATTTATTGATCACTATGTTCTTCGACTTGAAATCGCACATCTGTGAAATGGTAGCCCGTCGCCTTTTGAAAGTTCACATCATTCATGAAAATAAACTGTGACCGCTTCTGCTCCCCACTATAAATAAGCTTCCCACGGTCATTGAAAGTCATTAAGGGGGTATAGTACCGAAATTTCTTCAAAAATCCCAATTTTTTTTCCTGATTTTAAAAAATAGTTCATACATTCCTGAAGAGAATGATGTTTTTATCTTATTCCTCCGGTGATTAGAACGCCACAAAATTACCCGTGATTTAAACATCACTAATGGGCGTAACACCTTGAAGCGTCTGCTTAAAGTGCGTTTTTCGAGCACTAGTGTTTTTCACAGATGTTGCATATTCAAATCGATATATCTCCAGAACCATTAACAATTGGCTATTCAAATTTTTGGAGCATTTAATGTATATAGTTTTAAATATTTGGTCTTCCCGGAATTTTATTTTTTTAATTTAGTTTTAAAATATAACATTTAGCGTAAAAGATAACATAAAAAAAAGCAAAAATTTCAATATTTTAACTTTGAGTTCTTTGAGTTCACATATCAAAATTCTGTGAAGACAAAAATTTCTTTATATAATTATGTATTACAGAAAGCTTTCACTTGAAATTTTTTTTATTTTTTCTTTACTTATATCAAAATACGCAAACATCAATTATTATGGATTTTTCTTGGTGTTTAAATTTTTTTTTAAATAACAAAACACAATATTTAAAAAAACATTTTCTCAAAGATATATAAATAGTATCTCATACATAAAATAAATTTTTGACGTAAAAATGTACATAAATAAAGTTTTTTTTATTTTCGGTACCGCACCCCCTAAAAGTGCTTAATATTTTTTAACTTGTTTTCAAGGCCTTGAAAGTGCTTGAAAATGCTTAGAGGTGCTTAAAAGTCCTTAATTTTTGCTGATGTTGTCCAACTGCAAAATTTATAAAAATTTCAAGTCGGACTTGCTATTTCTGCGTGACAGCCACTTATCTGCACCGTATCGGAATTTTCCGACGTATTTGTATTATGCATCCACCAATTTGTAACTCTTTTGGTAGAATATACTTTATTAAAAATTTATATATCGACATGATGCCCGAAAACAAATTTTCAAAGGTCCTTAAAAACATTAATTAGGTCCTTAAAAGTCTTTGAAAAGTCATTGATTTTCATTCTGTGATTTGAGTGGGAACCCTGTATAAAACTTTTTATACAGGGTTACTTTTATTTCTATAAAAAATTCAGAATGATGTTCGATGGGGTCCAAATATTGCAGTCGCCTCTCAGTCTAAAGTCAACTTGTGACAGAAGCCTTTGAGGGCTTTGAATTTTATATACAGAGACAAAAAAAAAAAAAAAAAAAAAAAAATTAAATATAATTACGTAAGTGATAATTCTTTTGTTCAAAAACTTTCTTTGGAAATTAAACATGAAAAATATTTTTAAATGTAGGTTTGATATGAATTTTCGTATTCCTTATGATACAAAGAATAGTTATTTATGCAACTAGTGGGAAAAGTAATACTTTTTCAAACGAAGTAAAACTCTAATATTTTACCGAGTTTGATAAAGTATTTTCTCACGTGTTGCATACAATATTTTTTATAGTTACGTGCAAAAAAATATTTTTACTAGATACATTTATTTACTTTGGCAACTCGAGTCAATAAATTGCTTCGGAGTATATGTCTTTTCAATACCAAGACTGTATGATATTTGAGCACGAGGCGTGCGAGAAAATACTGTTTCGAATTTCTGCATATTTGTAAATATTTCGTAGTATTAATTATGTAAAAAGAAAAATGTATGTACATTTCGCATTAGGCAGTGCAAGAGTTCGTCTTTACTTCGCTTTCCTGCAATGCGTCTCTTAATGCTTGAAGACGAGTTTTACAGAGATATTGCTGAAAAACGAGTTTTTCAAGGAGAAGGCCATCTAACATTATGGTTAATGGCAATCTCGCCAAGTTGGCGACGGTTTTGGCGTCTAATTTTGGTCGCCAAATTTGGCGAGAAATCGCCAAATGTCGCCAAACTTGGTGACATTTTCGGTCCCCATGTACTTTTACAGGGCATTTTGACTGTGATCTGGAAAATTCTCCAAATTTCTATCTCTAGAAGATTCGCGAAGATTTGCCTTCCTATATAAGGCCTAAGAGAGCGGGTGATGGAGTGGAGTGAGTTAATGGTCTCTCAGAGAGCGTTCATAGTAGTTCTGAAAGTGAACTGTATTGCATTGTCTTTTGTGACGATTTTAGCAGTTGTGTATCTATAGTTTTTAACTGCTGTTTGTGCTCCATTGTTGTGCAAAGATCTGTATTGAGTCTATTAGAACGGAAAGTTCTAGAGTTGTAGAAGAATCTGCGAAGAGTTATATCGGAATAAATTTCTTCAAGTTTTAATCTGCTTTGGCTTCAAGTCTTTCGAACCCATCCACGCAACAATTCTTTTTCACACAAGTGCGAAAAAGTTAATTTCTCGAATTCCTCACGAAAAAATGCCAACCTCCGCCACTATTTTTGATTCAAAATGATTAAAAAAAAGTTTATTTTTTGCACGTTGTTATAAAAACACTTTTTCACTCTCCTTCGAAAATTACTTTAGGTGGACATGATTTTTATTTTAATGTTCAATTTACTGTTGTGCACGAAAAAGATTTTTTTATCTCATAAATATGAGAAGCATTATTATAAGCCTACTCAATCCATGCAATGGCAAAGGATAAGAATCCCTATAAATGTCCAAAAGCAACACGAATCACAAAATGAGGAAAGTCCCTTCTTTGCATCATTCTACTTCAAATTACTCTCTTGGCGCATTACTTTAAGGAGATTATAATCCCGGGGCTTTGCGTCATTTTGCCGTGACGACAAAAATAAACAGCGCCTACTTAACTCGCTGTCTCTCATTACGCTCGAGTAAACATTCCCGTTCTTTGCTCTTTCATCGGAGTAATTTAAGCATCTTCCTGTTTGCCAAGGAAGGGAACAAAAAAAACGCCCAATTAACAATTCAAAGACTCCCGCGGATACGATGACTTAAGCACATATACTAAGAAAGGTGTTGTTGTTTAATAGTGGTTCAACCCGACTGTTAGACTTTGCGTGATACATTTTCAAAGTTAATTACGATGCGGAAGTTTAGGCATTTATTAAACCATTTTAAAAATGTGCGATATATGTGTACAGTGTTTGCCAGTTAAATATTTCGAAAAGGGTATTTTAGCTACCTCTCTAAATTTTAAGGGGTATTTTTAAAATCTGAAGGATGTTTTTAAAACTATTTTATAACTAAAGGAGGGGCTCCCGATAGCCTTCGTAACCGGAGGGTTGTGGGTTCGGGCCATAGGCTTATTATTATCAATAGACTGCGCGTTCCCACTTCAATCATACAACGAGAATGAAACCAAAATGAATCGCAAAATTCGTCTATCAGTCACGTGGTTTTTTAATTTGGCCACGTCGTAAAATTAATCCTTTATCTGATAATCGTATTATCCTTTATCGCCTGAGTGAGGAGAAACCCGCCAAATCTGCAACCCTGCTCCCAAAAAGTCCCTACTCATGTGATTCATTTTGGTTTCATTCTCGTTGTATAATTGAAGTGGGAACGCGCAGTCTATTGATAATAATAAGTCTACGGTTCGGGCCTCTGTCCGCTAAATATCGGTGTGTACCTAATGGGGGCTGGTGCACATTAAATCTGTCGTGGCCTCAATGTCCTCTCGTTGGTGTGGTGGGGTCGGAGAGAGGGGTAGAAGATTTCGATCTCGTATTCTTCTGGATGCTCAAAACTACGAGACGTATTTGACTGTGTTAAGCACTTAAATGTGGCAGAAATAGACAGTTGGTGGTTTCAAAACAAAACTAAAGGAGAATAAGTTTTCTGACAAAATTAATAACTGCAACAATAACAGTGATGCACAATCACGATTGTGCGCGTCAGAGCGGGAATATGCTTTTTAAGTGCCTACTAAAAACACTTGATGGTTATAAACCTTAAACTATTGTCACCACAATTAACTATTTACACTTTGTTAACACTATTAACACTTTGCCGTCTGGTGTCCCGCGTAAACTATCGGGAAAACGAGGGCGACACCTCAAAAACTATCGTAAGCGAAAATTTAAATTTTTTTTCAGGAGAAGACGCTATTTTCAAAGAAAAAGGTTGGGAGATAGCGCCGCCCTTCGAAAAATAGCTAGTATGATCACTAATTTTATAAAAGGGAGGATTATTATTATTTTTATTTTTTTTAAATTTAACCATAATGTGCCGATGAGTGAATTCAAGCATGCTGTTAATTCTATGGCGTGAAATGGATTTTCAATACGCTTTACAACTCCAGAACTTTCCGTTCTAATAGACTCAATACGGATCTTTGCACAACAATGGAGCACAAACAGCAGTTAAAAACTAGATAAACAACTGCTAAAATCGACGCAAAAGACAATGAACTAGTGTTCACTTTCGGAACTGCTCTGAATGCTCGCTGAGAGACAACTAACTAAACTAACTCGATCATCCGCTCTATTGGCCATGTATAGGAAGGCTAATCCTTCGCGAATCTTCTATACTAAACTTCAACTTAACTAGACATCACTTAGACGATAGATCGTCACAGTGCTCATAGGTATTTAATCCATTTTGGAGGAGTGAAGACATAATTCTCGCCAAACCTTATAGCCTTTTGTTCTCTATAGGGTTGTGGTTTGGCGAACATTATGCTTTCACGCCGCCAAAATGGATTAAATACCTATGAGCACTGTGACGATCTATCGTCTAAGTGATGTCTAGTTAAGTTGAAGTTTAGTATAGAGATAGAAATTTGGAGAATTTTCCAAATCGCAGTCAAAAAGCCCTATACAGGTACATGGGGACCAAAAGTGTCGCCAAATGGTCGCCAAGTTTGGCGACATTCGATGATTTCTCTCCAAAAATAGTCGCCAAAACTGTCGCCAACTTGGCGAGATTGCCATTAACCATAATGTTAAATGACCTGCTTCCTTGTAAAACTCGCTTTCCAGCATGATCCCTGTAGAACTCGTTTTCAAGCAATAAGAGACGCATTGCAGGAAAGCGAAGTAAAAACAAACTATTGCACTGCCTTATGCGAAATATACATAAATTTTCCTTTTTACATAATTAATTCTACGAAATATTCACAAATATACAGAAATTCGTAACAATATATCTATATATACTAGGGGGCTTCGCCCCCTGCTTGCTAACGCTCGCCAATCCCCAAACGCCTCGCTGCGCTCGGATTGAGCGGCTTTGCCGCTCGAATTTGTGGTTAAAACATCTTGCTGCACTTTGCCAGCCACAAAAAATGTAACAAATTTTTATAAATTTAATGTAAGGCCTAATAGAGAAAACAACAAATTGCAAGTTTCATAATAGAAAGTTAAATATACTATCCGCCAACATTCTGACTTAAAACTTCATTAGCTATGCCCTAACATTGAAGTCCCAATATCTTTTATTTATTCTGATAAGTCGCCCCGTTAGAGAACGACATCTAACGCGAGGCATTTTCTGGATAGAAATATTTCAAAATAATAATTACTCTAATACAAAAATGCTTCAGAAAAACAGAAAAAATCAACTTTGAAACAAAGAGTTTAAAAAGAGCTTTATAATTAGCAATGGGTTTGTTGTTTACATACGTAAGGATAGCTTTAAAATTAGCAACGGTTGGTTGGTTGAACCCCCGAGCAGCCTGTTTGTTGTTTACATACGTAAGGATGTTGCCAATCATATATTCAAAATCATTGAGGCTTTGTAGTAGCTTAATGATGAAAAATATTGAAATTTAACTAATTAATAAGGTGTTAATAAATTATTTTGGCACGTTTTGGCAAATCTACAGCTTATTTCCTTTAAAATGACACCTTGATCATTGAAATTGGTTGAGCAGTTTAGGCGGATGGACTAACCCCAAAAAATGTATTGCCTATTAAATATATAGATATGTTACAACTGCTCTACGTAGTCCTTATGAATTGACAATGATACATTCCATTCGTCTTGTAATGCTATATCAATACATTCATTTCATATCTGTGAATTGAACTAATTTCAAATGTTTCTATGTCAAATAAATATGGATAAAAAGGCAGTATCAAAATTGGACCAAGAACATTTTAACTTCGATAGATATTGGCTGTGGTCGTTTCTCTGTTTGCTTTATTTTAATTAATATCTTGAGCATCGCCACTTTTGCGTCTAAAAGCTTAACATTTAATTATGCATTTGAATACTGAGTTTAATTAACGTGAAGTTGTTCAAAGTTGGTGGTGTTTAACTACAGGAGATTCACAATTGTGGATAGTGAAAAACTAGGTTGAAATACAGTAGAATCTCGATTAACCGACCTAATTCGGACCAAAGGTAGATCGGTTAAGCGAAAATTCCGGATAAAAGAGAGTTGTAAAAAACAATAAAAAGTCAATGATTTTCGTTTCTTGAATACAGGACTTTTAATGTTTTTTTATGACATAATTGTTAGAAATGAGTTTTTGTTGCAATAATCTTGATAATCTTTGTTTCGCTGCTCTATCCCGGAGTCTTTTTGAAGGCAATAGTTCAGTTTGATCTGCATCCGAAGGTCGCTCTAACCATGTCAGTTCTTTAGAAAAACAGTCAAAAGCCTCACCATTACTTATGTAACTTTAGAGCGAGGGAAAAGATTACGGTTTAAAAAGGAACAAATGATTTTATTACTCATTTGGGAGATTTTTGATGTCGACTAAATGATTGCCGGTTAACAGAGAGTTCCGGATAAAGGAGGGACGGTAAATCGAGGTTCTACTGTATTACGAAACATGGACTTAAGCCACTCATATAAAAAGAGTTTTTACGCGAATGAAATAATGTCAAGGACATAAATCATTTATTTGCATAAACAAGAAATGCCTCCTCATTAGTATTCTCCATAGAGTTTCAGAAAATACAAGAAGCTTCTCGAACTTTATTTGATGGCCATTGTTAAAAGATTTTTAAGAAATTCGTAAATTGTTTTTCTTCAATCTATTAAAGGAACATGTTAAAGATGTACATACAGCGTTTTTTGCTTGTTAACTTCCCTCGTTGTAATAAACAAAACTAATTTTCATAAAATGTACTGACAAATATATATGTCGTTTGGTCTTCAATTATTTTTAAATATAAGTTTAAATACCGCGTTGATGATGGCATCGACATGGCGGCTCATGTTCATTATTTGCTTTGTAATGGATTATTCCCGTATTTTTCAAAAACGAGTGAAATTAGTTTATATTTATGAAGAATTTCTTTTTGATTCCAAATATTCAAACAAAAGTTCTTAAAAAAAAATTAGTTGGTTTATATTAAGAAAAGAAAATGCCCGAAAACCTCGTCCGATCGCTTTCCAATGAAAACGCTACTTTAAAACTGTGACGTCAAGAGATCCTTTCATTTCCATGGTTATCGTGAGGTTTCTGCCAAATAGTTGGTGTGAGTTTTTTAGACAATTGCCATTCCTCGTGCCGGTTGGCACGATTTGCGAGACATTTGCAAAACTGGTTTCCGCTGCTGCGTTTCAAGCCAAGTTGTTTCAGATTTTTTGACGTCACACTAGTTTCAAACCGAATGTGTCGTTTTTTCTCGCCAAAACTAACAAGCAACCTTTGTTGCAAATTAAAAAAAAAAAGAAAGCGCAGTGGCAGAAATTTGTGTGTTTATGGCCTTTTCGAAACATTAGAATTGAATAATAAAAAAAAATTAAAAATGCAGAATTGTCCAGTATATATACAAAATTTGTGTAACAGTATTGTTTAGACTGAATGAATTTCGAAGTCATATATTTCTTTACTTTCTGTTGAATATAAATAAAGTCCCATCGAAACAATTCATTTGACTATCGATATAGATAAACAACTGGATAGACTGCTCCATTATCAATGCAAAGAGAAAAACGCGCCGGGGATTGCGAAGCTTTTGGGAAGATTAACCAACCACAGTTCACTTTTACAGTTGGATGGAAATGCGAAAAACCTTGCAAAATGCTAGAGTATATATTTTTTTGCACATTATTACTAATTAAGGTCTACTATTGACATTTCTGCTGTGTACAACGCAAAATTTTATTTTCAATCCTCGGCAATCCGTATTTTTTATCCCACCAACGACATCTGGCAACGGCTTCATTTTCCCAGTGTTAAGGGAGTATTCTACTGTAGAGGCATGAATTTCGCCCGGTTTTTGAAGCGGAAAAAATTTTTAACAAAGGAAACAAAAAATATTTTTATCATCAATTTTTTTATCATTTGTTTATTGATGTTTTATTATTACATAAAAAAGTTATTAAAAAAAAAAATTAAAATTGACAAAGTTATGAGCAGTCAAAGTGGGGGGTCAAAAAAAAAGAGGGTGTCCTGGCGTGCATTATTCCAACCCTCCTGATGATCTGAAACATAAAAAACAGACGGATTCTTAATTATTATAGATGCCGCTATCGTATAACCCTTGGATAAGTTAAAAAAAAAAAAAATTTAAATGGCGGCAGTTTGAAAAAAAAAAAAAAAAAAAAATTTCATATTTTTTTAACAATTCCGAATTTTTTAAAAATACTAAATGAGAAGTTATAGTTTTGGGCAGGGTTCACGAGATGAAGCGATGTATATAGAACATCCTCTCCAAATTTGAAGTAAATCAGTTCATTAGAACTCGAGATATCCTTACCGCCAGCTCGAAAAAAGTAGTTCCGAGAAAAACGCGTTCAAAGTTTTGAGACAAGTTTTCGACAATTTTACTTCTAGAATGGTACAGAATACTTACATATTTTTAATCGGCGATTCCTGCTCCATATAAGAATCCTTCCTCTACTTCAAAACGCTCATTAATGACATAAGTAGGGACTCGGGAACGCCTACCGTCTTTTGTTAACTTGTAGCGGTCGGACCGGAACCGATGCCACGTCACTAAAACGGCTATAACTCTTGAAATAATAGGAATTTTGAAAAATCCTTTTAATGACATATTTTTGAATATCTAAACTTTGAAAATATGAAGAAGAAAAAAAAAATTTGATTTTTTTTTTTTTTTTTCAAAATTTTACAGTAGAATACAGCCTTAAGCAGTTTATCCAGTTGTTTATTTATATCGATGCATTTGACACATCGACTGAAGCGTATTTAGTTTTATTTGGGAATGCTGATATCTTCCTTTGCATAAACTTCTATCAACATTAGCGTGGAGAATATCACGTTTCTAATGTTAAGCATTCTATTTTCTTTTTAAAATTATCAGTTTCAGTAGCCAATCTTCATTTTTTTTTTTTACGTGATTTCTATATTTCCGCTTTTAAACTTCTTTCGGGAACATTTCCTTAATTGAAGACTCAAAGAAGGTAATTCCGCCCGGAGAGTAAATACCTGCTCAAATCCATTAACACTTGGCTGATCAAATTCCTTTGATCCGGAAAAGATGTAACGAAGTTGAATGTAAAGCGGGGGAAAAAAGGACAATGGCATCTATTTTTCACGTGAGGAAATGAAAAATCCCCCCCCCCCCCCCTCCTCTCTTCTGCCTCTAAAGGAAATGAATAAAAAGAAAGCAAGTGAATCCCATTTTAAATAAAGTTTTAATCACAATCGGCAATCAAATGATTTGAAGCGAATTTTCAAAAAGATTTTCGGAGAATTTTTAAATTTTTTGGCGTAGTAATTGTTAATTTTTTTTTTTTTTTTTTTTTTTTTTTTATTTTTTTTTTTATTTTTTTTTTTTTTAAAGTAAAAGATGTACCTGTTGTCGGATAAATAGTATTTTTCTAATTAATATTTGCCGACCAAACGGTGTAGTGGTTAGAGTGCTGGCTTCTAGACCGCGAGGTTGCGGGATCCGAGTCCCGTCTTAGGCATGGGTGTTTGTAAATGTATGTTGGGTTGTCTAATGACGAATGTTTCGGCGCATTATAGCCCTCGTGTTGCTGAAGGCGCCAGATAATCTGAATACAATCAACCAACCCCCCCCCCCTCTTTTCTGCCTCTAAAGGAAATGAATAAAAAAGAAAGCAAATGAATCCCATTTTAAATTAAGTTTTAATAACAATCGGCAATCAAATGATTTGAAGCGAATTTTCAAAAAGATTTTCGGAGAATTTTTTAATTTTTGGCGAAGTAATTGTTAATTTTTTTAATTTTTTTTTAATTTTTTATTTTTTTTTAAAGTAAAAGCTGTACCTGGTTGTAGGATAAATAGTATTTTTCTAATTAAAATTTGCCCACCAAACGGTGTAGTGGTTAGCGTGCTAGCTTATAGACCGCGATGTTGCGGGTTCGAGTCCCGTATTAGGATATATATCACCATATATCACCAGGTTGGTGATTTTTGCAAGAAATAGCTATAAAACTTGAATTTCTAATAGTATGAAACCACTCATAATGACGAAATATGGAACATTTCCGTTTTAATTTTAAGTAATCCTACTAATTTATTATCTTCGACTTATATGACAACACGAATTTGTAGCATTTCCAGTTTAATCTTGCTGACCAAACGGTATAGTGGTTAGCGTGCTAGCTTCTAGACCGCGAGGTTGCGGGTTCCGAGTCCCGTGTTAGGCATGGGTGTTTGTAAATGTATGTTGGCTTGTCTAATGACGAATGTTTCGGCGCATTATTGCCTTCGTGTTGCTGACGGTGCCAGATAATCTGATTACAACCAACCAACCAACCATCTAATTTAAATTAGATTGAAATATATCGTTGTTTTTTTTTGGCAAAGTTGTTACTACTTATAAAGTAAAATGGAAATGGTATAGTTGTGTTCAGTGCTTTAGGGGGAGTTTAAACCTTTTGACGACAGCAAAAAGAGCTTTTCTTACGTAATTTTCGATATGCTTTAAAATAAAAAGTATTCGGTATTTTTAATTGATATTTTTTATGCAGCATAATGTTTATTTCCTTCTTGAAAAACATTTTTTATTTTAAGCATAAGTTTGTTTTTTAAAAGTTATCAAGTGAAACGTAATGATGGAAAATTTCGAAAAAAAATATATGAATATAAGAAGGGCCGCCGCTAGATGGCGCTTTCTTTCCCTAAATGGGCCAGGAACAAGCTTTAACAAGATTTTGCTAAGCGATGGGAATTGGGATTTCGACTACGTAACCGCCAGACTTGCTTAAATGATTACTTTGTTTTTCAAAGTTTTATACTTGAGCAAATTTGAGTTTGAGGATTTTTTTTTTTACAGTTTCTAAAATTCATTAGATTTATAAATTAGTATTTTGAGATTTGTATCACTTTGTAAAATACGTTGGTTTTCTAAGAATTTTTTCCTCAAAACAAAATAAGCAATTCTATTAGCAAAATGAAGCAAACCAATTTTCATCGGTAATTTTATTGAAATTCGATATATTTTTAGAATTACTCAGCAAGAAAGTTATAAAGCATATTTAATGAATATACAAAAATAAATCTATAATGTTTAAGATACTTATAAATTTATTATGAACTTTTTAATTCACTAGTACAAGTTAATTTACTTCTGTAGATATGTTCCACTTGCACACTAAGAAACAAGACTTACAAATTTTTCATCTTATTGAAAAAAATAAAAGAAAAGACAAACATATCGGAATATCTTTACAGCAAAAGTCTGTTATTTTTTATGTTAAATTTTTTATGTTAATAATCCACTTCAAGTCTTTTAGCATAATCTCAGTATCTTTAACGAATACATTTAAAGACAAATCTTAGCAATTAGAATATCCTAGGATTTTATTGTACATCGACGTACAAATATAAGGATTTCTCCTCTAAATACCTCCAGTAACTTTTTTTTATTTCGGGATGTCTTTTAAATCTTCAAAAGACTTTATCTTTTTCTAGAAAGCAATTAATCCTCTCCTTTTTGTATACACATTTCATGTCGTTTATTACGATTAGCTCTAGTAAATTTATTTTCTTCAGAAAGATATTTCAGTAACGATGGAACAATAGCAGGTTCTGTTTTTTCATTTAGTTTGAAACGCTTTTGAGGCACAGTAACTTCAATTCCATTTGCTTGTCGGTAGATGTTTTTAATAACATCTTCGTGAAAATGAAGGATGCAAACAACAGTTCGAAGACCCGGCTTCCAATCTTGTTGAGGAATTTTTCTCATCCATCTGTCGTACAGTCCTGTTCCTTCGTTTGGAAATTTAAAAACTCTCATCGAGTCAGGAGCTTTGTAGTTGGATTTACATCAAGAAACACTGCAAGAAGATAATATTTCCTAAAAAGAAAAAAATGTAAGGAAAATGAATAATTATTTAAAACTAAGCAGTAATACGATACGGTTCAAGCTACTTGGCTTTTAAAGCAGGAGTGGAAATTAGGATTCTTACTGCAATATATTATTGATGAATAATTATGAAAGTCTGGGTCCAATAATACGTACGCATATATCGTACGCAGGAAATGAAACTGAAATAGCGACTTTTTTTTTGTAATAATAAAAAAACACTGATACATATATAAAGAACTTTTGGTTAAGATTTACTGTATGGTCCTCCTTGGCAATTTTTCAAAAAAATCACCAAATTGAAAATGAAGTTAAAAGGCTGTGTTACTAAATCGAAAATAGTGTCAAAACACGCCGTGTCACCAAATCCAAACTGTCACTAAAGTTAAAGGAAAACTTTGGCGACGGGTTGCACATTCGGTGCCGAATAGCCAACTTTTATATAAAGTCACCAAAGGGAACCATACAGTAAATTTTAACAGAACTTTTATAACTGATGTTTTGTCTGTTATAAAATTTTAATATTTCGAAGTAATATTCCAAAAAAAGTTATGGCTGAAAAAAAAAAAAAAATATTAATTAGTCTATGGACAGGGATAGACTGACTTTTATTCTTTATGAAAAATTGTAATACATTATAATAAAAAAAAGGGCGTCCAGAAGGTTTTGAATGAAATAACAGTAAATTCTCAAATAGTATAATTTGTTCACATAATTTAACGCTCAGACTAGCAGGAAAATTTTGGGTAATGACATTTGTGATCCAGATAAACTTAAAACATAGAACAGGAAATTGGCCAAATAGGCGACTAGTATATTTTAAAAAGTTAGCCAAAAAATAATGCTTTATTAAAAATTTAACTGGCATATTACTCAGCAAATGTTACTATATATCATAAAATATTTAAAACTTGCTCTACCTCTACACTAGTGTAAAAATTAAAATGAGCTAAATTGTACATGTTTAACCTCAAACTTACTCACTAAAATGTTTCAATGCAAAACGTAATGTTGGAAATTGTAAACAAAGCTGTGAAACTATGTTTGGTCAAAAAATTTATAGAATGTTACTGTAACTATATCATAAAATATTGGGAACTTGATGTTCAAACTATGCAAAAACTCCTAATCACAACATTTTATATTGAACATGTCTTCAAAGTTGTCAAATATAATATTTCAATAAAATGACTTATAAGTTGGAAGCTGCAAACACAGTTGCGTGTACTTCAAAAGAATTGCAAGTAACGTTATTTAACGAAACGTAAAAGATGTTCAGCAAATTTTAGCAATATCTTTTTATTTCAACAACAAATAGTCAATTTAAATTAAGTAAACAAATGTTGAAAACAGTCAATGATCAGCAATTATCCGTCAAATATTAAAGCACTATAAGAACATCAGCTTCGCATTAGTTAGGCTTAATTGTTCAACAAATTACTAAAATAAATATTAAAAGAAACTTACCTTAATTTAAAAAGAGTTGTTCAATGATACACCAGCAGTTTCTCATCTAATATCTTCAAATTTCACAGCTTTTAAATAAAAAAAAAATACTGAAAACGAATCGAATTCACAACGTTTACATGCACATGCATCTACGAAAATGAAATCCCATCGCTTAGCAAACGTCTGGACGTGAAGATTTTAGTTTGTTCCTGGCCCGTTTAGGGAAAGAAAGCGCCATCTCGCGGCGGCCCCGATATAAGTTACCCATAATATTAAAAAAAAAAAGTTATTGTTCTATCCCTTTAAAAAAATGTATGGATATGCACGTGATAATTTTACATTCTCTGAAGCAGGAAATAAGAATATGGATGACAAGTTTTTTATAAAACGTCATTTCTGGTTAGAAAAAATATTTAAAATTTAAATTTTAAAGTTATTTTTTACATAAAAATATTTTTATATTGTATAAAAGAATAATTCTTCTTTAGAGAATAAACCCATAAATTTGCTTTAATTTCCAATATTAATATTGAGTTTATTCCAGAAACTTAATAAAATATCTCGTGGGTAATTTATGTGCAAAAAATGTTTTTTCTAAATTTTTCATCGTTACGTTTCACTTGATAACTTTTAAAAAAATATACTTATGTCTAAAATAATTATTGTTTTTCAAGAAGAAAATAAGCATTGTATCTTGTAAAAAAAATACAATTAAAAATATAAGGTTCATTTTATTTTAAAGCATATTGAACATTACGCAAAAAAATCTGTTTTTGTTGGCGCCAAAAGGTTTTAACTCCCCTTAAAGTATGGATAGACGTGGCGTGACGTATTCCTCAACTTATCAAGAAAATATCCAAGTGTCCCCCCTTTATTTGCCGACCAAACGGTATAGTGGTTAGCGTGCTAGCTTCTAGACCGCGAGGTTGCGGGTTCCGAGTCCCGTGTTAGGCATGGGTGTTTGTAAATGTATGTCGGCTTGTCTAATGACGAATGTTTCGGCGCATTATAGCCCTCGTGTTGCTGACGGCGCCAGATAATCTAAATACAACCAACCAATCCAAGTGTCCCCCACTTCTAAAACCACTGAAATCCATCCCCCCCCCCCATCTCCCTTTTTTGAAAACGTTCAATCCGCCTAAAAACAACTAAATAAGACTAACGGTAATTTTTAAACGTAGTGACACTGATTAAAGTTTTGATTTAAAGTTTACATCATACTATTAGAAAAACATATTATACTACTTTGTATAATGATATAAATATTTTCATCAACAAATACTGTTACACTTGGTCAACTTTTAACTATGGAGAAACTTTCTTTTAAGTTAAATTTCTATTCTTGTTTCATATAAAGACAAGCTATTTGTAAAAAAAACAAACATTTTCAAGTTATCTATTAATTTAATTTCATAAAAGTATGCTCATTTAGAAGGACTATTTAAATATAAATAAACATTTATGTTTATTACTTCACTTAATCTCTTATTTCCAATTGAAAAAAAAGGCCGACCAAACGGTATAGTGGTTAGCGTGCTAGCTTCTAGACCGCGAGGTTGCGGGTTCCGAGTCCCGTGTTAGGCATGGGTGTTTGTAAATGTATGTTGGCTTGTCTAATGACGAATGTTTCGGTCCATTATAGCCCTCGTGTTGCTGACGGCGCCAGATAATCTGAAAACAACCAACCAACCAATTGAAAAAAAGAAGGGGGGGGGGGAAAGGAAAAAACGAAGTTGCAGAATATTCATTAACTAAAAATACCTTTTGAACCCTTGTTCAATGCAAGTGTTAGGAAATATAAATTATTTCTTTACTAGTTAATACTTTTATAATAAGACACAATGTTGGAGAAAGGGAAGGGGGGGGGGGGGAATCACCATTTCACCAACTTTTGGGCATCCCCCCGTGTTTTTTTTTGTTTTTTTTTACCACTTTTACTGCTGGTTGTGTCGCTACTTTACGTTAAGGCAAAAATTTCAAAAATTTCTATTTTTATATTTTAGTGGAAATATATAGCCTTCAATTCTAGCTTTCAGTACATACCTTACTTTTGCTGATCCGAGAAGAAAAAAAAAAAAAAAAACGAAGCTGCAGAATATTCATTAACTAAAAATACCTTTTGAACCCTTGTTCAATGCAAGTGTTAGGAAATATAAATTATTTCTTTACTAGTTAATACTTTTATAATAAGACACAATGTTGGAGAAAGGGAAGGGGGGGGGGGGGAATCACCATTTCACCAACTTTTGGGCATCCCCCCGTGTTTTTTTTTTTTTTTTTTTACCACTTTTACTGCTGGTTGTGTCGCTACTTTACGTTAAGGCAAAAATTTCAAAAATTTCTATTTTTATATTTTAGTGGAAATATATAGCCTTCAATTCTAGCTTTCAGTACATACCTTACTTTTGCTGATCCGAGAAGAATTAAGAATATTATTTGAGTTTTTGTAAGCGCGCATATCCGAAATCGTATGTATTTCAATTTCTTAAATTGCATTTTTCTCTTCATGTGTATTTTAAGATTTTTAGGGTATTCGATTTGTTCCTTGCGATTCAAAAGTTGATGTATTTTTTTAAATTTGGAGATATTGTTTACTATACTATTTTAAAAACAATTCTGCATGGATTTTGGAATCTGGTATTTTTTTATTGTTTTACAGCAATTTTCGTAATGCTTCTATTTAAAAAGTTTACATTTTTTGCCGTAGTAGCGCAAAGATTTACTTTTAAATATTTAACCAATGAGTCAAATTTAAAATCCATGCACAATTATGTCAATATATATTCAATTGGCTTGTACAAAAATATTGAGACAGATTGCAAAAAAATTTGAATCGCAAGGAGCGTTTTTAAAATTACGGAAAAAACGCTAAATTTTTCAATAAAAATTTAATTTCTTGAAAAGAAATCAATATAAATTTTTGAAATTTTAGGCTGTGTTTCATCTAATTGCTATTGAACTGCGTGAAAAATTTCATGAATTTTAGACAAAAATTGAAGAATTTTTATTTTTGACTTAACAGTCCCCTTAAGGTTAACAATTTTTTTTTTTTTAAATGGGAATTATTTTTATGTATAATTTAAGATATTTATTCTTTCGGTACAATTTTTATTAATTTTTGCACTTTCACTTCATATTGTGTTGTTATGTTTGGTAAAAATCCGTTCTTCTTTCTCAAATGGCACTTGGAATAAAAAGGATTCGAAAGTGGAAGCATGTAATCTACTTTGAGATTTCTTACACAAGAAGTTACAATATTGAAACAAAGAAACGTCCTCAGAGAAAACATTCTTCTAAACCAATTTCCACAAGAGCAACCAAAGAATGTAAAAAAAAAAAAGAATTTTGAAAAGAGAATAAAATATTTGTCCTTAGAATTGAAAATCCTCCGATTTTATACTTCTAACCTTACTTGTCTTTAACGTATACAATTTCACCGAAAAGTTTTTATTTTACGTAACTTCTTAGAAAATAATGCATTTTTAAAGCCTTTGTTAACTTTAGAAGTTTTCACTTCTTACGTAATCGCGTGAAAATTGTTTCGTGTCGAGTTGTGTAGACTAACTAAATTCTAAAAGAAGTTCGAATAAAACTTCGAAAAGACAAATGTCATCAAAAATTAGTGTTGAGAATTAATGAAATATTTCAGTGACGATAATATTTTTAACTACGTCTCTAAATTCTTAAAATATGTCTTATTGTCTTTATTTATCCCTCTTATAATGTAAAAAATTGTTTTCGACTAAAACAGATGAACAGACGATAGGTAACAGAATTATTTTTAAAATTGCAAAAAGTTAACATTTAACTTCGAGAGAAATACATTTTTAAATTAAAATACAGTTGCTCTAATAGAATTAAACTTATTTGAACTTTTTAAAATATTCTTTCAAATCAAACTTTTATAAAACTTTTACGTCCTTCCAATCATAAGAAAAATACTCTACGAATAAATTTTCGATAAAAAAAACAACAACTCTATATTACAATAGAACTACTGCCCTTTTGATCGACAATTTAATCGTATAGAAATTCTGCTTGATACTGATAATAACATATATTTTTTTTAATGCGGAATTTTCTTAAGAATTAGTTTAAAAAACGTGAAATGTTTAATACTTATAAGAACATTGATAGATTCATTTTGAACATTAGTTTATTTAAATATAAAACTTCAAACAAGAACATAAAATAAAGACGTATTTCTTATAGACTGAGAGGCGACTGCAATTTTTGGACCCCATCGAACATCATTCTGAATTTTTTATAGAAATTAGAGAAAAGTGAGTAGATTACGAATCCACTGGTCTACCGAGGCAAAAATGGCCGAAACTGGTCAAAAATCGACTTTTAATAAGTTGAACTAAATCCAATTGCCAAATGCGCCATAACTTGCCAAATAATGAGCATTTTTTTTTTATTTGGTAACCCTCACTCTTTAATTTTCAATTAAGAAGGTTGCAGACGATTCAGATATCTGGCAACGGTCTACTTGCATCTATTAAAAGGGAGCCAAGTTGGCAAAAATATTACGTCACTTATGACGTTACTGATGTAGCCAATTTGGCTTATTTTTAAAAGATATAAGTTTTCCGAGCCAAAGATCAGAATTCGTTTGCGTTTTTTCTCATTGAAAATCAAAATGAAGTGGGTTGCCAGACGAATAAGTTTGTTCTATTTTTGGCAAGTTATGACTTATTTGGCAATCGGATTTTAGTTCAACTCACTCCAAGTCTATTATTGATCAGTTTCGGCCATTTTTGACACGGCAGACCAGTGGATTCCTAATCTACTCACTTTCCTCTAATTTCTATAAAAAATTCAGAATGATGTTCGATGGGGTCCAAAAATTGCAGTCGCCTCTCGGACTATTAGTTTTACAGATTATGGAATGAGAAAACGAACGCAAGTGTTTCCCTAAACATTTCTCATGTGAATACATTTTGTAAATAAGGGTGCGGGAATTCGCACAACTTTCAAATATGTGGATTTGTGTCATTTACGTTTTTATATTTTCATCATTCATTTTTCAAAAGTCCACAGTTTGGGGATATTTTTTGCAAAATTACTGTATGGGTCTTTTTATATATATATATATATATATATATATATATATATATATATATATATATATATATATATATATATATATATATATATATATATATATATATATATATATATATATATATATATATATATATATATATATATATATATATATATATATATATATATATATATATATATATATATATATATATATATATATATATATATATATGTGTGTATATATATATATATGTGTGTATATATATATATATGTGTGTATATATATATATATGTGTGTATATATATATATGTGTATATGTATATGTATATATATATGTATATATATATATATATATATATATATATATATATATATATATATATATATATATATATATATATATATATATATATATATATATATATATATATATATATATATATATATATATGTATACATATATATATGTATACATATATATACATATACACATATATATATATATATGTGTGTGTATATATATATGTGTATATGTATATATATGTATACATACATATATATATATATATATATATATATATATATATATATATATATATATATATATATATATATATATATATATATGTGTGTGTGTATATGTATATATACATAAATATATATAGATATATATATATATATATATATATATATATATATATATATATATATATATATATATATATATATATATATATATATATATATATATATATATATATATATATATATATATATATATATATATACATATATATATATATATATATATATACACATATATATATGTATACATATATATACATATACACATATATATATATATATGTGTGTGTATATATATATATGTGTATATGTATATATATGTATACATACATATATATATATATATATATATATATATATATATATATATATATATATATATATATAAATATATATATATATATATATATATATATATATATATATATATGTATACATATATATACATATACACATATATATATATATATATATTATATATATATATATATATATATATATATATATATATATATATATATATATATATATATATATATATATATATATATATATATATATATATATATATATATAATATATATATATATATATGTGTATATGTATATATATGTATACATATATATATATATATATATATATATATATATATATATATATATATATATATATATATATGTATACATATATATATATATATATATATATATATATATATATATATATATATATATATATATATATATATATATATATATATATATATATTATAATATAGTATTTTAAACCGAATTTTATACTTTCATTACCCTATATTTACATATGGGTAATAGAAAGAAAGAAAAAAAATCACCAGGTTGGCGATTTTTGCAAGAAATAGCAATAAAATTTGGCATCTAATATATACTTTCATCTATGCCGTGAATTTCTTATAGTATGAAACCACTCATTATGACGGAATGTGTAACATTTCCGTTTTAATTTTAAGTAATCCTACTAATTTATTGCCGACCAAACGGTATAGTGGTTAGCGTGCTGGCTTCTTGACCGCGAGGTTGCGGGTTCCGAGTCCCGTGTTTGGCATGGGTGTTTGTAAATGTATGTTGGCTTGTCTAATGACGAATGTTTCGGCGCATTATAGCCCTCGTGTTGCTGACGGCGCCAGATAATCTGAATACAACCAACCAACCAACCAGAATGATATTCAATGGGATACCTAAACTTTTCAGTCGCCTCTCAGTCTCTATTAAAACTCATCCCAACAAATCGTGTTATGTTTCGATGTATCATGTGTAGCAATGGATAATTCCGCATTTTTTTTTTTTTTTTATTCAATTCTAAATGTTCAGAAAAGGGCATAAACAAAAAAAATTCTGCCTAATGCGCTTTTTTTCTTAATTTTTTTTTTTTTTAATTTTGCAATCAAAGTTCCGTTGTTAGACGTTGGCGAGAAAACGATTCACTCGGGTCGAATGTGACGTCAATACTTCCCAAACATCTTGGTTTAAAATGCCTCAACAGAAACCAGTTTTGAAAGTTTCTCGCAAATCGCGCCAACCTGTACGTGATATGGTAATGTCTACTAACTAGCGCCGACTATTTCAACGCCAACTATCCGGCAGAAACTTCACGATAACCATAGAAACTTTAGGAACCCTTGACGTCACAGATTTTGTTGTGTGTTTTGATCGGACTGGTTTTGGCTCGGTTTTGAGGCATTTCTTTTCCTAATATTTAAATAACTAATATTTTTAAAGAACTTTTGTTTGAATATTTGGAATCAGAAAGAAATTCTCCATAAATATAAACTGATTTCACTCGTTTTTTACAAAAAAAAATGCGGGAATTGTCCATTGCAAATATTGACCTCAGACAGACAAACAATGCCCTTGTAAGATCTTATCACCAGTAGTGATAATAATTCATTTGAATCTTAATTATAGATGCAAGTTCTGAGATGAAATTCGACATTTCGGATTCGTATTTCCTGATTTCGTATCTCACTCAACAAACAATTCTGAAACGGGATACTAATTGCATTTCGTACTGTACCATGAAAACAGTGCCGTTAAACAAACCTACTGACTATTCAGGTGTCCAATTTCAATTTAGTAAACTAGCTTTTGTTCGATGCGGATAAATTACTCACGTTATAAAGGGTTTGCATAATGCGACTTCTAATGAGTCATTAATTTAAAGTTAATAGTCGGAATAGTAGTAACTTTAGAGAGCGAAATTGCCTGCCAGAAGAAGTGTTCTATTATGGTATAGTTAGAAGAATAAGTTGGGTTTATTGAATTTTTTTTTTCCAACCTTAATTTCAATGTCTAAGATTTAGAAGGTAGGAATAGTTTGAAAGATGGCAGATTAGTACAATCAAAGAACTAGGTTCGTTTTAAGGGGGTATGGTACCGAAATTTCTTCAAAAATCCCAATTTTTTTTTCTGATTTTAAAAAAATAGTTCATACATTTCTGAAGAGAATGATGTTTTTATTTTATTCCTCCGGTGATTAGAACGCCACAAAATTACCTGTGATTTAAACATCACTAATGGGCGAAACGCCTTGAAGCGTCTGCTTCAAGTGCGTTTTTCGAGCACTAGTGTTTTTCACAGATGTTGCATATTCAAATTGATATACCTCCAGAACCATTAACAATTGGCTATTCAAATTTTTGGAGCATTTAATTTATATAGTTTTAAATATTTTGTCTTCGCAGAATTTTATTTTTTTAATTCTGTTTTAAAATATAATTTTTAGCGTAAAAGATAACATAAAAATTCACCTATCAAAATTCTGTGAAGACAAAAATTTGTTTATATAATTATGCATTACAGAAAGCTTTCACTTTGAAATTTTTTTTATTTTTCCTTGACTTATATCAAAATACGCAAACTTCAATTATTATGGATTTTTCTTGGTTTTTAAAATTTTTTTAAATAACAAAACACAATATTTAAAAAAACATTTTCTCAAAGATATATAAATAGTATCTCATACATAAAATAAATTTTTGACGTAAAAATTTACATAAATAAAGTTTTTTTTTTATTTTCGGTAGCGCACCCCCTTAAAATTTGGTTTGATAAGTTTGAACTGTTAACTGGCTGACAAACGATGCTAAAAACTAAGTGAACAACCTATTTTTATGCACAATGATGGCAAATTGCGTCCGTTCGGAAGGATAAAGATATAAATTCATGAATTTGTAATAGCAATGGCAAAATTATGTAAGTTTAGAAATGTGATTCCTGCTTAAAATTATTTACATAGCCTAAACAGAATAAATGTACATTTTTCGAAGAGTTGGTTAACTTTTGGCTTTTTTTTTTTTTTTTTTCAAAAGTTATCAAGTGCGTTGTTTAAATCTACATTAATAATATATATCCCCCAAAAAACACTTTTGAAAAGTAGAAGAACCACCAACCTCAAAAATACAAAAAAACTTTCTTGCAATAAAAAAACCATAAACATGATGAAAATTTTCAACCACAAATACAGTGATATAAAAAATGGCCAACCTCTGATTACAACTCTAGGTTGTGACTCGCTTAAGAATGTCTGCTTACTTAGTTTATTTTTAAAATTTAAGTTCCGCTCCCATAAAAATTTACGCTGCTTGAGGTTGGCGCCCGTCATAAGAATATTAACAATGCTTGCGTTTAAACTAATTTATGGCATATTGAACGAATATTCGAGTTTATGATTTCATTTGGATAGGTAGGAAATACAAAGTGGTGTAAATCCTTCATGTTCATGTAACTTTCAAAATAGTATAGCCGACCAAACGGTATAGTGGTTAGCGTGCTGGCTTCTAGACCGCGAGGTTGCGGGTTCGAGTCCCGTGTTGGCATGGATGTTTGTAAATGTATGTTGGTTTGTTAAATGACGAAATGTTTCGGCGCATTATAGCCCTCGTGTTGCTGACGGCGCCAGATAATCTGAATACAACCAATACAACCAATCAAAATAGTATAGAGAAACTGTGCTCAAACGCTTGCATTTGAATCTTTATTAAGAATTTTTTAAGTTGGAAACTGAAGTGTTTGTGGTAAGCTTTTGTTTGGTTGATACATACATTTTGGAAAGTTTTTAATGTGTGGGGGGTTTTAAAGGTTAGTAATTAAGACTGGCGCCAACCTCAAGCAGCGTAAATTGTTATGGGAGCGGAACTTAAATTTTAAAAATAAACTAAGTAAGCATACATTCTTAAGCGAGTCACAACCTAGAGTTGTAATCAGAGGTTGGCCATTTTTTATATCACTGTATTTGTGGTTGAAAATTTTCATCATGTTTATGGTTTTTTTATTGCAAGAAAGTTTTTTGTATTTTTGAGGTTGGTGGTTCTTCTACTTTTCAAAAGTGTTTTTTAGGGGATATCAGAACTTTTTTTAAACAATTTTTTGAATTTGTCCGTTTAATCGTTTTTCTATTTATCACCTATGGTACAACTGGTACCAGGTTGGTTGGTTGTTTTCAGATTATCTTTCGCCGTCAGCAACACGAGGGCTATAATGCGCCGAAACATTCGTCATTAGACAAGCCAGCATACATTTACAAACACCCATGCCTAACATGGGACTCGGAACCCGCAACCTCGTGGTCTAGAAGCTAGCACGCTAACCACTATACCTTTTGGTCGGCCACACCTGGTATCAGGAATATTCATAATTCTTCAAACTGAGTTCGACGATACCTTACATGCAATAATTATCTTTAAAATTGATAAACCGGAAGTGGTACCAATAGCATACCTGCTGGTACTTTAAACAATCATAATTCGTCAAAACAAAAGTCCAACATGCCATATTTATCTTGGAAATTGATAAATCGAAAATGGTACTACCTATGCTATACCTGGTACCTTAAACATTCATAATTTTTCAAGAGAAGCCCAACGACACCCAACATGCCATATTTATCTTCAAAAGTGATAAACCAGAAATAGTGCCACCTATGGTACACCTGGTACCATGAATATTCATAATTCTTCAAGTTGAGTTCAATGATATCTTGCATGCCAAAATCTACTTGAAAATTTACAAATTGGTTGAATGCGGACGGCAGTAACCATCAAAATCGACCACGAACGAGTAATAGAAACTTGTGTATGGCAACTTAACCCCCAAAACTTAAAGAAATACGTTGCCATCGACAAAGAGCCTGTCTGCCAAGTTTCAGCTAGATTGGTTAGTTTGTACGCTCAACGACCTAATTTAGTGCATAATAACGACTAATAAGTCCGGGACCCACAGCTTAACGTGGATTCCGAATCACAACGAACATCCACACCTAACCCAGGAATCAAATCCGGCACCTTTAACATACAAGGCCAGAGAGTTCATCCTATTGAAAATTTATTCTAATAAATTGTTACAAATAAATATTACAAGTTTTTTACAGTCTAATTATTGCAATATAAATTATTTTTACTATGCCAAGCATTGTTTTGGTTCACATAATAACCCATTGATATTTGACAAAATTTAAAATATTTTCTTAACAACAATTTTAAAATTCACTATGAAGATATAATTTTGATGATATATCATTCTACGATTTCATTTTACAACGAAAATTAAACAAAATCAACACATCTTTAAAAACGAATGACATTTTTGCAATTCATTAGCCAATTACAATGCGTGTTTCATTTTTTCCCGCTGTAATGAATTGACTGTGACGTCAGCTCGCATAACCTCCACATTTGTACTTTGCAATTCAGCCCATAGTATCTTGCAACACAATGTGATTATTTTCATTTTTAAACGGAGCTTTTCCGAAATTAAAATGTTTTTGAAAGTTAACTCACTCTAAATTGTCATACAGTTCAAATAACACATGCAATTTGAAGAACAAATAGTTCTCTTTAATTCTGTCTCTTCAAAAATTAAATTATTTCAATTTTAAAGATGTTATAAGCCATATAATCATAGTCTAATTCGTTCTGCCTATACTATTACATTAAGCTCATTCTCACTTAAGCCTAACATGTCGGAAAAACTAACTTCGAAATGATAGCAAACCTGTTTGGCAACTTTTGGCATATATATCTGAACCACAATTACATGTTGATCGCCTTTATCTGTCGCCAAATTATGAAATGAAAAAAAGTGGTTTTAAATTAATTAAAAATAGAAAGAATTATTTAACGAAGTTTAAACCAGCATAGGATTTTAAGTTGAAACATTCCGCATCCTATAATTGAATCCGTTTGAAGATCTATAGCTTAGTTAGGGCTGGACGTTTGTCTAAAATTTTATATCAAAATCGGGCTAGAACTCGTTTTTTTATTTCGTTTTGGAATTTTCAATATTTTTTTTCTTCGTTTTCTTTTGTCCTAGGTACTCAATTTTTTTTCTTTGAAAGATATCACCGAGTCGAATCTATGGTATTTTTTGTATAATTATGTGAAGTTTCGTAAGCGCGCTAGAAAATAGTCAATTTCGGCTTTTTCGCTGGAAGTTGTGCAGAGAATCGATACTTACTGTCGTTTCTGCCTTTTTAAGGTTGGCGGCGAAACGACCGTTTCGTCTGATAACGTAAAATCTTGTTGTTGTAATTAGAGCAAAGAGTTTAATTTTGATTATATTCTGTTAGAATGGGCGTAAAAAGGAATTAATATATATTTTATTCTCAGTATTTCTTTTTTTTTTTATTGAAGAATGGATGGTTGATTAGTACGCTTAACGACCTACTTCTGTTCACAATAACGGCAAATCAAGGAGAACCTGTATTTTGAACCACAACAATGCACATAGATTCCTATTTACGGATTCGAACCCGACACCTTTGGCATGCGAGTCCAAAGCCCTAAACACGCAGATGTCTTAATCGGAGAATGATTTCCTTACCTACATCTTCGTAACCTTTCACTTAGCCATCTACCTCCTTCACGATTCAATTTAATTATAGATGTTATACACAAACTGCACCTCTTTGACGTTTGTTTGATCGTTTGATATACAAAGTCGATATATATTAATAGACGAGACGTTTTTTTTACTCTCAATTACCCATATGTATACAAAGGGTAATAATGAAAGTATAGTATTCGATTAAAAAAAAAAAAAAAAATTGTATTTCTCCATGTTTTGGAACATCCTGATTTCCAAAAAATGATCTAGAAAAAATGTCCGTCTGTGTGACTGTGTTCAGCATAACTCCCAAACAAAATGACCTACGATGATCGAATTTTGGGTGCGAGTTAGTAGTGGCCATGGGACTTACCATTAAGGATTTCGTCAAAATCGCGCATGCGCATAAGGTTGAAATCTTGAAAAAAAAAATCTTTTTCAGAAATAATTAAAAAACGTCTCTTTTATATAGAGATACACTGCTATAAGTTTTTACTTATAGCAGTGAAAATATGAAATGGTAAATAACACCAGTGGCGTAGCCAGGATTTTTTTTCGGGGGGGGGGGCCGAAACAAAAATTGTAAATCATCATAAATGAATAATTTGGTTTTGTATACTTAGTAATTTCTGAGGTGCCAACTTCAGTTTGTAGACATGTGATCTCCTTAATAATCACAAGTATCCCTCTTCAACTTTTAGTAATATTCAGAAATGGTTATTTTTCTTTACACATTAAATTAAAATGTTAATAAATAGAATACCAAATGACACTATAACGATTCAACCTGCTAATAACACAAAATATTTCTAAAATTCAGAAACAAATCCCTAAAAATTCAGGACAATCCATAAGAATTTGCATATCTCTGTATTTTCTCACTAGCCAATTTAACAACATGGCTTTTTTAACCTAAAAATTTTTTTAAAGAATTCTTGTATAAGTCCACTTTAGCTTAGAGAAGGGCAAAAAAAAGAAGGGGGGAAAAAACAAAAAAAGGGGGGAAAAAACAAAAAAAGGGGGGGGGGGGAAACAGTTAGTGTCCAATTAAAAATAAAAATCGGGGCTTCAAATCAGACACTATAATTAAAACACATGTAAGCAATTTGGTTTGTACTCTTAGTGTTAATAAAATTCAGTTGTTTCGTGGGTTAGACACAGCTGAATTACACCAAATAATATTTTATTTTAATCCTTTCTTTAAAAGTTATAGGACACAATAGTTTCATTTATAAAAATCTTGTTTTATTCATAAAGTTCTTATTTTATGGAAATAATGATGATAAAGAGTTGAAAACAACAGGATAATGACTGATTTTTTTAAAAACTTATTCTGTAATTACTATATGTAAAACTAGAATTTAAAAATTCCCGTTTCAAAATATCAATTCGACATACAAACTTATTTTACACATTGGTTTGTTGGCAATAAGTTAACTCGTGCAAATGCTTGTCTAAACGGTATTTCTTTGTGCACTTTTCTATCAGGTATCAAAGTATTAAAATATTATTGCAACAAAAATTTCGAATATATTTTTTCAATATTTTAAAATTACTTATTAATTACTTACCATGTTCTTATACAAGTGAGTAGCAACGATTACGAATTGTAAAGCGAGAGTTGCCATGGAGACTCTGGTGTAGTTTTAAAAAGAATATCTGTAATTCTAAAAATACTAATATCTGTTCGTATTCGAAAGTTTGGTTGATGTTTGTCAAAATTAATGTGTTCGTCGTAATACTGTAGAATTCTTTATTAATAGTTATCCATAACTACGAAACTTCGAACCTGATCTGCTTGATGGTTTTAATTCAACAAGGTCAAGAAGGGAGAGGGTTAGGCCGCCATTGAGAACGGTCGGAAAAGAACAGCTCCCCCATTAGAAGTTCTTACAGGAAGTTAGTTACAGGAAGAACGAATAAAACTTGATAAATAAAAATAATATACAATCATGATACTTAAAAAATCGAATAAAATTTTTTCACTTTTAATCATTTCGGGGGGAGCCCGGGCCCGGTGGGCCCCTCCCTGACTACGCCGCTGAATAACACTAAAAAATAAAAATGCAATTACAAATATTATAGTGTAATTGAAAGTTGTGCGATGTTCCACATCCCTGGTTGTTGTGGCAGTTACTCCTCCTAATTGCTCCACCAATTTTTATGATTAAGGTGTCATTTAAAAGAGATTGAATTGTAGATTTTCCAAAACCACAAAAAAATAAAAAATATTATTGATTAGTAAGGGGACTGTTAAGTCAAAAATAAAATTTCTTCAATTTTTGTCTAAAATTCATGAAATTTTTTGTGCAGTTCAATAGCAATTAGATGAAACACAACCCAAAATTCCAAAATTTATATTGATTTTTTTTCAAGAAATTAAATTTTTATTGAAAAATTTACCTTTTTTCCCGTAATTTAAAAACGCTCCTTGTTATTCAAATTTTGTGCAATCTGTCTCAATATTTTTGCACAAGCTAATCGAATATATATTGACATAATTGTGCATTGATTTTGAATTTGACTCATTGGTTAATTATTTAAAAGTAAAACTTTGGTACAGCGGCAAAAAATGTAAACTTTTTAAATAGAAGCATAACGAAAATTGCTGTAAAACAATAAAAAAATACCACATTCCAAAACCCATGCACAATTGTGTTCAAAATAGTATAGTAAACAATATCTCCAAAATAAAAAAAAATACATCAACTTTTGAATCGCAAGGAACAAATCGAATACCCTTAAAATCTTAAAATACACATGAAGAGAAAAATGCAATTTAAGAAATTGAAATTCAAACGATTTCTGATATGCGCGCTTACAAAAAAAACTCAAATAATATTCTTAATTCTCCTCGGATCAGCAAAAGTAAGGTATGAACTGAAAGATAGAATTGCAGGCTATATATTTTCACTAAAATATAAAAATCGAAATTTTTGAAATTGTTGCCTTAACAGTCCCCATTGCGATATTTGTTATCATTGAACATGCATCTACTACTACGGCAATGGTTCTCAATGATCTGAATGGAAACAGTGTGTTGTTTACATTTGTGGCATTTTGGTAAACCCCATTTTTTTGTTTTTATAAGATATTAAAAACTAATTGATTTAAAATCTAAAGGTTTCAAGTTTTGCTTTTAAAAATAATTGTTGTTCTTACATGGATATTGGTTTTCCTTTGGTTTTACATTCGAATGCAGGGTTTTAATTATTGCCAATATCATCTTCAGCGATTCCTTGAAATGCAGTTTCTGAAACAATCCGCGCCATTATTTCATTTGGGGAATTTTATTTGGATTTTTAAAGTTTGTTAAAGAAACGATTTTTTAAATATTCAATAAATACATCAGTATATTTTAGTAATTTTATTTAAAGCTGAAGTAGACTATATTTATAATTACTATCACAATATTCATTGATTGAGAATTGAAAAGGTAATAAATGACATCATGATACTTGCATATTTTCAGTCGACCATGCAAAGTAAATCTCTTGCCAAATATTTTTTGTTAAATGGAATGTTTGATATACAGTAGAACCTCGCTTAACCGTCCCTCTTTCATCCGGAACTCTCTGTTAACCGACCATCCTTTAGTCGACATCAAAAATCTCCCAAATGAGTAATAAATCATTTGCCCTTTTTAAAACCGGAATAATTTCCTGTACACTAAATTTGCGTGTGTATAAAATAGTGGTGAGGCTTTTGACCGTTTTTCAAAAAAACTGACATGGATAGAGCAATAACCATATGCAGATCAAACTGAACTATTGCTTTTAAAAAAGACTTCGGGATAGAACCGCGAAACAACGATTATCAAGATTACTACAACAAAAACTCATTTCCAACAATTATGTCATAAAAAAAAACATTAAAAGCCCTGCATTCAATAAATGAAAATAATTTACTTTTTATTATTTTTTACAACCCTCTATTATCCGGCATTTTTGCTTATCCGACCTATCTTCGGTCCGAATTAAGTCGGTTAATCGAGGTTCTACTGTATATCTTTTTTCGATACTATTTCATTAGCCGGGAACCAGATAAAAACCGCAAACTGTAAACCTAACTCATACAAACTAGCTACCTTTAAATCATTTACAATTCCTATAACAAACCTTAAGGTATACATATAGGCTTCAAATCGCAAAACTCTCAAAAATCGGGGAAAATTTGTAAGGTCGTAAAAAAACAAAAGTAAAATAAAAACAACACAAAAGAAGGAAACCCTATGATGGAGGAGCATACTAAAAAGGAAATATATAATAATTAGTATAATAATAACAGTTTTTTATATAAAAAATACTTTTTTAAAAGTTATTCTCAGATTGTAGTTTTTTCTATTTGGAATTTCATCCAAACAGTAATAACTCCAGTTTAAATAATATTTTTTGAAATTTGTTTTTTTGCTATATAATCTGCATACATTGTTGAATGTTTTGACTTTAAATACTAAGTGATTAGTAAATAAATATTTTTTTAATTGAATTTTAAACATAAGATTCCGTATAAAAAAAACATGGATTTTTCTAATAGATTCACTCAAAGTAAGATATCACAAAATATACACACTGTAAAATTCTGTTAATAAGGTCGAAACATAGAGCAGGGTCTTCTGTATTATCGAACACCAAAATTGTATCTGAGGGTTAATTAGAATTTTTGTCATTACCTTTCGAAATTAGCGTAATTAGTTGATTAAATGTTAATTAATTATTAAAACTGAAGAAATTAAAAAAAAAATTAATTATTGGAAACAATTTAACAAATAATGTACTTTTCAAGGTGCAAAGGTCTAATTTTTAAATTGAAAATTAAAAAAAAAATACTGAAACCTATACGTAAACCTTAAATGGAATGTTTGATATATATCTTTTTCGATACTATTTCATTAGCCGTGAACCAGATAAAAACCGCAAATTGTAGACCTAACTCCATACAAACTAGCTACCTTTTAAATCATTTACAATTCCTATAACAAACCTTAATATTTAGGTTGGCGATGCATTAAGGGGACATAGGACACTTTTGCCAAAATTCTTTAGTTTTGCCAAGAATTAAATAAAATTTGTCATAAACATAGAAGATGTGACTTTAAACAAAACAACACAATTTGAGCAGATAATATAAAATAGATAGTAAATTATTGAGAAAAATGCATTAAAATAACACGAAATTTTAATTTTTTTCAAAATGCTCCTCGCGACACAATAGTTTGACGAACATGAAAGAAAAATTTGAAGTTGTTTATCAATATACTATAAACATTTTCAAACGTGCTTTTATCTTTAGGTGCAATAGTTGAAAAGAAATAAAATTTCAAACTTGGCGCCAGTGATTTCTCATTAAAAAATGCACATACTTCAAATTCCCAACATGAAAAAAAAAATATAAAAAATTATGTGACATAAAAAAGCATGTGTAAATTTCTTTATAGTACATTAAAAATTATTAATACAAAAAAATTAGGTGGGATTTATCAAAAAATGAATCGCAAGGAGCTTTTCGAACATAAGTAAAATGGGAAAAAGCGAAGCTGAGAAAAACGCATTTTTAGCCTTTGCCAACAAGTGTGCGATGCGTTAAAATAGTTAGTTAAAATAAAGATTTTACCACTTAAAATCATCTGATTTCAAAAATTCAAACGCGAAATTAAAGCTAGTGCATAAGCAATTTTTATAGAATGAAAACAAAAAACGTCATTTTTGGTGATTTCAGTGTCCCATGTCCCCTTAACACAACATTTAAACTTAACATTTGTGCTTAGCGACAACATCCGGCTAAAGTAAGAGTACTCCTTTCTTTCACATTTTTACTTTCAGTTACCCATATGTATACATAGGGTAATGAAAGTATAGGATTCGGTAAAAAAAATTCAATTTTTTTTCCCATTTCTCTACGTTTCGGAAGATCCTGGTTTCAAAAAAGTGGTTTAGAAAAATGTCTGTCTGTGTGTCTGTAGTCAAAATAATTCCCGAACAAATTGACCTACGATGCTCAAATTTAGTGTGCGGGTAGGTGGTGATCATGTGACCTACCATTAAGATTTTACTCAAAATCGCGCATGCGTATAAGGTGGCTGCCATAGAAAAAAAAATCATGTTTTTCACTGGTTGCTAAAAAATGGATCTAACGATCTTGATAAAAATCACTTTGATAATTCCTCTTAAGGTTTTTTAAACACCCCCACTTCCGAAATTTCCGTAAAAATGCTTTAATGACGTAATTAGTTTATTTATTTATTTATTTATTTATTTATTCATTTGTTCATTTATTCATTCATTTATTCATTCATTCATTCACTCACTCATTTATTTATTTATTTATTTATTTATTTATTTATTTATTTATTTATTTATTTATTTATTTATTTATTTATTCATTTATTCATTTATTCATTCATTTATTCATTCATTCATTCATTCACTCACTCATTTATTTATTTATTTATTTATTTATTTATTTATTTATTTATTTATTTATTTATTATCATAAAGCACACTACAGAAAAAAATTCCATTTAAAGTGTACAAGGAATAGTACATTACAAACAAGCAAACAATAGTAACAAAACAAGATTGCACTTTTAAAACCAGCAGACATTTAGCCTTGAACCATAGAAAAAGATACATTAAAAATATCCAAATCATCGGAAATCAAATTAAAAATTCTATAAAATTTATACAAACAAAAGTTGTCAATGTAGTTATATTTGGTAAAAACAGTAATATATAAATTTTGGCTACGAGTATTGGTCGGTACAGCAAATTTAATGGAATTATGGATCTCAATGCAATCAATAAAATTATTAAGGACTTTGTAAAAGAAAGAAACACAAGAAAGCTCACGTCTAGATTTTAAACTGGGGATGCTGAAGAAATTGCGGTTGGTTGGTTGGTTGTATTCAGATTATCTGGCGCCGTCAGCAACACGAGGGCTATAATGCACCGAAACATTCGTCCTTAGACAAGCCAACATACATTTACAAACACCCATGCCTATCACGGGACTCGAACCCGCAACCTCGCGGTCTAGAAGCCAGCACGCTAACCACTATACCGTTTGGTCGGCGAAGAAATTGCGGAGAAACGGTTGAAAAACGAATGCCTTCAACACAGAGTTATCTCTGCTTGAAAGCTCGTCAACGACCTTTCTCTTCTCTCCTCTGTTTCAGTAATAAATTAGGATAATGTAAAAATTATCGAAAAGTATATCGCCAAAACCATCATTTTGGCGAAGTTTTTTTTAAAGATCCATACAAGAATTATCGCAAAAAATATCGCCAAACTGGTCATTTTCTCTAATCGAATGATGGAAATATAAAAACGATAAAAAACACAAATCCTTATTAGTAATATAGTGTAATTGAAAGTTTTGCGATGTTCCACACCCCTAGTTATGATAAGCCATTGTTTCCGTGCGTAGTTAATGGAAATGTCACTTATCATTGAATGCTTTGGGGAAACCTAATAAAAGGTCGAAGCCTCAGCGTTGGGGGGGTTGGCGAGCGATGGCGAGTAGGAGCAGGAGCGCGCAATTTATTTTTTAGTTACAGGTTTTCTCTCAAAATAGCTACTCTTACTAAAGACGATTCCGCAATCAGACCCAAAGAACTTTGATGTGGGCGTCACTTTCTAAAAATACAGGGTGGCCAGGAAATAACTTTCCCTGTTTGGCGGCATCTGCAGCTAAAACTAATGAACGAAACGAAACCATATTTTATATGCAGGCTAATGAAGGCATGGGGAGATGAATTCCACCAAAAAAAAAATTAGTTCCAAAAAGTGTCAATAAGGGGTAATGTGGCGCTATTGGAACCGAAACACGTGAATAACTACAATGAAAGCATGGAAATTTGATTTTTCAGAATGTCAATACTATACAGTTATGAATAAATTATTGGAACACATAAAATAAGATTTTAGTCATTAACATTTGGGTCCCCTGGACGCCGCGTAACATTTTCATTATGCTGACCTTCCCGGCATATTGCATCCGGTGAATAACGTTCTCTACAGCTGTTTGCAAACTGTCTGTTTGGATGTTCGCAACGGCCCGTCCTTCTTCAAGACATGCAAGTTTGAAATGCCACCTGCATACACAACGGATTTAAGGTATCCCCATAGCCAAAAGTCACATGGGGTGATGTCCGGGGAACGGGGCGTCCATTCCGTCTGAAAATATTGACTAATGACTCTGTCATTACCAAAATTCTGGCGTAAAAGGCGCTGCACTGAACGATGAATATGTGGCCGAGCTCCATCTTGCATAAAAATGATTGAGTTTAAGCATTGTCTTTGCTGCAATTGCGGAATAACGAAAGTTTGGAGCATTTCCCCATATTTTTCGCCGTTGATGGAGCAGGTAATAGGTCCTGCCTGAGTCATGTTCTCAAAAAAGTATGGTCCTATTGTAAAATTAGCCGTAAAACCGCACCACGGGAATGCAATGGCATTTCTAGCATCACTGTGGGTCGCTCACATGCCCAAATACGGCAGTTCTGAGTATTAACAGATCCATTCAGATGAAAATGAGCCTCATCTTCCCACAATATTTTCCAAGGCCAATCATTGTCGATCTCCGTTCGGGCAAGAAACGTTAACGCAAAAGTTAGGCGCTTATCGTAATCTGTTATTTTTAATTCTTGCACACGACTGATTTTATACGGATAGAAATGCAGCATTTTACGCAAGATTTTCCATACAGTAGAATAAGGCATATCGGTTTGACGAGCAATTGCACGAGCGCTTGGACCACTGCTGGTTCCTGTGTTGTCGAACACCGCTGTAGCAACATATGTTACTGCATCTTCTGATACTGCTTATCGTCCTCTGCCAGCTCTAAGTCCAAGCGATCCAGTTTCCTCGAATTTTTTAATCATCGCTCTTACTGCTGCAGCAGACATTGGACCTTTACGCAGGTTATGAAGTCTTCGAAATTCCCTCAGAGCCACCACAGCATTGTACTGTCTAGTGTAGTACAGTTTCACTAGCAAAGCACGTTGAGGTAAGGTAGGTCGCACATCACCAACAATCAATGAAAGAATCGCTGTTTGGACGTTCGCTCTTTTCTTTTTAACTCTTTAATCCCCGCAACGGCCCAGCCGGCAGAGTCCCATTCCGGCCGTGTCTTTTCACTTACACCTCCTACCCCCCTTCTTGGGTGGACCTTGGAGGTCCGATACCATTAACGGCTCACTACAATGGGTCAGAGATTTCCCTTCACAGCGGGAGGGAGAAGAGGGGCCAAGGTATTCTTGCGACTGTCGTCACACTAGGGTGGGTATAACAGGTGGTTTTCATTCTTATCTTTGGAAGCCTTTCTTTTCACAGCTTCATTTCCAAAACACAAATACTTTGTACTACTAAAGAAAACAAACAAAACGCCTTGAGGATTTACTAGTTGTCAATCTCTATCTGGAAACCAGAAAGCGAAGAGAGATAAATTACCCTTAGCTTAGCAGGGGGTCTATTGCCCTTTTCTCTAAATGCGGCACTTGGAGGGGTGAAAATGGTTTTTCTTTTCGGGCGGGAACCTGGTCCCTAAAGGATATTCCAGAAAACTGCATTGGGAACTAAAGAGTTAAAGGGAATGCGTTGCGCTACTGTCATGTATGCATTAGAATTTTGCATAATTGCTATCTCGATATGTAAATTACCTCAAAAAGTACGTACAAGTAGCGCCAAAATCTCACCTAGCGGCAACTTTTGGAACTAACTTTTTTTGTTGTTGTTGGAATTCATCTCCCCATGCCTTCAATAGTCTGTACATAAAATATGGTTTCATTTCATTCATTAGTTTTAGCTGCAGAGGCCGTCAAACAGGGAAAGTTATTTCCTGGTCACCCTGTACTTCTATTGTAATTTTCTAGTTACGCAGATAAAATGATTCCCAATCGATGGGAAGTAACGCAAGTGTCACATGGAGGAATTGTAGATTTGGAGGAGCAGTCATTAAATAAAGAATTCCTTCTCACTTTCGATGAGGTTAAGATATTAATTTCGCCACCTTTTTTTGGCATTTATTAAAGTATACATATACATAAGGAATGGCGAAATTTGACTCAAGTCTGCGTTTTTGTTTTTTGTTTTTAAAATATTTCCGAATTCATTACCATTAAAATGATACCATTTTCTTTCTGAGACTCAAATTACTTTTTAAATTACTATAGGTTTTGTGAACCTGTTTTGTATCGATTTCCTTAGTGTAGTAAACCTTAGAAGAATGACATTTTGATGTTATATGACTTGACGCCAACGGTCATAACTTCATAATAAATGGTCCGATTTAAAAAATTCTAATTTTGTTTTATAGACAATAGTTGTGAATGTGTTTTCTATGGAGAATCTAATATATATTGTTATAAACACATTTTTTATGAATATTTTAATCTTAATTTTTTGTTAAAAACTATGTACTTTTTCAAACTTTTTATTTAAAAACTTAATAATTAAATAAATATTGAAGCTAAATTCAAAATTCTCCATAGGAACATGCGTCAATATAATATCTCTTATTTGCAATAAAAATAATACCTCTTAGTTAATTACAAGTTTATTTATGTATGTTCTAATAATGTCCTAATTAGTCACTTTAATTGCAATTAGCTGATTAAAAAATTGACGGAAAAAAAAGTTTGTATATAAAAATGCATCCTTTTTAATTCTGATATACTGCCAAAAAGTTTGAAGTTATAACCTAAAAGTTAAAGAAAATCATCTCAATTGTATATGTATACCTTAAGGGGACATGGGACACTGAAATCACCAAAAATGACGTTTTTTGTTTTCATTCTGTAAAAATTGCTTATGCCACTAGCTTTAATTTCGCGTTTGAATTTTTGAAATCCGATGATTTTAAGTGGTAAAATCTTTATTTTAACTAACTATTTTAACGCATCGCACACTTGTTGGCAAAGGCTAAAAATGCGTTTTTATCAGCTTTGCTTTTTCCCATTTTACTTATGTTCGAAAAGCTCCTTGCGATTCATTTTTTGATAAATCCACCTAATTTTTTTGTATTAATAATTTTCAATGTACTATAAAGAAATTTACACATGCTTTTTTATGTCACATAATTTTTTATATTTTTTTTCATGTTGGGAATTTGAAGTATGGGCATTTTTTAATGAGAAATCACTGGCGCCAAGTTTGAAATTTTATTTCTGTTCAACTATTGCACCTAAAGATAAAAGCATGTTTGAAAATGTTTATAATATACTGATAAACAACTTCAAATTTTTCTTTCATGTTCGTCAAAATATTGTGTCGCGAGGAGCATTTTGAAAAAAATTAAAATTTCGTGTTATTTTAATGCATTTTTCTCAATAATTTACTATCTATTTTATATTATCTGCTCAAATTGTGTTGTTTTGTTTAAAGTCACATCTTCTATGTTTATGCCAAATTTTATTTAATTCTTGGCAAAACTAAAGAATTTTGGCAAAAGTGTCCTATGTCCCCTTAAGAAACCTCGCAAGGTATCTTTTCTGATTGGAGTAAATGAAAAATCTTCGTATATGATAATGCAGAGGAGCAACGTTAATAGAAATACGTGAATTGATGGAATGGAATCTTATTGTCTTCTCGGAATAGAGTCGATTTAAAATTAGTTATTGAAGAAAGAGTATGGAGGGAGAAAATTTCGCAGTAATGCTTTATTGTCAATTACTTTCAAAAATGAATAAATGTAGGTTTTGATTGGATTTAAGATAAGGATTTTATTTCTTTCAGTTACCCATATGTATACATTTTACAGCATTTGATCGAAAAAACTTTCCAATTTTTTGCCTTTCTCCACGTTTTGGAACATCTTGATTTCAAAGAAGTTGTCTAGAAAAAATGTTTGTATCAGTACGTGGTCAGCATAACTCCCATACAAATTTACCTAGGATGTTCAAATTTGGTGTGAGGGTTACTGGTGACCATGAGACCTACCATTAAGGTTTTCGTCAAAATCACGCCTGCGAAGAAGGCAGCTGACTTTGAAAAAATCATGTTTTTCAATGATTGCTCAAAAACGGTTTTAACGATTTTGATAAAAATCGCAGTCGTAATGCTTCTTAAGGTGTTCTAAACATCCCCACCTTTTTTTTTTTGTCTGCAAAATAATCTTAAATATTAAAGATATTTTTACTGCATAACTAATTTTCAAAATATATTTCAATTATTCTTTAAATAATTGAAATAAACTGTTAAGAACTATTTAACATTATTTTTTATAGTACAAAGCGATTGAGAGGTTTTCATCACACTCTTAAACCACGCTGAGTTTAATATTGCCCGTTCAACAGTCTATGATGATTTTTATGCATTCTCGTGTTAAATTTTTATTTTCAACAAATAGCTTATTTAGCTTAGAAAAAAAAAAAATTTAAGATTTACTGTACAGTCACTATTGGCGATATTTAAAAAAAATCGCCGTATAGAAAATGACTTTAAAAGACTTTGTAGACAAATCCAAAATTGCGTCAAAACGTTGCCAAATCCAAACAGTCACTAGGGTTATCGGAAAACCTTTGCGACGGGTTGTCACATTCAGCGCAGAATCGCCAACTTTCAAAAAGTCGCCAAGGGGGACCGTACAGTAAATTTTAACCAAAATTTGCATCAGTAAAGAGTAAAAAATTCTTCATATATAGCGTAATTTTTGCGTTAATTGAATCCAAACAGTCACTAGGGTTATCGGAAAACCTTTGCGACGGGTTGTCACATTCAGCGCAGAATCGCCAACTTTCAAAAAGTCGCCAAGGGGGACCGTACAGTAAATTTTAACCAAAATTTGCATCAGTAAAGAGTAAAAAATTCTTCATATATAGCGTAATTTTTGCGTTAATTGATTCACAACCATGGAATGGAAAATAATTTAAAAATAGGGATGCCGAAATAGTTCTAAACATATTAGGTGATGATGAAGCTTGATATATGCGAATGTATTGGGAGCTTTTCAAACAAACAGAACCTCCCTTTGATGTGAAAAGTTAAGGGGGTCCGGTACCGAAAATAAAAAAAACTTTATTTATGTACATTTTTATGTCAAACATTTATTTTATGTATGAGATACTATTTATATATCTTTGAGAAAATGCTTTTTTAAATATTGTGTTTAGTTATTTAAAAAAAAAATTAAAAACCAAGAAAAATCCGTAATAATTGATGTTTGCGTATTTTGATATAAGTCAAGAAAAAATAAAATTTTTTTAAAAGTGAAAGCTTTCTGTAATGCATAATTATAGAAAAAAAAATGTGTCTTCACAGAATTTTGATAGGTGAATTAAAAAATATTAAAAAAATTCTCAAAGTTAAAATATTGAAATTTTTGCTTTTTTTTTTATGTTATCTTTTACGCTAAATGGTATATTTTAAAACAGAATTAAAAAAATAAAATTCTGCGAAGACAAAATATTTAAAACTATATAAATTAAATGCTTCAAAAATTTGAATAGCCAATTGTTAATGGTTCTGGAGATATATCGATTTGAATATGCAACATCTGTGAAAAACACTAGTGCTCGAAAAACGCACTTTAAGCAGACGCTTCAAGGTGTTACGCCCATTAGTGATGTTTAAATCACGGGTAATTTTGTGGCGTTCTAATCACCGGAGGAATAAGATAAGAACATCATTCTCTTCAGGAATGTATGAACTATTTTTTAAAATCAGAAAAAAAAATTGGGATTTTTGAAAAAATTTCGGTACTGGACCCCCTTAAGATTTGTACAATTCATACAGAAGGGACAATTCACGCATTTTTTTTAAAAACGAGTAAAATTAGTTTGTATTTTTGAAGAATTTCTTTCTGATTTCAAATATTCAATTAAAAATTCTTTAAGAAAATTAGTTATTTAAATATTAAGAAGAGAATTTAGACCGAAACCCTGTCCAGTTAAAACGATCCGCCATAGCTGTGACGTTACGACATCCTTTCTTTTCTATGGTTATCGTGAGGTTTTTGCCAAATTTTTGGAGTGTGTTTGGTAGACAATTGCTATATCTCGCACCGGTTGGCGCGATTTGCGAGAAACTTCCAAAACTGGTTTCCGCTGCTGCGTTTCAAGGCAAGTTGTTTCATATGAAGTGACGTCACATTCGCTTCGATTCGAATGTGTCGTTTTTCCCGCCGAAACTAACAAGCGAATTTAGGTTGCAAATTTAAAAAAAAAAAAAAAAGCGCATTGAGTAGAACTTTTTGTGTTTATAGCCTTTTCGAAACATTTAGAAATGAATAAAAAAAATAATAAAAAAATGAGGTTGGCTGTTTTCAGTTTATCTGTCACCGTCAGCAACACGAGGGCTATAATGCGCCGAAACATTCGTCATTAGACAAGCCAACATACATTTACAAACACCCATGCCTAACGCGGGACTCGGAACCCGCAACCTCGCGGCCTAGAAGCTAGCACGCTAACCACTATACCGTTTGGTCGGCAGGGAAAGTTGGGAAAGAATACTATAGTAGATGGTAGCAATATATAAAATAGAAAATTGTACTTTAAGTATGTTGAGGTTGGTTGTTTTCAGATTATCTAGCGCCGTCAGCAACACGAGGGCTATAATGCGCCGAAACATTCGTCATTAGACAAGCCAACATACATTTACAAACACCCATGCCTAATACGGGACTCGGAACCCGCAACCTCGCGGCCTAGAAGCTAGCACGCTAACCACTATACCGTTTGGTCGGCCCAAAAAATGCGGGAATCGCCCATTAGAAACGAATCACTCCTTCCATCATGTGTAGCTAGCTCACTGCTAAATCTGATACAAACCAACCACTCTGTTTTGATGGTGCTTTTCATTACTCCAAAACAAAAATGAAGCCACCGAGCTTCCTACGAAAACGAATTTGAGCGCCGCCCTGTTCCCTCGGGGAGGATAATAAAACGGGAAAAGTGCCCTGTTTAACGACGCACTTTTACCCCGATCTCACGCGGAGATTGGTTTCGAAATGTCTTGTCCTTCTCTGATCAAGTACGGTTTATGAGCCCTTCTGCAACGGTAACTCGAATTCGGATGGAAACACCGTCTCGGATGGAAAACGATGTTTTAAAGCAGGAGTGCATTATGCGCAAACAATCGGCAATTCCCGCATTATTTATTTATTTATTTATTTATTTATTTATTTATTTATTTATTTATTTATTTATTTATTTATTTATTTATTTATTTATTTATTTATTTATTTATTTATTTATTTAATTATTTATTTATTGTTACTAATTTTTGTATATTTGTAAATATTTCGTTGTGTTAATTTTGTAAATAGGAAAACTTTGTACATTTCGCATAAGGCAGTGCAATAGTTCGTCGTTAGTTTGCTTCCCCGCAATGTATGTCTTTATTGCTTGATAACGAGTTTTACAGAGATAACGCTGGGAAGCGAGTTTTACAAGGAGCAGGGCATTTAACATTATGGTAATGGCAATCTCGCCAAATTGGCGAGATAGAGCCAAGTTGACGACGGTTTTGGCGACTAATTTTTGTCACCAAATTTGACGAGAAATCACCAAATGTCGCCTAACTTGGCGACCATTTGGTGACATTTTCTGTCCCCATGTACATGTATAGGACTTTTCGACTACGATCTGGAAAGTTCTCCAAATGTCTACCTCTAGAAGTTTCAAGAATGTTCGCATTCCCTATATAAGACCGGCCAAGTGAGCGGGGTGTTAGTAGTTGACTGAGTTGAGTCCGTTAGCTGACTGGAATTACTGAGTTGAGATACTGAGTCTCAGTGAGCATTCAGAGTAGTTCTAAAGCGAACTGTATTGCATTGTCTTTTGGGGTGATTTAGCAGTCTGTTTAACTGCTGTTTGTGCTCTATTGTTGTGTATAGAGAGCTGTATTGAGTCTACTAGAAATAGATGTTCTGGAGTTGTAAAGGAATCTGGGAAGAGTTATATTGGAATAAATTTCTGCAAGTTTTGATCTGCTTTGACTTCAAATCTTTCGAACCCATCCACGCAACATTATTTATTTATTTATTTAACACATACCTTAAACACAAAAATTTCTACTCACTGCGCTGTTTCTTTTTTTTTTTAAATTTGCAACCTAAAATCACCTATTAGACTTTGGCAAGACAACAATTCGTTCGGCACGAATTTAATGTGACGTCACTTGATCTGAAACAACTTGGATTGAAACGCTGCAGCGGAAACCAGTTTTGCAAGTTTCTCGCAAATCGCGCCAACCTGTACGGGATATGGCAACTGCCTACCAAGCCAACGCCGACTATTTGGCAGAAACCTCACGATTACCATAGCGAACGGAAGGATGTCGTGACGTCACAGCTATAGCGGAGTGTTTTGATCTGACTAGTTTTGGCTCGGTTTTGGGGCATTTTCTTTTCTTAATATTTAAGTAACTAATTTTTTTAAAAGAATTTTTGTTTGAGTATTTTGAATCAGAAAGAAATTCTTCGTAACATATCAACTAATATCACTCGTTTTTTTTTTTTTTTTTTTTTAAATGTGGGAACTGTCCATTGTTTCATTCAATTGTCTCTATTGTATTTACTCCGTAAGATTCTGTACACCAGCCCAAAACTGACAGCTGAATTTGACAATGGAATGCAGTGAATTTGGAAAATGCTTAAGACTTTTTAATGTAAAAGTATTGCTTTGAAGACGAGAAAGGAAATCAACACATGATGACAAAAATTATCACTTTTGTAACACAAAATCCTGGATGCGTAATTGTACGTTTTTAATGCCAACAAGATGGCTTTTAATTCACTAACGGTCATGTCATGGAAATGGGCGAAATTCTATACAGTAGATCCTCGATTAACCGCCCCTCCTTTATCCGGAACTCTCTGTTAACCGCCAATCATTTAGTCGTCATCAAAAATCTCCCAAATGAGTAATAAATCATTTGTTCCTTTTTAAACCGTAATCTTTTCCCTCGCTCTAAAGTTACATAAGTAATGGTGAGGCTTTTGACTGTTTTTCTAAAGAACTGACATGGTTAGAGCAACCTTCGGATGCAGATCAAACTGAACTATTGCCTTCAAAAAGACTCCGGGATAGAGCAGCGAAACAAAGATTATCAAGATTATTGCAACGAAAACTCATTTCCAACAATTATGTCATAAAAAAAAAATAAAAGTCCTGTATTCAATAAACGAAAATCGTTTACTTTTTATTGTTTTCAACTCTCTTTTATCCGGAATTTTCGCTTAACCGACCTACCTTTGGTCCGAATTAGGTAGGGCCGACCAAACGGTATAGTGGTTAGCGTGCTAGCTTCTAGACCGCGAGGTTGCGGGTTCCGAGTCCCGTGTTAGGCATGGGTGTTTGTAAATGTATGTTGGCTTGTCTAATGACGAATGTTTCGGCGCATTATAGCCCTCGTGTTGCTGACGGCGCCAGATAATCTGAAAACAACCAACCAACCGAATTAGGTAGGTTAATCGAGATTCTACTGTAGTTGTTTTCCCTGCAACAATTCTTAAATTATATTTTTAATTCAAATACATCTATATTTTAATTATTTTTAATTGATTTTGTTTTAGATAGGTTAAAAACTATCATCCTAATAAAAATATTAAAAAAAAAAATATATATATTTTAAATTTTATTTATAAATCTAAAAAAGTTGGGTATTGCTGGAAAAACTGGGGATTAAATGTCGTATATATATATATATATATATATATATGATATATATATATATATATATATGATATGTATATATATATATATATATATATATATATATATATATATATATATATATATATATATATATATATATATATATATATATATATATATATATATATATATATATATATGATATATATATATATATGATATATATATATATGATATATATATATATATATATGATATGTATATATATATATATATATATATATATATATATATATATATATATATATATATATATATATATATATATATATATATATATATATATATATATATATATATATATATATATATATATATATATATATATATATATATATATCATATATATATATATATATATATATATATATATATATATATATATATATATATATATATATATATATATATATATATATATATATATATATATATCATATATATATATATCATATATATATATATATATATATATATATATATATATATATATATATATATATATATATATATATATATATATACGTGCATGACCATCAGTGGGTTAAGTAACTGGTGTTTTATTATTTTTTGTATGCATTTTGTGTGATTCTGCGCATGTATGGTTCCCCATTTCCCAATCCCTGTCCTAATTTCAATAAAATGAAAATGGCGTTGCATTTATTGTTACTTTGATGCCGGAAAAAACTCTACACCAGGGTCTGCATGCATTAAGAGAGTGTCCTAGTAAGGATCATTCCCTATACTCGCTATGTTACAATCTTCTAGCCCAGTGCATTTAGAAACTACTTTCTATAACCACCTTGACATTTGGTGAGTAGGTACGAAAAAGATCACTTAACGAAATGGCACAAATTAAGAGCTCGTAAATAGCGTCTAATATATTTTATTTTTGGTTTGAAATCCTTGCGTCAATGCCTATGCAGTGGCTCCATCTGGTTTTGTCATTTGGCATTTTAATTTTTTATTTATAATAGATAGACATTAAACTAAAACAATATACGTCATTTCATTAAATGGTCATTTCCGTACTTATTCACCAAATTTTAAGATTTTATAGTACAAAGTAGTTTCTAAATGCACTGGGCTTGAAGATTGTAACATAGCGAATGTAATGAATGATCCTTACTATACTAGAAGACAACATACCCTGAACTCTCTGAATACGCTGTAGGATGTATCCTTCCGCCGAAGAGATATAGTTCCAAGCAAATCACGACTTATATGGTGATATTGTTAACCCGAGCACATAGTTTTGTATTACACCTAATAGTCCGAGAAGCGATTGCAATTTTTGGACCCCATCGAACATCATTCTGAATTTTTTATAGAAATTGGAGAAAAGTGAGTAGATTAGGAATCCACTGGTCTGCCGTGGCAAAAATGGCCGAAACTGATCAAAAATCGACATGGAATGAGTTGAACTAAAATCCGATTGCCAAATGTGTCATACCTCGCCAAAAAGAGAACAAACTTTTTCGTCTGGCAACCCACTGCATTTTGATTTTCAATGAGAAAAAGCGCAAACGATTTCTGATCTCTGGCTCGGAAAACTTGTATCTTTTAAAAGTAAGCCATATTGGCGACATGAGTTACGTCATCAGTGACGTAATGTTCATTGCCAACTTGGCTTCCTTTTAATAGATGCAAGTAGACCTTCGCCAGATATATGAATCGTCTGCAACCTTAATTGAAAATTTACCCTTTGCACTCCAGGCCTTTTTCACGCTAATGAATCAGCTACTCGAGACATTTTAGGTTCGGTTGATGTTTATGGATTTGCTTCATAGAAACTAAACACAGTCATTGGCCTTGCATCGAATTTCCGCATCACACCTAATTGTCCTCTCGTGGTTTGGCATCCAATCATGTGGCGCCTGAGAGGCGCTACTGGAGTGCAAAGGGTTAAAGAGTGAGGGTCGCCAAATAAAAAATAAATGCTCATTATTTGGCAAGTTATGGCGCATTTGGCAATCGGATTTAGTTCAACTTATTAAATGTCGATTTTTGACCAGTTTCGGCCATTTTTGCCACGGCAGACCAGTGGATTCGTAATCTACTCTAATTTCTATAAAAAAATTCAGAATGATGTTCGATGGGGTCCAAAAATTGCAGTCGCCTCTCAGTCTATAAGTATAAGTTGATAAAAAGTTTAAAATTTAGCTTTTAAGTTTAAATTTTAATTAATAGTATACTTATCTAACCACGGATACTACAATAGTTTTAACAAATCGACCCCACGTCGTTTCGATCATCCAATCAGGGCTTAGTAAAACCGGTTCACTCATCGTTGTAGCGTATTCTGTAAGCTCAGGGTATGTTGTCTTGTCTTCTAGTTTAGGATTACCTCTTAAACAATGTTAAGGGTCCTGGGACTCAAAATTTTTAAAATTCTTAAAAATAAATATATTATTGTTAAAAGTACAACAAATATTTTTTGAATAAAATGACATAAAAAGTTTGTTTCTATCATTAGTAGAACTCGTAATATTTAGGTTTTTGTCACATGACAACTGTATATCAGGCATGCTATCTTGAAACTTTGAAACTGTTTTTCTCGGTGATGGCTTTTTGTCCCTTTTTTGAGTTTAAATTGATATAACTTTAAAACTACTTGTTATAAATCTATGAAACTATCCACAATTATTTTTCATGTATATTTCTTTAATTTGTCTTTAGGAATTATGTTTTTTTTTATTTAACTTTTTAATAAAGTTTTTGAAGCTTAGCATACTGGATTTTATACAGTTTTTGCACAAGATATTTTTTTTTTTTTTTTTAAATTCTAATTACTTTATTGAAAAATCATGAAGATAATTTTTATATGAATTATAAAAAGTAATTTTATGCAAAAATGAAGCGATTTTTGAAAAAAGTTTTTTAGACATATCAAATTTAGAAAGTATCAAAATGTTGAAGTTTTTTAATTTAAGAAAAAAATATTTTTTAAATTTACAATTTTAAATAGTTTTTTAAGTATCAAAGCATCATATATTACTGCATAAAAATTTCAGAAAGTTAATTCGAAAAGTTATTTAGAAAAGTTTTTTAGACATATCAAATTTAGAAAGTATCAAAATGTTGAAGTTTTTTAATTTATAAAAAATATTTTTTAAATTTAAAATCTTGAATAGTTTTTTAAGTATCAAAGCATCATACATTACTGCATAAAAATTTCAGAAAGTTAATTCGAAAAGTTATTTAGAAAAGTTTTTTAGACATATCAAATTTAGAAAGTATCAAAATGTTGAAGTTTTTTAATTTATAAAAAATATTTGTTAAATTTAAAATTTTAAATAGTTTTTTAAGTATCAAAGCATCATATATTACTGCATAAAAATTTCAGAAAGTTAATTCGAAAAGTTATTTAGAGAAGTTTTTTAGACATATCAAATTTAGAAAGTATCAAAATGTTGAAGTTTTTTAATTTAAGAAAAAAATATTTTTTAAATTTAAAATTTTAAATAGTTTTTTAAGTATCAAAGCATCATACATTACTGCATAAAAATTTCAGAAATTTAATTCGAAAAGTTATTTAGAAAATTTTTTTGGACATATCAAATTTAGAAACGATCAAAATTTTAAAATTTTTTAATTAAAAAAAAAAAAAATTAATTTGAAAATTTTAAATAGTTTTTTAAGTATCAAAGCATCATACATTACTGCATAAAAATTTCAGAAAGTTAATTCGAAAAGTTATTTAGAAAATTTTTTTGGACATATCAAATTTAGAAACGATCAAAATTTTAAAATTTTTTAATTAAAAAAAAAAAAATTAATTTGAAAATTTTAAATAGTTTTTTAAGTTTCAAAGCATCATACATTACTGCATAAAAATATCAGAAAACTAATTCTAAAAATAAAGATTTTAGAATTTTGAGCCCAGTTCCCCCTTAAACAAGAAATACAATGTATTAGTGACTTTTTCCTAATATTTTAGTAACTAAAATTCCCACACAAATTATTTTCCATGCTATATATTTTGTACCTTCACTTTTTTAGCACAGCCTCATTCATGCAGTTGAGGAGCGTGTGACAGTTGGACATATTTCTTTCGCTTTCCCTTCAAATGAATGGACAAACATTCACGGAAAGTTTATTCGCATTTTTTGACTGCATTTATTCCCGGAACTTTGTACGGTAAGAGATCGTGAAAACGTTCGCGTTTTATCACATCGAAGGAATTTGAAGTTTCCGAATTGGAATGACAGCGGCGTCTCGCATTGGATGTCAGTCTCGAACCGGAAAGTTTCCGATACATCGATTTTATCGACAACGCGACTGAAATTATTGTCCAAAACAGTTTGGAATTCCTCGGGAGTACCGAATACGAAAGATAAACACTGGAAGACGTTTTTTGAATGTTGGATTAAGTGAAGAACGTTTTGGAAGCATTTCTCTTTAAAGATCATCTCCCGGATTGGAATGTTCTCGAAACATTTTTATTCCGTCGAAATGGAACATGTATTTACTATCGAAGGAAAATGTATTCTTCTTTTATAGATAATACAAAGACTATTTGAACTAAAGGGAATTTAAAAAAAACGCCATCGTACCTGTGACACTGAAGCGAAAAAAATATAGCAGGAAAGTTTTCAGTTAAGAAATAAACTGAATTATCCAAATCACAAGTAGAGATTGGTGTTCGAAATAAGAATTTTGTTAATTGCCTGTGTCTAAAAATATAGTACATTTGTGGTAATTTGTTGGCATCGGATAGTACAAATCTAGAGTACAAATAAATTGAGAATATCATTTCTGGATGCAATTTCAAATTTGACGCAAGACTTATATAAAACTAAATTGAACCTCTTACCTGCCCTCATGGGGTTAATGTTTTAGTTTTCGGAGGGATATTGATTGACTGCTTGATCAATTTCACTAAACGTATTCCCTTCAGTGAACTTCATAACTACAACTTTCACTGCAATGCATTTTGCAGATTTTCAGGGCTCATTTCTCATTTTCGTATTAATGGTTTGATCTAAATAATAGAAGCTCGTCTGGATTCAGTGCTTTTTCAAAAAAAAAAAGTCATCAACTTGTGTGTCATCTATTGAATATACTGAGAAGAATCTGATAGGGAAGCTATATTTAATATTGTGCCAAAGAAAAAAAAATCCCTTTTGTAAGAAAATGGCTGAAACTGAGAAAATGTTGCCACCAAAAGAAGGTTCGACTATCAAGCCCTTGAGTGCCATTGCTCATCGCATGTTTCATCCGCCAAAGTTAGAGAGGTAAGTGAAGAGTTTGAAATCGAACAGCATTCAAATAGAGACTGAGAGGCGACTGCAATTTTTGGACCCCATCGAACATCATTCTGAATTTTTTATAGAAATTGGAGAAAAGTGAGTAGATTATGAATCCACTGGTCTGCCGTGGCAAAAATGGCCGAAACAGGTCAAAAATCGACTTTTAATAAGTTGAACTAAATCCAATTGCCAAATACGCTATAACTTGCCAAATAATGAGCACTATTTTTTTATTTGGTAACCCTCACTCTTTAATTTTCAATTAAGAAGGTTGCAGACGATTTAGATATCTGGCGACGGGTCTACTTGCATCTATTAAAAAGGAGCCAAGTTAGCGAAAAATATTACGTCACTTATGACGTAACTGATGTCGCCAATTTGGCTTACTTTTAAAAGATATAAGTTTTCCCGAGCCAGAGATCAGAAATCGTTTGCGCTTTTTCCTCATTGAAAATCAAAGTGCAGTGGGTTGCCAGACGAAAAAGTTTGTTCTCTTTTTGGCAAGTTATGACATATTTGGCAATCGAATTTTAGTTCAACTCATTCCAAGTCGATTATTGATCAGTTTCGTCCATTTTTGCCACGGCAGACCAGTGGATTCGTAATCTACTCACTTTTCTCCAATTTCTCTAAAAAATTCAGAATGATGTTCGATGGGGTCCACAAATTGCAGTCGCCTCTCGGGACTAATAGAGACACTATCAAAATTAATCTGTAACAAAATTAGTTTTTTGTGCAACTAGTGGGGAAAGTAATACTTTTTCAAACGGGGTAAAACGATTTTTTGACGAGTGCGACATCACGAGTCAAATAGTTAACCGAGTTTGGAAAAGTGTTTTCCCTCGTGTTTTCATACAATATTTTTATCGATGGTTTTGCATATTTTGTAAGAGAACGAGTAGAACTTAAAATGTAGCCCAACTGTTACTTAGTTTAAAAAGTGGTAAAATCTACTTGTGCAAAATGATAACCCACATAAAATTTAAACATTTGCTAACAAAAAAACTCTCAGTTTTGGGATTGTTAACAAGTAGATGATGTAATATACTTGCACAAAATGTTAACTCACGTAACATTTAAACATTTGTTAACCCTTTGCACTCCAGGCCTTTTTCACGCGGAGGAACCAGTAACTCGAGACGTTTACCGCCATGTATGATTGGTTCGCGGTTACAGATCCGCTTCAAAGAAACTAAACACAGTCATTCGCTTTGCATCGAATTTCCTCATCAAACCTAGTGGTCCTCTCGAGTTGCGGCATCCAATCATGTGGTGAGTGAGAGTCCCCTCTGGAGTGCAAAGGTTTAACTAAAACCTTTCAGTTTTGGGATTTCTAATTAATAGATGATGTAATCTACTTGCACAAAATGTTAACCCACATAACATTGAAACATTTGTTAACTAAAACCTTTCAGTTTTGGGATTTCTAACTAATAGATGATGTAATCTACTTGCACAAAATGTTAACCCACAAAACATTGAAACATTTGTTAACTAAAACCTTTCAGTTTTGGGATTTCTAACTAATAGATGATGTAATCTACTTGCACAAAATGTTAACCCACAAAACATTGAAACATTTGTTAACTAAAACCTTTCAGTTTTGGGATTTCTAACTAATAGATGATGTAATCTACTTGCACAAAATGTTAACCCACAAAACATTGAAACATTTGTTAACTAAAACCTTTCAGTTTTGCGATTTCTAACTAATAGATGATGTAATCTACTTGCACAAAATGTTAACCCACAAAACATTGAAACATTTGTAAACTAAAACCTTTCAGTTTTGCGATTTCTAACTAATAGATGATGTAATCTACTTGCACAAAATGTTAACCCACAAAACATTGAAACATTTGTTAACTAAAACCTTTCAGTTTTGCGATTTCTAACTAATAGATGATGTAATCTACTTGCACAAAATGTTAACCCACAAAACATTGAAACATTTGTTAACTAAAACCTTTCAGTTTTGCGATTTCTAACTAATAGATGATGTAATCTACTTGCACAAAATGTTAACCCACAAAACATTTAAACATTTGTTAACTAAAACCTTTCAGTTTTGCGATTTCTAACTAATAGATGATGTAATCTACTTGCACAAAATGTTAACCCACAAAACATTTAAACATTTGTTAACTAAAACCTTTCAGTTTTGGGATTTCTAACTAATAGATGATGTAATCTACTTGCACAAAATGTTAACCCACAAAACATTTAAACATTTGTTAACTAAAACCTTTCAGTTTTGGGATTTCTAACTAATAGATGATGTAATCTACTTGCACAAAATGTTAACCCACAAAACATTTAAACATTTGTTAACTAAAACCTTTCAGTTTTGCGATTTCTAACTAATAGATGATGTAATCTACTTGCACAAAATGTTAACCCACAAAACATTTAAACATTTGTTAACTAAAACCTTTCAGTTTTGGGATTTCTAACTAATAGATGATGTAATCTACTTGCACAAAATGTTAACCCACAAAACATTGAAACATTTGTTAACTAAAACCTTTCAGTTTTGGGATTTCTAACTAAGAGAGGATGTAATCTACTTGCACAAAATGTTAACCCACAAAACATTGAAACATTTGTTAACTAAAACCTTTCAGTTTTGGGATTTCTAACTAATAGATGATGTAATCTACTTGCACAAAATGTTAACCCACAAAACATTGAAACATTTGTTAACTAAAACCTTTCAGTTTTGGGATTTCTAACTAAGAGAGGATGTAATCTACTTGCACAAAATGTTAACCCACAAAACATTGAAACATTTGTTAACTAAAACCTTTCAGTTTTGGGATTTCTAACTAATAGATGATGTAATCTACTTGCACAAAATGTTAACCCACAAAACATTGAAACATTTGTTAACTAAAACCTTTCAGTTTTGGGATTTCTAACTAATAGATGATGTAATCTACTTGCACAAAATGTTAACCCACAAAACATTGAAACATTTGTTAACTAAAACCTTTCAGTTTTGGGATTTCTAACTAATAGATGATGTAATCTACTTGCACAAAATGTTAACCCACAAAACATTGAAACATTTGTTAACTAAAACCTTTCAGTTTTGGGATTTCTAACTAATAGAGGATGTAATCTACTTGCACAAAATGTTAACCCACAAAACATTGAAACATTTGTTAACTAAAACCTTTCAGTTTTGCGATTTCTAACTAATAGATGATGTAATCTACTTGCACAAAATGTTAACCCACAAAACATTTAAACATTTGTTAACTAAAACCTTTCAGTTTTGGGATTTATAACTAATAGATGATGTAATCTACTTGCACAAAATGTTAACCCACAAAACATTTAAACATTTGTTAACTAAAACCTTTCAGTTTTGCGATTTCTAACTAATAGATGATGTAATCTACTTGCACAAAATGTTAACCCACAAAACATTTAAACATTTGTTAACTAAAACCTTTCAGTTTTGCGATTTCTAACTAATAGATGATGTAATCTACTTGCACAAAATGTTAACCCACAAAACATTTAAACATTTGTTAACTAAAACCTTTCAGTTTTGGGATTTCTAACTAATAGATGATGTAATCTACTTGCACAAAATGTTAACCCACAAAACATTTAAACATTTGTTAACTAAAACCTTTCAGTTTTGCGATTTCTAACTAATAGATGATGTAATCTACTTGCACAAAATGTTAACCCACAAAACATTGAAACATTTGTTAACTAAAACCTTTCAGTTTTGCGATTTCTAACTAATAGATGATGTAATCTACTTGCACAAAATGTTAACCCACAAAACATTGAAACATTTGTTAACTAAAACCTTTCAGTTTTGCGATTTCTAACTAATAGATGATGTAATCTACTTGCACAAAATGTTAACCCACAAAACATTGAAACATTTGTTAACTAAAACCTTTCAGTTTTGCGATTTCTAACTAATAGATGATGTAATCTACTTGCACAAAATGTTAACCCACAAAACATTTAAACATTTGTTAACTAAAACCTTTCAGTTTTGCGATTTCTAACTAATAGATGATGTAATCTACTTGCACAAAATGTTAACCCACAAAACATTTAAACATTTGTTAACTAAAACCTTTCAGTTTTGGGATTTCTAACTAATAGATGATGTAATCTACTTGCACAAAATGTTAACCCACAAAACATTTAAACATTTGTTAACTAAAACCTTTCAGTTTTGGGATTTCTAACTAATAGATGATGTAATCTACTTGCACAAAATGTTAACCCACAAAACATTTAAACATTTGTTAACTAAAACCTTTCAGTTTTGCGATTTCTAACTAATAGATGATGTAATCTACTTGCACAAAATGTTAACCCACAAAACATTTAAACATTTGTTAACTAAAACCTTTCAGTTTTGGGATTTCTAACTAATAGATGATGTAATCTACTTGCACAAAATGTTAACCCACAAAACATTTAAACATTTGTTAACTAAAACCTTTCAGTTTTGCGATTTCTAACTAATAGATGATGTAATCTACTTGCACAAAATGTTAACCCACAAAACATTTAAACATTTGTTAACTAAAACCTTTCAGTTTTGCGATTTCTAACTAATAGATGATGTAATCTACTTGCACAAAATGTTAACCCACAAAACATTTAAACATTTGTTAACTAAAACCTTTCAGTTTTGCGATTTCTAACTAATAGATGATGTAATCTACTTGCACAAAATGTTAACCCACAAAACATTTAAACATTTGTTAACTAAAACCTTTCAGTTTTAGGATTTCTAACTAATAGATGATGTAATCTACTTGCACAAAATGTTAACCCACAAAACATTGAAACATTTGTTAACTAAAACCTTTCAGTTTTGGGATTTCTAACGAAGAGAGGATGTTATCTGCTTGTCAGCAAAATGTATACCTTCAAATTCAATAAGCGAGCCTCTAGTCTCAGAATAATTCCGATCTCGTATTAGTCTAGAGCAAACATTCTCCAAGTATTGGGAAAGGGCTGAGAAGGTGGAAGACGCTTTGTTTTTGTCAGTCCAGAGAAGTTCAAACAAGAGGAAATGAAAGACTTCTTGCTCAGTGTTGCTTGCTCTCCTCGGACACTGCAGTGGTTGAGGGTGGCGTTCTTTATTTCGTAACACATGCTTTTCTAATAACGAAAGCTCAGTTATTGTAGAATTGAATATATATATATATATATATATACTTTATATATATATTTTATATATATATATATATATATATATATATATATATATATATATATATATATATATATATATATATATATATATATATATATATATATATATATATATATATATATATATATATATATATATATATATATATATATATATATATATATATATATATATATATATATATATATATATATATATATATATATATATATATATATATATATATATATATATATATATATATATTGTATATATATATATCTGTATATATATATTTCTTGTGTGCGTGTGTATGTCACTGAACTCCTCCTAGACGGCTGGACCGATTTTGATGAAATTTTTTGTGTGAGTTCACGGGGATTCGAGGATGGTTTAGATTCACAATTTGGTCCACTGGAAACTGTTTATTTAACTAATTTTTCCTTTTTAAGTAGTTGTTAATTTTGAAATGTTTTACATTCGATCCGGTAGACTGCGCTACCATCGCAGCATCAAATATGAAATATTATTCTATTTTAATTTCAGTTTGTCCCGACAGTTGGTGCTGCGATCAAATTGAGAAAAATATTTGAAATTTTGTGTTATTATTGTGTTCGTTTAAGTCGTGTGCTAATTAAAATATTAACTATGAATAGAAATTGATTGATCTTCTTATCACATTTACGTGTAATCCAAACTGGGATGAAATTCAAAGTTTGTTGTTGCCAGGTCAAACATCGATGCATCGCCATGATATCACTGCACGAGTTTTTAAACAAAAATTAAAATCTTTGATGAATTTGATTACACATCACTCGGTATTTGGTGAAACACGTTGTTGGCTTTACTCTGTTGAATGGCAAAAACGAGGTTTACCTCATGCGCATATTTTGATTTGATTGGTGGATAAAGTACGCCCAGAAGAAATCGACAAAATTATTTCAGCCGAAATTCCAGATGCGAATGTTGATCAAGAATTGTTTGACATTGTAACTACTAATATGATCCATGGTCCATGTGGTACTCTAAACATGATGTCACTATGTATGGACAATGGAAAATGTACGAAACGTTTTCCAAAACCATGCCAATCTGATAGTACTATCACCAATATTGACGGTTATCCATCTTACCGGCTTAGAGACGTAGACAATGGCGGTCAATCATATGAATTGAGTCTGTCAAACGGTGTGAGAGTAGATATTGATAATCGCTGGGTAGTTCCATATTCACCATTGCTGTGCAAAACCTATAAAGCGCACATAAACGTTGAACTATGCAGTTCAGTGAAATCTATAAAATACATTTGTAAGTATGTTCACAAGGGCAGTGATAAAGCTGTATTCGCTGTTCAAAATGTAAATGACAATGACGAAATTACACGTTATCAAATGGGTCGATACATAAGCAGTAACGAAGCTATTTGGCGCATTTTTTCGTTTCCTATACATGAAAGGGATCCTGCTGTTATACATTTGGCTGTGCATCTTGAAAACGGACAGCGTGTTTACTTTACAGAACAGACTGCACTACAACAAGCTTTAACGGCTCCAAAAACAACTCTTACTGAATTTTTCAACCTTTGTTGCCGACAAGATGTTGTTGGTCGATTCGCAAGGACATTAATGTATACTGATGTTCCTAAATTTTTTAAGTGGAATAAACAATCAAAAAATTGGGAACCACGGAAACGAGGCATTCCAGTCCCAGGATTCACCGACATATTTATGACGAATACTTTAGGTCGAATATATACAGTTCATCCTAAGCAACGCGAATGTTTTTTTTTTTGCGTTTGTTATTGGTTAACGTTCCTGGATCAACATCTTTCCGATATTTGCGAAAAGTCAATGGTACTTTATACGACACTTTCTTTGATGCGTGTCGTGAGTTACATTTATTGGAGGATGATAACCATTGGGATCTCACACTTGCAGATGCAGCACTGAGCTCATCTCCACAACAAATTCGTCAATTATTTTCAATAATATTGACAACGTGTTTTCCGTCTGAAGCATCTGCTTTGTGGGACAAATATAAAGACTCAATGAGTGAGGATATTTTACATCGGATTAGAATTACTAATCAAAATCAAAATATTGAATTCTCCGCAGAAATATATAATGAGTCATTAATAATTATTGAGGATATTTGTATTCTTATTTCGAATATGCCACTCATCCATTTAGGCATGCCAGCGCCGAACCGCCCAGCAGTAGATACCATCAACAGCGATGTTCAACGGGAACACCACTTCGATAGAACTTCTTTGGCTACTTTTGTTGCCAATAATGAACAATTGCTCACTGCTGAGCAACGAAATGTATATGATCAAATTAATGTATCAATTGCAGCGCAACAAGGTGGATTCTTTTTTTTTTTGATGCACCAGGTGGTACTAAAACATTCCTAATTTCATTGATACTTGCGCGCATCCGATCACAAAATAATATTGCATTGGCTATTGCTTCATCAGGAATCGCAGCAACGTTACTTGATGGTGGACGGACGGCGCATTCAGCGCTTAAATTACCTTTGAATGTTCACACAAATCCCGAAGCAATGTGTAACATAAAGAAGCATTCAGGCATGGCTCAAGTTTTGAGAAAATGCAAAATTATTATCTGGGATGAATGTACCATGGCCCACAAGCATTCGCCTGAAGCTCTCGACAGGTCCCTGAAAGATATCAAGGATAATACTAGGCTTTTCGGTGGTGCTCTATTGTTGCTGTCTGGTGATTTCAGACAAACATTACCAGTCATTCCACGCGCGACATATGCAGACGAAATAAATGCATGTTTAAAAGAATCTTATCTATGGCGAAGTTTTAGCAAATTATGCCTTACTATTAATATGCGCGTTCAACTTCAAAATGATCCATTAGCGTCAAGATTCTCTGAACAATTGTTGGATATTGGCAATGGTAAAATTGAATTGTATGAAGATACACAATATATTCGACTTCTAGAGAATTTTTGCAACATGGTGGCTACCAAAGATGAGTTAATAAACAGTATCTTTCCAGATTTGAGACATAATTGTACTAATCATCGATGGCTACGAGAACGAGCAATTTTAGCTGGGAAAAATTTAGATGTTGATGCCATCAATTTCAAAATACAGCAATTACTGCCTGGTAATGAAACTACATTTAAATCGATCGACACTGTTGTTGATCCTGATGAAGTTGTTAACTATCCTGTAGAATTTTTAAATTCATTAGATTTACCTGGAATGCCACCAAATAATTTGCGACTGAAGGTTGGTTCACCTATAATTTTGCTTCGAAATTTGAATGCTCCGAAATTATGTAATGGGACGCGATTAGTTATAAAAAAATCATGGGCAACATTCTTGAAGCTACTATTTTGAGTGGAAAATTTCAAGGTGAGGTTGTACTTCTACCACGGATCCCAATGATTCCTTCAGATTCGCCTATACTATTCAAACGTTTACAATTTCCAATCCGCTTGGCATATGCTATGACTATAAATAAGTCACAAGGCCAAACGATGACAATTTGTGGCTTAGATTTAGAAAATCCGTGTTTTTCTCACGGTCAATTATATGTTGCGTGTTCCAGAGTTGGAAAACCATCGAATTAGTTTGTTTATACGCCTCAAGGATTAACTAAAAATATTGTACATCCAATAGCATTAGGACAAATTAAGTTTTTGTAAATTAATAAATAAATGTTATAAAATAGTTTCAGTATAAGATTTTTTACCTTTACTTAAAGCAAATTAAAGTTTGTATTTACGACGCTGTTATTGCCACACTCCACGGATAATATCCCAACCTGTAATCAGTCATTTCATTCACTTAAAATTTTCGGTGACGCCTAGAAATATCGTTTCAATAATCATAGACAGTGGCTGCTATTATCCAGTCTACAAATTTCATCCGTGGAGTGTGGTAATAGATGCATCTTTTTAGTTAACACAGCTTCTACATTTTAATTCACTCATACAGTATATGCATACTTACACACACAGTATATACTCACATGCTACCGATCGGTCGAATTTGTATAAGTGTACATGTAATGACGTTAGATATAAAAATAACTCTTGAATAATAATTTTCATCAAAACAGTCCAGATTGTTACAGCTTATTGAAGAATGTTTGAAATTTTCGAATTAACGACGTGTGTACAGAACAACTCTGTCGGGTCTGCTAGTATATATATATAAAATATATATATATATATATATATATATATATATATATATATATATATATATATATATATATATATCAATAAATATTTTTTTTTTTATTTGTTTTAATTCTGTTTTTCAAAAAACCAATTAGAAGGCCGCAACCATATATGTTGAAAATTTCAAAGCTGTAGCCCTATTTGAAATCGTTTTGTAATATATATATTAGTTAACTAAAGAAATTAATTAATAACGAACTAAACATAAATTTAAAATTCTGTTTTTCTAAAGTCCAATTATAAGGCCGAAACTACTTATGTTGAAAGTTTTAGAGCTGTAGCCTTATTAGAAATCGTTTTGTAAAATATTAATTAATTAATTCTAAAAATTAATTAAAAAGAAACTAAATAAAAATTGAAAATTCTGTTTTTCAAAAGTCCAATTAGAAGGCTAAAACTACTTATGTTGAAAATTTCAGAGCTGTAGCTCAATTAGTAGTTGTTTTGTAAAATGTTTATTAATTAATTAAAAAATTAATTAAAAAAGAACTAATTAAAATTTTAACATTCTGTTTGTGATGCATAAAATTAGAAGGTTAAAACTACTTATGCTGAAAATTTCAGATCTCTACTCCAATTTTAAGTAGGTTTCTATAGATCCACAGAGCTACAGACAGACAGACACACAGCTTTTTTTATTATTATTTATATCTATCTATCTATCGATCTATCTATGTATATATATATATATGTATATATATATATATATATATATATATATATATATATATATATATATATATATATATATATGTATATATATATATATATATATATATATATATAAAATATATATATATATATATATAAAATATATATATATATATATATAAAATATATATATATATAAAATATATATATATATATATATATATATATATATATATATATATATATATATATATATATATATATATATATATATATAAAATATATAAAATATATATATATATATATATATATATATATATATATATATATATATATATATATATATATATATATAAAATATATATATATATATATAAAATATATATATATATATATATATATATATATATATATATATATATATATATATATATATATATATATATATATATATATATATATATATATATATACACCCTAATAGCACACATCCTCCCAGGGAGGTCAATGGGAAGTCATTCGTAGTCCCGGGGATGACTTCTTAGAGACCTCCCTGGGAGGATGTGTGCTATTAGGGTGTATATATATATATATATATATATATATATATACACCCTAATAGCACACATCCTCCCAGGGAGGTCAATGGGAAGTCATTCGTAGTCCCGGGGATGACTTCTTAGAGACCTCCCTGGGAGGATGTGTGCTATTAGGGTGTATATATATATATATATATATATATATATATATATATACACCCTAATAGCACACATCCTCCCAGGGAGGTCAATGGGAAGTCATTCGTAGTCCCGGGGATGACTTCTTAGAGACCTCCCTGGGAGGATGTGTGCTATTAGGGTATATATATATATATTTAGGATGATTTCTATTTTGATTCTTTTTAAAATGTAAATCCTAAGAGGAGGCCTAGTGGAATAGAATTGATGTGAGAAGATCATCAGTTGTATCATTTTCATCTGACGCGAAAGTGTGTTTCTAGTTCAGGTATCGACATCTTTATATGACCAACTTCAAAATAAGAAGGCCTGACCTAGAAATATGGTATTTTGGTGCATTACTTTCTACGTTTATTTCCTACCACAAAAAAAGAAAAAAAAAAAAGAAAAAAAAAACGACCCTTACACTTAGCAATTGAAACAAAATGATACATTCGTATCATTCCTTGTATAAGGGCAATTATTAATGCGCAGTTAACAAATGTCCCCCATAGTCACTTTCTCAATAGTTAGTAGTCCATGATCAAAGCCATGCTTATAGATTTTTTCTTTCTTTTTTTTTTCAATTTACTTTAAAAATATTTTTTAAACTTTACTTTATTCTGCTCAATAACGTTGTGTTTTTTATTAAAATACCCACTTCCTTTGATGTTTGGTCACGACTTTAATAGTATTGTTACGAACTTTTGTATATTTGTAAATATTTCGTACTGTTAATTTTGTAAATAGGAAAATTTATGTACATTTCGTATAAGGCAGTGCAATAGTTCGTCTTAGCTTGGCTTCCCTGCAGTGTGTCTATTAATGCTTGATAACGAGTTTTACAGAGGTAACGCTGGGAAGAGAGTTTTGCAAGGAGCAGGGCATTTAACATTATGGTAATGGAAATCTCGCCAAATTGGCGAGATAGAGCCAAAGTGGCGAAGTTTTTGGCGACAATTTTTGTCGCCAAATTTTCGGTGAGAAATAGCCAAATATCGCCAAACTTGGCGACCATTTTTCGACATTTTCGGTCCCCATGTACATGTATAGGACTTTTCGACTACGATCTGGAAAGTTCTCCAAATATCTACCTTTAGAAGTTTCCAGAATGTTCGGCTCTCCTATATAAGCCCGGCCATGCGTTGGCTGGAGTTAGTTGACTGGGTTAGTCAGTAGTTGACTGGAGTTAGTTGTTAGTTGTGTCCATTAGTTGACTGGAATTACTGAGTTGAGATACTGAGTCTCAGTGAGTGTTCCGAAAGCGAACTGTATTGCATTGTCTTTTGCGGTGATTTAGCAGTTGTGTGTCAAGTTTTTAACTGCTGTTTTGTGCTCTATTGTTGAGAAAAGAGCTGTATTGAGTCTACTAGAACGAAAAGTTCTGGAGTTGTAAAGGAATCTGTGAAGAGTTGTAATGGAATAAATTTCTGCAAGTTTTGATCTGCTTTGGATTCAAATCTTTCGAACCCGTCCACGCAACAGTATGCACGAAAATTCGAATTTGGGGGACATTTATCACCCCCCCACCCTCGAGACAAAAGATCGCTCCTAACCATCTATTAACATCTATTTATTCTATTAAATACTATATTACTGAAAGGATCCAGCTCCATTCCTCCTAGAGCTTCTTGTTATAACTTTATTTTCGATTTTACTTTAAAAAATGATATCTTGCTTCCAAAGTACGTATTACAAAATCTAGTGTCAGTGAAGGCCTCTCTTCTCTGTATATAGCTTCTAAAAAATGTGTACGTTGTCTCCTTCTGCATATCTATATAAATAAAACTGACTTTCTGTCACACGGATTTGGGGACCGTTTCACGTAAAAACTACCTAACGGATTAGGATGAAATTTGGTATATCGCTTAATTAAACGACCAGGAGTAAAATAGGCGATATATTTTTAATTTTAATTGAGTTTTAAAATTTCCGAAATAATTTTTTTTTTTTTTTTTGTTTTTAAGCAGACACAATTTAGTATTTCCTGAATGGCAACTGAATGACAATCTTCGTTTGGTTTGTTTTGAAAATCGCAAATGATATTCTACATTCACAATGCCTAGAAAAAAACGCCCATCATTAAGCAAAATCGACAAAAAAGTTTTTCAAAAACGTTTAAAGAGGAACGAATTACAAAATGACAACCAAGAAGCTTCGACTTCGTGGCAGCCGGACATTTTCCCCAGAGGACAGATTAGCGTCGCAACGGCGACGCCAGGAGTCTGTAAGGAGTAGAGAAACATCAGAGAGGCGTGCCGTTCGTTTAGAAGCCGATCGGCTAAGACATGCCGAACTAAACGAACAAAGAATGAATTTACAATGGGGTGATAAACTTTTATATTACTTTTATTTAGTACCAAAAACTGAGTTTATCCGTCAACGACGGGCCACGCAGCTAGTAGCTTATAAGACAAAGAAACATACAATATCAAAAGACCTAAAATTACTGGAACATTTAACAATGATGACAATGCCTGAGGAGTTTGAGGAAGGAAATTTGTGTTGTACAATAGTTATTCACGGGTAAATTGTGGTTCTACACTCACAAGGGGACCTTACGGTCTCGGAAATTCAGATCGGTGTGAGACTCGGCAGATTAGTAGTATACCTTAAGGGGACATAGGACACTTTTGAAAAAATTCTTTAGTTTTGCCAAGAATTAAATAAAATTTGGCATAAACATAGAAGATGTGACTTTAAACAAAACAATACAATTTGAGCTGATAATATAAAATAGATAGTAAATTATTGAGAAAAATGCATTAAAATAACACGAAATTTTAATTTTTTTCAAAATGCTCCTCGCGACACAATAGTTTGACGAACATGAAAGAAAAATTTGAAGTTGTTTATCAATATATTATAAACATTTTCAACCATGCTTTTATCTTTAGGTGCAATAGTTGAACAGAAATAAAATTTCAAACTTGGCGCCAGTGATTTCTCATTAAAAAATGCACATACTTCAAATTCCCAACATGAAAAAAAATATAAAAAAATTATGTGACATAAAAAAGCATGTGTAAATTTCTTTATAGTACATTGAAAATTATTAATACAAAAAAATTAGGTGGATTTATCAAAAAATGAATCGCAATGAGCTTTTCGAACATAAGTAAAATGGGAAAAAGCGAAGCTGAGAAAAACGCATTTTTAGCCTTTGCCAACAAGTGTGCGATGCGTTAAAATAGTTAGTTAAAATAAAGATTTTACCACTTAAAATCATCGGATTTCAAAAATTCAAACGCGAAATTAAAGCTAGTGGCATAAGCAATTTTTATAGAATGAAAACAAAAAACGTCATTTTTGGTGATTTCAGTGTCCCATGTCCCCTTAAGGGTATCCACACAGTAAAACAATAAAGAGCACTAGCCAGAAGATTCCGAGAAAACAAGCTCTAAAGTGTTACGCAAAGCTTATATACAAGTAGAAAATTTTGCTCTGCAGCTCCTCGGTGGCTAAGTGGTCAGCGTGCTGGGTTCCCGTACGGGAGATCCGGGTTCGATACCTCATGTTGTATTTTTTTTTTTTTTTTTAAATTTATAAAGTCAATTTATAAAGTGGGTTGGATAGGGGGTAGAACCATTGTTCGATAAGTACGGTTAGGGTTTTGGAAAATTTCTGACTTCCTGCTTATGTACAATAAGACAACATTCCTACTCTTAAATATAGAAACTGGTTCTTCGTGTTTATTGCGAAAATCATTTATTTCTCTACAGATTATAATATCTCAAAATTTTTAATCACTTGTTTGTGAGAATAGTAAATAAAGTTTTAATGTACCTTCATTAACACACATTACGTATTATAATTAATTTCAATTTCAAATTTCAGTTAGCTGTAACAGTTACTTTATAAGTTGACAAAAAAAAAAAAAACTCACGAGGTATCGAACCCAGATCGCCCGTATGGGAACCCAGCACGCTGACAACTTAGCCACCGGGAGCTGCAGAACAGCTATCTCTACTTGTATATAAGCTGCGCGTAACTCTTTAGAGCCTGTTTTCTCGGAATCTTCTGGCTAGTGCGCTTTATTGCTTTAGTGTGTGGATACCCTTTTAAGGTATACTACTAATCTGCCGAGTCTCACACCGATCTGAATTTCCGAGACCGTAAGGTCCCCTTGTCAGTTGTTTCGAGGCCGTTCTCAGGCATGAAATAAAGTAAGGTTTGTAATAATGTGCACTTAAGGTATACATATACGCTGGGAATCGCAAAAATTGACCCGAACAGGCATTTTTGTTTTTTCATTCTAAAATGTTCTCCAATTCATTATCTTTAAAATGATACCAATAACTTTCTAATAGTTAAAATATTTTTTTAATTACACTCAATTTCGTAAAGGTCGGCGTTTAAAACATATTGGAAAAAATAAAATATCGAAAACTTTGAACTCAATTTCTGGAGAACTGCTTTTCATTGTTGAGTGAATGTACTCCAACGGTGATATCTTAAGAGTTAATTAGCTGATTTTTAAAATTTAAACTGTATAATTTAGATAACATTTCAGAGCACGAGTTCTACCTATTTACAAAAAGTTTGGTAAAAAATAGATTTTTTTTATGTATTTTAGAATATTTTTATTTTTGGAAATTTTTTATTTTTTGTAGTATTTTTCATGTTAAATGTTAAAATTTAAAAAATATTTAAGTTATGCATTATATTTTGCTTGGGCCCGTGTATCAATACCTTGTCTTTAATTTTCAGTAAGAAATTTGTTTCGAAATTAATTAGGTATTATTTTATCATCGTTGCAATTAGGCCTTAATTAGTGAATTAAAATTCAATTAATTAAATAAATATTTTATGTTTTTACTTTTTGTTACTGCAAATACATTCCATTTTTTGCTCTTGTAATTCTCACAAAAATTTGACACGCTGGCATAAGAACTAAAAAAAAAAATTTCCAACGTATATGTATACCTTAAAAATTACAATCGAAAGAGCTCATTATACACATCACAAAATTTGATGAACAGTTGGTTGTTTTCAGATTATCTGGCGCCGTCAGCAACACGAGGGCTATAATGCGCCGAAACATTTGACAAGCCAACATACATTTACAAGCACCCATGCCTTACACGGGACTCGGAACCCGCAACCTCGCTGTCTAGAAGCTAGCACGCTAACCACTATACCGTCTTGATGAACAGTAAAGTTGTTAAGCAATCATTGTTTGGGTTAGACTCTGTAACTTGACGCTTCAAAATTAGAATCGGTGGCACACGAGAACAACAGAATTTTGTATTGTATGAGGAAAGCTTTTAAATACTAAAAAAAAATGGACAACATTTTCACCACTACTCTATCGTACAAGACTTGGTTGAATAGTAACTTGTTTAGTCTATGTTTGCCGAAGTGAATAAAAAGAGCTCTTTCTCAATCATTACAACCATAGACTTATTATTATCATCGATAGACTGCGCGTTCCCACTTCAATCATACAACGAGAATGAAACCAAAATGAATCACAAAATTCGTCTATCAGTCACGTGGTTTTTAATTTGGCCACGTCGTAAAATTAATCCTTTATCTGATAATCTTATTATCCTTTATCGCCTGAGTGAGGAGAAACCCGCCAAATCTGCAACCCTGCTCCCAAAAAGTCCCTACTCATGTGATTCATTTTGGTTTCATTCTCGTTGTATAATTGATGAAGTGGGAACGCGCAGTCTATTGATAATAATAAGTCTATGGTTACAATAGATTTTTAGAATTCTATTTCATATCCAGTTTTTTTTTTTTTTTTTTTTTATAATTACCCACATGTATACATGTGGTGAGTTTGACGTGGAAGACAAAGAACGTAGTGGAAGACCGAAAGTGTACGAAGACACGGAATTGGATGCATTATTGACGAAAGATTCGTACCAAATGCAAGAAGAACTTGTAGACTGAGAGGCGACTGTAATTTTTGGACCCCATCGAACATCATTCTGATTTTCTTATTGAAATTAGAGAAAAGTGAGTAGATTACGAATCTAATGGTCTGCCATGGCAAAAATGGCCGAACACCCTGTCCTCTCTACTCAAGAACTCACATATCAAGAGTTATACTCAAAGAAAATAGCTCAAAATAAAGCGGCATATACCTCCGTCTCACGAATGGTATAAAGCCAAAAAGCCAGGACACTCCCTATCTCTTCCTTGTGATAGGCACACCAATACCCGTCTGTCCCGACTTGCTAGTGGTCACCTTAAAGGCCTCACATATTCCGGGAGAAGCAAAAATTTTCCTCTTTGCCCTAAATGCCAAAAAGAACAGGCATCACCTCAGCACATTTTGGACTGCCTTGGACTGTACTGGGAGGACATTTATAACTGTCCACGACTAGTGTCAGACTTCATTAATGTCAATGGCTTCACTGAATATTGTCTGACTTCGTCAGACAAAAGGGAGATTAGAAACAACAACAACAACAACATACATAGGGTGATTGAAAATTAGCATCCTGTAAAAAAAAAAAAAAAAAAAAAAAAATTATTATTATTATTATTTCTCTGCCTTTTGGGACATACATATTTCAAAAGAGTGATCAATTAATAGAACACATAAGTTTCCGCCGTTTTACAAAATATGACCCCGCCAGAAGGTTATGTTGAAATTGTCAGACGAAAAACGTAATATCGTAAGGTGGGACATCTGGCAACCACATATGACCTTGAAGGATGTGTGACTCCGTATCGCACAATTTGTTTCGTTTGAAAATGTCAAGTTTTGTGTCGATTAAGCGTCATTTGCGGGAACTCTTTATTTGCTTCTTTAATTTGAAGAAATCTGTATCGATTGCTTGTGGAAGCAAACGGTGAGACCGCGTCTAAGTGAGAAAAGTTGTCGTGAGTGATTTTAAGAGACTAAAAACGGTGAGTTTGACGTGGAAGACAAAGAACGTAGTGGAAGACCGAAAGTGTACGAAGACACGGAATTGGTTGCATTATTGACGAAAGATTCGTACCAAATGCAAGAAGAACTTGTAGACTGAGAGGCGACTGTAATTTTTGGACCCCATCGAACATCATTCTGATTTTCTTATTGAAATTAGAGAAAAGTGAGTAGATTACGAATCCACTGGTCTGCCATGGCAAAAATGGCCGAAACCGGTCAAAAATCGACTTTTAATAAGTTGAACTAAATCCAATTGCCAAATGTTATAGCCCTCGTGTTGCTGACGGCGCCAGATAATCTGAAAAGAACCAACCAATTGCCAAATGAACCATAACTTGCCAAATAGGGAGCATTTTTTTTTATTTGGTAACCCTCACTCTTTAATTATCAATTAAGAAGGTTGCAGACGATTCAGATATCTGGCGACGGTCTACTTGCATCTATTAAAAGGGAGCCAAGTTGGCAAGAAATATTACTTCACTTATGACGTAACTGATGTCGCCAATTTAACTTACTTTTAAAGGATATAAGTTTTCCGAGCCAAAGATCAGAAATCGTTTGCGCTTTTTATAATTGAAAATCAAAATGAAGTGGGTTTCCAGACGAATAAGTTTGTTCTATTTTTGGCAAGTTATGACATATTTGGCAATCGGATTTTAGTTCAACTCATTCCAAGTCGATTTTTGATCAGTTCGGCCATTTTTGCCACGGCAGACCAGTGGATTCCTAATCTCCTCACTTTTCTCCAATCTCTATACAAAATTCAGAATGATATTCGATGGGGTCCAAAAATTGCAGTCGCCTCTCGGACTATTGCACTTATATTAGAAGTGACTCAACAAGCAATTTCACATTTTTTTTTAAATCATTGGGAATGACTCAAAAACAAGAATTATTTGATTTTTGTATGATTTGAAGCTGAGAGTGCCGATTTTCCACGTGTGAAATGCTGCTTGCCATGCATAAAAGAAAGAGTTTTTTTGCATCCTATAGTCACTTGTGATAAAAATTGGATCCATTACGATAACCCAAACAAGAGAATATTATGGGGGTCACCTGGCCATGTTTCAACATCGACATCCACACCGAGTATTCATGGAAAAAAATCATCCTGCGTATTTGGTGAGATCAGCTTGGTGTCGTGTATTATGAGTTGCTCAAACCGAGCAAAACCATTACTGGAGCTCTCTACCAAACACATTGACATTGAGCCGAGCACTCCCAAGGAAAAAATACTCCAGACACGACAAAAGTATTCTCCTACATGTGATAATGCTCGTCCGCATGTTGCGGCGCCGATCACATGGAAACACTTAATTGGGAAGTCCTACCCCACCCGCCGTATTCACCAGACTTTGTCCCTTTTTTCGGTCGATGGCGCATGGCCTGTCTAAGCAGCGTTTTACATCATATGAAGATACTAAAACTTGAATCGGTTAGTGGATAGCCTCAAAAGATGAAGAATTCTTACGACATGGTATCCAAGAAAGATGGGAAAAAGTAGTGGCTAGTGATGGACACTACTTTGAATAAAACATAATGTACCGTTCCTTCACAATAAATTCCTAATTTTTTATCGAAAATGGCGGAATCTTATTTGTACACCTAATAGTAAAAATATCTGTCTGTAGCCAGTTTAATAAGAAACTTTTGTTTTTTATAATGGTGTCTAGAATAAGCACACCTCCTGCAGCTATTAAAAAATATAAATAATTTTAACAATTCTTAAATTTACACACGTAAATTGACATCAATTATTTCTTAATAAATAAAATCCAAAAATAATGTTTCTGTCAACCCAAGTACAAAGTTTTGAACAGACTACTCCGATTAGTTTCAGTAAACTGAGCACATTAAGGTATACGTATAGGTTTCACATTTTTTTTTTAATTTTTAATTTAAAAATTAGACCTTTGCACCTTGAAGAGTATATTATTTATTAAACTGTATCCAATAAAAAAAAGATTTAAAATTTCTTCAATTTTAATAATTAATTAACATTTAATCAACTAATTAGGATAATTTCGAACGGTAATGACAAAAATTCTCATTAACCCACAGATACAATTTTGGTGTTCAATAATGCGGAATAACCTGCTCTATGTTTTGACCCTATTAACAGAATTTTACAGTGTGTATATTTTGCGATATCTTGCTTTAACTGAATCTATTAGAAAAATCCAAGTTTTTTTATACAGAATCTTATCTTTAAAATTCAATTTAAAAAATATTTATTTACAAATCTCTTTGTATATAGGGTCAAAACATTCAACAATGTATGCAGATTATATAGCAAAAAACAAATTTCTAAAAATATTATTTAAACTGGAGTTATTACTGTTTAAATGAAACGCAAAATAGAAAAATTACAATCTGAGAATAACTTTTAAAAAAGAATTTTTTATATAAAAAACTGTTATTATTATACTAATTATTATATAATTCCTTTTTAGTATGCTCCTCCATCATAGGGTTTCCTTCTTTTGTGTTGTTTTTATTTTGCTTTTGTTTTTTACGACCTTACAAATCTTCCCCGATTTTTGCGAGTTTTGCGATTTGAAGCCTATACGTATACCTTAAATGACGAAAACACCAATTAAGTAAAACCCCCTTTTTTTAAATCGCATCAACATTAAAATAACCAGTGAAGTATAAACCAAAGTTGGAAAAAAAAAATACAACTCGCTGCATAATTCTAAATTTCTCAAAGAAGAAAACTACTTGCATTAACTTAAAAGGCAATGCATTTTTTTTTTTTTTTTTTTTTAACCAAGTCTCCATCGGAAAAAAATTGAGAATTATTGGATGACATGTAATCCGTAGTTAATCTTTTTGTTTGAGCAATTCTTAGATGTAATAACAAATCTTTTGCAGCAACAACTCAACTCCAATCAACTGTCTAGCTTATCTTAATCGAAATTTTTCTCCATTTTTTTTTTTTTTTTAAATGTCTGATCGGCTGATTTGTTTTTATATTTGCTTCTCTGAGTGCTTTCATAAAATGCTTTTAGCTGTCTAAAACTTCAGTTGAAGGTAATTTAAATCTTTAATCTTTATGATGGAGGGAGTGTATTTTTTTCTTAGGAGAGTAATAAGATATTTTTATGCTATGTTTCGAAGATAATTGTTGATATTCTGCACCTCGTTTTTTGTGTTTCGCATCGGAACACTTATTACCATTTCTGTCTGTGTATAAATTTAAAAAAAAAAAAATTAAAAAAAAAAAAAAAAAAACAAGAATGACTTTGGAACTGTATGACGCGATTTTAATGAATATTTTTATATTATCCTTAAAAGTTAAATATACGTAGAAAACTAGGGGTAAGGAACATCACACAACTGTAGCGACATGCGCTAACGGGGAGTCGAACTCGGGACTTCTAGATCAGTAGACAGGTGCGTTAACCACTAGACAAAAGGGAACTCTGGTGTCTATGTGTTGCATCTGTTATTCGTACACTAGACCACGACATAGCCCCTTCCCGGTGAGTCGCGAAGGGGATATTGCTTGCATGCAGCAGTGAGTAGCCTAAGATATTGAGATGGTAGTGTGAAAGTCGTGCAGTATTTTCAGAAGGTGCCGATAGATGGCAGCATGGTTCAGTTGTTCGGTAGTCACCAATGTAGCGATGTGTGCTAACGGGAAGTCGAAACTCGGGACTCCTAGATCAGTAAACAAGTGCGTTAACCACTAGACAGAAGAGATCTCCGGTATGAAGCTGTTGTAACTGTTATTTGTAGGCGAAACCACCACACAACTTTCAATTATACTTAATACTGGTCACTTCATTTAAATATGTAATGGATTGGCGTAATTTACCGTATTAATTTTCTAGAATTTGAAAAAATAAAAAAATACCAGTTTGGCGTTAATTATTTTTTTTAATAAGTACACCTACTTACTAAGCGGAGCGTTTTTCAAGTTGTAAGGATGATTAATTAAATTTGATCTGATTGAAACTGCATAGATTTATGATTTTTTATACTGATTTTAATGGTAAAAAAATTAATATATTCAAAGCCACTTATACTTTAATGAAGCATGATATTTTTACAAATGAAATGCATTGCGAAACAACTCTGCAATTATTATTTGAACCACCCAGGGAGCTACTTCCCTGCTCGCTAACGCTCGCTAATCCTTAGGATTCACTTCCCAATCTCAGAAGGCTCCGCTCACTGATTGCTGACGCTCGCCGCGCTTTCCTGACGTAACTCCATTAGTTTACTTTCATAAACCAAGGAGATTTGTTCGCAATTAGTCCGAGAGAAGACTGCAATTTTTGGACCCCACCGAACATCATTCTGAAATTTGTATAGAGATTGGAGAAAAGTGAGTAGATTAGGAATCCACTGGTCTGCCTAGGCAAAAATGGCCGAAACTGATCAAAAATCGACTTGGAATGAGTTGAACTAAAATCCGATTGCCAAATATGTCATAACTTGCCAAAAAGAGTACACACTTTTTCGTCTGGCAACCCTGCATTTTGATTTTCAATGAGAAAAAGCGCAAACGATTTTTGATCTCAGGCTTGGAAAATGTGTATCTTGTAAAAGTAATCCAAATTGGTTACGTTATCCGTGACGTAATATTTATTGCCAACTTGGCTCCCTTTTAATAGATGCATGTAGACAGTCGCTAGATATCTGAATCGTCTGCAACCTTCTTAATTGACAATTAAAGAGTGAGGGTTACAAAATAAAAAAAAGGTCATTATTTGGCAAGTTATGGTTCATTTGGCAATTGGATTTAGTTCAACTCATTCCAAATCGATTTTTGACCAGTTTCGGCCATTTTTGCCACGGCAGACCAGTGGATTCGTAATCTACTCACTTTCCTCCAATTTCTATAAAAAAATTCAGAATGATGTTCGATGGGGGACAAAAATTGCAGTCGCCTCTCAGTCTAAGTTTTCAAGTCATCTGCTCGCTAACGCACGTTCCGTAAACCCCTGGGACAGCATTATTTACACATTTAGTTATACTAACGCAATTCCAATGTTGATGCAAACATTGAAGTAAGAAGTTTATAATGATGATTTCATTCACAACTATTTGTATAAAATGCTTTTACTTTATGTGTACTATTTTAACTTCTACCTTACTCTTATAGTGATAAAAAAGGTTTAACCATATGTCTGAGGTTAAACATCCAAGTCAAAACTTCAAATGCTACAGACACGTTCGATATGGTTGGTTGGTTGAACTCCCGGCTTGGAGCGGAAAGGAAGGACTTTGTGAACTAGCACTTGCCTCCGCATACATATGTGAGAGAACCACCTCTCTGGAACAGGTTGAGTTAATTAAAAAATTAAAAAAAAGGGGGGTGTATCAAATAATTTCGGTGCAGAAGGAATTTTGTGAAATTGCCATTTCAATGCTTTCTCCGGATGAAGAAGTGGACAAGCACGTCGAGCTCCAGCCTTGTCTGAGTATAATAGTGTATAGACTGAGAGGCGACTGCAATTTTTGGACCTAATCGAACATCATTCTGATGTTTTTATAGAAATTAGAGAAAAGTGAGTAGATTACGAATCCACTGGTCTGCAGTGGCAAAAATTGCCGAAACTGGTCAAAAATCGACTTTTAATAAGTTGAACTAAACCCGATTGCCAAATACGCCATAACTAGCCAAATAATGAGCTTTTTTTTTTATTTGGTAACCCTCACTCTTTAATTATCAATTAAGAAGGTTGCAGACGATTCAGATATCTGGCGACGGTCTACTTGCATCTATTAAAAGGGAGCCAAGTTGGCAATAAACATTACGACACGGATGACGTAACTGATGTCGCCAATTTGGCTTACTTTTAAAAATTACAAATTTTCCGAGTCATAGATCAGAAATCGTTTGCTCTTTTTCTCATTGAAAATCAAAATGCAGGGTTGCCAGACGAAAAAGTTTGTTATCTCTTTGGCAAGTTATGACATATTCGGCAATCGGATTTTAGTTCAACTCATTCCAAGTCGATTTTTGATCAGTTTCGGCCATTTTTGACACGGCAGACCAGTGGATTCCTAATCTACTCACTTTTCTCAAATCTCTATAAAAAATGCAGAATGATGTTCGATGAGGTCCAAAAATTGCAGTCGCCTCTCGGACTAGTAATGATAAAAAAAAAAGCCTGAGCCTTATTTCCAGATATTTTTTAAACCACACGTTCGATATATGCAATGAAAGTTCTCGTTGAAATGAGTTCCAATGCCAAAATTCAACAGGAAGTACTTTAAAATTCAAGTAGAAGAGTACTTTCAAGGACTAACCAGTTGTTCTTTAGCCGAACAAAACCTAAAGGTGGAATTAACAAGGCTCCCACGGTCATTGAAAGTCATAAAAGTGCTTAATATTTTTGAACTTGTTTTCAAAGCCTTGAAAGTGCTTGAAAATGCTTAGAGGTGCTTAAATGTCCTTGAAAATGCTTAGAGGTCCTTAAAAGTCCTTAATTTTTACAGATATTGTCCAAATGCAAAATTTATAAAAATACAACTCGGACTTGTTATCCCCGCATGACCGCTACTTTCTGCACCATATGAAATTTCTCCGACGTATTTGTATTACGCATCCACCAACTTGTAACATTTTTGGTAGAATATACTTTATTAAAAATGTAAATACAGACATGATGTCTGAAAACGAATTTTCATAGGTCCTTAAAAACATTAATTAGGTCCTTAAATGTCATTGATTTTCATACTGTGATTTGAGAAGGAACCCCGAGTGAAGAAGATCATATCTTAGCTACAAATAGAGATATCGGGCAAAATCCTTGATATTCGTTAAAAAGTTTTTTGTTCACATTTTGAGCAATACTCGCGAACATGGCAAAATGTCTGTTTATCTGGCGCCGTCAGCTACACGAGGGCTATAATGCACCGAAACATTCGTCATTTGACAACCCAACATACATTTATTAACACCCATGCCTTACTCGGGACTCGAACCCTAAACCTCGCGGTCTAGAAGCTAGCACGCTAACCACTATACCGTTTGATCGGCAATGTCTGTTTTTAAAGATACTTCGAGTTAAAATTGTTTTTGGTATAATTTTTCTAAATCTCCTACTGTTAACCTTAGCCTTCAAATTTTCTTTCATTATATGAATGCTCCATGCTATTACAGATTTCGCAAGTTTTCCATCATTTATTTGGCTTGCCTATACCTTTGTTCATTTATAAGATAACATAGAGAAGAAAAACTAATAAATCTTGGATGAGACAATATGTGTTCCGACTAGATGTTTGGCAGACAAAGAGTAATAACAACTAATAGATGAAATATTGTTTATCTGTGTTTAATGTTTCTTGATCCAGATCGATTCGGAGTGCATTTGTATTGGCAGGGGTCATTCAGGGGGTGTTGGCAAACAAGGAAACACCAGTGAAATTTTCTAATTTAATAGTATAATTAGAGATTTGTCTGAATTTATGAAAAAACGCCAAAAAACAAGGAGTTATTATTAATATTATTATTATTATTATTAGTAGTAGTAGTAGTAGTATTAGTATTAGTATTATTATTAGTATTAGTATTATTATTATTAATATTAATATTATTAATATTATGATTATTATTATTAATATTAATATTATTAATATTATGATTATTATTATTATTAGTAGTAGTAGTAGTATTAGTATTATTATTAGTATTATTAATTATTATTATTATTTGGTCCAAAAGTAAAGAATTATGAAAAAGAAATTTCAGAAGAATAGGTAATCTTATTTTCCCAACCGATTTGATCCACTCTGACTTTTTCCGCATAATTCCCTTCTCAATATTTTGTTTCTATCTGAATAAAGCTTTGAAAAATCATTATTTGAATTTTTGTTGGATATTTTTAGTTAATAGCTTCAATATTCATAAAAAAAAATATAATTAAATTCGTTATTTTGTGAGGAATTTCTTAAGTTTTAATTTCCATCATTTACATCTGCAAAATAGTGAAAAGGCACCAGAGACTAGTAATTATCCAAGGCCATTTAAAAAAGTTATCCTACCCTTACTGACAACATGAATCAACCCAACAAAATTGTAGTTTTAGTTTCTAACATTGTAGTTAAAAGCTTATACGAATGACATGTCTTTAGTACATATTCCAGACAGAGAATATACCTACTTGCGCGATATCTAAAATGAAAGTTGTAGTAACAACATTTTACCGGAAGCACCACTAGATGGAACCATTTGTTCATTTGTAGGTAGTATAGCTACAAATTATTATACTGCAGATAAAGTGCCTTTGTAATGAATTTCGAAAGTTTCCATGAAATTATGAAGTACATATAAAATTGCAGCCGGAAGTTTTAAATGGAAGTGCTTGAAGTATCATCAACCGAAAGAAAGAAAATTCGTATCCTTATGGACTGAGAGGCGACTGCAATTTTTGGACACCATCGAATATTATTATGATTTTTTTTATAGAAATTGTAAAAAACGGAGTAGATTACGAATCCACTGGTCTGCCGTGGCAAAAATGACCGAAACTGGACCAATATCGACTTTTCATAAGTTGAACTAAATCCAATTGCCAAATGCGCCATAACTTGCCAAATAATGAGCATTTATTTTTTATTTTTTTGGTAACCCTCACTCTTTAATTTTCAATTAAGAAGGATGCAGACGATTCAGATACCTGGCGACGGCTTTCTTGCATCTTTTAAAAATGAGCCAAGTTGGCAATAAGCATTACGTCACTAATGACGTAACTGATGTCTCCAATTTGGCTTACTTTTAAAAGATAAAAGTTTTCCGAGCCAAAGATCAGAAATCGTTTGCTCTTTTTCTCATTGAAAATCAAAATGAGTGGGTTGCCAGACGAAAAAGTTTGCTCTCTTTTTAGCAAGTTATGACATATTTGGAAATCGGATTTTAGTTCAACTTATTCCAAGTCGATTTTTGATCAGTTTCGGCCATTTCTGCCACGGCAGACCAGTGGATTCGTAATCTACTCACTTTTCTTCAATTTCTATAAAAAATTCATAATGATGTTCGATGGGGTCCAAAAATTGCAGTCGCCTCCCGGACTATTAGGGAATTCATTCTAGGCTGCTGATTTGGATATAGAGCCGAAACTATGCAGGAACCAAAGTTGTCTCTAGTAGTGCTGACTTTGGTAATAGTATTTTTTTTTTTTACTAAATGCACGCAAGTTTCACATGCAGTTGTAGCAATGAACAATTTCAAAAAATTTTTATTCAATTCTAAATGTTTCGAAAGGCCATAAACACAAAAATGTCTACTCACTGCGCTTTTTCTTTCGATTAATTTGCAATCTAAGCTCGCTGGTTTATTTTAACGGGAAAAACAACTCATTCAGCTCGAAGATAATGTGACGTCACTTGTTCCGAATTTGGCTTGAAACGCAGCAGCAGATAACAGTTTGCAAATCGCGCCAACCGGCACGGGATTTGGCATTTATCTAAAAAAAAAACACCTTGGCAGAATAATCACGACCATAGAAACGGAAGGAAGTTTTGACGTCACAGATAAAATGTAGCGTTTTTATCGGACTGCAATCGGATGAGGTTTTCGGGTATTTTCTTTTTTTAATATTTAAGTAAGTAATCTTTTTAAAGAACTTTTGAATGAATATTTGGACCCAGAAAGAAATTCTTCATAAATATTGTTGCGTGGTTGGGTTCGAAAGACTTGAAACCAAAGCAGATCAAAACTTTGCAGAAATTTATTTCGATGTAACTCTTCGCAGATTCTTTTACAACTTCAGAACTTCCCGTTTTAATAGGTTCAATACAGCTTTTCACACAACAATGGAGCTCAAACAGCAGTTAAAAACTAGAGGCACAACTGCTAAGATCAACGCAACAGACAATGCAATACAGTTCACTTTCGCAATACAGCTCTCTCAATGCTCGTTGAGAGACAACTAACTCAGTAACTCAACTAACTCTTGGCCGGCATTATATAGGAAAGTTTCCTTCGCGAATCTTCTAGAGATAGAAATTTGGAGAACTTTCCAAATCGTAGTCAAAAAGCGTTATACAGGTACATGGGAACCGAAAATGTCGCCAAATCGTCGCCAAGTTTGGCTACATTTGGAAATTTCTCGCCAAATTTGGCGATCAAAATTAGTCGCCAAAACCGTCGCCAACTGGGCTCTATCTCACCAACTTGGCAAGATTGCCATTAACAGTAATGTTAAATGGCGTGCTCCTTGTAAAACTCGTTTTCAGGCATTAGGAGACACATTGCAGGAAAGCGAAGTAAAGAACTCTTGCACTGTCTTATGCGAATTGTACATGAATTTTCCTTTTTACATAATTAATACTACGAAATATTTACAAGTATACAGAAATTCGTAACAATATAAACAAGTTTCACTCGTTTTTAAAAAATACGGGAATTGTCCGTTTACAAGTAGCTGAGAAATCCCAAATCGCGTATGTTTGGCGCAAATTGATTCACCCAAGTGGTATTTGTGTAAAAGTAGCTATATATAAACTACTTCGCTACTATCACAAACAACTTAGAGGAATTCCTAGTAAGGATCATTCCCTATAATTGCTATGTTACAATTTTCTAGCTTATAGACTGAGAGGCGACTGCTATTTTTGGACCCCATCGAACATCATTCTGAATTTTTTATAGAAATTGGAGGAAAGTGAGTAGATTACGAATCCACTGGTCTGCCGTTTCAAAAATGGCCGAAACTGGTCAAAAATCGACTTTTAATAAGTTGAACTAAATCCAATTGCCAAATGCGCCATAACTTGCCAAATAATGAGCATTTTTTTTATTTAGTAACCCTCACTCTTTAATTTTCAATTAAGAAGGTTGCAGACGATTCAGATATCTGGCGACGGTCTACTTGCATCTATTAAAAGGGAGCCAAGTTGGCAAACATATTACGTCACGTAACTGATGTCGCCAATATGGCTTACTTTTAAAAGAGATAAGTTTTCCGAGCCAAAGATCAGAAATCGTTTGCGTTTTTTCTCATTGAAAATCAAAATGAAGTGGGTTGCCAGACGAATAAGTTTGTTCTCTTTTTGGCAAGTTATGACATATTTGGCAATCGGATTTTAGTTCAAATCATTCCAAATCGATTATTGATCAGTTTCGGCCATTTTTGCCAAGGCAGACCAGTGGATTCGTAATCTACTAACTTTTCGCCAATATCTATAAAAAATTCAGAATGATGTTCGCGATGGGGTCCAAAAATTGCAGTCGCCTCTCGGACTATTAGTCCGTTAAGAAACTATTTTCTGTAACCATCTTGACATTTGGTGAGAATGCACGGAAAATATCACTTAATAAAATTGCATGAAATTTTTTCATTTAATCTCTATCTATTATTAATGAAAATTATAATAGCAAAAGGCAAAACCAGGTGGAGCCACTGCATATGCATTGACAAAAGGATTTCAAATATAAAATAAAATATATTAGACGCTATTTCAGAGTAATTTATGTCAATTCATTTAAGGTATACATATACAATTGAGATGATTTTCTTTAATTTTAGGTAATAATTTCAAACTTTTTGGCAGTATATCAGAATTAAAAATGACACATTTACATATGTAAACTTTTTTCTTCCCGTCAATTTTTTAATCAGCTAATTGCCATTAAAGTGACTAATTAGGACATTATTAGAACATACATAAATAAACTTGTAATTAACTTAGAGTTTTGATTTTTATTGCAAATAAAAGATATTATATTGACGCATTTTCCAATGGAGAATTTTGAATTTGGCTGAAATATTTATTTAATTATAAATTTTTAAATAAAAGGTTTTAAAAAATACATAGTTTTTAACAAAAAATTAAGATTAAAGTATTCATAAAAAATGTGTTTATAACAATATATGTTACATTCTCCATAGGAAACACATTTACAGCTTGTGTCTTCAGAATAAAATTAGAATTTTGTAAATTGGACAATTTATTGTAAAGTTATGACCGTTGGCGTAAAATCATACAACACCAAAATGTCATTCTTCAGAAAACGCGTTTTAAGTTTACTACACTAATGAACGTGATACAAAACAGGTTCACAAAACCCACTGTAATTTAAAAAGTAAATTGAGTCTCAGAAAGAAAAAGTGGTATTATTTTAAAGGTAATGAATTCGAAAATATTTTAAGGGGGTCCGGTACCGAAAATAAAAAAAAACTTAATGTACATTTTTATGTCAAAAATTTATCTTATGGATGAGATACTATTTATATATCTTTGAAATAGTGTTTTTTTAAATATTGTTTTTAGTTATTTAAAAAAAAAATTAAAAACCAAGAAAAATCCGTAATAATTGACGTTTGCGTATTTTGATATAAGTCAAGAAAAAACAAAAATAATTTCAAAGTGAAAGCTTTCTGTAATACATAATTATATAAAGAAAATTTTGTCTTCACAGAATTTTGATAGATGAATTAAAAAAAAATTAAAAAAAATTCTCAAAGTTAAAATATTGAAATTTTTGCTTTTTTTTTATGTTACCTTTTACGCTAAATGTTATATTTTAAAACAGAATTAAAAAAATAAAATTCTTTGAAGACAAAATATTTAAAACTATATAAATTAAATGCTCCAAAAATTTGAATAGCCAATTGTTAATGGTTCTGGAGATATATCGATTTGAATATGCAACATCTGTGAAAAACACTAGTGCTCGAAAAACGCACTTTAAGCAGACGCTTCAAGGTGTTACGCCCATTAGTGATGTTTAAATCACGGGTAATTTTGTGGCGTTCTAATCACCGGAGGAATAAAATAGAAACATCATTCTCTTCAGGAATTTATGAACTATTTTTTTAAATCAGAAAAAAAATTGGGATTTTTGAAGAAATGTCGGTACTGGACCCCCTTAAAACCAAAAAGCAAAAACGCAGACTTGAGTCAAATTTTACAATTCCTAATGTATATGTATACCTTGAGTGATAATTTTCGTACCTACTCACAAAATTTCAAAGTTTTATACCAAGTAGTTTCTAAATGCACTGGGGTAGACGATTGTAACATAGCGAGTATAGGAAAAGATCCTTACTAGGATTTCCTTTTAACTACTTGCCTTATTTCCTACATTTGTAGTCAAACACTTAGTCAAGTGCTTTTCAGTTTGTTGACTCAGCAAAATGTTATTTGGAAGAATTAAATTTTGAAAAAAGAGATGTTACGAATATCTTTTCATGCAAGCTAATTTTAATGATCTTATGAGATATTCATTTGAAGAAGACTAACCTAAAAGTAACTTTGATATTCATTAAAAAGTTAATCTTTTTATTCATTAAAAGGATAATTAAACATATCCTCCTTTTTTTTTTTTAGCTAGTTGCTTTCGGGGACATTGCTGAATTAAAAATTCATCAGTTTGAGATTGCGTCGGCGTCTTCTCCAAATTAATTAGGTATTCAGGCTTAGAAAAATTAGTTATTTCAGAAGAAACGTAATCAAAATTCTGTTCATTGAAATTCGGAGCTGTTTTAGAATCGATTCATTTTGAATTCGCCAGATATGTATATCTTGATTAGATTTTTTTAATGATTTCTCTCTGTTTCATTAATGAGTTTTGTCTAAAGTGTAGTCTTAAAAGTCTTCTGTTTGAAGAATAAAAACACTAGCGATTTAACAACTTATTTTCAGCATTAACAATGCGAAGATATCGAATAAGGTGTAATTGAATGGGTTATTATTGATCATCGTGTCCAAATTGATGTTGATAAATTCATTATGAACTGAGTGGACAGTTTATTATTCACAACCTACAGTTTAAAACAAATTAGCTGTCAAATCAAGCGGGACTGGTTTATATATATATATATATATATATATATATATAAACCAGTCCCGTTGGATCTTGATTTGACAGCTAATTTGTTTTAAACTGTAGGTTGTGAATAATAAACTGTCCACTCAGCTCATAATGAATTTATATATATATATATATATATATATATATATATATATATATATATATATATATATATATATATATATATATATATATATATATATATATATATATATATATATATATATATATATATATATATATATATATATATATATATATATATATATATATATATGTATATATGTATATATATATATATATATGTATATATGTATGTATATATATATGTATATATATATATATATATGTATATATGTATGTATATATATATGTATATATATATATATATATATATATATATATATATATATATATATATATATATATATATATATATATATATATATATATATATATATATATATGTATATATATGTATATATATGTGTATATATGTGTATATATATGTGTATATATATATGTATATATATATATACATATATATTTATAGATAGATAGATAGATAGATAGATAGATAGATAGATAGATAGATAGATATACGTGTGAAAACTAAAATTTTATATTCTTTAAAAATAAACTTGGTAGTTTTTAAATTATCTGGCGCCGTCAGCAACACGAAGGCTATAATGCGCCGAAACATTTGTCATTAGACAAGCCAACATACATTTACAAACACCTATGCGTTACACGGGACTCGGAACAAGCAAACTCGCTGTCTAGAAGCTAGCACGCTAACCACTATACCCGTTTGGTCAGCTAAAATATAAACTTAATTTTCTGGTTGAACGTACTTTTAAATTGCATGAAACCACAAAATCTCATCAATTGTGGTACACTATACCAAATCTATAGTACACACCATTACGTTTCATAAATATATAAAAAATAAGCTCTTGTATCATATTTAAACTAGGGGCGTGAACACCGCACAACTTTCAATTACACTATAATACTCTTGCAATATTTTTTACCATAACACTTGTATGGGTCTTTTTAAGAAAAAAAAACTCCGCCAAAAGGATGATTTTGGCGATATACTTTTCAATAATTCTTATATTATCCTTTCTTATAAATAAATCTATGGAGAGGAGAAAAAATGATCGTTGATGGTCACCAACCTTAAGGAAATAAAACTCTGTGTTAAAAGCATTCGCTATTAAAGCATTTTTACGGGAATTTCGAAGGTGGAGATGTTCAGAATACCTTAAGAGGCATTACCACAGAGATTTTTATCAAAATTGTTAGAGCCGTTTCTTAGCAATCATTGAAAAACATGATTTTTCAAAGGTAGCTTAGCTTATGCGCTTGCGCGATTTTGACAAAAATCTTAATGGTAAGTCCCATGGCCACCTCTTACTCGCATACCAAATTTGAACATCGTAGGTCAATTTGTTCGGGAATTATGCCGATCACAGACAGACATATTTTCTATATCACTTTTTTGAAATAAAAATGTCCCAAACCGTGAAAAATTGCACACACGCACAAAAAAAAAAAAAAAAAAAAAAATGCATTTTTTTTTTGAATGCTATACTTTTATTACTCTATGTATACATATTGGTAATTGAAAGTAAAAATATATATTAAATTGATGTTGACTGCGCAACGTTATATTCAATATCATACTTGTTTGTTTCTTTGCTAAGAAATTACTATGAGCTTTTCTATATGAAATTCGATTACAATAGCATAACCATAAACTATTGATCCTCAATTATGCCAAATGCTCTGCGCCGACCAAACGGTATAGTGGTTAGCGTGCTGGCTTCTAGACCTCGAGGTTGCGGGTTCCGAGTCCCGTGTTTGGCATGGGTGTTTGTAAATGTATGTTGGCTTGTCTAATGACGAAAGTTTCGGCGCATTATAGCCCTCGTGTTGCTGACGGCGCCAGGTAATCTGAATACAACCAACCAACCAAATGCTCTGCAGTTTTCGTCGTCGTTTTTGCCAATAATTCATGTCAAGTGTAACAGCCCTTGGAAAAACAATGACATATTCGAAAAGAAAACCACACCGTCTCCTTTTAAAAAAAAAAAAAACACATTCGCACGTATTTCTACGCAAATTGAAAACCCCGAGACTGAATTTATCGAAAAAATCTTCAGGAAAAGGTAAGACGAGAAAAAAGTCAAATATATTATTATAGAAGGTCTTGTTTTTTAGACCGGATGATGTTTCCACGCATGCGCCAGATTCTTGTCTGGGACGGATATGGATGGGAAATGGAATGTTTTTCGAAACTTGCTTTTCCTTTTTCTAGGTGTGTGTTTTGTGTAATAAAAGGTGTTTTTTTTTTTTTAAAGATGTTTATATTTTAAATTTTGAGAGCGGGTATGCCATCAAGACACGTGTAAGTGTAATTTCATAGATGTTTTATTATTATTATTATTTCTGTAAAAGAAGTACTTAATATCAAATGCCTCTTTAATGTTTAATTGCTGCTATTCAACTATCTAAAATGTTTCATAAAATGTTAAATGTTTCTCTGTTCCATAATTTATTTTCGCAACAAATTGGTTATGTAGAAAATACTACTAATTATATTCATTATTAACATTTATAGTAAGAAACTCAATTCATTGCATCATATTTGTTCTTTATCTCATTTTTTTTTATGTAGAAAATAAAATTATGTGCGTTCCCATAGAGAAGCATGGTTTAATTTTACCTCGCACTATGCAAGTTTGTAAGTAAGCACTAGAGGTCTGCGATATATCGATACGACGATATATTTATCGATATTTAAAAATATATATATATAGATACAAGTCACCGATATATCAATATTTTCAAAAATTTTTAGTTTTTTTGATGATTGTTTTGTAGTTCCATGTGTTTTTGTTTTTTTGTGTTTTTTTCGATTTTATTTATTCCCTTTTCAAAAACTTCAAAACTAAGGTTTGGACTTGGCTGAGAGACAGTTAAAATGGCACTCTAACCAAAAAGAAAACATGATGAATGGAAAGATAAGATCATTTATTAGTAGTCTTTAACACAGCGCCGTTTCTGTTGCCAGCGTGTGCCAGGAATTAGTATCTAATTTTAAATATTAAAAGCATCTCTATCAGCAAAATATGCGATAAATTACTGTTCAAAACTTCTTTAAAAATAAATGTGAATTCATGCAATTACATCCAAATGTATTTTATTTATTCCTGATTGATAATATAATTTATTCATTAAAACAATTTTTATAATTTATTTATTAAAGCAATTTTTATAATTTATTTATTAAAACCATTTTTATAATTTATTTATTAAAAAAATCTTGGCATAAATTTATGAAAAGTAGAAATTTGTCCCGAAAAACCTTGTTTCTGGCAAAATTAAAAAAAAAAAAAAAAAAAAAAAAAATTATATATCGATAAATCGATATTTTATCGATATATTTTTCTATACAACCATATAGTATCGATATTTATTTTGATCGATATTTCCGACCTCTAGTAAGCACCATCCCGGCTGTACTGTGTAAGTACCCTAAATCCCATAAAATTATTTCTGATGTGCAGCGTGTCTAACGAAATTCATCTTTTTAATGTTTCAAATTAAGCCAATCTCTTTAAAAAAAAGAACGGAATGTTTTAAAATGACGGTCTTTATTCAAAAGTTTTCACTATGCAGAAAATCAAAGAGGTTATACATTTTCAATCAGTATTGTTTACTAATTTTGTTTGATAAATATTTAACAAACTAATTTTAAAAAAGCGATCTAGAAAAAATGTGTGTATGTGTGTCTATGTTCAGCATAGCTCCCGAACAAATTGACCTACGATGTTCAAATTTGGTCTGTGGGTGGGTGGTAGCCATGGGACCTACCATTGAGGTTTTCGTCAACATCGCGCATGATGCCATTGAAAAAATCAGGTTTTTCAATGATTGCTTAACTCTTTTGTTCCCAATGCAGTTTTCTGGAATATCCTTTAGGGACCGGGTTCCCGCCCGAAAAGAAAAACCATTTTCACCCCTCCAAGTGCCGCATTTAGAGAAAAGGGCAATAGACCCCCTGCTAAGCTAAGGGTAATTTATCTCTCTTCGCTTTCTGGTTTCCAGATAGAGATTGACAACTAGTAAATCCTCAAGGGGTTTTGTTTGTTTTCTTTAGTAGTACAAAGTATTTGTGTTTTGGAAATGAAGCTGTGAAAAGAAAGGCTTCCAAAGATAAGAATGAAAACCACCTGTTATACCCACCCTAGTGTGACGACAGTCGCAAGAATACCTTGGCCCCTCTTCTCCCTCCCGCTGTGAAGAGAAATCTCTGACCCATTGTAGTGAGCCGTTAATGGTATTGGACCTCCAAGGTCCACCCAAGAAGGGGGGGGGGGGTAGGAGTTGTAATTGAAAAGACACGGCCGGAATGGGACTCTGCCGGCTGGGCCGTTTGGGCGGTTACGGGAATTAAAGAGTTAAAAACGGCTCTAACAACTTTGATAAAAATCGCTTTGGTAAAGCTTCATATGGTGTTCTAAACATCCCCACCTCCGAAATTCCCATAAAAATGCTTTAATAGCGTAAAAAGTTTTTTTTTTTTTTTTTTTTTTTTTTTTTTTTTAAATGCCTTCAACACAGAGAAAGTTGTGCGTTGTTCTACACCCCTTTTTCTACAAATAATGTTTTAAAAGGTTAAAAACTAAAGGTGCATCATCAACCCCTTTCGATCACGTGTATTCAATTTGCGACTTTTTTTCTTTCCACCACTCCTTCTTTTTACCCATTGAATTTATTACGTTTAAGGGGGTCCGGTACCGAAAATAGAAAAAACTTTATTTATGTACATTTTTATGTCAAAAATTTATTTTATGTATGAGATACTATTTATATATCTTTGAGAAAATGTTTTTTTAAATATTGTGTTTAGTTATTTAAAAAAAATTTAAAAACCAAGAAAAATCCGTAATAATTGATGTTTGCGTATTTTGATATAAGTCAAGAAAAAATAAAAAAAATTTCAAATTGAAAGCTTTCTGTAATACATAATTATATAAAGAAAATTTTGTCTTCACAGAATTTTGATAGATGAATTTAAAAAAATTAAAAAAATTCTTAAAGTTAAAATATTGAAATTTGTGCTTTTTTTTTATGTTATCTTTTACGCTAAATATTATATTTTAAAACAGAATTAAAAAAATTAAATTCTGCGAAGACAAAATATTTAAAACTATATAAATTAAATGCTCCAAAAATTTGAATAGCCAATTGTTAATGGTTCTGGAGATATATCGATTTGAATATGCAACATCTGTGAAAAACACTAGTGCTCGAAAAACGCACTTTAAGCAGACGCTTCAATTGTTACGCCCATTAGTGATGTTTAAATTACAGGTAATTTTGTGGCGTTCTAATCACCGGAGGAATAAGATAAAAACATAATTCTCTTCAGGAACGTATGAACTATTTTTTAAAATCAGAAAAAAAAATTGGGATTTTTGATGAAATTTCGGTACTGGATCCCCTTAAAATCAATTTTGACTAACTAATTGCACACTTGACTGGAAAGGTATCTTTCATTAGAAACTTAATTTTTAAGTAATAATTTAGCTAAATATAATATCACTCAAATTCTTTCAGGGATCTTTTGTGCTTGTTTGTGAAAGTAATTTCTAAGACTTTATTCTACTCTAACTTTGATGCTTAAAAAGTTTCGTTCCCGTAGGAATTAATCGGCACGAACGTATAAAAATATCGTCAGTTCAGAATATAATAAAACATTTGTATATTTTTTTAAACCTAAAAGTAATTGCGATGCATAATTAATTTCCGGAAATTACTATTTAATAAAATTTTAGATAATTCTTTATTCAATTTCCTTAATCTAATAAATAGTATATGACCACATTGGATTTCTGGAATTGTTACTAATTCACTCAGACGTTTTTTTTTAAATTCTGTGATTTTATTTTTATTCTTAACGCTTAACTGTGTGAATGCTATTTTTCTGGAAATGCTGGAAGGAACATTTTATTTTATCATCCCTCGAATGGGACATTCAATTCAATATTTTTTTTATCTTAGATTAACAACTCTGTTTCTCCAAAACCTAAAAAATTATTTAATACTAACTATTTTGAGTAAACAAAATAGAATAACAGCGACGCCAGAGTAACATCTAATTAAACGTATTATAATATGCTTGATTCAGTCTGCGGTGAATTTAATTTTTTTTTTTCAAAGAAAATGATTGATTGTTATACACATAAATTATTAGAAACTCGATCAGGGTGTCTAGAAAAGGTTGGACACATTTTAATGTTGAATAATCTATCTATAATAATAAAACAAGCTGTGTCTGTGTGGATCTATAGAAACCTACTTAAAATTGGAGTAGAGCTCTGAAATTTTCAACATAAGAAGTTTTGACCTTCTAATTTTATGCCATCACAAACAGAATGTTAAAATTTTAATTAGTTCTTTTTTAATTAATTTTTTTAATTAATTAATAAATATGTTACAAAACGATATCTAATATGGCTACAGCTCTGAAATTTTCAACATAAGTAGTTTTGACCTTTTAATCGGACTTTTAAAAAACAGAAATTTAAATTTTTATTTTGTTCTTTTTTAATTTTTTTTTTAATTAATTAATAAACATTTTACAAAACGATTACTAATAAGGCTACAGCTCTGAAATGTTCAACATAAATAGTTTTGGCCTTTTAATTGGACTTTTAAAAAACAGAATTTTAAATTTTTATTTTGTTCTTTTTTAATTAATTAATAAACATTTTACAAAACGACTACTAATAGGGCTACAGGTCTGAAATGTTAAACATAAGTAGTTTTGGACTTCTAATTGTATACCATCACAAACAGAACGTTAAAATTTTAATTAGTTCTTTTTTATTTAATTTGTTTAATTAATTAATAAATATCTTACAAAACAATATCTAATAGGGCTACAGATCTGAAATTTTCAACTTTAGTAGTTTTGGCCTTTTAATTGGACTTTTAAAAAAAAAGAATTTTAAATTTTTATTTTGTTCATTTTTAATTAATTAATCTATATAAATAAAACTGACTTTTTGTCACACGAATTTGGGGATCGTTTCACGTAAAAACTACCGAACGGATTAGGATGAAATTTGGTATATCGCTTAATTAAACGACCAGGAGTAAAATAGGCGATATATTTTTAATTTTAATTGAGTTTTAAAATTTCCGAAATAATTTTTTTTGGTGTTTTTAAGCAGACACAATTTAGTATTTCCTGAATGGCAACTGAATGACAATCTTCGTTTGGTTTGTTTTGAAAATCGCAAATGATATTCTACATTCACAATGCCTAGAAAAAAACGCCCATCATTAAGCAAAATCGACAAAAAAGTTTTTCAAAAACGTTTAAAGAGGAACGAATTACAAAATGACAACTAAGAAGCTTCGCGGCAGCCGGACATTTTCCCAGAGGACAGATTAGCGTCGCAACGGCGACGCCTGGAGTCTGTAAGGAGTAGAGAAACATCAGAGGGGCGTGCCGTTCGTTTAGAAGCCGATCGGCTAAGACATGCCGAACTAAACGAACAAAGAATGAATTTACAATGGGGTGATAAACTTTTATATTACTTTTATTTAGTACCAAAAACTGAGTTTATCCGTCAACGACGGGCCACGCAGCTAGTACATATCATACTATTATGAAAATGTACCATACTACTTTATATGAAGTTATAAGTATTTATATTAACAAATACTGTTTAACTTTTAATTTTGGAAGAACTTCCTTCAAAGTAAATTTATATTCTTGTTTCATATAAAAAGAAATTATTAAAAAAAAAAAAAAACAGTTTTAGAGATCTCTATTCTTTTAATTTCATGAAACTACGCACAATTGGAAGCAATATTTAAGCCTAAATAACCAGTTTTGTATATATATATAATGCTATATTATCACTTCACTTTATCTGTTACATTCAAGTAAAAAAAAAACCCAAGTCATAAATTATCATTCTAGAACTCTGTTCATGGAAAAGCAACCAATTTCTAAAAAATTAAAATGAATTTAATTTACTTCGTAATACTCTTAAAAAGTTTTGTAAAAATGTCTTTGAATTATAAAAATATAACTTGTTTAATTACTCACTAAATTATATAAACTATGTTTTGCTTTAAATCTAGGTAAAAAAAGTTTCTTAAATATTAAAAGATATTTTTATATAATTAGTCTCTTTAAAGGAAGAATTTGTGGGTAAATGTTTAATATTTTCGTAAAGGAATTTCTGGTTTTAAATAAAAGATTATTTATTGAAGTAAAAGATTATTTAAATTATTTTTTTAATAATGTTTTTGTATTTTAGTTTTTAAGAAAAATTAAACTGAAATTATTTCAGTGTAACCACCAATCAGTTATAAAACAACATGCTTTTGAATAAATTAATTTTGAAAAAGTTAATTTTAAAAATTTATTAATTTTAAAAATGTATTCCCTAAAATTTTAAGAATTTTAAATTTATCCCTATCATTTAATTTAGAATAGATTATGTAGTTAGGCATTGTAAATATTCCAACTTTGATGCTTCTTCATCCATCTTCGTATGCCATCTTACCTAAGTAGTGATTTGTGATGGGTTTGCGCTATGACGTCACGATCTGGTTGTTTCGGGCCTGATACAACTATAACACTCCGCTGGCGAAACTGAGCATCTAGCAAGACACTTGGTTTTTTTCGCACGGCCTCAGTTCCGTTAATAGTTAGAAATGTTTCTCAGATGAAAGGATGATGCAATTTTTACTAAATAAGAACTATAATTTATTTTTCCTTCGAAGACTTACAAAACTTTTCCGAACAACCCTAAACTCACTATTCAGCTTCAACACAAGCTTTGATGCATACAACTCCGAATACAGTGATAATTCAGGCACAAAAAGTAAACAAAGCTCTCAGCTTCTCGCCAATCGACATCCAAAGTTCAACTAATTTTAGATCTTACGCAGCGGTCTAATTTATAGGAGCGCGTGATAACTTCCTTGGAATGTTCAGTCAACTGGTCACGTGATAAAAACATCTCGAAATTTTCCCGATTGCTTTAGTTATTGCCACCGTTTTCTAACTTATATTATCGCTGTTAACAAATAAAATAAATAAAATAGAACTTTAAACAAATACGTCACTATTTACAGAACATTTGTATAAGATTACGTTTGTTCTATGATGCATTTTTTCCAATAATTGCGAACTCTATCCATCCACCTCCCTGATTCTGTGAATTAAAACTTCTAAAAGCTTTTTTTTTTTTTAAATGCGTCAACATGTAAAAAACAAGATATGTTTCTACTATATTCAGCGTTTTCTTTTCATTGTGATAACTTCCTTGGAATATTCAGTCAACTAATCACGTGATAAAAACCTCTCGAAATTTTCCCGATTGCTTTAAGTGTTGCCACCATTTTCTAACTTGTATTATCGCTGTTAACAAATAAAATAAATAAAATAGAACTTTAAACAAATACGTCACTATTTACAGAACATTTGTATAAGATTACGATTTTTCTAGGATGCATTTTTTCCAATAATTGCGAACTCTATCCATCCACCTCCCTGATTCTGTGAATTAAAACTTCTAAAAGCTTTTTTTTTTTTTTTTAAATGCGTCAACATGTAAAAAACAAAATATGTTTCTACTATATTCAGCGTTTTCTTTTCATTGTGATAACTTCCTTGGAATATTCAGTCAACTAATCACGTGATAAAAACCTCTCGAAATTTTCCCGATTGCTGTAGGTGTTGCCACCATTTTCTAACTTGTATTATCACTGTTAACAAATAAAATAAATAAAATAGAACTTTAAACAAATACGTCACTATTTACAGAACATTTGTATAAGATTACGATTTTTCTATGATGCATTTTTTCCAATAATTGCGAACTCTATCCATCCACCTCCCTGATTCTGTGAATTAAAACTTCTAAAAGCTTTTTTTTTTTTTAAATGCGTCAACATGTAAAAAACAAAATATGTTTCTACTATATTCAGCGTTTTCTTTTCATTGTGATAACTTCCTTGGAATATTCAGTCAACTAATCACGTGATAAAAACCTCTCGAAATTTTCCCGATTGCTGTAGGTGTTGCCACCATTTTCTAACTTGTATTATCACTGTTAACAAATAAAATAAATAAAATAGAACTTTAAACAAATACGTCACTATTTACAGAACATTTGTATAAGATTACGATTTTTCTATGATGCATTTTTTCCAATAATTGCGAACTCTATCCATCCACCTCCCTGATTCTGTGAATTAAAACTTCTAAAAGCTTTTTTTTTTTTTTTAAATGCGTCAACATGTAAAAAACAAAATATGTTTCTACTATATTCAGCGTTTTCTTTTCATTGTGATAACTTCCTTGGAATATTCAGTCAACTAATCACGTGATAAAAACCTCTCGAAATTTTCCCGATTGCTGTAGGTGTTGCCACCATTTTCTAACTTGTATTATCACTGTTAACAAATAAAATAAATAAAATAGAACTTTAAACAAATACGTCACTATTTACAGAACATTTGTATAAGATTACGTTTGTTCTATGATGCATTTTTTCCAATAATTGCGAACTCTATCCATCCACCTCCCTGATTCTGTGAATTAAAACTTCTAAAAGCTTTTTTTTTTTTTTTAAATGCGTCAACATGTAAAAAACAAAATATGTTTCTACTATATTCAGCGTTTTCTTTTCATTGTGATAACTTCCTTGGAATATTCAGTCAACTAATCACGTGATAAAAACCTCTCGAAATTTTCCCGATTGCTTTAAGTGTTGCCACCATTTTCTAACTTGTATTATCACTGTTAACAAATAAAATAAATAAAATAGAACTTTAAACAAATACGTCACTATTTGCAGAACATTTGTATAAGATTACGATTTTTCTAGAATGCATTTTTTCCAATAAATGTTTCTACTATTTTCAGCGGTTTTTTTTCATTGTGACATCATGAATGGAATAAGACAGGAAATTCCGCTTCTCTTTGTCAACAAATGGAGTTTCTTCACCCAACTATGAATTCCTCCTGGCATGTTAAGGGGCTTCGGTTTCCTATGGATTCGAGACACGTTCAGTCAATAGGTGTTTTATTGGAAAGGGTGGTACATACGAAGAAAAACCTTCTCTGATATTTTATCCACAGTATATTTCCTGAACACTCTTCTTTTATATGCGTTTGTAAGTTTTCCGGTTACATCTTCAGAATCACGATTTCCGTTGAAGCACGCGAAATGACAAAGCGCAGTGAGATTAGGTTTTTTTTTTTTTTTTTTTTTTTTTTTTCGAAAAAGGGGGAGTTAGAATATTCTATACCAGTAATGTTAATTTGGCATATTTCATGTACTTTTTTCTCAGAAAGTATTTGATGCAGAAGCCTAATTTTTTTTCCGTTACAGTTAGCAGACACTTGTTATTCTACTAAAGTTAGCTTTTCCTTATGATTCAGCCGACCGAACGGTATAGTGGTTAGCGTGCTGGCTTCTGGACCGCGAGGTTGCGGGTTCCGAGTCCCGTGTTTGGCATGGGTGTTTGTAAATGTATGTTGGCTTGTCTAATGACGAATGTTTCGGCGCATTATAGCCCTCGTGTAGCTGACGGCGCCAGATAATCTGAAAACAAACAACCTTATGATTCACTTACATTTGTTTAAATGGAGTTTCGTGATAGTCATTCGAATTTGTTAAAAATCAAAAGTTTTTTTTTGTGTGCCGAAAAACTCTAATAATAATAAATAAATAACTCTTCCTAGGCGACTTAGTACCCTTAAAATTATTATTTTCATTTAAGCATTTAAAACTATAATTTTTATACATTTGGAAATATTACAAGGCAATAACTTAATTTTATTTAAAAAAAATAAAAAATTCAAATAGTGCTATAAATTTTCAAAATTTTATATTTTTTAAAAAAAAATTTAAAATTTAAAATGCTATCTTCTTTTTCATTTTCCAATATTTTTCTTTAATTTAATAAAAAAAGGTTCCTAGTAATACGCTCTAAACCTTTAGGCATCGGATTTTGAGTAAGTAAAATAGTTTTGAAGAAAAACAATGAAAACCTAGAGCTATACCAAAGAAAATGGTAATATATATATATATATATATATATATATATATATATATATATATATATATATATATATATATATATATATATATATATATATATTAAAAAATTGATATTTTTCCACATTTAAATTTATATATAAAAAAAAAAGTTTATATTTTATTTAAAAATCCATGCATATTTTTGTCAAATAGTCATTTAGGATGACACGCAAAACCCATATAGCACACATCTTCCTAGGGATATCCCTAGGAAATCCCCAGGCATCTCCGGGACTCCGAATGACTTCCTAGGGACCTCCCAGGGAGGATGTGGGCTATATGGGAACATTCAAGTCATTTCATATGTATTAATGGGAGTTTTTAGTACTTTGAGTAAAATGTGTATTCTAAAAAAAGCGAACTGAGAAAAATGCTTTTGAAACTTCGAAGAGGCTATTACAATTATGCTAAATTTTCCATAAAAATATAATTTTCAAGCAACTGCGATTATCGAATCATCTCAAAATCTTGCCAGAATGGACAATTCTCTCATTTTTTTAAAAACGAGTGAAATTAGTATATATTTATGAAGAATTTCTTTCTGATTCCAAATATTGAAACAAAAGTTCTTTGCAAAAATTAGTTATTTAAATATTAAGAAAAGGAAATGCCCCCAAACTGAGCCAAAACAGTCAGCAAAATTCTTGACGTAAAAAGGCCCTATCGTTTCTATGGTTATCGTGAGGTTTCTGAAAAATAGTTGGCGTTTAAACATTTGGCGTTGGAAGACCATTGCCACATTCCGTACAGATTGGCGTGATTTGCGAGAAACTTGCAAATCTGGTTTCCGCTGCTGCATTTCAAGCCAAGATCTCTGCGAAGCCTTGACGTCACATTCAATGCCATCCGAATGAGTCGTTTTATCGCCAACGTCGAACAAGGTAATTTTGATCGCAATTTTTTTTTTTTTTTTTTTTTTTTTTTAAAGCGCATTGCGCAGAAATTTTTTGTGCTTATGGCCTTTTCGAAATATTAAGAATTGAATAATAAAAAAAAAAAACAATAAAAAAATGAGGAAATTAAGAGGCCGAATTAAGAAGTTTAAAAATTTACAATCACGCAAAAAAATTGAAAATCGATATTTTTATAATATTTTGTGAAAACAAAGGGCACCATGTTCCCTTAAGTACAGTGAATCATACCACAACGCGTGTCTAAGGATCGTCCTATAAATAAGGCAACATGCAATGTACCTGTAAAATAAAATTCTTATCGAGTTTGGTTTTTCCTGAAAGCTAAAAGTTTTTTCAAAATTTGATGCTTTGGAAAGTTAACGTGCTCTACATTGTCATATAGTTTAAATAACATATTCAATTTATAGAACACATATTTCTCTTTAATTCTCTCATTTCAAAAACTAAGTTATTTCAATTTTAAAGATGCTGTAAGCCATGTAATTATACTCTGATTCGTTCTACCTACATTCAACATAAAAATCATTCTCAGTTAAGCCTAACATGTCCGGCTAAATGGACACCGAAACGATGGAAAACCTATTTTGGCGACTTGGATGATATATCTGAACTTGAATAACAAGTAATAGCCTCCTATCTATCTCCGCATTATGAAATGAAAGAGGAAAAAAAGTGGTTTTTAACTAATTAACAATAAAAAGAATTATTTAATGAAGTTCAAACCAGCACCAATGTAGGATTTTTAATTCGAAATATTTCGAATTATATAATATAATCTGTTTGAAGATACATAGCTTAGTTAGGTCTGGACGTTTGTCTAAATTTTTACACAATAAACCGGCTAGAATTCGACTTTTCTAATGTTTTAAGAAATTTCTATAATCTCCTTTGCTTTTCCTAGACACTCAATTTTTTTTTGTTCAAAGATATTGCCAAGACATATCTATGGTAAGTTTGGTGTAATTATGCGAAGTTCCGTGGTAATGAATTTCAGCCTTTCCATGGGAAGTCAAAGAAATTATATTTAATGTCGTTACTGCCTTTTTAAGGTTGGCGGCGTAACGACCGTTTCGTTTGATTTTCGGCTTAATTATGTTTGGTCAGTTGTCCTGTTGCTACGGAGTAATATCAATATCACAATATCAATGCAAGATATATATATTATGTAATATATTAGCATTGGAATCGTCAATGTAGCTATTAGATTGCTCTCGTAAGTTCTACGGTTAGCGAGAACCAATTGGAACATTGTAGAACGTAACTCAAACACATATAAGCTATGTAATCCGTTTTAACTCCGCCTCTTAGAATATCAAATCTTGACTAGTGATTAGTTCTACGGTTAGCGAGAACCAATTGGAACATTGTAGAACGTAACTCAAACACATATAAGCTACGTAATCCGTTTCGACTCCGCCTCTTAGAATATCAAATCTTGACTAGTGATTAGCTCTACGGTTAGCGAGAACCAATGGAACATTGTAGAACGTAACTCAAACACATATAAGCTACGTAATCCGTTTTGACTCCGCCTCTTAGAATATCAAATCTTGACTAGTGATTAGCTCTACGGTTAGCGAGAACCAATTGGAACATTGTAGAACGTAACTCAAACACATATAAGCTACGTAATCCATTTTGACTCCGCCTCTTAGAATATCAAATCTTGACTAGTGATTAGTTCTACGGTTAGCGAGAACCAATTGGAACATTGTAGAACATAACTCAAACACAAATAAGCTACGTAATCCGTTTTGACTCCGCCTCTTAGAATATCAAATCTTGACTAGTGATTAGCTCTACGGTTAGCGAGAACCAATAGGAACATTGTAGAACGTAACTCAAACACATATAAGCTACGTAATCCGTTTTGACTCCGCCTCTTAGAATATCAAATCTTGACACTGGAGATTGCATCACCCACTTCGCTCATTGCCTCTCTGACAATAAACTTTTATATTTGTTTAATCTCGGCTGCTTTTTATATCCTAAGAGTGTCAACACTATTTTACCGTTACATATATATATATATATATATATATATATATATATATATATATATATATATATATATATATATATATATATATATATATATATATATATATATATATATATATATATATATATATATATATATATTGTTATGAATTTTTCCACTGAGGCAATGATGGCACAGTTTTTCAGATAAAAACTAGTATTTATTCTCTTCAGAAAACTCACAAAATGTATTCACAGATAACAGTGCAATCACTATTAATCTTCAATACAAGCTTCAACAAGAACAGCTTCGGATGTAGCGATTATACAAGCTCACTCCAATAGGTCAACAAAGCGATCGCGATCAGCTTTCAACGAAGTCCGAAGTCAATCTGAAAACTTTCCCGATCGCCGATCTTTATATAGCAGGCACGTGAGAACATTCCCGAAATTTCCAGCCAATTCATCGAAAAAGAAACATCTCGAAATTTCTCGATTGCTTTAGGTGTTGCCAACTTTTTCTAACCTGTATAATCGCTGTTAATAAATAAAATAAGATAAAAATAAATTACAATAGAATTTTAAAATAATACGTCACTATTTACACTATATACAGACAATTTGTGCAACATTATATATATATATATATATATATATATATATATTGTATGTATGTATGTATGTATGTATATATGTATATATATTGTATGTATGTATGTATGTATATATATATATATATGTATTGTATGTATGTATGTATGTATGTATGTATGTATGTATATATATATATATATATATATATATATATATATATATATATATATATATATATATATATATATATACATACATACATACATACATATATACATATATATATATATATATATATATATATATATATATATATATATATATATATATATATATATATATATATATATATATATATATATATATATATATATATATATATATATATATATATATATATATATATATATATATATATATATATATATATATATATATATATATATATATATATATATATATATATATATATATATATATATATATATATATTTAATTATATAATTAAATATATATATATATATTTAATTATATAATTAAATATATATAATTAATATATATATATAATAGACATTTTAAAGGTCGTATAACTAACAGGTTAAAGCGCTTAGCAAATGGTGCTTTTCTGGCACTCAGTTCATTTGACCGCGAGCAATTTCCTCCCACTGGCAAGTAAAAGTCTTTTTCTACACCTTGACGAAATATTTTATTCATTGCGGTGATTCTCACCAGATGTTTTATTCATTACAATCCCCCAAGAAGATATTATTCTGGGTTGTTATTCAATATCGAGCTACAAGGGGAAGCTCCTCTGGCCCGATCCTTTTGGCAAATAAACGAAGATGAATGCCACCGAAATACTCTTGGGGGGGGGGGGATTTGAACAGCATCCTTTTTGAGAAAAGTATGTTTGTATTCCCCCCAACGGGGATTCTGTAATGGGGCTGTTCGATTCTTCGTTTTTTTTAGGTTGGCGCTGTTTTCGCCTAATGTATTTGTGTCTGCCTGGAAGTATTTGCGGAAGAAATGCTTTGATTTGCTCTTTCAATACGAATTTGAGTTTCTTCGAAGTATGTAATCGTTAGTTTAGAAGGGTGTTATATAAGTGTAAATATTGTTATAACTGTAACTGTGATGTAGAATAGATATTATTTTTCCGAGAGTGGCAACGCCTTGTGGTTGTTGCTGCATGGATTTCAAAGATTAAGTTTAAAGTTGATAGCTAAGGTTTCCGAGTCCAATTTGTTCTCTTTATTATTAAAATCCGCGCATTAAGCGATAAGATATCTTTGTGATGTTTTTCGATACAATAAAGGGCTTTGGTTTGTTTCCTGTCTGCTTGAACTATTGAAGTTATCCGAGAAGAAATTGATGATTTGGGGTTTTATGCAATAATAATTTTAAATAAACACAGGTTTGGTTTAATTAACACTAGATGAACCACTTGGATCAAATAAGCTTTTTAAAACTTTCTGGCGCAATTTTTTTTAATTTTCTTGGATATTGCTTCCTACCATAGTCACTTGATATCGCGACTTTTATTCTAATTTACATCGGATTTATTCCTCGATATTCTGGTTAATCTTTCCTTACCGAAATATGTACGCAACTGGTCATATGATCCGCGGAATGATCTTTTAGCTTGGCGTCCACTATCGCTAAGCAGGGCAGATCAGAGCGGAGTGGATTAGAGCCAATTACAAGGCTGTCAACGTCCATTGTAGCTCGTGCTATAGTAAACATTGGCAGCCTTGTAATTGGCTCTAATCCAGTCCGCTCTGCTCTGCTCTGCTTAGCGATAGTGGACGCCAAGCTTTAAGCAGAGCAGAGCAGAGTGGATTATAGCTAATTACAAGGCTGTCAACGTCTATTGTAGCTCGTGCTATAGTAGACATTGGCAGCCTTGTAATTGGCTCTAATCCACTCCGCTCTGATCTGCCGTGCTCTGCTTAGAGATAGTGGACGCCAAGCTTTAAGCAGAGCAGAGTGGATTAGAGCCAATTACAAGGCTGTCAACGTCTATTGTAGCTCGTGCTATAGTAGACATTGGCAGCCTTGTAATTGGCTCTAATCCAGTCCGCTCTGATCTGCCCTGCTCTGCTTAGCGATAGTGGACGCCAAGCTTTAAGCAGAGCAGAGTGGATTAGAGCCAATTACAAGGCTGTCAACGTCTATTGTAGCTCGTGCTATAGTAGACATTGGCAGCCTTGTAATTGGCTCTAATCCAGTCCGCTCTGATCTGCCCTGCTCTGCTTAGCGATAGTGGACGCCAAGCTTTAAGCAGAGCAGAGTGGATTAGAGCCAATTACAAGGCTGTCAACGTCTATTGTAGCTCGTGCTATAGTAGACATTGGCAGCCTTGTAATTGGCTCTAATCCAGTCCGCTCTGATCTGCCCTGCTCTGCTTAGCGATAGTGGACGCCAAGCTTTAAGCAGAGCAGAGTGGATTAGAGCCAATTACAAGGCTGTCAACGTCTATTGTAGCTCGTGCTATAGTAGACATTGGCAGCCTTGTAATTGGCTCTAATCCAGTCCGCTCTGATCTGCCCTGCTCTGCTTAGCGATAGTGGACGCCAAGCTTTAAGCAGAGCAGAGTGGATTAGAGCCAATTACAAGGCTGTCAACGTCTATTGTAGCTCGTGCTATAGTAGACATTGGCAGCCTTGTAATTGGCTCTAATCCACTCCGCTCTGATCTGCCGTGCTCTGCTTAGAGATAGTGGACGCCAAGCTTTAAGCAGAGCAGAGTGGATTAGAGCCAATTACAAGGCTGTCAACGTCTATTGTAGCTCGTGCTATAGTAGACATTGGCAGCCTTGTAATTGGCTCTAATCCACTCCGCTCTGATCTGCCGTGCTCTGCTTAGAGATAGTGGACGCCAAGCTTTAAGCAGAGCAGAGTGGATTAGAGCCAATTACAAGGCTGTCAACGTCTATTGTAGCTCGTGCTATAGTAGACATTGGCAGCCTTGTAATTGGCTCTAATCCACTCCGCTCTGATCTGCCGTGCTCTGCTTAGCGATAGTGGACGCCAAGCTTTAAGCAGAGCAGAGTGGATTAGAGCCAATTACAAGGCTGTCAACGTCTATTGTAGCTCGTGCTATAGTAGACATTGGCAGCCTTGTAATTGGCTCTAATCCAGTCCGCTCTGATCTGCCCTGCTCTGCTTAGCGATAGTGGACGCCAAGCTTTAAGCAGAGCAGAGTGGATTAGAGCCAATTACAAGGCTGTCAACGTCTATTGTAGCTCGTGCTATAGTAGACATTGGCAGCCTTGTAATTGGCTCTAATCCAGTCCGCTCTGATCTGCCCTGCTCTGCTTAGCGATAGTGGACGCCAAGCTTTAAGCAGAGCAGAGTGGATTAGAGCCAATTACAAGGCTGTCAACGTCTATTGTAGCTCGTGCTATAGTAGACATTGGCAGCCTTGTAATTGGCTCTAATCCAGTCCGCTCTGATCTGCCCTGCTCTGCTTAGCGATAGTGGACGCCAAGCTTTAAGCAGAGCAGAGTGGATTAGAGCCAATTACAAGGCTGTCAACGTCTATTGTAGCTCGTGCTATAGTAGACATTGGCAGCCTTGTAATTGGCTCTAATCCAGTCCGCTCTGATCTGCCCTGCTCTGCTTAGCGATAGTGGACGCCAAGCTTTAAGCAGAGCAGAGTGGATTAGAGCCAATTACAAGGCTGTCAACGTCTATTGTAGCTCGTGCTATAGTAGACATTGGCAGCCTTGTAATTGGCTCTAATCCACTCCGCTCTGATCTGCCGTGCTCTGCTTAGAGATAGTGGACGCCAAGCTTTAAGCAGAGCAGAGTGGATTAGAGCCAATTACAAGGCTGTCAACGTCTATTGTAGCTCGTGCTATAGTAGACATTGGCAGCCTTGTAATTGGCTCTAATCCACTCCGCTCTGATCTGCCGTGCTCTGCTTAGAGATAGTGGACGCCAAGCTTTAAGCAGAGCAGAGTGGATTAGAGCCAATTACAAGGCTGTCAACGTCTATTGTAGCTCGTGCTATAGTAGACATTGGCAGCCTTGTAATTGGCTCTAATCCACTCCGCTCTGATCTGCCGTGCTCTGCTTAGCGATAGTGGACGCCAAGCTTTAAGCAGAGCAGAGTGGATTAGAGCCAATTACAAGGCTGTCAACGTCTATTGTAGCTCGTGCTATAGTAGACATTGGCAGCCTTGTAATTGGCTCTAATCCAGTCCGCTCTGATCTGCCCTGCTCTGCTTAGCGATAGTGGACGCCAAGCTTTAAGCAGAGCAGAGTGGATTAGAGCCAATTACAAGGCTGTCAACGTCTATTGTAGCTCGTGCTATAGTAGACATTGGCAGCCTTGTAATTGGCTCTAATCCAGTCCGCTCTGATCTGCCCTGCTCTGCTTAGCGATAGTGGACGCCAAGCTTTAAGCAGAGCAGAGTGGATTAGAGCCAATTACAAGGCTGTCAACGTCTATTGTAGCTCGTGCTATAGTAGACATTGGCAGCCTTGTAATTGGCTCTAATCCACTCCGCTCTGATCTGCTCTGCTCTACTTAGCGATAGTGGACGCCAAGCTTAATGAGTGTGTATTATATTCGAAAAAAAAAAAATCATCTTATGCCAATAATCGCAAAGTAATGTAACGCAATTTGTACACAAATTGTATATTTTTGCTATGCATTCTAAAATAGTTATTTATGTAACTATACAGTGGGGAAAGTAATACTTTTTCAAACTAGGTACTTAAAGCTCACGAGTCAAATAATTTACCTAGTTTTAAAAAGGGTTTTCCTACGTGTTGCATGCAATAGTTTTTATAATCACGCGCAAAAAAATATTTTTATTACATCACTTGTCAATGAATTTCTTCTCAAAGTATGTAATTTCAATGCCAAGGCTGTATAATATTTGTGCACGAGTTGCGCAAGAAAATACTTTTTACACTAGTGCTAGAAAGTAACTTTTCCGCACTCCTCACGAAAAAGTTCTACTTTCGCCACGATTTTTTATTCAAAATGATAAAAAAAAAGTTTAATTTTTTACCCGTTGTTATAATTTTTTTTAAAGTCATTTGACCCGTTGTGAGAGAAATAGATATCCATGAAGCGTTATTACTATGTGTAGTGTTAATGTTCCTTTAATTAGTTATGGTGATATAACTATATTTTAACTATCTAAACTTCGAATTTTAGATAAAAAGTATTATAGTAAACATAATTCCCATAAAATACTTTTTTATACTTATAAGAAAAATATAAAAAAGTACTAATATACGTAACTTCATGTTTTCAAAGATTTACAGGGTTTTTTTTTATAAGGACAGCCTCTGAACAATAATGCTATTATTTATTGTAACTTCGTTCTTTCAAAGATTTAAGAGTTTTTTTTTTTTTTTTTTTTTTTTTTTTTTTTTTAAATTTAAAGACAACCACTGAACGACAATTATTTACTAATTGCCACTCTTGTCAGAAATAAAATCCACTTAAATATAAAAAAAAAAAAACTTTACATTTCGAATTTACCTTAAGGACTTATTTTACATTTTAACTTCAAGATAAATTTCAATACAACTAAGTATGCTCAACTTGAATTGTCAAAACTCTTGACATCGTACTTGAATTGTTTTTTCATGGTTTAGAAACAAGACCATTCTACCAGTATAATTTTAAACAATCGTCTGCGCCTTTATTCAAGACTGTTAAAGTTTCTTTCGTTCTTTCCAGGAAACCTCACCACCAATCGTTTTCAAATGTTGATATATTTTGTGTCCGACGGTTTTCGTCATTATTATCTCTCCAGTCCGTGATAACCATTGATTTTCCTTACGATTGAAAACTTGGCGGAATTATTCCAAATCGCGTTTTGAAATCAAGGCCACCAACTAATAAAGAATGTGATCTTAAGAGTAAGCAGTGCTAGAAAAGTGGGTAGACGCAGGGTGACACTTCCCCCCCCCCCCACTTTTCAAGAAAATACCCATGCGTCTCCCCACTTGTAAAACCACTGAAATCCATCCCCCCACTTTAACCCTTTGCACTCCAGGCCTTTTTCGCTCGGAGGAATCAGCAACTCGAGACATTTTAGGTTCGGCTGGTGTTTATGGATTTGCTTCATAGAAACTAAACACAGTCATTGGCCTTGCATCGAATTTCCGCATCACACCTATTGGTCCTCTCGTGGTTTGGCATCCAATCGTGTGGCGCCTGAGAGGCGCCACTGGAGTGCAAAGGGTTAAAAACACTCAATTCGTTTTAAAACTACTAAAAAAAAAATAATAACATTACCCTTTAATGTAGAGACACTGATAAAAAGTGTTTTAAAATTTTCAAATGTAGACAAAAACTATTTATAATGTACATACATATATCATACTTTTATAAAAAAAGTATTATACTACTTTGTATAAAGATATAAGTATTTTTATTATTAAATACTGTTACATTTAGTCAACTTTTAACTTTGGAGGAACGTTCTTTTAAGTTGAATTTCTTTTCTTGTTATCATATAAAGAGAAGCTATTTAAAAAAAGAAACATTTTAGAGTTCTCTATTAATTTAATTTCCAGAAAGTATGTACATTTGGAAGCACTTTTTTAAAATCTAAATAACCAGTTATGTATATAACGTTGAGTTGTTGCTTAACCCTTAAATGCATGAAATTTTATTTTCAATAAATAAAATTTGAAATCAACTAAGAAATGGGTGTAGCTAAAGAGAAAAACAATAATTAAAAAAAAAAAAAAACATAAGGATTTTGCATATTGATGTAGTTTTACATCACAAAAAAAGCCGCATTTTCCTCGCATAAATTTATCAGTACATGCAAAAATATAAATATAATTCGTTACTCTACCTTGTTTTTACCAGAAAACAATTTTTCCTGTGTGTTTTTATTACTTTTTATATAAATTATCGTAATTCGTAACACCCGCCGAAATGAAATTGCACTCAGACAACAGCGCCCCCAACAATAAAAATTGTCACAGATAAAGAAATAAACTGTCAAAGATTATAGTTGCGTTCGAAAACGATAAAATAGTTTCGGTAAAATTAAAATAAAAACACTATGCAAAGGTTACTACATAAAGAGCTCTACATTCTACGCATTTAAGGAATGTATCGAAAAGGCAACAATTTGCATTTAAGGGTTAACTTTATCTCTTACTTCCAAGCCAAAAAAAAAAAAAAACTGAGGCACTGAATATTCATTAAAATAACAACACATTTTAGACCTTTGTTAGTGTTAGGAAGTACAAATTATTTTCTTACTAGTTAAGATACAAAATTATAAAATTTATCGTGGGGAGAGGGAGTAAGCACTTGTCACCAACTTTTGGGCGCCCCCCCCCCCCCCCACTTCTACCACTGAGAGTAAATCCTGGTAAGGATCATTCCCTATACTCGCTATTAGACTGAGAGGCGACTGCAATTTTTGGACCCCATCGAACATCATTCTGAATTTTTTATAGAAATTAGAGAAAAGTGAGTAGATTGCGAATCCACTGGTCTGCCGTGGCAAAAATGGCCGAAACTGGTCAAAAATCAACTTTTAATAAGTTGAACTAATTCCAATTGCCAAATGCGCCATAACTTGCCAAATAATGAGCATTTTTTCTTTATTTGGTAACCCTCAGTCTTTAATTTTCAATTTAAGAAGGTTGCAGACGATTCAGATATCTGGCGACGGTCTACTTGCATTTATTAAAAGGGAGCCAAGTTGGCAAAGAATATTACGTCACTTATGACGTAACTGATGTCGCCAATTTGGCTTACTTTTAAAAGATATAAGTTTTCCGAGCCAAAGATCAGAAATCGTTTGCGCTTTTTCTCATTGAAAATCAAAATGAAGTGGGTTGCCAGACGAATAAGTTTGTTCTATTTTTGGCAAGTTATAACATATTTGGCAATCGGCTTTTAGTTCAACTCATTCCAAGTCGATTATTGATCAGTTTCGGCCATTTTTTCCACGGCAGACCAGTGGATTCCTAATCTACTCACTTTTCTCCAATTTCTATAAAAAATTCAGAATGATGTTCGATGGGGCCCAAAAATTGCAGTCGCCTCTCGGACTATATGTTACAATCTTCTAGCCCAGTGCATTTAGAAACTACTTTCTATAACCACCTTGACAGTTGGCGAGTGGGTACGAAAAAGCTAGCTTAATGAAATGATATAAATTGCCTTCGTTTAATATCTATCTATTATAAATGAAAATTGAAATAACAAAACACAAAACCAAGTGGATCCACTGTATATGGATTGACGTAAGGATTTCAAATATAAAATATATTAGACGCCATTTTCGATTTTTTAATTTATGTCATTTCATTAAGGTGATCATTTTCGTACCTACGCACCAAATTTCAAGGTTTTGTGCAAAGTAGTTTCTAAATGCACTTGGCTAGAAGATGGAAATGTAGCGAGTAAAGGGAAAGATCCTTATTAGGAGTTATTGCTACGAATTTTTGTATATTTGTAAATATTTCGTAGTGTTAATTTTGTAAATAGTAAAATTTATGTACATTTCGCATAAGGAAGTGCAATAGTTCGTCGTAAGTTGGTTTCCCGGCAATATGGGTCTTATCGCTTGATAACGGGTTTTACAGAGGTAACGCTGGGAAGCGAGTGTTACAAGGAGCAAGGCATTTAACATTATGGTAATGGCAATCTCGCCAAATTGACGAGATAGAGCCAAGTTGGCGATGGTTATGGCTACTAATTGTTGTCGCCAAATTTGGCCAGAAATCACCAAATGTTGCCAAACTTGGCGACCATTTGGCGACATTTTCGGTCCCCATGTACATGTATAGGACTTTTCGACTACGACCTGGAAAGTTCTCCAAATATCTACCTCTAGAAGTCTCAAGAATGTTCACCCCCCCTATAAAAGCTCAGGAGAGCGGGTGATGGAGTTAGTTGTTAGTTGAGTCAGTTGCTGACTGGGTTAGTTGACTAGTGAGTTGACTGGAATTAATGAATTGAGATACTGAGTCTCAGTGAGCATTCAGAGAGTTCCGAAAGCGAACTGTATTGCATTGTCTTTTGCGGCGGTTTTAGCAGTTGTGTTGTCAAGTTTTTAACTGCTGTTTTGTGCTCTATTGTTGTGAAAAGAGCTGTATTGAGTCTACTAGAACGAGAAGTTCTGGAGTTGTAAAGGAATCTGTGAAGAGTGATATTGGAATAAATATCTGCAAGTTTTGATCTGCTTTGGCTTCAAATCTTTCGAACCCATCAACGCAACATTATTTTTAAAGATATATATAAAGTGATGGAAGCGTGTTTGCAAAAATCTAACTTGTTTTTATACTACAATTGTCTGCTTACGGATTTGTCTGGCAGATGTATTATGCAATCTCGTACTGCAAGCTCTAGCGTTACGAAATTTGCATAGTTCCTGTTAGTAATTCTTAGTTTAGCGTCCTCATTTTGATAACGAGAAGATATTTCGTTCCATAGTTATGAGTTAAATAACATACAATTAACTCAATATTGAATCTAAGTTTAATCCGATCTCTGACAAAATTCTTTTTTGTTTCCAACTACAATTCCGAAGAATAGCGTTAGAATGCGTAAATAATGGCATGGACTGAAATAATGTTGACTGATCCATTGAAATTTGAGTATGTCGAACTTTTTGCGTATTGAGAATTATGTTGCCAACAATTTTATAAAAAAAAATATCTTATTTTGCACAGTATCGTTAAAAAAATTTCACATATTTCTTTTTTATTTATCACAAATATAAATTACTAAAATTTGCAATTTTTTAAAGACTGTGTGTTATTCAATACTACACTATCTACCAATAAGTAATTGGACACCTGTGATAAAAGCGATAAACACAATTTATTCAAACTCAATAGGTGGTTGAGCCACCACCTAAGGCAATTACAGTACATACACTCCGGGGCATGCTTTCCACAGGTGTTTGGATGATGGACAGTGGCATTTTCTTCCACTCGGCTTGGAGTGGACATGTGCATTCTTTCACCGATTTTGGACGGTTGCTGCACTCCTTAATTCGGCGATCCTACTCGTCCCAGTGGTGTTCCATAAGATTCACGTCTGGACTCTGAGCAGGCCAGTCCAGTCGGTTCAGCTCTCTGTCATCATACTAATCCATGGTAGACCTCGTAACTTGGCAAGTGGCGTTGTCATCTTGGAAGTAACAATGATCCAACCCGTAAAATTGCCACAGCGTAGGGAGCACATAGATATCTAGGTTAGTGGAGTAGTAGTCAGCGTTGAGCCTACCATGAATTGGGATCAAGGGTGACGTAGATCGGGACGGCAGACATCCTCAATTGCATGAGTGTCCAAATACTTATTGGTAGATAGTGTACTACGCACGTAACCAAAGACAGAAAAAGACATTTGGAAATAATCAAACAAAAAATTTTAAAATACGAATTTTATCGCTCTTGTATATGCTTCTGACTGATTAATGTTTGGTTGCAATCCATTTATGGGGACTTGACAGTCACCGACAAAATTTAAAAGTTGTATTTTCATCCAACTGCAATGTCCTGTAAATTATTTATTTCTCAATGAATTTACAAACTTTTTTCACTCAAAGTGTTGTTAGATATTTATACACATAGTAATTGTGCAAAACTTATAAAAAAAATTAATACTTTGAGTTTACAAGCATTTTTTTTAAATTATCTCAAAACAGTGATTTTTAACACCTTGGTACACTTTCTAGGCAAAATAGCTTACAAATATTTTTTTGACAATAACTAATATCGATAAATAATGGTAACCTATTTTTTAGGCAATATTGCTTTTAATGTTAATGAAAAAAAAATTTTATGTTTTGTATGGTAAAGAAGATTTTTTTTTTTCTTCATAAAATTCACATTTAAAAAAAATATACTCATATTTCAAATAAAAAATTTAGATTATCAATATAGAACTCAATTTTATAAAATATTCTACTCAAAAATTATAATGAAATATTCATTAGATTTTTTTAAAAGTTTAAATGAGTGTTGAAAACCACTGTTTTGAGTTAATTGCAAAAAATTCTTACAAACTAAAAATATTAATTTTTTTCTCTATTTTTGCCTTACTATATTTGCAAATATCAAACTACAAATTTTGTGAAAAAAGTTTGCAAATAAGTTGAGAAATAAATAATTTATAGGACATTGAAGTTAGATGTTAATTTGAATTTCGACTTGTGTCAGTAACTGTCAAGTCCCTTATGATAAATGGGATATGTGAAATTAATGACAAAATAGTTATTATACATAAATCGATAATCTCCGACAGTTTAGAAAGTGTTCAATACAAACATTGTGGGATGATTTTAGCACCGACTATACGGTATATTGTCCCATTTTTTTTTGTTTTGTTTTGCGTTTAAATTTAATTAAGTTCAATTTGTAAGGCGACATATACTCTCTATGTCTCTATAAAGGCATCTTTTAATGCAGTTTATTGTACAATGAATAAAAAGAAATAAATACCGTGTACCCCAAACTGAAAACCTTCAAATGACGATTTATTTTGCAAAAATATTAACGTATTAAACATTGCTGAACGTACCAGATCTACTAAATTGACTGAGTGGCAACAGAACCGGGAAAACCTGGAAATCGGGGAAATGTCAGGGAGCTTTCTGATTCTGGAAAAAATCAGGGAAATGTCAAGGAACTTTTTAGAATTTCATGAAAATCAGGGAAATTTTGTATTTTTTAAGGCACGTTCATCCATATTTTGGAGCTATTTACATGGAGATTTGTGGTGGTAAGCCAATAGAAGTTTAATGTTACGGAAAAATTTAAACTTTTCATTACAAGCAAAACTATTTTTTTAAAAAATGCATGTTATCTCTTTAGCATACATGTTCTATTTGATCAAGGGGGTCTAGACATCTGGAAAACCTAAGAAAATTGGGGAAATTTGAAAAAAAGTTTGCCCTAAAATCAGGAAATTTTTTAGAAATCTGTCAGGGAACTTTGTTTCCGGAATTTTGTGGCCACCTTGATTGAGCTAACTCAAATTGCTCAGATATTTTACGCTGTTTACGTTTTTCGAATATTATCGTGTAACGACCTGCTTTTTTTTTTTTCTTCTTTCAACGTTCAGAGTTTAGGAGAGTGTTTTGAATTGTACCTGATTATAGCGCTTTGGAGTTGATAGAAGTAAAAAAGTTTTAATTTTAAATAATGTCTCTTAAGGGGACATGGGACACTGAAATCACCAAAAATGACGTTTTTTGTTTTCATTCTATAAAAATTGCTTATGCCACTAGCTTTAATTTCGCGTTTGAATTTTTGAAATCCGATGATTTTAAGTGGTAAAATCTTTATTTTAACTAACTCTTTTAACGCATCGCACACTTGTTGACAAAGGCTAAAAATGCGTTTTTCTCAGCTTCGCTTTTTCCCATTTTACTTATGTTCGAAAAGCTCCTTGCGATTCATTTTTTGATAAATCCACCTAATTTTTTTGCATTAATAATTTTTAATGTTCTATAAAGAAATTTACACATGCTTTTTTATGTCACATAATTTTTTATGTTTTTTTTTCATGTTGGGAATTTGAAGTATGTGCATTTTTTAATGAGAAATCACTGGCACCAAGTTTGAAATTTTATTTCTGTTCAACTATTGCACCTAAAGATAAAAGCATGTTTGAAAATGTTTATAATATATTGATAAACAACTTCAAATTTTTCTTTCATGTTCGTCAAAATATTGTGTCGCGAGGAGCATTTTGAAAAAAATTAAAATTTCGTGTTATTTTAATGCATTTTTCACAATAATTTACTATCTATTTTAGATTATCTGCTCAAATTGTGTTGTTTTGTTTTAAGTCACATCTTCTATGTTTATGCCAAATTTTATTTAATTCTTGGCAAAACTAAAGAATTTTGGCAAAAGTGTCCTATGTCCCCTTAAAGAATAAATGGAAAGCAACTTTCTTGCAGAGGTTTGCTCTAAAAAATTCAAAGAAATTTAATTAAAGTGTTGCTGTTGATCCGCCGCTCATGAGAATTTCGTTTTTAACAGAATAGTTGTTAAAAGTTATATACCAGAAGTATATAGAATTGTTTGATGCGACGTTGCATTTAAATATTGAATACGATTTTTCCATCCTTGAATATGATTGATATCGCTAGTGAATGAAAACTAGCGTTCTCAGTGTATTCTAGACACTCGTGTGGTCAAAGTACAATGGATCCTGCAGTGTTGTGTGACTACTTGCTTTATTTCTTTGTAAAACGTGTTATAAAAATGAGAAGACTATACTAAACGTCAACTTAACTAGACATCACTTAGACGATAGATCGTCACAGTGCTCATGGGTATTTAATCCATTTTGGCGGAGTGAAGACATAATTCTAGCCTAAACCTTATTGCCTTTTGTTCTCTACAGGGTTGTGGCTTGGCGAACATTATGCTTTCACGCCGCCGAAATGGATTAAATACCTATGAGCACTGTGACGATCTACCGTCTAAGTGATGTCTAGTTAAGTTGAAGTTTAGTATAGAGAATATTTCAAATTAGTGTGCTATCAGTTGTTACCAGACTTGAGCGTGAATGTTTGACGATGCATTTCTTCAGACTTACCAACTTCAATTCATCACTGGCGAAGTGCATCAACAAGGAGACCTTACGGTCTCGGAAATTCAGATCGGTGTGAGACTCGGCAGATTAGTAATATACCTTAACGGCAGATTAGTAATAACCTCGGCAGACTAGTAATAACCTCGGCAGATAGAATTACCTCGGCAGATTAGTAATAACCACAGTAAACAAAATAAAGGGCACTAGCCAGAAGACTCCGAGAAAACAAGCTCTAAAGTGTTATGCAAAGCTTATATACTAGTAGAGAAAATTGCTCTGCAGCTCCCCGGTGGCTAAGTGGTCAGCGTGCTGGGTTCCCGTACGGGCGATCCGGGTTCGATACCTTATGTTGAATTTATTTATTTTTTATTTTTTTAAATTTATAATGTAGGTTGGGTAGAGGTAGAACCATTGTTCGATAAGTACGGTTAGGGTTTTGGAAAATTTCTGATTCCTGCTTATGTACAATAGGACAACATTCCTACTCTTCCATATAGAAACTGGTTCTTCATGTTTATTGCGAAAATCATTTATTTCTCAACAGCTTATAATATATCTCAAAATGTATGATAACTTGTTTGTGAGAAGAGTAAATAGAGTTTTAATGTAACCTTCATTAAAACACATTACGTATTTAAAAATATAGTATTATCTTCAATTCAAATTTCAGTTAGCTGTAACAGTTATTTTATAAATTGACCAAAAAAAAAAAAAAAAACTCTCGAGGTATCGAACTCAGATCGCCCGTATGGGAACTCAGCACGCTGACCACTTAACTACCAGAAGTTGCAGAGCAGAAATCTCTACTATACTAAACTTCAACTTAACTAGACATCACTTAGACGATAAATCGTGACAGTGCTCATAGGTATTTAATCCATTTTAGCGGAGTGAAGACATAATTCTCGCCAAACCTTATTGCCCTTTGTTCTCTACAGGGTTGTGGTTTGGCGAATATTATGCTTTCACGCCGCCAAAATGGATTAAATACTTATGAGCACTGTGACGATCTACCGTCTAAGTGATGTCTAGTTAAGTTGAAGTTGAGTATAGTATATAAGCTGCACATAATACTTTAGAACCTGTTTTCTCGGAATCTTCTGGCTAGTGCGCTTTATTTCTTTACTGTGTGGATACCCTTTTAAGGTACCACACTTACTTATCTGCCGAGTCTCATCCCGATCTGAATTTAAGAGACCGTAAGGTCCCCTTGTAAGTAAAGTCTACGATTAACTATCTTCGAAATGCTCTGTTGTAGAATCGGCTATTTAGTGATTCGAACTCGATTTCTTTCATGACTCGTTCTTGATATTTTGAAACATGCCGTTGTTGCGTAGTGTGTGATTTGTTTTTTTTCTCCCCTTTCAGGAAGCACAGTAGCGGCGATTTGCACAGCAGACTCAAAACTAGGAAAATCTTGGGTGTCGGAGAAACGGACAACGGAGATATACACAGGTCGAAGGTATGATTTTCCAAAATGAAAGAATGAATGAATAAATAAATGAATGAATTAATAAATGAATGAATGAATAATTGAATGAATGAATAAATAAATGAATAAATAAATGAATAAATAAATATGAATGAATTAATAAATGAATGAATGAATAATTGAATGAATGAATAAATAAATGAATAAATAAATGAATAAATGAATGAATAAATGAATAAATAAATGAATAAATAAATGAATAAGTTTCTAAGTATGAATAAATAAATGAAGGAATAAATGAATAAATAAATGACTGAATAAATGAATAAATAAATGAATGAATAAATAAATGAATGAATGAATAAATGAATGAATGAATAAATGAATAAATAAATGAATAAATGAATGAATAAATAAATGAATGAATAAATAAATGAATGAATAAATAATTGAATAAATAAATAAATGAATTAATAAATAAATGAATGAATAAATAAATGAATAAATAAATGAATAAATAAATGAATGAATAAATAAATGAATGAATAAATAAATGAATAAATAAATAAATGAATTAATAAATAAATAAATGAATGAATAAATAAATAAATGAATAAATAAATGAATAAATAAAAGTCTTGATATATGTTTTTTTAAATATTTACCAAGTATTGTTTTTGCTCTTTACGAATTTATTTGATGATCCCAACGTATGGCCGCATTTGGTCAATTTTTACAATGATAGGCAAATTCAAATTTATTTTCAAGAGTACTTGATGATTATAGAACTGAACTCAGTAAATATCGTTCATTAACTCCTTTGAGATTATTTGCAAAGAAAGGCAAAAAAAAAAAAAAAACATATTTTAAACACATTTTCAAGCTTTTAGGTATTATTTTGAATGATTAAAAGTATTGAATGTTTCTTGATGATTTTAAAATTAAATTATACATGCCAATGTGTATGGCTTGTATATTTTACTTTGCATGGTGTCATTACCGTCATGACAAAATAATGTAAATGGCAGTTGAAAGAAATTTCTTGCCACAATTTTCTTTTGTATTTTTCATTGCGATAAAAAGTGTATATCATTAGCTTACTAATAGTCAAGTTTTACTATGCAAACATTTTAAATAAAATGTAATTTTTGTGAAAAGAGGTTTCTAGAAATATTTCTATCTATTAAAACGTTCATTTGAATTATTATTTTATTTTATGACTTTATTTAAAATTATCTAATTAAAAGTTGATAAACTTTGCAGCTAAAATGCTTCAAAACTTTTTTAATTTTTTATATACACAATTGCCGTTTCGAAATTTGTTCATAGTTATTGAGCATGCACTTTATTACAGATTTCTACAGTTAAATATTTCTACTTCCTAAGTACAGTTCTGGTATAGGTTTTCCGATTCCTTTTTTCGCTAAACCCATGTGATCAGATATTAATATATTATTGCAGTTAAACCTCGTAAAGAGGGTCCGGTACCGAAAATAAAAAAAAACTTTATTTATGTACATTTTTATGTCAAAAATTTATCTTAAGTATGAGATACTATTTATATATCTTTGAGATAATGTTTTTTTAAACATTGTGTTTAGTTATTTAAAAAAAAAAATTAAAAACCAAGAAAAATCCGTAATAATTGATGTTTGCGTATTTTGATATAAGTCAAGAAAAAATAAATTTTTTTTTCAAAGTGAAAGCTTTCTGTAATACATAATTATATAAAGAAAATTTTGTCTTCACAGAATTTTGATAGGTAAATTAAAAAAAAAATGTAAAAATTCTCAAAGTTAAAATATTGAAATTTTTGCTTTTTTTATGTTATCTTTTACGCTAAATGTTATATTTTAAAACAGAATTAAAAAAAAAAATTCTGTGAAGACAAAATATTTAAAACTATATAAATTAAATGCTCCAAAAATTTGAATAGCCAATTGTTAATGGTTCTGGAGATATATCGATTTGAATATGCAACATCTGTGAAAAACACTAGTGCTCGAAAAACGCACTTTAAGCAGACGCTTCAAGGCGTTACGCCCATTAGTGATGTTTAAATCACAGGTAATTTTGTGGCGTTCTAATCACCGGAGGAATAAGATAAAAACATCATTCTCTTCAGGAATTTATGAACTATTTTTTTAAAATCAGAAAAAAAAAATTGGGATTTTTGAGGAAATTTCGGTACTGGACCCCCCTTAAAACGAAGCTGATGGAGTCGCTGAAATTGTTCGCGTTAATCGAATTTTGTGTCAAACGAATAAATTAACGTTGAGTTTTAAGTATGGAGAACCGCATTTAATTTCCTTTAAAATGAATTTCACAGGGTTCCCACGGTCATTGAAAGTCATTAAAAGTGCTTAATATTTTTTAACCTTGTTTCAAGGCCTTGAAAGTACTTGAAAATGCTAAGAGGTGCTTAAAAGTCCTTGAAAATGCTTAAAGGTCCTAAAAGTCCTTAATTTTTATGTATGTTGACCAACTTCAAAATTTACACAAATGCAACTCAGACTTGCTATCCCCGAGTGTGTCCCACTTATCCTCATTATATCGGAATTTTCTGACATATTTGTATTACACTTGCGCCAACTTGTAACTGTTTTGGTAGAATATACTTTATAAAAAAAATTTATACAGACATGATGCCTGAAAACAAATTTTTAAAGGTTCTTAAAAACATTAATTAGGTCCTTAAAAGTCATTGAAAAGTCATTGATTTTCATTCTGTGATTTGAGTGGGAACCCTGTTTCATGTTAAAAGGAGGATCGGAAGGCTTTACCTAGTCCATGTTAAAAAGGCCTTTTTTATGTACCTCTTTCTCAGAAACTACTCATAGCATTGATTTAAAATTTTGTACTACCAATATTAAAACACTTTTACATAGACTAACAAATGTTTTTGTAATTTTTTTTTTTTTTTTTTTTTAAGGATTTATGATGTTTTGAAATTTTTTTATAAAATTCTCCAAAAAAAAAAAAAAAAACATGGTTAGGCAGGGTTACCACTGTCATTGAAAGTCATTAAAAGTGCTTAATATTTTTGAACTTGTTTTCAAGGCCTTGAAAGTACTTGAAAATGCTTAGAGGTGCTTAAAAGTCCTTGAAAATGCTGCAAAAAAAAACGTGGTTAGGAAGGGTTCCCAAGATCATTGAAAGTCATTAAAAGTGCTTAATATTTTTCAACTTGTTTTCAAGGCCTTGAAAGTTCTTGAAAATAGGTGCTTAAAAGTCCTTGAAAATGCTGCAAAAAAAAAAAGCATGGTTAGGAAGGGTTCCCAAGGTCATTGAAAGTCATTAAAAGTGCTTAATATTTTTGAACTTGTTTTCAAGGCCTTGAAAGTACTTGAAAATGCTTAGAGGTGCTTAAAAGTCCTTGAAAATGCTGAGAGGTCCTTAAAAGTCCTTAATTTTTGCGACTGTTGTGCCAACCGCAAATTTTATAAAAATACTGCCCAAACTTGCTATTCCTGCGTGACCACCACCTATCCGCACTGTATCAGAATTCTGTGATATATTTTATTACACATGCGCCAACTTGTAAATTTTCTGGTACAATATATTTTATTAAAAATTTATCTATAGACATGATGTCTGAAAACAAATTTTCAAAGGTCCTTAAAAACATTAATTAGGTCCTGAAAAGTCATTGATTTTCATTCTGTGATTTGAGTGGGAACCCTGGTTAGGAATTTAAAAAAAAAATCTTATCAACATTTCTGTTAAAGCATCAGTCTATTTGTGTAAAAAAAAAAAAAAAAAAAATATATACCAGGAAAAAAAAATCCAAAGCAAAATATTGAGTAGATCCTGAGAAAAAGGTACATTTCTATGTGAAAGCCCAGCATTTTTAGAAAACGGCGTTTAAAGTACAAAACAGACGGGTTTTTTTTTTAGTAATGTTGTTTTTTCGAAAAATATTTAAAAATACTTCGAATGAGCGCATTGCCCACCAAGTTAAACCATTTTGTAGATAACATTTCAAATATTGTGATGCACTAAAAACCTCAAAATGGTTTCTGAGAAAAAAAATTGCCTTCCGACCCCCCCCTTAGCGATTTTGCGTTAACAGGGTTTGACTGTATCTAAAAATTATAAAGTTTTGTAATTTCAAAAACTGAAAAAGGCAAGTAATTTTTTTACCTTATGTAAATCGGGGAACTATGACTCTGGGGCATAATTGTAAGCACATATATTTTTATTAGGAATGACAACAGTGGTTATGATTAGTTTTTGAAATGTAGTTTTGTTAGTACTCCGTTAGTTGGTTGGTTGGTTGTTTTCAGATTATCTGGCGCCGTCAGCAACACGAGGGCTATAATGCGCCGAAACATTCGTCATTAGACAAGCCAACATACATTCACAAACACCCATGCCTAACACGGGACTCGGAACCCGCAACCTCGCGGTCTAGAAGCTAGCACGCTAACCACTATACCGTTTGGTCGGCACTCCGTTAGTTGGATTTCTGGCACAAGGGCTTCACATGGGCCATATTGTTACGTGGATGGGTCCGAAAGACTTGAAGCGCCATGGTCGCCAAATTTGGCGACATTTGGCGATTTCTCAACAAATTTGGCGACTGAAATTAGTCCCCAAAACCGTCGCCAACTTGGCGAGATTGCCATTAACCATAATGTTAAATGGCCTTCTCCTTGCAAAACTCGTTTTCCAGCATTATCTCTGTAAAGCTCATTTTCAAGCATTAAGAGACGCATTGCAGGAAAGCTAAGTAAAGACAAACTCATGCACTGCCTTATGCGAAATGTACATACATTTTCCTATTTACATAATTAATACTACGAAATATTTACAAACATACAGAATTTCGTAACATTGCCTTATATTGATTTAATAATATATTTATTTGTACTGGGCTATAAGATTGTAAAAAGATGTAATTTAAGAGAAAGTCCTTAGTAAGGATCATTCCCTATACTCGCTATGTTATTGTCTTCTATCCCAGTTCATTTAGAAACTACTTTCTATAAAACTTCGAAAATTGGTGAGTAGTTACGAAAAAGCTCACTTAATGAACTGACATAAATTTTTGCCATTTAATGTCTATCTATTATAAATGAAAATTAAAATATCAATTGAGAAAACCAGGTGGAGCCACTGCATAGACATTGACGTAAGGATTTCAAATATAAAATAAAATATATCAGACGCAATTTTTGAGTTTTTAATTTATGTCATTTCATTAAGTAATCTTTTTCGTAGCCACTCACCAAAATGTCAATGTTTTATAGCAAGTAGTTTCTAAATGCTCTGGGCTAGAAGATTGTGACATAGCGAGTGTAGGGAAGAATCCTTTCTAGGACTTCCTTTTAAGTTCATTTATAATACAACTTTTAGCAGGCTGTCATGTTGTGATGGAACTGCGTAATTCATAACACACTATAACCAAATGATCCTCATGCATTGCCAAAAATTAATCTTAACTAGAGGTTGGCGATATATCGATACGACGATATTTTTATCGATATATTTTTTAAAAAAATCGATAGATAAAATATTGATACAAGTCACCGATGTATCGATTTTTTCAAACGTTTTTAGTTTTTTTGATGATCGTTTTGTAGCTCCATGTGTTTTTTCGATTCTCTTTATTACCTTTACAAAAACTTCAAAACTAAAGTTTGGACTTGGCTGAGAGACAGTTAAAATGGCATCCTAACTAAAAAGAAAACATAATGTAATGGAAAAATAAGATAATTTATTAGTAGTCATTAACACAGCGCCGTTTCTGTTGCCAACGTGTGCCTGGAATTTGTTTCTTATTTTAAATATTAAAAGCATCTCTATCAGCAAAATATGCGGTAAACTACTTTTCAAAATTTCTTCTTTAAAAATAAATGTGAATTTAAGCATTGACATCCAAATGTATTTTATTTATTCTGATTGATAATGTAATTTATTTATTAAAACAATTTTTATAATTTATTTACTAATACAATTTTTGTAATTTATTTACTAAAACAATTTTTATAATTTATTTATTAAAACAATTTTGGCATGAATTCATGAAAAGTAGAAATTTGCTCTGAAAAACTTCGTAACAAGCAAAAATGAAAATCAAATAAAAAAAATAAAAAATCATGTATCGATATATCGTTATTTTATCGATATTTTTTCCTATGCAACGATATAGTATCGATATTTATTTTGATCCATATTTCCGACCTCTAATCTTAATTCAATGAATTAATGTATGGGAGTAGGTTCGCTTTTAAGAAATACAAATATTTGGACCCCAAGAAATTGATGCATTTGAATAAACACCCTCTGGTATACTAAAGACGGTTCAATATCAATACAAAATTATTTTTATGCAAAAATTCTTTTATACAAATTGTAAAAGGTATTCACAAAAAGAAAGAAAAGTTATAGTTTTACAGCCAATTTCGGGGCCCCCTAAAATCATGGGCCCAAGGCCCGGGCCTTGTGGGCCTTGGCGATAATCAGGGCCTTGGCGATAATCAGGGCCTGAGTAACAGGTTACCATATAAAAAATTCTCATTATTTGGCAAGTGAAGACATATTGGCATTCGGATTTTAATTCAACCTATTTAAAGTCGGTTTTCGAATAGTTTCGGCCATTTTTCTCTCGGCATAACAGTCCGTTCATAATCTACTAGCTGAATACCCCGTGCTGCGCTACGAAATTTTACCGTTAGCATTTTAGCGATCAAAGGACATTCATGCATTCTACACTTCAGACGTTTTCTCCCATTTCGATTCCGACAAATTGATTTATTAAAATAGGAACTTTCCTTTGTTGACATTTTTAACAAAATTTATAATTGTGAATAGTATATTGGAAAGAGACATTTGAATATCTCTCGTTTAGAACGCTTAACTCATTTCGGACCCTTTTTAATTACTTAATTGAGATTGTAATAGTGCATTGTGTTTATGTTTACTCTTAGTTCTACATTTCAAAGTAGTAGCTGTATTGGAATTGAGACATTAAGATAATCCTCGTATAGTATGTGACCATGTGGGCAGTGGTACATTCGTATATCCCTCGTTTGGAACGTTTAACCCCTTTTCCACCCCTCAAAGTGGGTTAATCGAGATCGGAATAGCTTACTTTTTGTATGTTTACCATTGTTGGTATTCGTACCAATTTTCAAAATTGTGACCATGTCGGAAGTGGTACATTCGTATATCCCTCGTTTGGAAAACACCTTTTCCACCCCTCAAAGTGGGTTAATCGAGATCGGAATAGCTTACTTTTTGTATGTTTACCATTGTTGGTATTCGTACCAATTTTCAAACTTGTGACCATGTCGGAAGTGGTACATTCGTATATCCCTCGTTTGGAACGTTTAACACCTTTTCCACCCCTCAAAGTGGGTTAATCGAGATCGGAATAGCTTACTTTTTGTATGTTTACCATTGTTGGTATTCGTACCAATTTTCAAAATTGTGACCATGTCGGAAGTGGTACATTCGTATATTCCTCGTTTGGAACGTTTAACACCTTTTCCACCCCTCAAAGTGGGTTAATCGAGATCGGAATAGCTTACTTTTTGTATGTTTACCATTGTTGGTATTCGTACCAATTTTCAAAATTGTGACCATGTCGGAAGTGGTACATTCGTATATCCCTCGTTTGGAACGTTTAACACCTTTTCCACCCCTCAAAGTGGGTTAATCGAGATCGGAATAGCTTACTTTTTGTATGTTTACCATTGTTGGTATTCGTACCAATTTTCAAAATTGTGACCATGTCGGAAGTGGTACATTCGTATATCCCTCGTTTGGAACGTTTAACACCTTTTCCACCCCTCAAAGTGGGTTAATCGAGATCGGAATAGCTTACTTTTTGTATGTTTACCATTGTTGGTATTCGTACCAATTTTCAAAATTGTGACCATGTCGGAAGTGGTACATTCGTATATCCCTCGTTTGGAACGTTTAACACCTTTTCCACCCCTCAAAGTGGGTTAATCGAGATCGGAATAGCTTACTTTTTGTATGTTTACCATTGTTGGTATTCGTACCAATTTTCAAACTTGTGACCATGTCGGAAGTGGTACATTCGTATATCCCTCGTTTGGAATCTTTAACACCTTTTCCACCCCTCAAAGTGGGTTAATCGAGATCGGAATAGCTTACTTTTTGTATGTTTACCATTGTTGGTATTCGTACCAATTTTCAAAATTGTGACCATGTCGGAAGTGGTACATTCGTATATCCCTCGTTTGGAACCTTTAACACCTTTTCCACCCCTCAAAGTGGGTTAATCGAGATCGGAATAGCTTACTTTTTGTATGTTTACCATTGTTGGTATTCGTACCAATTTTCAAAATTGTGACCATGTCGGAAGTGGTACATTCGTATATTCCTCGTTTGGAACGTTTAACACCTTTTCCACCCCTCAAAGTGGGTTAATCGAGATCGGAATAGCTTACTTTTTGTATGTTTACCATTGTTGGTATTCGTACCAATTTTCAAACTTGTGACCATGTCGGAAGTGGTACATTCGTATATCCCTCGTTTGGAACGTTTAACACCTTTTCCACCCCTCAAAGTGGGTTAATCGAGATCGGAATAGCTTACTTTTTGTATGTTTACCATTGTTGGTATTCGTACCAATTTTCAAAATTGTGACCATGTCGGAAGTGGTACATTCGTATATCCCTCGTTTGGAACGTTTAACACCTTTTCCACCCCTCAAAGTGGGTTAATCGAGATCGGAATAGCTTACTTTTTGTATGTTTACCATTGTTGGTATTCGTACCAATTTTCAAACTTGTGACCATGTCGGAAGTGGTACATTCGTATATCCCTCGTTTGGAATCTTTAACACCTTTTCCACCCCTCAAAGTGGGTTAATCGAGATCGGAATAGCTTACTTTTTGTATGTTTACCATTGTTGGTATTCGTACCAATTTTCAAAATTGTGACCATGTCGGAAGTGGTACATTCGTATATCCCTCGTTTGGAACCTTTAACACCTTTTCCACCCCTCAAAGTGGGTTAATCGAGATCGGAATAGCTTACTTTTTGTATGTTTACCATTGTTGGTATTCGTACCAATTTTCAAAATTGTGACCATGTCGGAAGTGGTACATTCGTATATTCCTCGTTTGGAACGTTTAACACCTTTTCCACCCCTCAAAGTGGGTTAATCGAGATCGGAATAGCTTACTTTTTGTATGTTTACCATTGTTGGTATTCGTACCAATTTTCAAACTTGTGACCATGTCGGAAGTGGTACATTCGTATATCCCTCGTTTGGAACGTTTAACACCTTTTCCACCCCTCAAAGTGGGTTAATCGAGATCGGAATAGCTTACTTTTTGTATGTTTACCATTGTTGGTATTCGTACCAATTTTCAAAATTGTGACCATGTCGGAAGTGGTACATTCGTATATCCCTCGTTTGGAACGTTTAACACCTTTTCCACCCCTCAAAGTGGGTTAATCGAGATCGGAATAGCTTACTTTTTGTATGTTTACCATTGTTGGTATTCGTACCAATTTTCAAAATTGTGACCATGTCGGAAGTGGTACATTCGTATATCCCTCGTTTGGAACGTTTAACACCTTTTCCACCCCTCAAAGTGGGTTAATCGAGATCGGAATAGCTTACTTTTTGTATGTTTACCATTATTGATGTTCGCACCAGTTTTCGTAGTTGTGACCATATGGGAAGTGGGATATTCGAATTTGGAACGTTTAACCCCTTTCCCCCGCTTAAAGTGTGTTGATCGAGATCGAAATAGCATGCTTTTTCTATGTTTACCATTGTTGGTATTCGTACCAATTTTCAAAATTGTGACTATGTCGGAAGTGGGACATTCGAATATCCCTCGTTTGGAACGTTTAACCCCTTTTCCACCCTTAAAGTGGGTTAATCGAGATCGGAATAGCTTACTTTTCTACGTTTGTCTTTATTGATATTTGCTCCAGATTTCAGAGTTGTGATAATATGGGAAGTGGTGCATTTGAATATTCCACGTTTGGAACGTTTAACCCCTTTTCCACACCTCAAAGTGGGTTAATCGAGATCGAAATAGCAGACTTTTTCTATGTTTACCATTGTTGGTATTTGTACCAATTTTCAAAATTATGGCCTTGTTGGAAGTGGTACATTCGAATATTCCTCGTTTGGAACGTTTAACCTCTTTTCCAACCCTTAAAGTGGGTTAATCGAGATCGGAATAGCTTACATTTTCTACGTTTGTCTTTGTTGATATTCGCACCAATTTTTAGAGTTGTGACGAAATGGGAAGTAGGACATTCGAATATCCCTCGTTTGGAACGTTTAACCTCTTTTTAACCCCTTAAACTGGGTTAATCGAGATCAAAATAGCAGGCTTTTTCTATGTTTACCATTGTTGGTATTTGTACCAATTTTCAAAATTGTGGCCTTGTCAGAAGTGGTACATTCGAGTATCCCTCGGTTGGAACGTTTAACCCCTTTTCCACCCCTTAAAGTGGGTTAATCGAGATCGGAATAGCTTACTTTTTCTATATTTGTCTTTGTTGATATTCGCACCAATTTTTAGAGTTGTGACCAAATTGGAAGTAGGATATTTGAATGTCCCTAGTTTGGAACGTTTAACACCTTTTCGACCCCTTAAAGTGGGTTAATCGAGATCGGAATAGCTTACTTTTTCTATTTTTACCATTGTTGATATTTGTGCCGATTTTTAGAGTTTTGACTATGTGGGAAGTGGGAGAATTAGTGATGAGTGAGTGAGTCAGTGAGTGAGTGAGGGCTTTGCCTTATATATATAGAGATTCAGAATACTGTTAGATACAACTCTGTCTATTAGATGCCATTCTAGCTCACTTCAATGTTTTCAGATCAGCCAACTTCTGGGACACAATGAACATTTGTACGTGAAATTCCCGAAGGGATACTGGATGTGGCATCTTTCCATGGCACTCACATTCACGCTGCTCGGTATTAATGTAAGTTACTCTCATTTTCACACATTTTCCTTTAATCAGTGTAAGTTGCTCTCATTTTCCCACATGTTCCTTTAATCAGTGTAAGTTGCTCTCATTTTCCCACATGTTCCTTTAATCAGTGCAAGTTGCTCTCATTTTCACACATTTTCCTTTAATCAGTGTAAGTTGCTCTCATTTTCACACATTTTCCTTTAATCAGTGCAAGTTGCTCTCATTTCCCCACATTTTCCTTTAATCAGTGCAAGTTGCTCTTATTTTCACACATTTTCCTTTAATCAGTGTAAGTTGCTCTCATTTTCCCACATTTTCCTTTAATCAGTGCAAGTTGCTCTCATTTTCACACATTTTCCTTTAATCAGTGTAAGTTGCTCTCATTTTCACACATTTTCCTTTAATCAGTGTAAGTTGCTCTCATTTTCCCACATGTTCCTTTAATCAGTGCAAGTTGCTCTCATTTTCACACATGTTCCTTTAATCAGTGCAAGTTGCTCTCATTTTCACACATTTTCCTTTAATCAGTGTAAGTTGCTCTCATTTTCCCACATTTTCCTTTAATCAGTGTAAGTTGCTCTCATTTTCCCACATGTTCCTTTAATCAGTGCAAGTTGCTCTCATTTTCACACATGTTCCTTTAATCAGTGCAAGTTGCTCTCATTTTCACACATTTTCCTTTAATCAGTGTAAGTTGCTCTCATTTTCACACATTTTCCTTTAATCAGTGTAAGTTGCTCTCATTTTCCCACATGTTCCTTTAATCAGTGCAAGTTGCTCTCATTTTCACACATGTTCCTTTAATCAGTGCAAGTTGCTCTCATTTTCACACATTTTCCTTTAATCAGTGTAAGTTGCTCTCATTTTCCCACATTTTCCTTTAATCAGTGCAAGTTGCTCTCATTTTCACACATTTTCCTTTAATCAGTGCAAGTTGCTCTCATTTTCCCGCATTTTCCTTTAATCAGTGTAAGTTGCTCTAATATTCCCACATTTTCCTTTAATCAGTGTAAGTTGCTCTCATTTTCCCACATGTTCCTTTAATCAGTGCAAGTTGCTCTCATTTTCCCGCATTTTCCTTTAATCAGTGTAAGTTGCTCTAATATTCCCGCATTTTCCTTTAATCAGTGCAAGTTGCTCTCATTTTCCCACATGTTCCTTTAATCAGTGCAAGTTGCTCTCATTTTCACACATGTTCCTTTAATCAGTGCAAGTTGCTCTCATTTTCACACATTTTCCTTTAATCTGTGTAAGTTGCTCTCATTTTCACACATTTTTTATTCAGTGTGAATTGCTTACATTTTCACTTTTCTTAGAATGAATGTTGACGTCATTTTTATACTTTCTTAGCCAATATAAACTGCTCACAATTTCACATTCCCCTAAATAATTTCATCTGTATCGACCTAACTTGGTTTAATAAAGGTTGTAACATTTTCATACTACTGTTAATGTAACGTACACAAGTATTCACTCCGTTTCATACTTATTTACAGGTGGTTATCAAAATAACGGAAACAACTGTGAATAAAAGATATATTTAAGAATGCACTTCGTAAGCATTAAAATGTAATCCTAGCTACTGTTTTTTTTTTTTTTTTAAATATAAAAAGTATACATCATGGTACATATGATGTAGGTTTAATGATGTTGTATACGTCTTGGAATTTTTTTTCAAAAGCGTAACTTGTCAGAAGAGGAGCTTTTTTAAGAAACATTCTTAACCCAGTAGCGATGCATTTCATTTGTATTTTTTTGCAAAACATGGCTGAGTAATTTGAACAGTTAATTAGTTAGAAATACTACAGGTTATATAAATAACTACTATTTATTGAATGTTATTTATTATGTCATTTACAATCACAAAATGTGTCTGAAATCCCTGCTTACTTCTAAAGCGTAAACAGGCTTTCACGGGCGACGATCCAGGGACCATTGTGTCTCGAGACAGATGCTTTACCGCTGTGCAAAAGAGTACTCCAGTGCACAGAAGTTTTATCTGTTATTTGAGGTCGCCACACTTCGACCTCTTGCAATCGATAAAGTCTAAAAATGCAAATTTCTAAAATAAATGATGGATGCTATGGATTTCAGTCGATTGTCATTATTTCTGTGCATACTAAATATATTCTATATAAAAAAAAGCATTTTATTTAAAAAGAAGTCCGTTTCATTCGCAGGCGTTCTAAAGTAGTTATTGCCAAGTGTTTGAAATCTTTAACAGCCGTTACACTACAACTCATTTCCACTACCTTTTTTTAGAATATCTAGTATTAAATGTCATCTAATGGAAAATACCAGCATTTTTTTAAAAAAATTTTATTCAATTCTAAATGCTTCGAAAAGGCTACAAACACAAAAATGTATGCTCACTGCGCATTTTTTTTTTCTTTTTTTTTTTTCTTTTTAAATTTGCAACCAAAGTTCGCCTGTTAGATTTGGCAGGAAAAACTACACATTCAGCTCGAAGTTAATGTGACGTCAAAAGATCTGAAATAATTTCACTTGAAACGCAGCAGCGCAAACCAGTTTTGCAAGTTTCTCGCAAATCGCTCCAACTGGCGCACGATATGGCAATTGTCTTAAAAACTCACACCAATTATTTGGGAGAAACCACACGATGACCATGGAAACGAAAGGATCTCTTGACGTCACAGCTATAAAGTTGCGTTTTAATCGGAAAGCGATCGGGCGAGGCTTTCGGGCATTTCCTTTTCTTAGTATTTAAATAACTAAATTTTTTTTAAAGAACTTTTGCATGAATATTTGAAATCAGAAAGAAATTTTTCATAAATATAAACTGATTTCACTCGTTTTTAAAAAATGTGGGATTTGTCCTTTGGGTATAAGCTTTGCAGGGTTCCCACGGTCATTGAAAGTCATTAAAAGGGCTTAATATTTCTGAATGTGTTTTCAAGGCCTTGAAAATGCTTAGAGGTCCTTAAAAGTCCTTAATTTTTGCGGATGTTGTGTGCCCAACTGCAAAAGTTATAAAAATTCAACTCGGACTTGCTATGCCCGCTTGAACGCCACTTATCTGCACTGTATCGGAATTCTCTGTCATATTTGTATTACGCATCCACCAACTTGTAACTTTTTTTGGTCGAATATACTTTATTAAAAATTTATATACAGACATGATGCCTGAAAACAAATTTTCAAAGGTCCCTAAAAACCTTATTTAGGTCCTTAAAAGTCTTTGAAAAGTCATTGATTTTCATTCAGTGATTTGAGTGGGAACCCTGCTTTGTTTTAGGACAGTTACAAAGAATGTGAAATTACCAACACTGAATGTGAAATTTAAAAACAAAAGTAAAATTGGCAATTGCAGGAGAGTGGAGATACTTCCTGATTGTCTGTAATTTGAATTGTCTTTTCAGAATGCGTTTTTCCCTGCCAGTTCTTACGATCTACCGATCTCAGCAGATTCCACAGCAGCTGAGGATCTCGCCTGCAGGTTCTATGGATGCGCTTCTCTCAGTAAGTATATTTCCTCCGACTTTCAAGGTTTTTCAAGGTTAAGTTCCCTAAAAATTCCCCCTTACAAGAAATAAATTGTCCCCGAGCTCTTGGGCTGCTCTCATAAGTCCAAATTGTTTGATTCTTTCTACTAGTCCGAGAGGCGACTGCAATTTTTGGACCTCATCGAACATCATTCTGAATTTTTTTATAGAAATTGGAGAAAAGTGAGTAGATTACGAATCCACTGGTCTGCCGTGGCAAAAATGGCCGAAACTGATCAAAAATCGACTTGCAATCAGTTGAACTAAAATCTGATTGCCAAATATGTCATAACTTGCCAAAAAGAGAACAAACTTTTGCGTCTGGCAACCCACCGCATTTTGATTTTCAATGAGAAAAAGCGCAAACGATTTCTGATCTCTGGCTCGAAAAATTTGTGTCTTTTAAAAGTAAGCCAAATTGGGGACATTAGTTACGTCATCAGTGACGTAATGTTTATTGCCAATTTGGCTCATTTGTGAAAGATGCAAGTAAGCCATCGCTACACATCCGAATCGTCTGCAATCTTCTTAATTGAAAATTAAAGAGTGAGGGTTACCAAATAAAAAAAAATGCTCATTATTTAGCAAGTTATGGCGCATTTGGCAGTTGGATTTATTTCAACTTATTAAAAGTCAATTTTTGACCAGTTTCGGCCATTTTTGCCACCGCAGACCAGTGGATTCGTAATCTACTCACTTTTCTCCAATTTCTATAAAATATTCAAAATGATGTTCGATGGGGTCCAAAAATAGCAGTAGCCTCTTCGTCTATTCGGTACCGCTTTTTTCCGTCATCATGAAAAACGCGACTCGACAATCTTTGCAATTTAAGTTGTCAGAAGCGAGAGAAGATGTAGAAGCATCAGAGAAATCACAGCAAATATTTAAGGAGTTATTAGGGAATTCAATTGTAAAAATTCAATAAATGAGTCTATTCAAAACTTGATGTTTACATATACAATTGAGATGATTTTCTTTAATTTTTAAGTTATAATTTCAAACTTTTTGGCAGTATATCAGAATTAAAAATGATGCATTTATATATATAAACTTTTTTTTCCGTCAATTTTTTAATCACTGACTAATTAGGACATTATTAGAACATACATAAATAAACTTGTAATTAACTTAGAGGTATGATTTTTATTGAAAATAAAAGATATTATATTGACGCATGTTCCTATGGAGAATTTTAAATTTGGCTGTAATATTTATTTAATTATAAATTTTTAAATAAAAGTTTTAAAAAATAAATAGTTTTTAACAAAAAATTAAGATTAAAATATTCATAAAAAATGTGTTTATAACAATATATGTTACATTCTCAATAGGAAACACATTCACAACTTGTGTCTACCGGACAAAATTAGAATTTTGTTAATAGGACAATTTATTAAGAAGTTATGACCGTTGGCGTAAAGTTATATAACACCAAAATGTCATTCTTCAGAAAACGCGTTTAAAGTTTACTACACTAATGAACGTGATAGAAAACAGGTTCACAAAACCCACTGTAATTAAAAAAGAATTTGAATCTCAGAAAGGAAATTGTATTATTTTAAAGGTAATGAATTCGGGAATATTTTAAAACTAAAAACCAAAAACGCAGACTTGAGTCAAATTTTGCGATTCCTAATGTATATGTATACCTTGAGCAAAACAGTTCACTTGAAGTATGAATCTGCACACATGCAATGTTTGTTCTTTAACCCTCTTAAAAATATAACCGTTTTGGGATCAGTGAAGCGAAATTGTTAAAATTGTTAAAATTCTAAAGATTGTTAACTTTTCATTAATATTCAGGGTTCCCACGGTCATTGAAAGTCATTAAAAGTGCTTAATATTTTTGAACTTGCTTTCAAGGCCTTGAAAGTGCTTGAAAATGATTTGAGGTGCTTAAAAGTTCTTGAAAATGCTTAGAGGTCCTTAAAAGTCCTTAATTTTTGCAGATGTTGTCCCAATGCAAAATTTATAAAAATACAACTCGGACTTGCTATCCCCGCGTGACCGCCACTTATCTGCAGCGTATCGGAATTTTCTGACATATTTGTATTACGCATCCACCAACTTGTAACTCTTTTGGTAGATTATACTTTATTAAAATTTTATATATAGACATGATGCCTGAAAACAAATTTTCAAAGATCCTTAAAAACATTAATTAGGTCATTAAAAGTCATTAATTTCCATTCTGTGATCTGAGTGGGAACCCTGATATTCTCTATAACTATACTAAACTTCAACTTAACTAGACATCACTTAGACGGTAGATCGTGACAGTGCTCATAAGTATTTAATCCATTTTGGCGGAGTGAAGACATAATTCTAGCCAACCCTTTTGTTCTCTACAGGGTTGTGGTTTGGCGAGAATTATGTCTTCACTCCGCCAAAATGGATTAAATACCTATGAGCACTGTCACGATCTACCGTCTAAGTGATGTCTAGTTAAGTTGAAGTTTAGTATATACTGAGAAGCAAGTTAGTTGATAGTGCTACCACTATAAATGTTGTTTGAAGGATTTCTTGCAATATATCTGATTAACTCATCTGTGGCCAAGTCGGCTCAGGACAGAAGTTGTGAAAATACTTCTTAATTATATATTTTTGGCGTCTAGTAATGTGAACTGTGTAGTAGTTACTGAATAGTTAGAAGTAGGAGAAGATATATCTCAAGTAATTATCAAAATGGCTAAATATTTGACTTCAAGTACAGTAGAATATCGATTAACCGACCTAATTCGGACCAAAGGTAGGTCGGTTAAGCGAAAATTCCGGATAAAAGAGAGTTGCAAAAAACAATAAAAGTAAATGATTTTCGTTTATTGAATACATGACTTTTAATGTTTTTTTATGACATAATTGTTGGAAATGAGTTTTCGTTGCGATAATCTTGATAATCTTTGTTTCGCTGCTCTATCCCGGAGTCTTTTTTGAAGGCAATAGTTCAGTTTGATCTGCATCCGAAGGTTGCTCTAACCATGTCAGATCTTTAGAAAAACAGTCAAAAGCCTCACCATTACTTATGTAACTTTAGAGCAAGGGAAAAGATTACGGTTTAAAAAGGAACAAATGAGTTATTACTCATTTGGGAGATTTTTGATGTCGACTAAATGATTGCTGGTTAACAGAGAGTTCCGGATAAAGGAGGGACGGTTAATCGAGGTTCTACTGTATTACTTATAATTTACATGTAAGCTAAGTATTCACTTCGTATGTTACTCTCAAACATGTTAGAAATTGTATCTTTCAATACAATTCATACTGTTCAATATACTACAATCTAATGTAAAACCCAATATATTGATGTACATAAAATTTAACATCCCCTTCTCCAATCGGGATATTTCACTAAACAGCTTCATTAAATTTCTTATTTATATGCATATGAATAAATGGCATGGACTTGAGAACAACTGAATTAAGTAATGAAAAAAGAAAGTATTGAAACAATAAATGAGAAATTATACATCGATGTATAAATATTTTTAAGCATAGATCAATATGCTTATCTTATTACCTTTTTTAGTGCATTAGTGAATAAATGAATGAAGAAATTAATTAATTATAAGGTCATTCAAGTACCATATATACCATAGATCCAAATTGAATTTTACGCATCGATATTTTTCATTTTATTACTTTGCTCATGGAATTTAAAGTTACATGCGATACAATGGCAATTTAATGCCATCGTAAGTTCATATAATCAAGTCAAGGGTGTTCTTGCAATCATTAACTAATACTAGCAAACGAACTGACATGTTTTGTAATTAGTCCAATACCAAGGCACAGAAGCCGTTCCCTTATTATTATTTTTTTAAATGATTAGACACGACCACGATTATGACTGATGGTCTCGTCTCGACTGCCTATTGAAAAGCGATCTTTTTCATTTAAAGGTTCATTGTCTTCGAATTTCCAATGCAATCCTAACCGTAATACAAAGCCTTGATATGCATTTTCATATAAATTCGTTTCTGTTTTGAAGGCCACAGAGAAAAATTCATACGTATAATAATAACTTATTTTCAAATTTCTATGCATAAGCGAGAATGAATTTCAATATCTTCATACCCCAACCCGAAAAAATTTCCTGGCTAAGTTCAACACCAGATGTGACAAATCGTCAAAGCAAAATATTTGTTAAACAGTTTGGGATAGAATCAGATTTGTTCGGTGGTTAAGATAATCCAAATACCATTCTCCTTGTCATGAGGCGCATGAAGTGAAATTTCAAAATAAGAGCAGGGTTTTCTAAGAATGAAAATGATGGTTAACCCACAAATAAAGAGTTTTATTTAATGAGTTAATTAACAAAAAGAAGGAAAGATGGATAAATCAATTAATGAATAGCTGTATTGAGACATTGAACACTTTTTGATAAGTGAATTACTAAATTGATGGATGAAGAGTCAATGAAATAATTATCATGAGGCGCAAGAAGTGAAATTTAGAAATGAACGCAGGGTTATCTAAAATTGAAATTAATGGTTAACCCACCAATAGTTCTTTTTAATGAATTAATTAACAAGTAGAGGGAAAGTTGGATAAATCAATTAATGATTATCTGTATTGAGACATTGAACACTTTTTGATAAATGAATTACTAAATTGATGGATGATGAGTTAATGAATAAATTATCATGAGGCACATGAAGTGTAATTTTACGCAGGGTTATCTAAGAATGGTTGGTTGTTTTCATATTATCTGGCGCCGTCAGCAACACGAGAGCTATAATGGGCCGAAACATTCGTCATTAGACAAGCCAACATACATTTACAAACACCCATGCCTAACACGGGACTCGGAACCCGCAACCTAGCAGTTATCTAAGAATGAAAATGATGGTTAACTCACAAATTAAGAGTTTTATTTAATGAGTTAATTAACAAATAAGGAAAAAATGGATAAATCAATTATTGAATAGCAGTATTGAGATATTCAACACTTTTTGATAAATGAATTACTAAATTGATGGATGATGAGTTAATGAATTAATTATCATAAGGGGCAAGAAATGAAATTTAGAAACGAACGCAGGGTTATTTAAGAATGAAATTGATGGTTAACCCACCAATAGTTTTGTTTAATGAATTAATTAACAAATAGAGGGGAAAAGGAATAAATCAATTAAGGTACACAACCCGAAATAATTTCCTGGCTAAGCCCAATTCTTGATGCGACAAAACGTCAAAGAAACATATTTGTTTAACAGTTTGGGAGGGAATAATATTTGTTCAGTGGATAAGAGAATCAAAACACCATTCTCCTCATCACGAGGAGCATGCAGCGAAATTTAGAAATAAGCGCAGTGTTATCGAAGAATGAAATCGATGGTTAACCCACCAATAGTTTTGTTTAACGAATTAATTAACAAATAGAGGGGGTAATGGTTGAATCAATTAATTAATAGCTGTATTAAGACTTTGATCATTTTTCGATAAATACATGACTAAATTGATGGATGATGAATGAATTGCAGCCGTGGCGTTCTTCCTGTGGTCTTTCTGGGGGACGATGGACAAGGGAGTGGCTCGCACCCTTTTGCTTGCAGTCGCACTGTGCCACACTCTGCAGGTGGTGGGTGAGTATCTGCCACTTATCCTTCTGACTTTATATATACTATACCTATTTCTACCGACGGCTGTCAAATGACCGCTTTTCACAAAAACAGTACATTCTTTTCCAGTAGATTATAAATAATACAGAATTTAGCATAGGCAATAAAACAATTCTCGCAATTATTTTTTTTTTATCGGGAAAAATTCGGTTCAATGCGCTTTTTCTTTCTTCCTTTTTTTTTTTTTTTTTTTTTTTATTTTTTTTATTTGCAATCGAATTCCGCTGTTAGACGTTGGCGAGAAAACGATTCATTCGGCTCGAATGGAATGTGAAGTCAAGACTTCCCAAACATTTTGGCTTGAAATGCGGCAGCGGAAACCAGTTTTGCAGCGCCAACCTGTGCGAGATATGGCAATGGTCTACCAAAGCCAACTATTTGGCAGAAACCTCACGATAACCATAGAAACGGAAGGAAGCTTTGACATCACAGATTTTGTTGAGTCTTTTAATCGGATTTGAGGCATTTTCTTTTCTTAATATTTAAATATCTATTTTTTTTAATTTTTTTTTTGAAGAGCTTTTGTTTTAAATATTCCGAATCGGAAAGAAATTCTTCATAAATATAAATTAATTTCACTAGTTTTTAAAAAATGCGGGAACTGCCAATTGAACACCAAATAACTATCATGTAAGAATAAAAAAATATTTCTTTCTTCGGGCTTTAGGAAGAAAAATGAAAACCTGGAATTTAATAATTTTAATTAAAGACTCAAAAGCGGTCATGTGACAGCTCTGGTAGGCTTAGTGCTATACCAAGTCCCAACTCATTCTTGTACACTTTCACTAATACAGGGTGTCCAGTGAAGACAACTCAACTCAACTCAACTTAAACAACTCAAAAACAAAGATCGATAAAAGAAGTACAGTTATGTTGAAAGCTGTAAAAATCTGACGAAATCAGTAATTTCAAAATTAGTTACAAATGTGGCGAACAGATAGCGCTCTGCTTGCAAATTTTTAGAAATATGCTAGACATTTGTCCTCTGCAATCATTCATTGCAATCAAATTGACTTCCTTTCATGTTTAAATAGAGGAACAATTCAAAGGCTGATCGCTCTGAACTTCAAAGAACTCTTTATTCATACAGTGTACAGCGCCACCTGTTTGCAATATTTGTCACTAATTTTGAAAATTTAGTTGAAGATTTTTTTACAGCTTTCACAGTAACTATACGTTTTCTCATTTTTCTGTTGATATTTGTTGTTGAGTTTGTGTTGACATCAAATAACAGATAAAACTTCTGTGCACTGGAGTACTCTTTTGGACAGCGGTAAAGTATCTGCCTCGAGATCCAATGGTCTCGCAATCGAGGCCCGTCACCCGCAACGAAAGCTGCATACGTTTTAATTGTGACCCGGACGTGATCCATTAAAGCGTATGCAGCTTCCGTTGCGGGCCTCGATCCCGAGACCATTGGCTCTCGAGACAGATGCTTTACCGCTGTGCAAAAGAGTACTCCAATGTACAGAAGCTGTATCTGTTATTTGAGGTCGCCACTAGTTATTTAATTTTAAAATCAGAAAAGTCCTTCGCTAGACTGTAAGATTAAACATCAGTGAATGGCTTGGACACAGATTTAATAAGCAAAGAATTCATTAAAAAAAAAAAGAATCTATAAACCAGAGTTGATTAATGAAATGTTTATTGACTCGTCAAATTGCCCATTCCGAAAACTATTTCGAGCAAAAAATAGAAGTAGTTAATCAAAGGAAAGATATAGAGGGCGCTGTTCTGAATAAAAGTTAATCCAAATATTCTACTGAGTATTTTAGCGAAGTGTAGCTTTACAACTGTTATTGTTAATTCTCATTACAATATCGAAAATTTTAATGCTCAATCCTTCGAAAAAAGAAGGGGAGGGTGTTCAAATTGTTCTGGTTCAGTGGAATTTACAACAGAAGGCACATCTTCTTTCGGCGAACTCCAAATTCGAATGAAATTTCTTGGCTACTGATTGGGCGGCACATACCGCCATCTGGTGGGACTTGTGATCACCAGAATCAGTTCCAACCAATTATTTCAAAAGTTCTTATTGTATATTTAATAGTTTTTATGCTTATTAAGTGCTGATATTACTATTAAAGACTGATATCTGGTAAATAACGATATTCTCTTGTGAATGGCAGAATTCGCATATTCATTTGGTATGTCCGAAATATTTGCTAAATATTGTTATGAATTTTTCCACTGAGGCAATGATGGCACAGTTTTTTAAATAAAAACTATTATTTAATCACTTTAGAAAACTCACAAAATTTATTCAAAGGCAACTCTCAAGCTTCAACACAAGCTTTAACAAAAACAACTTCGAATACAGCGATTATCAGGGCCTGATTTACCATTAGGCCCACAAGGCCCGGGCGCATATTACCATTCCCTACTCGCTGTTGGGTCACAGAGGGGAAAGGATCACTTTCATTGGTTGCTTAACTGGTGTCGGCAATGATGTCACCCAAGTCACTGACTCACTGTCCTCTCTCTTTCTCCCTTTCGTGTTCAACTTCGTTCGCTTTTGTTTCATTTCACGCTGACTAAAAATTACTATTCATCGTGTGCTAATATTATTAGCACTTTATAATAATAATTTTTAATATGAATTTTTAATTGATATTATTATAATATCAAACTGCTACTTTGGGGTGCTTTTATTCAACATAAAAAGTATATTTTTTCATAATTACATTGGTAAATATACCATTGTCCGATAAAAGTAATGTATTTAGGAGACACATGCGCATCTATTAGAAGGCAATATAAATGAAGCCATCAGAAATAGCAGCATGTTATCAATCTAGATATTGTTATACAAGGATATAACGCGTGAGCAAAGATATGATTGCGAAAAGTTTCTTTATGACTGCTTTATTAATTTTTCTACAAATGACTATCAGTTACCTAATTTGTACAAAAACCAATATAAATAATCGAGTACACAAAAAAAATTACATTTAATAGGATTTTATTAAAAATATTAATAGATGAAAATACATTCAATATAAAGCAAATACATAATATACAATTAATAAAACTTCACAAAATAAATTATATTTAATAGATTTTTATTAAAAGTATTAATGAATTACAATCTTCTTCCACGGTATGCTTTAAAGATGCCATTAAATGTAATTTAATATATATGTATAAATAAACAAAGTACGTGGATGATATTCCGCCATTTTGTTTAATATTGTGATAACTTTTGTTATTTTTAGAGAGAAAAAAAATTGTTTTTTAAACCGAAAAAAAAAAAAAAAAAAGGCGTAAAAGTTATTTCCAAACATATTTTGATACTCACTGTAATACTCGTTTATTGCTCATTCATTAACATAAGTCGATAGACGAAAACATTCGAAAATAACTTTCTGTACCATTCATAATTTTCTTCTTTAGAAAACAATTATTTTAAGCATATGAACAAAATGAATTATTTCTTTTAAACGGGTTCTTAAGTTCTAAATACTTTCCTTTTCAGCAGAATTGAAAAAATAATGTAATTCATAGTTTTTAATTTAAAAAATAGTAAATCTCAATTTTGAAATATCTTGGGAAGTTTCTGAGAATGGTAAAGAAATCCAAAAAAAGTTTCGCAATCGACGGATATGCAACCGCTTAAATCCCTCCACTTCGCAGGTGACGTCATTGCCGACACCTGCTAAATAACCAATGAAAGTGCTCCTTTCCCCTCTGTGACCCAACAGCGAGTAGGGAATGGTAATATGCGGCCCGGGCCTAGGGGCCAAAAAATTTGGGGGCCCCCAAATTTTGAAAGTTTTCTGAAAATTTTAAATATAATGGTCTTTTTATGGGAAGTACTGAACAAAAATAATAATTTTTTTTTAGTTACACATCCGCAAATTCCATATTTTTTATAGTCACAGAGAGTTAAGTTAGATAGGTTAACCTAATAAAACCTAATTAAGCAAATCTTTCCGGTTCAGCCAATCATATACAACTTCTTCATATGTACACGGAGACAAGGGCTTTACGCCGCTGTTCTCCTGCTCTCGCCTCTTGTAAAGAGATGTTCACCAACCATATACAACTTCTTATATTATGAAATGAAAGAGTCTTTGTGGTTGGTTTACAGGTTCTTCCGTGGACTTTTTTGGCCCTCCTTTTTGGCGAGATCGTAGAAACAGTGGAAAGGTTACTTTGTATTATTTGCAATTATTGTTATAAAATTAAGAAATCTTTATTATTATATAATTTGTGGACCCTTTGGTAAAATGTAAGTTTAAAATACAGGAAAGTGTGAAAGTAAACTATGAGTTTTAATTGTAAAAAGTTTGTCTTAACGAATGTAGCTTAATCTGGTAATATTGTGACGTAAGGAAATAAATATTTGCTATTGGGGGCCCCTCTCTGAATATTGGGCCTACAGTAAAAAAAAATTCTAAATCGGGCCCTGGCGATTATACAAGCTCACTCCAATAGGTAAACAAAGCGATCAGATTTCATCGAAGTCCGAAGTCAATCTGTCAACTTTCCCGTTCCCCGGTCCTATTTATACAGGCGCGAGAGAACATTCTCGAAATATCCAGCCAATTTGTCGAAAAAGAAACACCTCGAAATTTCTGGATTGCTTTAGGTGTTGCCACCTTTTTCTAACTTGTATTATCGCTGTTAATAAATGAAATAAGATAAAATAAATTACAATAGAATTTTAAAATAATACGTCACACTATATACAGACAATTTGTGCAACAATATCATTACTTTTCACTTACACCGTCAAATGTTAACAAGCATTGATGGTGAATGTTAAATAAAACAATTTTTGTTACTTTAAGACAAAAATGCAACTTTTTAACGCTTTATTATAAAAACATATTAAAATATCAGAAAAAATAAGAAAAAGAATTGCAAATAAGAGACGTTATAAAATTTTATTTATTGAAACAACTACATTTTTATGACACTTTGAATTTCACAAGAATCCCTTGCTTTTACCATCATTTAGTGAAGGAATACTTCTTTTGGAAATTATAGCTACAGCTGTTTCCCTCAACGAGATTTCATGAGAACTCTCCTCTGGGAAAAGTATTTTTCTCTACAAATTATGAACTGATTATGAGTTAAAAACTTCTTGAGGATTATTATCTTTGTTTGCTATTGCATAAAAGCCGGAGTCTTCTATTCCACGAACACATTCCGACATGGGCGTCGCCAGGATGTTGCAAGGGGGTGCTCTTGCACCCCCCCCCCCCCCCGGCTCTTGAAAATTTAAAAAAAAAATGAGTGAAAAGGTGTAATTTCCAAGATAAAAAAAAAAGCACATATGCTTTTTATGATTTTATGTTACCGTGAGCATTTGTTTTTCTATTATTTTAGTCTTTTGTTTCATGTCGTTTTTTTATAGCTACTTGCGTAACGATTTTCTAGCGCCTGTTGTCTAGGATTATTGGAGGCTGAGTAGAAGTATTTATTCCTTTTATTGTATAATCATTTCCTGTGTAGCTCTCAAAATTCTAGGAAAATGTTTTACTTTTTAAGTCATCAGTTATACTATCTTGAAATCTATTTTTAGAATTCAATTGAACATATCCAATGCTGCCTTTATGTTTCATTTTAAATATTTAAAAAATTATTTCCGAAACTGCTAAGAAATAAAATGTTACTCTTTTGTATATTTGCATCTACATGTTCCTCTGTTCTAAACACTGTCTCTTGAGTGCAGTGAGATCTAGAGGGATGATAAAAAAAAAAATCTTTAAAATTATATTTTTTAATATTTTTAGTATTGTTTTCTCTTTAACAGGGATGTGCTTTCAAAAATATTTACCATGATTTTTTTTTTAACTATTCTCAAATTGTATAATTGATAATGCATAATTATTAATTAACATTTTTAAAAATTAATGATTTTTAAAAAAATCTAGTCTTGCACCCCCCTGGAAATATACCTGGCAGTGTCCATGCATTCCGAGCATCTGTCGTAGGTGTGAAATCTTGTTTTACCACTTCCCTTTCTTTTTCTTTTTTTGTGCAACTTGTTATATATATTTAATCAAACCTTCGACCATTACCCCGACCCCCCGTCGTCCCCCCCCCCAAAAAAAAAAAATCCTGGCAACCGGCTTGTCTGTAGACCACGACTTGTAGTCATCCGATAACATCAATTTGAGCAGAAAAAATCTGGCTGGGTTTTCTCGACTTCTCATTTCGACCAGATCTCTTATCTCTGTACTTCATGATACATCGGCAAAAATCTTAAAGTATAATATAACCAACTGTTTGGTCTTTCACCGACGTATTCCATGAGTGTCGACATGCTTTTTTGACATTTCTAATTTAGGTCTTTCATGGTAACATATATATATACCATCGATATAGATAAACCACCGGATAGACTGCTTAACGCTGGGAAAATGAAGCCGTTGCCAGATCGTTGGGTGGAAAATAAAATACCGATTGCTGAGGATTGAAAATAAAATTTTGGGTTGTACACAGCAGAACTGTCAATAGTAGACCTTAATTAGTAATAATGTGAAAAAAAGTGTCTACTCTAGCACTTTACAAGGTTTCTAGCATTCCCGCCCAACTATAAAAGTGAACTGTGATTGGTTAATCGTCCACCCATCATCATCAACCACCGGCGCGTTTTTACCTTTGCATTAACATCGGAGCAGTCTATCCAGTTGTTTATCTATATCGATGATATGTACATGTCCCACGTGAAGCACCAATGAGATTTTAAGGGCCTACTGAAAATAGAGAAACGATTGGAGATAAAAGAAGGTTTCATGTTTGACGTTTTTTTTTTTAATTAAATGTTTTCGTCTTTGTAAAATCTAACGCTGCGTTTCATACTTTTAGTCGCTGATCAGACATTTTTTTTTTTTTTTTTTTTTTTAAACATGTTACGAGGAAAAGTTAAACTACTAAACGACGATTTTACGACATCACATATCACACATTACAACACATCTCACATCAATGTGCTACCTCTGTGTCAATGAGCACCTATGTTTATGTTCAATATCAATAAGGAACAATGTGCTATCATCAACATCAATATGCACCTAGGTATTGTTTATGTTCAATATCAGTAAGGAACAATGTGCTATCATCATAAATATGCACCTAGGTACTGTTTATGCTCAATATCAATAAGGAACAATGTGCTATCATCATCAATATGCACCTAGGTACTGTTTATGTTTAATATCAGTAAGGTACAATGTGCTATCATCATCATCATCATCAATATGCAATTAGGTATTCTTTATGTTCAATATCAATAACGAACAATGTACTATCATCATCATCAATATGCACCTATAGGTACTGTTTATGCTCAATATCAGTAAGGAACGATGTGCTATCATCATAAATATGCATCTAGGTACTGTTTATGCTCAATATCAATAAGGAACAATGTGCTATCATCATCAATATGCACCTAGGTACTGTTTATGTTTAATATCAGTAAGGTACAATGTGCTATCATCATCATCATCATCAATATGCAATTAGGTATTCTTTATGTTCAATATCAATAACGAACAATGTACTATCATCATCATCAATATGCACCTATAGGTACTGTTTATGTTCAATATCAGTAAGGAACAATGTGCTATCATCATAAATATGCACCTAGGTACTGTTTATGCTCAATATCAATAAGGAACAATGTGCTATCATCATCAATATGCACCTAGGTACTGTTTATGTTTAATATCAGTAAGGTACATTGTGCTATCATCATCATCAATATGCAATTAGGTATTCTTTATGTTCAATATCAATAACGAACAATGTACTATCATCATCATCAATATGCACCTATAGGTACTGTTTATGCTCAATATCAGTAAGGAACGATGTGCTATCATCATCAATATGCATCTAGGTACTGTTTATGCTGAATATCAGTAAGGAACAATGTGTTATCATCATTATCAATAAGCACCTAGGTAATGTTTATGTTCAATATCAGTAATGAACAATGTGCTATCATCATCAATATGCACCTAGGTACTGTATATGTTCAATATCAGTAGGGAACACTCACCCTCTTTCTTTCTTTTTCAGCCCTTGTGATGTCATATTGGGGTCACATGACGAGCCTACGTATCCTTTCATATGTGATTCTACGCAGCCTGCTCGTTCTTCCCAACGCATACTTCTACAGGAACATCGGCTTCTGCGGACTGCGCATGCGCAAGTCGAACTCGTTCAACAATCTGAGAGACTGCGGCGCCTTCAACACAAGCAGCAGCCTCGGAAAGTAGACTGCAGTCGCAATAGAACATTTCGCCGCTCCAAAACACATTGAGAAATATTTGGCCACCTCCTCACGATAGTATTATATATCTTTTACATTTTTTTTTGAAAAAATATCGACTGGTAAGAAGGACTCTAAGAAATTATTAGTTTTTCTTGTACAAAAGTTTCCATTTTTAAATCCTTTATATTAACTTCCATTTGGTTTGTGTGTAGGGGTGTATCTGCGGAGGTCGTCATCCAATCAGGCTAAAACTTGGCAGATAGGTTCGATGTCTATGACAATGCATTCTATCAAATTTTGGTGGCTGTCACTAAAAGAACGTTTTTACGGAATTTTAATAAATCAACTTACAGTCATCAAATCACGCTGAAAGAGCATTTAACCGGTCATTGAAGAAACTCTTTCCTGTTGCCAAAATTTTTTTAATAAATGAACAATAAAATTGTTTTAATCAGAATAAATAAAAGATGTTTGGAGGCGAGGGCATAAATTCACATTCATTTTTAAAGAATAAATTTTGAAAAATAGTTTACCACATATTTTCTTGATAGAGATTTTTTTTTAACATTTCAAATTAGACGCCAACACCAAGTACACTGGCAGCAGAAACCTTTCCTTGTTAATGAATATAGAAATTGGCAATGCATATTAAGGATTTATATTAAAAACTTTTTTCATGGTTTATGTTATTACAACTACGAAGAAAATAATTTTAAATTCGTATTTTGAAGGTAAACGTGAAAGGAAACAAGCAAGTTTTACTCCTAATCATTAGATTGTCCTTAAAAATATGGTCATTGATGACCATATTACAGTGATCACATTGTAATAAACTCAAATTATATCGAGACTGAATCTTTATGGAGAGTGATTTGAGGTACTTACATTATTTAACATGAAAACTTGCTATTGGCCAATAAAAGCAATCCAGTCGAAACTATATACTCCAAGGTATACTCCTAACAGTCCATTAACTCCCTCTGATAATTTATGAATTTGCGTTTAATTTAGTGAATAATTAGTAATTCGTTTAACGTATATCGTCAATTTTGGTTTCGGTGCGTCATTGTTCCTAACAATGTTGGCAATGATCTCCAATGTTGAGCTACACTGAACTCTATTGTTACAGCATTATATGGGTTCATTGCTTGATTTTAATTTGGCCTATTGTTGACTGCATTTGATATAAAGCGTTTACATAGCAATACTTTTATATGTATGTATTCAAAGCAGTATAAGTATGCTCCTTCGGTACGTTTAATCTTTCCTTCCCATAATTTTTTTTTTTTTTCTAAATCAAATAATTTCTTTGCAAAGTGAATTTTACAAGTGTGATTATTGAGTACTGAACTGTATCTTCTAGAGAGCGATATGGATAAATAACTGGATTGACTGCTCCGATGTCAATGTAATGAGAAAAAAGCGTCGGTGGTTGATGATGATGGGTGGATGGTTAACCAAACACAGTTCACTTTTATATAAGGTGAGACCGAAAAGTAAGGTGACTGATGTCATAATAATCACTGTGTTATATATTTGCAGATAAATACATCGCTGTCCTTCAAAGTAGTTCCCGCCGTCTACAATACACTTCTGACAACGTTCATACAAGTTCTTGAAACTTCTGAAAAAGTCCTCCTTTGAGACTGTCTTAAGTTCCTTGGTAACAGCAGCCTGAATGTCCGAGATGCTTGAAAATCGGTTTCCCTTCAGTGCCAATTTCAGTCGTGGAAAGAGAAAAATATCTGCTGGCGCTAGATCAGGGGAATAAGGAGGGTGTAATACTGTAATACTAGTATTACACCCTCCTTATTCCCCTGATCTAGCAGATTTTTTCCTCTTTACACGACTGAAATTGGCACTGAAGGGAAACCGATTTTCAAGCATCTCAGACATTCAAGCTGCTGTTACCAAGGAACTTAAGACAGTCTCAAAGGAGGACTTTTTCAGAAGTTTCGAGAACTTGTATGAACGTTGTCATAAGTGTATTGTAGACGGCGGGAACTACTTTGAAGGACAGCGATGTATTTATCGGCAAATATATAACACAGTGATTATTATGACATCAGTCACCTTACTTTTCGGTCTCCTCTTGTAGTTGGATGAGAATGCGAAAAACTTTGTAAAGTGCTAAAGTAGATATTTATTTTTTTTTGCACATTATTACTAATTAAGTTCTACTATTAACATTTCTGCTGTGTACAACCCAAAATTTTATTTTCTATCCGTATTTTTTATCCACCCAATGGCAACTGGTTCTTTATCCCAGCGTTAAGCAGTCTATCCAGTTGTTTATCTATATCGATGGAATTGAGTGGATTCACAATAGTGATCTGTATAGATTGAGAGGCGACTGCAAGACCCATCGAACATAATTCCGAATTTTGTGCAGAATATGTGGAGAAAAGTTAGTAAATTACGGATCCACTGGTCTGCCGTGGAAAAAATGACCGAAACTGGTCAAAAATCAATTTTGAATGTGAACTAAATCCGTTTACTTTATTATCCTCTATATCTGGAACCATTATATAATAGTATATACATAAGTTTTAATTAGGTAGTACTGTTATGTATAAAGTTTCATTGCAGTTTTTAATTCTTCCAAATGTTCATTTGTGCAAATATCTTTTTTTTTTCTTTCTGTTTATTGATGTCATCATTTAAGTAGACTTAGTGGTTCCTTTATTAATGAAGTGTGTGCTATGAAAAAGCACTATGTGTAAAACATTGCACCTTGCGTTTCACTGTGAATAAAAATTGGTATAATGCAAATATTTTACCATGTGAGCATTTATCACAGCTTTCAGAATGTGTGTTATTTTTTAATATATTTGTATATCCCCCTTGATGTGTGTAGAAGAAAAATATATATCTTTTTATTTTAAGGGGACTGTTAAGGCCAAAAATTTCAAAATTTTCTATTTTTATAATATAGTGGAAATATATCGCCTTCAATTCTAGCTTTCAGTACATACCTTACTTTTGCTGATCCGAGAAGAACTAAGAATATTATTTGAGTTTTTGTAAGCGCGCATATCAGAAATCGTATGTATTTCAACTTCTTAAATTGCATTTTTCTCTTCATGTGTATTTTAAGATTTTTAGGGTATTCGATTTGTTCCTTGCGATTCAAAAGTTGATGTATTTTTTTTTTTAATTTGGAGATATTGTTTACTATAGTATTTTGAACACAATTGTGCGTGGATTTTGGAATCTGGTATTTTTTTATTGTTTTACCGCAATTTTCGTAATGCTTCTATTTAAAAAGTTTACATTTTTTGCCGTTGTACGAATGTTTTACTTTTAAATAATTAACTAATGAGTCAAATTCAAAATCCATGCACAATTATGTCAATATTTATTCAATTAGCTTGTACAAAAAAATTGAGACAGATTGCAAAAAATTTGAATCGCAAGGAGCGTTTTTAAAATTACGGAAAAAACGCTAAATTTTTCAATAAAAATTTAATTTCTTGAAAAAAAATCAATATAAATTTTTGAAATTTTAGGTTGTGTTTCATCTAATTGCTATTGAACTGCACAAAAAATTTCATGAATTTTAGACAAAAATTTAAGAATTTTTATTTTTGACTTAACAGTCCCCCTTAACCATATAAACATAGTGTCCACTATTTCTCATATTGCAAACATTGTTTACAGGGTTCTTACGGTCATTGAAAGTGCTTAATATTTTTTAACTTGTTTTCAAGACCTTGAAAATACCTAAAAATGCTTAGACAGTGTTCCCACGGTCATTGAAAGTCATTAAAAGTGCTTAATATTTTTGAACCTGTTTTCAAGGCATTGAAAGTACTTGAAAATGCTTTGAGGTGCTTAAAAGTCCTTGAAAATGCTTGGAGGTCCTTAAAAGTCCTTAATTTTTGTGTATATTGACCAACTTCAAAATTTACAAAAATGCAACTCAAAATTGCTAGACCCCGCGTGACCGCCACTTATTTGCACTGTATTGGAATTATCTTATATATTTGTATTACGCATCCACCAACTTGTAACTTTTTTTGGTGGATATATACTTTATTAAAAATTTATGTATACACATGATGCCCGAAAACAAATTTTCAAAGGTCCTTAAAAATATTATTTATAAATAAATTTATCATTGAAAAGTTCTTGATTTTCATTCTGTGATTTGAGTGGGAGCCCTGGTACAGAAAAAAATATACTTCTTTTTATTTTAACTATATAAACAGAGTTCAGTATTTCTCATATTACAAATATTGTTTAGTTCATTATTATAAAATAAAAATAAATTGTTTAATAAATTACCAGAAGCAAATACTTGGTAGGAATTCTGTTCCACAGTTTTGTAAATAAAAAAAAATATTGTTAAAAGCATTAAACTAATAATGTTTTGTAAAACATAACAAACGATTGCATCTAAAAAAAATTCATAGTTATCATGAATTTGGTGGCAACACAGATATTTAGTAAATCAATCATAAATCAATGCAGAATTTTTTTTTATTTTTCTGTGGTTCACCCCATGCCTAAAACAACCAAAGTGGGGAAAAAGCAAAACAAAGGATTCAAAATATAACACATTTCCCAAACTTAACAAATTTGTTTATTGGAATGCAGTTTGAAGTACATTTCTTATAAAGTTATAGAATATTTTTTTGAAAACTAGCAATCCAAAAAGTACTTTTGGTACAGGAAAAAATACGATATTTAGAAAAGGAAATTCGTTCATTCATGTTTTGGCAGTAGAATTCAAGAACCGAAGAGTCTCCGAAATTTAAAGGGGTGGAGCACACTTGTTTTAGGAGAAGGGGGAGAGAAATTCCAATCAAAATTTAAACTTTCCGATAATGGTCGAGACAGGTAACTCATTGTATGCATTTTTCGTACTGAATCGAATAGCATAACTTAATGATTAAAACGCTCATTTTTAAGATATAATGGAATTTGTGGAAAAAAATACTCGAAAATCTTTAAAAAGCACCAAAATTCTTTTTATTGCTCAAAAAGCTTCTAATTTGCATGTAATTATTGATTGTCATCTTTTTACTCATATAAACTAACAACTCAAGAGTCAGTTTCTGAGTTTATTTAGTTATGAATACGAAACTGCCCACGATTACCATTGTCCAGTCATCAAATTCAGTGTTGCTTCAGGTCACACCTTTGCAGTTTCTACAAAGAGCATAAAACCGCACTCCACTTTTGACACAATATCAGTGTCGAGAGGAGCAGGCTCTTTTGCAAGTAAGAAATAAGCTTAAATATTGCATCAGCATAAGCAATCAGCACGAAAAATGCATAAAAATAAGACCTCACTCAACCATTGTCGGAAAGTTTAAATTTTGGAGGAACTTTCCTTCTCTTCCCCCTTCAAAAAGTGTGATCCACCCCTTTAAATTTTGGCGACTCATCAGATCATGAATTCCACTGCCAAAACGATGTTTTAAAGTCAATTTTATGAATGAACGAATTGTGTTTTTTTGTCGATTTGTGTTGTAAACCAGCATTTGCAGGCCGATCGAGTGATTTTGTAATGCCTTTAGAACTGCATCAAAGACTTTTGGCCAAACTTTTATTTCATGCTCATTTTGTAGAAGAAAAAAAAAAAAAAAATTTAAATACAATAGGCGATTTTCAGACGATTTTGATTTATTGCAAGAAAGACGTGTATCTTCAAAATAAAGCAATCGTAATTGCCTAAAAGCTGAAGTTTGACGTTAAACCATAAAGTTTTTTATTGTTTCGATAGAAGCCTTTTCATTGTTAAATTGCATTATTCTTTTTATATCAAGACAATGTCGACGCCCTTGTATAATAGATTCGGCGCCGAATGTGGCAACCCGTCGACAAGGTTTTTCGTTAACCCTAGTGATTGTTTGAATTTGGCAACACGGCGTGTTTTTGACGGCATTTTGAATTTGGCGACCCAGCCTTTTAACATCATTTTCAATTTGGCGATTTTTTTTAAAAGTCGCCAAGGAGGATCGTACTGTAAATTTTAACCAAATCCCGCTTAATTTCCATTGTTATGTGTGGGTATAGATGCAGAAGCAAATTAATAATTGTTGTGATGGTTCTCCTTAAATATGACATAAATAAAAGTAATTGTATTAAATAACATTATTCCATTTGTTTTTAAGGTAGTAGTCTGGTAACTTGGGTTCAAAAAAAATCGAATTTTTTTTTTTTGCTTAATTTGAAAGTACAATGTCTTGAGAATATACTGTGAAAATTTCAGACAGAAATTCGAAATATTTCGGGAGTTATAACGAGTTTCCTAGAGCGCCTCGGAGTCCAACCTTTAAGGTCGACCGGCAGCTGCAACCGCTTGGACCCTTCTATTGTTTGCGCTTTTAGTATATTTAAGTTAAAAGAAGCCCGAAAGAGTCGAAGAGCGGACAAAGTTGCGGAGAATGATGCCTATGAAGAGGATGAAGGCATATTATACGCTCCAGGCAATAGACGATTGACGTAAGTATAAGTTTACTTATGAAAATTTGTTGTTGAACTTTAAACGCGTTTTTCTCAAAACATTGTTTTTCTGGTCGGCCCGGGTCCTAACTTTTTTTCTACTGAACCGATTGCTTTCAAATTTTAACAGGCTGTTCTACACACTTATAGTTCTCGTCGGTACTAACGAGAATTTTTTTTCACCCCTAACTTTTTATTTTACAACCCTTTCTTTGCTAAAATAAAAGGACTTTTTTTTTTTCAAAGTCCGCCATTTTGTTATTTACCCTTGAAATTTAACTTCAGTAGTTCAGACCAGAATGACGTGTCTATAGATTAAGAATAATCAAGAATATTTGATTTCAGATAACAACAAGAGCCAAAATCACCCGGGCCACCCACGTGCATTTTTTTTGAGGTTCCAACTTGGAGTGACAATAATAATAGTAATAAACTATTAAATTTTTTCAAATATTTTTTTTATTTTTTTTTATATTTTCAATATGTAAATAAAAACACTATAAATATTCAAGATAATTCATTTTTATTTTCCTATAAAAAAACCACCCTCCAAAGAAGTCATGAAAATAGGCATAAGTTACCAGACTACTACCTTAAAGCACTCACTCACTTAGTTGTTGTGTTTGCTCGAAGAATTATCTCTCGAATCTATTAATGTGAAAGATCAAAATGCAATTGTTCAATGAAAGTGTGACCCAGTGGTTATTATCAATTGTTTGTATTTTCTGAAAACATATGTGTATAATAAATGTATGTATTTTCATTTGTGTTATTAATCATTCGTAAAAAAAACTAGGGGTTGTGAAACAATGCACAATAGGGTGAACCGAAAATGGTAAAAAAAAAAAAAAAATCGAAATTGTTTTGGGAGTGGCGCGGAAAAGTTGTCTAATGGGTCAATTAGAACACACACAAAATTTCGTCAATTTTGCTCAATATCTAGCCTCGCCCCTCTGGCATTGAAAATGTAAAAAGTGACAAAAAATGCACTTTTAAGTCATTTTTTGAAATTTTTTGAAAATTATGCTTAAAAACCGGCGTTGGTACAGCATGGAATAGTTGCCTAATGTATCAGTTAAAACACGCAAAAAATTTCGTCCATTCTGCTCAACATTTCGCCGCGCCCCTCTTGCTATGAACAAATAAGTGCCAAAATGTCACAAAATCGTTCAATAAGGTTGAACTTTAGGGTGGACCAAAATAATTTTTTTTCGAAATCGGTTTTGACATAGCGTGGAAAAATTGTCTAATGGGGTCAATTAAAACAGACAAAAAATTTCATCAATTTTGTTGAATATCTAGCTGCGCCCCTCTGGCTTTAAAAAAGTCCAAAATATACAAAAAATGCACTTTTAAGCCATTTTTTGAGCATTTGTTTAAAATTTCTTAAAAACGCATTGGCATAGCACGGAATTGTTGCATAATGCGTCAGTTAGGACACACAAAAAGTTTTATCAATTTTTATCCCGCCCATCGGAGTAAAAGATTAAAAATAAGGACGAAAAGCAGCGTACTTTGAATGGGTCAGTTAGAAACCACTTAAAAATATCGTCGATGTTGCTCAATATCTGGCTACTCCTCCTGGCATTTCAAAAATCACAAAAAATAAATAATATGCATATTAAAAATCAAAAGTATATTTATTAGTATAATACTTATTCATATTTAGAAATCGAGAAATTAAAATATTATTAAGTAAACATGAGTAGGCCTAATCCTTATAAAGTTTAGTCTTCCGAATAGTAATGCCCCTAATTATCAAATGTCGGAAGTTTTCTTCGTGCTTAAATCTCACAGCTCGTATATAACCGTCTTTTGCAGCATCACCACAAACTTTCGTTAAAGCTTCAGATGTGAGTTTAACACATCTCTCGATTACTTGCGTGTGACATATAAACTTCTCAATTGGTATTATACACTGTTAAAAAAATGTGTCCACCTTGCACCAAAATTTGGTTCCCATTTAGCTGCCACCAACATTTGGTGCTTAGTTTCGCGATTTAATGGTGCTTACGGTCCGAGGTTGCACCATTAAATCGTGAAACTAAGCACCAAATGTTGGTGGCAGCTAAATGGGAACCAATTTTTGATGCAAGATGGAACAAAATTTTTAACAGTGTAGGAACCGGTTCTTTCCACATATCTCATAATTCTTCATTTTTTATAAAAAAATAGTAAGTGGTGGTTCTGTTATGGTGTACTTTGACCTGTCAATGAGATCAATGTAATCAACGGCATTAAAGTGTACCTATGTATTATATACGATGGTACCGAAAACCCAACCGATGAGCTTCGTGTAATCGTAAAGTTTGTAATTTCGGTTTATGCACCAATGTGGTTCGAGATAAAAATAAAACCATATTTCACGGTGGGGTGCGATACGTCTGAAAGATGATTGCTCTCTCAAGGCTTGACCATGTCAAGAAAATTACAGACAAAAATGTTTTCAAACAATGCATATTTTGTCCATCCGTAAAGTATGCTAGTGGCAATGCTAATGGATTTTCGGTAGTATATCCGAGAATTTGAAGTGAGGTGAGTCCTGAATATCAGAAATAAGAAATCCAAAGACATACGGCCGATCAAACGGTATAGTGGTTAGTAGGCCTGGGCGATGTTAACATTTCTGCATCGTGATATATCGGGAACCAAACATCACGTTGTCACGATACATCGCGATGTTAACTATGTGTATATATTTTTTTTACAAAATACTACAAAACAATGATTTCATAACACGTTATATAGCCGAAAGTTATGCTTACTTAGCTTTGTAAAATTTTATTAAATTCATGTATGGAAGTTTATTTTAAATAACATGAGCAGCGGCCGAATTATTTTCAGGGGGATACACAAAACACCCAGTATAAGCCGGTTATTATTATTGTTTTTGTTTTAATCCGGATATTTCAATTTCTCTATCTTAATGAAGTTTTACTTCAAGGTCTTGTATTTGATGACTATTAAATAAAAATCAAAACGTTTTCCAAGTGTTGAGAGAACAACATAAATAATGTTCAAACAATAAATCGAATACTTCTTTTATGGAATCTCCAATATTACTAGACTGCTGGCGCCACCTCGCAATTTCAATTCTCATAGCACATACGTAAGGTGGATACGTTTACCACGATGCGGTTTTTTCTGATGAATTATCAGGCATGCGCAAAAGCTAATGGAAATCATCTCAAACGGCCCGATGTCGACAGTTTCACTATGTTTCTATACAATATTGGGAACATCGCGCATATGCAGGGCAGGGTGGATAGGATTATCACGATGTGAGCTTGCTGATGAAGTACCGCGCAAAAGCAAACGGAATTCGTTTCAAACTGCGCGGTGTCGACTGTTTCAATACGTTTCTATAGTATCTTAGGAACACCGCGCATGAATCGTGGCACGGTTCTTCGTCCTTGAAGTGCTAGGCAAGTATCGTTAAGAAAGATCGTGATGTGTCGGTTTTGAGAAAATAATGACACCGGTTTGACGATGTTGATTTCACACCAGTTTTTGCCGATGTATCGATGCATCGCCCAAGCCTAGTGGTTAGCATACTAGCTTCTAGACCGCGAGGTTGCGGGTTCGAGTCCCGTGTAAGGCATGCGTGTTTGTAAATGTATGTTAGCTTATCAAATGACGAATGTTTCGGTGTATTATGGCCCTCGTGTTGCTGACGGAGCCAGATAATCTGAAAACAACAACAACTGAAGACATACGCTTCATCAAACCTCCTGAACTCTTTTTTAATGCCTTTGATTACATTGATCTCATCGACTGCTCAAAGTACACCATAACAGTACCACCGCTTAAAATGTTATAAAAGATGAAGAATTGGAATATATGTGGAAAGAACTGGTTCCTATAATACCATTTGAGAAGTTTCCATGTCACACACAAGCAGTAGAGAGGTGTGTGTTAAACTCATAAGATGATGTGTTAAACACGTAAGATGATGTGTTAAACTCGTAAGATGATGTGTTAAACTCGTAAGATGATGTGTTAAACTCGTAAGATGATGTGTTAAACTCGTAAGATGATGTGTTAAACTCGTAAGATGATGTGTTAAACTCTTAAGATGATGTGTTAAACTCGTAAGATGATGTGTTAAACTTGAAGCTTCAACAAAAATTTGTAGTGATGCTGCAAAATATGGTTATATACAAGCTAAGATTCAACCAAGAAGAGAACGTCCAATATTTGTTTATAAGGGGCAGTACTATTCTGAAGACTGAACTGTATAAGCATTAGGCCTACTCTTATTTACTTTATAAAATTTAATTTCTCGATTTCTAAATATAAATAAGTATTATACTAGTAAATATACTTTTGATTTTTAATTTGCATATTTTTTTATGTTTGTGATTTTTGAAATGCCAGGATGAGTAGCTATAGATATTGAGCAACATTGACGACATTTTTATGCGGTTTCTAACTGGCAAATTCAAAATACGCTACCATTCGTACTTATTTTTACTCAGAAGGGCACCACTAGATTAGATACTGATCGAAATGGATGAAACTTTTGTGTCCCATATGCAAAACTGACCCATTATTCAACCATTCCGAGCTATGAAAATGCTAGTGTTTTTTTTTTTTTTTTTTTTTTTAAATTTAAATAAAAAAAAAAATCACCAAAATGGAGATTTTGGCAATACACTTTTCGATAATCCTTATATTATCCTTTATTATAAGCGAAACTGAAAGGAGAAGAAAAACAGATCGTTGATGAGGTATGTTCAGAGAAAGAGAACTCAGTTTTGAAGGCATTCATTCTTCAACTTTTACGAATTTAAAATAATTTTACGGGAATTTCAGAGGTGGGGATGTTTAAAACACCTTATAAGAGGCATTACTACAGCGATTTTTATCAAAATCGTTAGAGCCGTTTTTTAGAAATCATTGAAAAACATGATTTTTTCTATCTTATGCACATGCGCGATTTTGAAGAAAGCCTTAATGGTAGGTCTCATGGACGCCACTAACCCTCATACCAAATATGAACATCGCAGGTCAATTTGTTTCTAGAGTTAAGCTGACCACAAAAACACATGCACACACACAGAGACATTTTTTCTAGATCACTTTTTTGAAATCAGGATGTTCCAAAACGTGGAAAATGCAAAAATATCAAAAATATTTTGTTGACCTAATGCTATACTTTCATTACCCAATGCATAAATGCATATGGGTAATTGAATGCAAAAATATCAAATTGGATGCGTCAAATAATTTTCCTTACTCTTCAATATTGTCATCACTGTCTGGTACTTTAGCTGATATCACAATCCAATAATTAGTAGTGTCATAAAGAGACAACGGCAAAGCTTTTTTCTGCAAAACAGGAGAAATAAACATCTGGAAAAAGAAATTAAAGATATTTCACAATTTCTAAAAGTATCATGTGACATGCGTAACCTAACGAGAGATGATTGTCACCATAGTCATATAGTAGCTAGTACATTTCAATGTGGCCGCAATAACCCAGAGTCGAATCCTGATCAATGTATCGCTTTTTTCTGCAAAATCTAAAAAATTTAAATCTGGAAAAAGAATTTTAAATGTTTCTCATCTTCTAAAACAATTTTTTAACATGCATAACCTAACGTCAGATGGATGTTGCAATGACCGTATAGTGGTTAGTACATTGGGTTGTGGCCTCAATAACCCAGGTTCGAATCCTGGCCACGGCATCATTTTTACAGCAAAATATTAAAAATATATATAAATTTTAACAAAGAAATTTTAAATATTTCAGATTTTCTTCAAGTATCAGGTGAGAGGCATGATCTAACAAGAAATTCTTGTTGCCGTGATCGTATAGTGGTTAGTACATTGCGTTGTGGCCGCAATAACCCAGGTTCGAATCCTGGTCACGGTATTAATTTTTTCTGAAAAATTCAAAAAATTTTAATTTCAAAAAAGAATTTTAAATCTACTCCGATTTTCTTAAAGTATTACGTTAAATGCATGATATAACTTAAGATGGTTGTCGCCGTGATCGTATAGTGGTTAGTACATTGCGTTATGGCCGCAATAACCCAGGTTCGAATCCTGATCACGGCATTTATTTGTTCTGCAAAATCCAAAAAATATTCATTTTAAAAAAGAAATATAAAATTTTTCAGATTTTCTTAAAGTATTAGGTTAAATGCATGATATAACGCGAGATGGTTGTTGCCGTGATCGTATAGTGGTTAGTACATTGCGTTGTGGCCGCAATAACCCAGGTTCGAATCCTGGTCACGGCATTTATTTGTTCTGCAAAATCCAAAAAATATTAATTTTAAAAAAGAAATATAAATTTTTCAGATTTTCTTAGAGTAATACGTTAAATGCTTGATATAACGCGAGATGGTTGTTGCCGTGATCGTATAGTGGTTAGTACATTGCGTTGTGGCCGCAATAACCCAGGTTCGAATCCTGGTGACGGCATTTATTTTTTCTGCAAAATCCAAAAAATATTCATTTTAAAAAAGAAATATAAAAAATTTCAGATTTTCTTAAAATATTACGTTAAATGCTTGATATAACGCGAGATGGTTGTCGCCGTGATCGTATAATGGTTAGTACATTGCGTTGTGGCAGCAATAAACCAGGTTCGAATCCTGGTGACGGCATTTATTTTGTCTGCAAATTTAAATAATATTAAGTTAAAAATGAAATTTAAAATGTTTCAGATTTTCTTAAACTATTACGTTATATGCAGGATATAACGTGAGATGGTTGTCGCCGTGATCGTATAGTGGTTAGTACATTGCGTGGTGGCCGCAATAACCCAGGTTCGAATCCTGGTCACGGTATTAATTTTTTCTGAAAAATTCAAAAAATTTTAATTTCAAAAAAGAATTTTAAATCTACTCCGATTTTCTTAAAGTATTACGTTAAATGCATGATATAACTTAAGATGGTTGTTGCCGTGATCGTATAGTGGTTAGTACATTGCGTTGTGGCCGCAATAACCCAGGTTCGAATCCTGGTCACGGCATTTATTTGTTCTGCAAAATCCAAAAAATATTAATTTTAAAAAAGAAATATAAATTTTTCAGATTTTCTTAGAGTAATACGTTAAATGCTTGATATAACGCGAGATGGTTGTTGCCGTGATCGTATAGTGGTTAGTACATTGCGTTGTGGCCGCAATAACCCAGGTTCGAATCCTGGTGACGGCATTTATTTTTTCTGCAAAATCCAAAAAATATTCATTTTAAAAAAGAAATATAAAAAATTTCAGATTTTCTTAAAATATTACGTTAAATGCTTGATATAACGCGAGATGGTTGTCGCCGTGATCGTATAATGGTTAGTACATTGCGTTGTGGCAGCAATAAACCAGGTTCGAATCCTGGTGACGGCATTTATTTTGTCTGCAAATTTAAATAATATTAAGTTAAAAATGAAATTTAAAATGTTTCAGATTTTCTTAAACTATTACGTTATATGCAGGATATAACGTGAGATGGTTGTCGCCGTGATCGTATAGTGGTTAGTACATTGCGTGGTGGCCGCAATAACCCAGGTTCGAATCCTGGTCACGGCATTTATTTGTTCTGCAAAATCCAAAAAATATTAATTTTAATTAAGAAATTTAAAATGTTTCATATTTTCTTAAAGTATTGCGTTAAATGCATGATATAACATGAGATGGTTGTTGCCGTGATCGTATAGTGGTTAGTACATTGCGTTGTGGCCGCTATAACCCAGGTTCGAATCCTGGTCACGGCATTTATTTTTTCTGCAAAATCCAAAAAATATTAATTTCAAAAAAGAAATTTAAAATTATTCAGATTTTCTTAAAGTATTACGTTAAATGCAGGATATAACTTGAGATTGTTGTCGCCGTGATCGTATAGTGGTTAGTACATTGCGTTGTGGCCGCAATAACCCAGGTTCGAATCCTGGTCACGGCATTTATTTGTTCTGCAAAATCTAAAAAATATTAATTTTAATAAAGAAATTTAAAATGTTTCAGATTTTCTTAAAGTATTACGTTAATTGCATGATATAACATGAGATGGTTGTCGCCGTGATCGTATAGTTGTTAGTACATTGCGTTGTGGTCGCAATAACCCAGGTTCGAATCCTGGATACAGAATTTATTTTTTCTGCAAAATCCAAAAAATATTAATTTTAAAAATGACATTTAAAATAATTCAGATTTTCTTAAAGTATTACGTTAAATGCAGGATATAACGTGAGATGGTTGTCGCCGTGATCGTATAGTGGTTAGTACATTGCGTTGTGGCCGCAATAACCCAGGTTCGAATCCTGGTCACGGCGTTTATTTGTTCTGCAAAATCTAAAAAGTATTAATTTTAACAAAGAAATATAAAAAATTTCAGATTTTCTTAAAGTATTACGTTAAATGCAGGATATAACGTGAGATGGTTGTCGCCGTGATCGTATAGTGGTTAGTACATTGCGTTGTGGCCGCAATAACCCAGGTTCGAATCCTGGTCACGGCGTTTATTTGTTCTGCAAAATCCAAAAAGTATTAATTTTAACAAAGAAATATAAAAAATTTCAGATTTTCTGAAAGTATTACGTTAAATGCTTGATATAACGCGAGATGGTTATCGCCGTGATCGTATGGTGGTTAGTACATTGCGTTGTGGCCGCAATAACCCAGGTTCGAATCCTGGTCACGGCATTTATTTGTTCTGCAAAATCTAAAAAGTATTAATTTTAACAAAGAAATATAAAAAATTTCAGATTTTCTTAAAGTATTACGTTAAATGCTTGATATAACGCGAGATGGTTGTTGCCGTGATCGTATAGTGGTTAGTACATTGCGTTGTGGCCGCAATAACCCAGGTTCGAATCCTGATCACGGCATTTATTTGTTTTGCAAAATCCAAAAAAATATTAATTTTAAAAAAGAAATATAAAATTTTTCAGATTTTCTTAAAGTATTACGTTAAATGCTTGATATAAAGCGAGATGGTTGTCGCCGTGATCGTACAGTGGTTAGTAGATTGCGTTGTGGCCGCAATAACCCAGGTTCGAATCCTGGTCACGGCATTTATTTGTTCTGCAAAATCCAAAAAATATTAATTTTAAAAAAGAAATTTAAAATGTTTCAGATTTTCTTAAAGTATTACGTTAAATGCTTGATATAACGCGAGATGGTTGTCGCCGTGATCGAATACTGGTTAGTACATAGCGTTGTGGCCGCAATAACCCAGGTTCGAATCCTGGTCATGGCATTTATTTGTTCTGCAAAATCCAAAAAATATTAATTTTAAAAAAGAAGTATAAAATTTTTCAGATTTTCTTAAAGTATTACGTTAAATGCTTGATATAACGCGAGATGGTTGTCGCCGTGATCGTAGAGTGCTTAGTACATTGTTGTGGCCGCAATAACCCAGGTTCGAATCCTGGTGACGGCATTTATTTTTTCTGCAAAATTATAAAATATTAATTTAAAAATGAAATTTAAAATGTTTCAGATTTTCTTAAACTATTACGTTAAATGCAGGATATAACGTGAGATGGTTGTCGCCGTGATCGTATAGTGGTTAGTACAATGCGTTGTGGCCGCAATAACCCAGGTTCGAATCCTGGTCACGGCATCACTTTTGCTGCAAAATCAAAAAAAATATAAATTTTAACAAAGAAATTTTAAATATTTCAGATTTTCTTCAAGTATCAGCTGAGATTCATGATCTAACAAGAAATTCTTATTGCCGTGATCGTAGAGTGCTTAGTACATTGCGTTGTGGCAGCAATAAACCAGGTTCGAATCCTGGTCACGTTGTTTATTTTTTCTGCAAAATTAAAAAATATTAATTTAAAATTGAAATTTAAAATGTTTCAGATTTTCTTAAACTATTACGTTAAATGCAGGATATAACGTGAGGTGGTTGTCGCCGTGATCGTATAGTGGTTAGTACATTGCGTTGTGGCCGCAATAACCCCGGTTCGAATCCTGGTCACGGCATTAATTTTTTCAGCAAAATCCAAAAAATATTAAAATTAAAAAAGAAATTTAAAATGTTTCAGATTTTCTTAAAGTATTACGTTAAATGCATCATATAACTCGAGGTGGTTGTCGCCGTGATCGTATAGTGGTTAGTACATTGCATTGTTGCCGCAATAACCCCGGTTCGAATCCTGGTCACGGCATTAATTTTTTCAGCAAAATCCAAAAAATATTAAAATTAAAAAAGAAATTTAAAATGTTTCAGATTTTCTTAAAGTATTACGTTAAATGCAGGATATAACGTGAGACGGTTGTCGCAGTGATCGTATAGTGGTTAGTACATTGCGTTGTGGCCGCAAAAACCCAGGTTCAAATCCTGGTAACGGCATTAATTTTTTCTGAAATATTCAAAAAATATTAATTTTAATAAAGGAATTTAAAATGTTTCAGATTTTCTTAAAGTATTACGTTAAATGCAGGATATAACGTGAGATGGTTGTCGCCGTGATCGTATAGTGGTTAGTACATTGCGTTGTGGCCGCAATAACCCAGGTTCTAATCCTGGTCACGGCATTTATTTTTTCTGCAAAATGAAAAAAATATTAATTTCAAAAAAGAAATTTAAAATGTTTCAGATTTTCTTAAAGTATTACATTAAATGCATGATATAACGCGAGATGGTTGTCGTCGTGATCGTATAGTGTTTAGTACATTGCGTTGTGGCCGCAATAACCCAGGTTCGAATCCTGGTCACGGCATTTATTTGTTCTGCAAAATCCAAAAAATATTAATTTTAATAAAGAAATTTAAAATGTTTCAGATTTTCTTAAAGTATTACGTTAAATGCATGATATAACATGAGATGGTTGTCGCCGTGATCGTATAGTGGTTAGTACATTGCGTTGTGGTCGCAATAACCCAGGTTCGAATCCTGGATACAGAATTTATTTTTTCTGCAAAATCCCAAAAATATTAATTTTAAAAATGACATTTAAAATAATTCAGATTTTCTTAAAGTATTACGTTAAATGCAGGATATAACTTGAGATGGTTGTCGCCGTGATCGTATAGTGCTTAGTACATTGCGTTGTGGCCGCAATAACCCAGGTTCTAATCCTGGTCACGGCATTTATTTTTTCTGCAAAATCCAAAAAATATTAATTTCGAAAAAGAAATTTAAAATGTTTCAGATTTTCTTAAAGTATTACATTAAATGCATGATATAACGCGAGATGGTTGTCGCCGTGATCGTATAGTGGTTAGTACATTGCGTTGTGGCCGCAATAACCCAGGTTCGAGTCCTGGTCACGGCATTTATTTGTTCTGCAAAATCCAAAAAATATTAATTTTAATAAAGAAATTTAAAATGTTTCATATTTTCTTAAAGTATTACATTAAATGCATGATATAACGCGAGATGGTTGTCGCCGTGATCGTATTGTGGTTAGTACATTGCGTTGTGGCCGCAATAACCCAGGTTCGAATCCTGGTCACGGCATTTATTTGTTCTGCAAAATCCAAAAAATATTAATTTTAATAAAGAAATTTAAAATGTTTCAGATTTTCTTAAAGTATTACGTTAAATGCATGATATAACATGAGATGGTTGTCGCCGTGATCGTTTAGTGGTTAGTACATTGCGTTGTGGTCGCAATAACCCAGGTTCGAATCCTGGATACAGAATTTATTTTTTCTGCAAAATCCAAAAAATATTAATTTTAAAAAAGACATTTAAAATAATTCAGATTTTCTTAAAGTATTACGTTAAATACAGGATATAACGTAAGATGGTTGTCGCCGTGATCGTATAGTGGTTAGTACATTGCGTTGTGGCCGCAATAACCCAGGTTCGAATCCTGGTCACGGCATCACTTTTGCTGCAAAATCAAAAAAAAAAAAAAAAAAAATTAACAAAGACATTTTAAATATTTCAGATTTTCTTCAAGTATCATGTGAGATGCATGATCTAACAAGAAATTCTTGTCGCCGTGATCGTATAGTGGTTAGTACATTGCGTTGTGGCCGCAATAACCCAGGTTCGAATCCTGGTCCCGGCATCACTTTTGCTACAAAATCAAAAAAATATAAATTTGAACTAAGAAATTTTAAATATTTCAGATTTTCTTCAAGTACCAGGTGAGATGCATGATCTAACAAGTAATTCTTGTTGCCGTGATCGTATTGTGGTTAGTACATTGCGTTGTGGCAGCAATAAACCAGGTTCGAATCCTGGTGACGGCATTTATTTTTTCTGCAAAATTAAAAAATATTAATTTAAAGATGAAGTTTAAAATGTTTCAGATTTTCTTAAACTATTACGTTAAACTCAGGATATAACGTGAGATGGTTGTCGCCATGAACGTACAGTGGTTAGTACATTGCGTTGTGGCCGCAATAACCCAGGTTCGAATCCTAGTCACGACATTAATTTGTTCTGCAAAATCCAAAAAAATATTAATTTTAATAAAGAAATTTAAAATGTTTTAGATTTTCTTAAAGTATTACATTAAATGCATGATATAACGCGAGATGGTTGTCGCCGTGATCGTATAGTGGTTAGTACATTGCGTTGTGGCCGCAATAACCTAGGTTCGAATCCTGGTCACAGCACTTATTTGTTCTGCAAAATCCAAAAAATATTAATTTTAATATAGAAATTTAAAATGTTTCAGATTTTCTTAAAGTATTATATTAAATGCATGATATAACGCGAGATGGTTGTCGCCGTGATCGTATAGTGGTTAGTACATTGCGTTGTGGCCGCAATAACCCAGGTTCGAATCCTGGTCACGGCATTTATTTGTTCTGCAAAATCCAAAAAATATTAATTTTAATAAAGGAATTTAAAATGTTTCAGATTTTCTTAAAGTATTACGTTAAATGCAGGATATAACGTGAGATGGTTGTCGCCGTGATCGTATAGTGGTTAGTACATTGCGTTGTGGCCGCAATAACCCAGGTTCTAATCCTGGTCACGGCATTTATTTTTTCTGCAAAATGAAAAAAATATTAATTTCAAAAAAGAAATTTAAAATGTTTCAGATTTTCTTAAAGTATTACATTAAATGCATGATATAACGCGAGATGGTTGTCGTCGTGATCGTATAGTGTTTAGTACATTGCGTTGTGGCCGCAATAACCCAGGTTCGAATCCTGGTCACGGCATTTATTTGTTCTGCAAAATCCAAAAAATATTAATTTTAATAAAGAAATTTAAAATGTTTCAGATTTTCTTAAAGTATTACGTTAAATGCAGGATATAACTTGAGATGGTTGTCGCCGTGATCGTATAGTGCTTAGTACATTGCGTTGTGGCCGCAATAACCCAGGTTCTAATCCTGGTCACGGCATTTATTTTTTCTGCAAAATCCAAAAAATATTAATTTCGAAAAAGAAATTTAAAATGTTTCAGATTTTCTTAAAGTATTACATTAAATGCATGATATAACGCGAGATGGTTGTCGCCGTGATCGTATAGTGGTTAGTACATTGCGTTGTGGCCGCAATAACCCAAGTTCGAGTCCTGGTCACGGCATTTATTTGTTCTGCAAAATCCAAAAAATATTAATTTTAATAAAGAAATTTAAAATGTTTCATATTTTCTTAAAGTATTACATTAAATGCATGATATAACGCGAGATGGTTGTCGCCGTGATCGTATAGTGGTTAGTACATTGCGTTGTGGCCGCAATAACCCAGGTTCGAATCCAGGTCACGGCATTTATTTGTTCTGCAAAATCCAAAAAATATTAATTTTAATAAAGAAATTTAAAATGTTTCAGATTTTCTTAAAGTATTACGTTAAATGCATGATATAACATGAGATGGTTGTCGCCGTGATCGTTTAGTGGTTAGTACATTGCGTTGTGGTCGCAATAACCCAGGTTCGAATCCTGGATACAGAATTTATTTTTTCTGCAAAATCCAAAAAATATTAATTTTAAAAAAGACATTTAAAATAATTCAGATTTTCTTAAAGTATTACGTTAAATGCAGGATATAACGTAAGATGGTTGTCGCCGTGATCGTATAGTGGTTAGTACATTGCGTTGTATCCGCAATAACCCAGGTTCGAATCCCGGTCACGGCATTTACTTTTTCTGCAAAATCCAAAAAATATTAATTTTAAAAAAGAAATATAAAATGTTCCAGATTTTCTTAAAGTATTACGTTAAATGCATGATATAACGCGAGATGGTTGTCGCCGTGATCGTATAGTGGTTAGTACATTGCGTTGTGGCCGCAATAACCCAGGTTCGAATCCTGGTCACGGCATTTATTTGTTCTGCAAAATCCAAAAAATATTAATTTTAATAAAGAAATTTAAAATGTTTCAGATTTTCTTAAAGTATTACATTAAATGCATGATATAACATGAGATGGTTGTCGCCGTGATCGTATAGTGGTTAGTACATTGCGTTGTGGCCGCAATAACCCAGGTTCGAATCCTGGTAACGGCATTTATTTTTTCTGCAAAATCCAAAAAATATTAATTTCAAAAATGAAATTTAAAATTATTCAGATTTTCTTAAAGTATTACGTTAAATGCAGGATATAACGTGAGATGGTTGTCGCCGTGATCGTATAGTGGTTAGTACATTGCGTTGTGGCCGCAATAACCCAGGATCGAATCCTGGTCACGGCATCACTTTTGCTGCAAAATCAAAAAAAAAAAAAATTAACAAAGACATTTTAAATATTTCAGATTTTCTTCAAGTATCATGTGAGATGCATGATCTAACAAGAAATTCTTGTCGCCGTGATCGTATAGTGGTTAGTACATTGCGTTGTGGCCGCAATAACCCAGGTTCGAATCCTGGTCACGGCATCACTTTTGCTACAAAATCAAAAAAATATAAATTTGAACAAAGAAATTTTAAATATTTCAGATTTTCTTCAAGTACCAGGTGAGATGCATGATCTAACAAGTAATTCTTGTTGCCGTGATCGTATTGTGGTTAGTACATTGCGTTGTGGCAGCAATAAACCAGGTTCGAATCCTGGTGACGGCATTTATTTTTTCTGCAAAATTAAAAAATATTAATTTAAAGATGAAATTTAAAATGTTTCAGATTTTCTTAAACTATTACGTTAAACTCAGGATATAACGTGAGATGGTTGTCGCCATGAACGTACAGTGGTTAGTACATTGCGTTGTGGCCGCAATAACCCAGGTTCGAATCCTAGTCACGACATTAATTTGTTCTGGAAAATCCAAAAAAATATTAATTTTAATAAAGAAATTTAAAATGTTTTAGATTTTCTTAAAGTATTACATTAAATGCATGATATAACGCGAGATGGTTGTCGCCGTGATCGTATAGTGGTTAGTACATTGCGTTGTGGCCGCAATAACCTAGGTTCGAATCCTGGTCACAGCACTTATTTGTTCTGCAAAATCCAAAAAATATTAATTTTAATATAGAAATTTAAAATGTTTCAGATTTTCTTAAAGTATTACATTAAATGCATGATATAACGCGAGATGGTTGTCGCCGTGATCGTATAGTGGTTAGTACATTGCGTTGTAACCGCAATAACCCAGGTTCGATTCCTGGTCACGGCGTTTATTTGTTCTGCAAAATCCAAAAAATATTAATTTTAATAAAGAAATTTAAAATGTTTCAGATTTTCTTAAAGTATTACGTTAAATGCATGATATAACATGAGATCGTTGTCGCCGTGATCGTATAGTGGTTAGTACATTGCGTTGTAACCGCAATAACCCAGGTTCGATTCCTGGTCACGGCATTTATTTTTTCTGCAAAATCCAAAAAATATTAATTTCAAAAAAGAAATTTAAAATTATTCAGATTTTCTTAAAGTATTACGTTAAATGCAGGATATAACGTGAGATGGTTTTCGCCGTGATAGTATAGTGGTTAGTACATTGCGTTGTGGCTGCAAAAACCCAGGTTCGAATCCTGGTCACGGCATTTATTTGTTCTGCAAAATCCAAAAAATATTAATTTTAATAAAGAAATTTAAAATGTTTCAGATTTTCTTAAAGTATTATATTAAATGCATGATATAACGCGAGATGGTTGTCGCCGTGATCGTATAGTGGTTAGTACATTGCGTTGTGGCCGCAATAACCCAGGTTCGAATCCTGGTCACGGCATTTATTTGTTCTGCAAAATCCAAAAAATATTAATTTTAATAAAGGAATTTAAAATGTTTCAGATTTTCTTAAAGTATTACATTAAATGCATGATATAACGCGAGATGGTTGTCGTCGTGATCGTATAGTGTTTAGTACATTGCGTTGTGGCCGCAATAACCCAGGTTCGAATCCTGGTCACGGCATTTATTTGTTCTGCAAAATCCAAAAAATATTAATTTTAATAAAGAAATTTAAAATGTTTCAGATTTTCTTAAAGTATTACATTAAATGCATGATATAACGCGAGATGGTTGTCGCCGTGATCGTATAGTGGTTAGTACATTGCGTTGTGGCCGCAATAACCCAGGTTCGAATCCTGGTCACGGCATTTATTTGTTCTGCAAAATCCAAAAAATATTAATTTTAATAAAGAAATTTAAAATGTTTCAGATTTTCTTAAAGTATTACGTTAAATGCATGATATAACATGAGATGGTTGTCGCCGTGATCGTTTAGTGGTTAGTACATTGCGTTGTGGTCGCAATAACCCAGGTTCGAATCCTGGATACAGAATTTATTTTTTCTGCAAAATCCAAAAAATATTAATTTTAAAAAAGACATTTAAAATAATTCAGATTTTCTTAAAGTATTACGTTAAATGCAGGATATAACGTAAGATGGTTGTCGCCGTGATCGTATAGTGGTTAGTACATTGCGTTGTATCCGCAATAACCCAGGTTCGAATCCCGGTCACGGCATTTACTTTTTCTGCAAAATCCAAAAAATATTAATTTTAAAAAAGAAATATAAAATGTTCCAGATTTTCTTAAAGTATTACGTTAAATGCATGATATAACGCGAGATGGTTGTCGCCGTGATCGTATAGTGGTTAGTACATTGCGTTGTGGCCGCAATAACCCAGGTTCGAATCCTGGTCACGGCATTTATTTGTTCTGCAAAATCCAAAAAATATTAATTTTAATAAAGAAATTTAAAATGTTTCAGATTTTCTTAAAGTATTACATTAAATGCATGATATAACATGAGATGGTTGTCGCCGTGATCGTATAGTGGTTAGTACATTGCGTTGTGGCCGCAATAACCCAGGTTCGAATCCTGGTAACGGCATTTATTTTTTCTGCAAAATCCAAAAAATATTAATTTCAAAAATGAAATTTAAAATTATTCAGATTTTCTTAAAGTATTACGTTAAATGCAGGATATAACGTGAGATGGTTGTCGCCGTGATCGTATAGTGGTTAGTACATTGCGTTGTGGCCGCAATAACCCAGGATCGAATCCTGGTCACGGCATCACTTTTGCTGCAAAATCAAAAAAAAAAAAAATTAACAAAGACATTTTAAATATTTCAGATTTTCTTCAAGTATCATGTGAGATGCATGATCTAACAAGAAATTCTTGTCGCCGTGATCGTATAGTGGTTAGTACATTGCGTTGTGGCCGCAATAACCCAGGTTCGAATCCTGGTCACGGCATCACTTTTGCTACAAAATCAAAAAAATATAAATTTGAACAAAGAAATTTTAAATATTTCAGATTTTCTTCAAGTACCAGGTGAGATGCATGATCTAACAAGTAATTCTTGTTGCCGTGATCGTATTGTGGTTAGTACATTGCGTTGTGGCAGCAATAAACCAGGTTCGAATCCTGGTGACGGCATTTATTTTTTCTGCAAAATTAAAAAATATTAATTTAAAGATGAAATTTAAAATGTTTCAGATTTTCTTAAACTATTACGTTAAACTCAGGATATAACGTGAGATGGTTGTCGCCATGAACGTACAGTGGTTAGTACATTGCGTTGTGGCCGCAATAACCCAGGTTCGAATCCTAGTCACGACATTAATTTGTTCTGGAAAATCCAAAAAAATATTAATTTTAATAAAGAAATTTAAAATGTTTTAGATTTTCTTAAAGTATTACATTAAATGCATGATATAACGCGAGATGGTTGTCGCCGTGATCGTATAGTGGTTAGTACATTGCGTTGTGGCCGCAATAACCTAGGTTCGAATCCTGGTCACAGCACTTATTTGTTCTGCAAAATCCAAAAAATATTAATTTTAATATAGAAATTTAAAATGTTTCAGATTTTCTTAAAGTATTACATTAAATGCATGATATAACGCGAGATGGTTGTCGCCGTGATCGTATAGTGGTTAGTACATTGCGTTGTAACCGCAATAACCCAGGTTCGATTCCTGGTCACGGCGTTTATTTGTTCTGCAAAATCCAAAAAATATTAATTTTAATAAAGAAATTTAAAATGTTTCAGATTTTCTTAAAGTATTACGTTAAATGCATGATATAACATGAGATCGTTGTCGCCGTGATCGTATAGTGGTTAGTACATTGCGTTGTAACCGCAATAACCCAGGTTCGATTCCTGGTCACGGCATTTATTTTTTCTGCAAAATCCAAAAAATATTAATTTCAAAAAAGAAATTTAAAATTATTCAGATTTTCTTAAAGTATTACGTTAAATGCAGGATATAACGTGAGATGGTTTTCGCCGTGATAGTATAGTGGTTAGTACATTGCGTTGTGGCTGCAAAAACCCAGGTTCGAATCCTGGTCACGGCATTTATTTGTTCTGCAAAATCCAAAAAATATTAATTTTAATAAAGAAATTTAAAATGTTTCAGATTTTCTTAAAGTATTATATTAAATGCATGATATAACGCGAGATGGTTGTCGCCGTGATCGTATAGTGGTTAGTACATTGCGTTGTGGCCGCAATAACCCAGGTTCGAATCCTGGTCACGGCATTTATTTGTTCTGCAAAATCCAAAAAATATTAATTTTAATAAAGGAATTTAAAATGTTTCAGATTTTCTTAAAGTATTACGTTAAATGCAGGATATAACGTGAGATGGTTGTCGCCGTGATCGTATAGTGGTTAGTACATTGCGTTGTGGCCGCAATAACCCAGGTTCTAATCCTGGTCACGGCATTTATTTTTTCTGCAAAATGAAAAAAATATTAATTTCAAAAAAGAAATTTAAAATGTTTCAGATTTTCTTAAAGTATTACATTAAATGCATGATATAACGCGAGATGGTTGTCGTCGTGATCGTATAGTGTTTAGTACATTGCGTTGTGGCCGCAATAACCCAGGTTCGAATCCTGGTCACGGCATTTATTTGTTCTGCAAAATCCAAAAAATATTAATTTTAATAAAGAAATTTAAAATGTTTCAGATTTTCTTAAAGTATTACATTAAATGCATGATATAACGCGAGATGGTTGTCGCCGTGATCGTATAGTGGTTAGTACATTGCGTTGTGGCCGCAATAACCCAGGTTCGAATCCTGGTCACGGCATTTATTTGTTCTGCAAAATCCAAAAAATATTAATTTTAATAAAGAAATTTAAAATGTTTCAGATTTTCTTAAAGTATTACGTTAAATGCATGATATAACATGAGATGGTTGTCGCCGTGATCGTTTAGTGGTTAGTACATTGCGTTGTGGTCGCAATAACCCAGGTTCGAATCCTGGATACAGAATTTATTTTTTCTGCAAAATCCAAAAAATATTAATTTTAAAAAAGACATTTAAAATAATTCAGATTTTCTTAAAGTATTACGTTAAATGCAGGATATAACGTAAGATGGTTGTCGCCGTGATCGTATAGTGGTTAGTACATTGCGTTGTATCCGCAATAACCCAGGTTCGAATCCCGGTCACGGCATTTACTTTTTCTGCAAAATCCAAAAAATATTAATTTTAAAAAAGAAATATAAAATGTTCCAGATTTTCTTAAAGTATTACGTTAAATGCATGATATAACGCGAGATGGTTGTCGCCGTGATCGTATAGTGGTTAGTACATTGCGTTGTGGCCGCAATAACCCAGGTTCGAATCCTGGTCACGGCATTTATTTGTTCTGCAAAATCCAAAAAATATTAATTTTAATAAAGAAATTTAAAATGTTTCAGATTTTCTTAAAGTATTACATTAAATGCATGATATAACATGAGATGGTTGTCGCCGTGATCGTATAGTGGTTAGTACATTGCGTTGTGGCCGCAATAACCCAGGTTCGAATCCTGGTAACGGCATTTATTTTTTCTGCAAAATCCAAAAAATATTAATTTCAAAAATGAAATTTAAAATTATTCAGATTTTCTTAAAGTATTACGTTAAATGCAGGATATAACGTGAGATGGTTGTCGCCGTGATCGTATAGTGGTTAGTACATTGCGTTGTGGCCGCAATAACCCAGGATCGAATCCTGGTCACGGCATCACTTTTGCTGCAAAATCAAAAAAAAAAAAAATTAACAAAGACATTTTAAATATTTCAGATTTTCTTCAAGTATCATGTGAGATGCATGATCTAACAAGAAATTCTTGTCGCCGTGATCGTATAGTGGTTAGTACATTGCGTTGTGGCCGCAATAACCCAGGTTCGAATCCTGGTCACGGCATCACTTTTGCTACAAAATCAAAAAAATATAAATTTGAACAAAGAAATTTTAAATATTTCAGATTTTCTTCAAGTACCAGGTGAGATGCATGATCTAACAAGTAATTCTTGTTGCCGTGATCGTATTGTGGTTAGTACATTGCGTTGTGGCAGCAATAAACCAGGTTCGAATCCTGGTGACGGCATTTATTTTTTCTGCAAAATTAAAAAATATTAATTTAAAGATGAAATTTAAAATGTTTCAGATTTTCTTAAACTATTACGTTAAACTCAGGATATAACGTGAGATGGTTGTCGCCATGAACGTACAGTGGTTAGTACATTGCGTTGTGGCCGCAATAACCCAGGTTCGAATCCTAGTCACGACATTAATTTGTTCTGGAAAATCCAAAAAAATATTAATTTTAATAAAGAAATTTAAAATGTTTTAGATTTTCTTAAAGTATTACATTAAATGCATGATATAACGCGAGATGGTTGTCGCCGTGATCGTATAGTGGTTAGTACATTGCGTTGTGGCCGCAATAACCTAGGTTCGAATCCTGGTCACAGCACTTATTTGTTCTGCAAAATCCAAAAAATATTAATTTTAATATAGAAATTTAAAATGTTTCAGATTTTCTTAAAGTATTACATTAAATGCATGATATAACGCGAGATGGTTGTCGCCGTGATCGTATAGTGGTTAGTACATTGCGTTGTAACCGCAATAACCCAGGTTCGATTCCTGGTCACGGCGTTTATTTGTTCTGCAAAATCCAAAAAATATTAATTTTAATAAAGAAATTTAAAATGTTTCAGATTTTCTTAAAGTATTACGTTAAATGCATGATATAACATGAGATCGTTGTCGCCGTGATCGTATAGTGGTTAGTACATTGCGTTGTAACCGCAATAACCCAGGTTCGATTCCTGGTCACGGCATTTATTTTTTCTGCAAAATCCAAAAAATATTAATTTCAAAAAAGAAATTTAAAATTATTCAGATTTTCTTAAAGTATTACGTTAAATGCAGGATATAACGTGAGATGGTTTTCGCCGTGATAGTATAGTGGTTAGTACATTGCGTTGTGGCTGCAAAAACCCAGGTTCGAATCCTGGTCACGGCATTTATTTGTTCTGCAAAATCCAAAAAATATTAATTTTAATAAAGAAATTTAAAATGTTTCAGATTTTCTTAAAGTATTATATTAAATGCATGATATAACGCGAGATGGTTGTCGCCGTGATCGTATAGTGGTTAGTACATTGCGTTGTGGCCGCAATAACCCAGGTTCGAATCCTGGTCACGGCATTTATTTGTTCTGCAAAATCCAAAAAATATTAATTTTAATAAAGGAATTTAAAATGTTTCAGATTTTCTTAAAGTATTACGTTAAATGCAGGATATAACGTGAGATGGTTGTCGCCGTGATCGTATAGTGGTTAGTACATTGCGTTGTGGCCGCAATAACCCAGGTTCTAATCCTGGTCACGGCATTTATTTTTTCTGCAAAATGAAAAAAATATTAATTTCAAAAAAGAAATTTAAAATGTTTCAGATTTTCTTAAAGTATTACATTAAATGCATGATATAACGCGAGATGGTTGTCGTCGTGATCGTATAGTGTTTAGTACATTGCGTTGTGGCCGCAATAACCCAGGTTCGAATCCTGGTCACGGCATTTATTTGTTCTGCAAAATCCAAAAAATATTAATTTTAATAAAGAAATTTAAAATGTTTCAGATTTTCTTAAAGTATTACGTTAAATGCATGATATAACATGAGATGGTTGTCGCCGTGATCGTATAGTGGTTAGTACATTGCGTTGTGGTCGCAATAACCCAGGTTCGAATCCTGGATACAGAATTTATTTTTTCTGCAAAATCCCAAAAATATTAATTTTAAAAATGACATTTAAAATAATTCAGATTTTCTTAAAGTATTACGTTAAATGCAGGATATAACTTGAGATGGTTGTCGCCGTGATCGTATAGTGCTTAGTACATTGCGTTGTGGCCGCAATAACCCAGGTTCTAATCCTGGTCACGGCATTTATTTTTTCTGCAAAATCCAAAAAATATTAATTTCGAAAAAGAAATTTAAAATGTTTCAGATTTTCTTAAAGTATTACATTAAATGCATGATATAACGCGAGATGGTTGTCGCCGTGATCGTATAGTGGTTAGTACATTGCGTTGTGGCCGCAATAACCCAGGTTCGAGTCCTGGTCACGGCATTTATTTGTTCTGCAAAATCCAAAAAATATTAATTTTAATAAAGAAATTTAAAATGTTTCATATTTTCTTAAAGTATTACATTAAATGCATGATATAACGCGAGATGGTTGTCGCCGTGATCGTATGGTGGTTAGTACATTGCGTTGTGGCCGCAATAACCCAGGTTCGAATCCTGGTCACGGCATTTATTTGTTCTGCAAAATCCAAAAAATATTAATTTTAATAAAGAAATTTAAAATGTTTCAGATTTTCTTAAAGTATTACGTTAAATGCATGATATAACATGAGATGGTTGTCGCCGTGATCGTTTAGTGGTTAGTACATTGCGTTGTGGTCGCAATAACCCAGGTTCGAATCCTGGATACAGAATTTATTTTTTCTGCAAAATCCAAAAAATATTAATTTTAAAAAAGACATTTAAAATAATTCAGATTTTCTTAAAGTATTACGTTAAATACAGGATATAACGTAAGATGGTTGTCGCCGTGATCGTATAGTGGTTAGTACATTGCGTTGTGGCCGCAATAACCCAGGTTCGAATCCCGGTCACGGCATTTACTTTTTCTGCAAAATCCAAAAAATATTAATTTTAAAAAAGAAATATAAAATGTTTCAGATTTTCTTAAAGTATTACGTTAAATGCATGATATAACGCGAGATGGTTGTCGCCGTGATCGTATAGTGGTTAGTACATTGCGTTGTGGCCGTAATAACCCAGGTTCGAATCCTGGTCACGGCATTTATTTGTTCTGCAAAATCCAAAAAATATTAATTTTAATAAAGAAATTTAAAATGTTTCAGATTTTCTTAAAGTATTACATTAAATGCATTATATAACATGAGATGGTTGTCGCCGTGATCGTATAGTGGTTAGTACATTGCGTTGTGGCCGCAATAACCCAGGTTCGAATCCTGGTTACGGCATTTATTTTTTCTTCAAAATCCAAAAAATATTAATTTCAAAAATGAAATTTAAAATTATTCAGATTTTCTTAAAGTATTACGTTAAATGCAGGATATAACGTGAGATGGTTGTCGCCATGAACGTACAGTGGTTAGTACATTGCGTTGTGGCCGCAATAACCCAGGTTCGAATCCTAGTCACGACATTAATTTGTTCTGCAAAATCCAAAAAAATATTAATTTTAATAAAGAAATTTAAAATGTTTTAGATTTTCTTAAAGTATTACATTAAATGCATGATATAACGCGAGATGGTTGTCGCCGTGATCGTATAGTGGTTAGTACATTGCGTTGTGGCCGCAATAACCTAGGTTCGAATCCTGGTCACAGCACTTATTTGTTCTGCAAAATCCAAAAAATATTAATTTTAATATAGAAATTTAAAATGTTTCAGATTTTCTTAAAGTATTATATTAAATGCATGATATAACGCGAGATGGTTGTCGCCGTGATCGTATAGTGGTTAGTACATTGCGTTGTGGCCGCAATAACCCAGGTTCGAATCCTGGTCACGGCATTTATTTGTTCTGCAAAATCCAAAAAATATTAATTTTAATAAAGGAATTTAAAATGTTTCAGATTTTCTTAAAGTATTACGTTAAATGCAGGATATAACGTGAGATGGTTGTCGCCGTGATCGTATAGTGGTTAGTACATTGCGTTGTGGCCGCAATAACCCAGGTTCTAATCCTGGTCACGGCATTTATATTTTCTGCAAAATGAAAAAAATATTAATTTCAAAAAAGAAATTTAAAATGTTTCAGATTTTCTTAAAGTATTACATTAAATGCATGATATAACGCGAGATGGTTGTCGTCGTGATCGTATAGTGTTTAGTACATTGCGTTGTGGCCGCAATAACCCAGGTTCGAATCCTGGTCACGGCATTTATTTGTTCTGCAAAATCCAAAAAATATTAATTTTAATAAAGAAATTTAAAATGTTTCAGATTTTCTTAAAGTATTACGTTAAATGCAAGATATAACTTGAGATGGTTGTCGCCGTGATCGTATAGTGCTTAGTACATTGCGTTGTGGCCGCAATAACCCAGGTTCTAATCCTGGTCACGGCATTTATTTTTTCTGCAAAATCCAAAAAATATTAATTTCGAAAAAGAAATTTAAAATGTTTCAGATTTTCTTAAAGTATTACATTAAATGCATGATATAACGCGAGATGGTTGTCGCCGTGATCGTATAGTGGTTAGTACATTGCGTTGTGGCCGCAATAACCCAAGTTCGAGTCCTGGTCACGGCATTTATTTGTTCTGCAAAATCCAAAAAATATTAATTTTAATAAAGAAATTTAAAATGTTTCATATTTTCTTAAAGTATTACATTAAATGCATGATATAACGCGAGATGGTTGTCGCCGTGATCGTATAGTGGTTAGTACATTGCGTTGTGGCCGCAATAACCCAGGTTCGAATCCTGGTCACGGCAGTTATTTGTTCTGCAAAATCCAAAAAATATTAATTTTAATAAAGAAATTTAAAATGTTTCAGATTTTCTTAAAGTATTACGTTAAATGCATGATATAACATGAGATGGTTGTCGCCGTGATCGTTTAGTGGTTAGTACATTGCGTTGTGGTCGCAATAACCCAGGTTCGAATCCTGGATACAGAATTTATTTTTTCTGCAAAATCCAAAAAATATTAATTTTAATAAAGAAATTTAAAATGTTTCAGATTTTCTTAAAGTATTACGTTAAATGCAGGATATAACGTAAGATGGTTGTCGCCGTGATCGTATAGTGGTTAGTACATTGCGTTGTATCCGCAATAACCCAGGTTCGAATCCCGGTCACGGCATTTACTTTTTCTGCAAAATCCAAAAAATATTAATTTTAAAAAAGAAATATAAAATGTTTCAGATTTTCTTAAAGTATTACGTTAAATGCATGATATAACGCGAGATGGTTGTCGCCGTGATCGTATAGTGGTTAGTACATTGCGTTGTGGCCGCAATAACCCAGGTTCGAATCCTGGTCACGGCATTTATTTGTTCTGCAAAATCCAAAAAATATTAATTTTAATAAAGAAATTTAAAATGTTTCAGATTTTCTTAAAGTATTACATTAAATGCATGATATAACATGAGATGGTTGTCGCCGTGATCGTATAGTGGTTAGTACATTGCGTTGTGGCCGCAATAACCCAGGTTCGAATCCTGGTAACGGCATTTATTTTTTCTGCAAAATCCAAAAAATATTAATTTCAAAAATGAAATTTAAAATTATTCAGATTTTCTTAAAGTATTACGTTAAATGCAGGATATAACGTGAGATGGTTGTCGCCGTGATCGTATAGTGGTTAGTACATTGCGTTGTGGCCGCAATAACCCAGGATCGAATCCTGGTCACGGCATCACTTTTGCTGCAAAATCAAAAAAAAAAAAAAATTAACAAAGACATTTTAAATATTTCAGATTTTCTTCAAGTATCATGTGAGATGCATGATCTAACAAGAAATTCTTGTCGCCGTGATCGTATAGTGGTTAGTACATTGCGTTGTGGCCGCAATAACCCAGGTTCGAATCCTGGTCACGGCATCACTTTTGCTACAAAATCAAAAAAATATAAATTTGAACAAAGAAATTTTAAATATTTCAGATTTTCTTCAAGTACCAGGTGAGATGCATGATCTAACAAGTAATTCTTTTTGCCGTGATCGTATTGTGGTTAGTACATTGCGTTGTGGCAGCAATAAACCAGGTTCGAATCCTGGTGACGGCATTTATTTTTTCTGCAAAATTAAAAAATATTAATTTAAAGATGAAATTTAAAATGTTTCAGATTTTCTTAAACTATTACGTTAAACTCAGGATATAACGTGAGATGGTTGTCGCCATGAACGTACAGTGGTTAGTACATTGCGTTGTGGCCGCAATAACCCAGGTTCGAATCCTAGTCACGACATTAATTTGTTCTGCAAAATCCAAAAAAATATTAATTTTAATAAAGAAATTTAAAATGTTTTAGATTTTCTTAAAGTATTACATTAAATGCATGATATAACGCGAGATGGTTGTCGCCGTGATCGTATAGTGGTTAGTACATTGCGTTGTGGCCGCAATAACCTAGGTTCGAATCCTGGTCACAGCACTTATTTGTTCTGCAAAATCCAAAAAATATTAATTTTAATATAGAAATTTAAAATGTTTCAGATTTTCTTAAAGTATTACATTAAATGCATGATATAACGCGAGATGGTTGTCGCCGTGATCGTATAGTGGTTAGTACATTGCGTTGTAACCGCAATAACCCAGGTTCGATTCCTGGTCACGGCATTTATTTGTTCTGCAAAATCCAAAAAATATTAATTTTAATAAAGAAATTTAAAATGTTTCAGATTTTCTTAAAGTATTACGTTAAATGCATGATATAACATGAGATCGTTGTCGCCGTGATCGTATAGTGGTTAGTACATTGCGTTGTAACCGCAATAACCCAGGTTCGATTCCTGGTCACGGCATTTATTTTTTCTGCAAAATCCAAAAAATATTAATTTCAAAAAAGAAATTTAAAATTATTCAGATTTTCTTAAAGTATTACGTTAAATGCAGGATATAACGTGAGATGGTTTTCGCCGTGATAGTATAGTGGTTAGTACATTGCGTTGTGGCCGCAAAAACCCAGGTTCGAATCCTGGTCACGGCATTTATTTGTTCTGCAAAATCCAAAAAATATTAATTTTAATAAAGAAATTTAAAATGTTTCAGATTTTCTTAAAGTATTACGTTAATTGCATGATATAACATGAGATGGTTGTCGCCGTGATCGTATAGTTGTTAGTACATTGCGTTGTGGTCGCAATAACCCAGGTTCGAATCCTGGATACAGAATTTATTTTTTCTGCAAAATCCAAAAAATATTAATTTTAAAAATGACATTTAAAATAATTCAGATTTTCTTAAAGTATTACGTTAAATGCAGGATATAACGCGAGATGGTTGTCGCCGTGATCGTATAGTGGTTAGTACATTGCGTTGTGGCCGCAATAACCCAGGTTCGAATCCTGGTCACGGCATTTATTTGTTCTGCAAAATCCAAAAAATATTAATTTTAATTAAGAAATTTCAAATGTTTCAGATTTTCTTAAAGTATTACGTTAAATACATGATATAACATGAGATGGTTGTTGCCGTGATCGTATAGTGGTTAGTACATTGCGTTGTGGCCGCTATAACCCAGGTTCGAATCCTGGTCACGGCATTTATTTGTTCTGCAAAATCCAAAAAATATTAATTTTGATAAAGAAATTTAAAATGTTTCATATTTTCTTAAAGTATTACATTAAATGCATGATATAACGCGAGATGGTTGTCCCCGTGATCGTATAGTGGTTAGTACATTGCGTTGTGGCCGCAATAACCCAGGTTCGAATCCTGGTCGCGGCATTTATTTGTTCTGCAAAATCCAAAAAATATTAATTTTGATAAAGAAATTTAAAATGTTTCAGATTTTCTTAAAGTATTACATTAAATGCATGATATAACATGAGATGGTTGTCGCCGTGATCGTATAGTGGTTAGTACATTGCGTTGTGGTCGCAATAACCCAGGTTCGAATCCTGGATACAGAATTTATTTTTTCTGCAAAATCCAAAAAATATTAATTTTAAAAAAAGACATTTAAAATAATTCAGATTTTCTTAAAGTATTACGTTAAATGCAGGATATAACGTAAGATGGTTGTCGCCGTGATCGTATAGTGGTTAGTACATTGCGTTGTGGCCGCAATAACCCAGGTTCGAATCCTGGTCACGGCATCACTTTTGCTGCAAAATCAAAAAAAAAAAAAAAAAATTAACAAAGAAATTTTAAATACTTCAGATTTTCTTCAAGTATCAGGTGAGATGCATGATCTAACAAGAAATTCTTGTCGCCGTGATCGTATAGTGGTTAGTACATTGCGTTGTGGCCGCAATAACCCAGGTTCGAATCCTGGTCACGGCGTCACTTTTGCTACAAAATCAAAAAAATATAAATTTTAACTAAGAAATTTTAAATATTTCAGATTTTCTTCAAGTACCAGGTGAGATGCATGATCTAACAAGAAATTCTTGTTGCCGTGATCGTATTGTGGTTAGTACATTGCGTTGTGGCAGCAATAAACCAGGTTCGAATCCTGGTGACGGCATTTATTTTTTCTGCAAAATTAAAAAATATTAATTTAAAGATGAAATTTAAAATGTTTCAGATTTTCTTAAACTATTACGTTAAATGCAGGATATAACGTGAGATGGTTGTCGCCATGAACGTACAGTGGTTAGTACATTGCGTTGTGGCCGCAATAACCCAGGTTCGAATCCTGGTCACGGCATTAATTTGTTCTGCAAAATCCAAAAAAATATTAATTTTAATAAAGAAATTTAAAATGTTTTAGATTTTCTTAAAGTATTACATTAAATGCATGATATAACGCGAGATGGTTGTCGCCGTGATCGTATAGTGGTTAGTACATTGCGTTGTGGCCGCAATAACCTAGGTTCGAATCCTGGTCACGGCACTTATTTGTTCTGCAAAATCCAAAAAATATTAATTTTAATATAGAAATTTAAAATGTTTCAGATTTTCTTAAAGTATTACATTAAATGCATGATATAACGCGAGATGGTTGTCGCCGTGATCGTATAGTGGTTAGTACATTGCGTTGTGGCCGCAATAACCCAGGTTCGAATCCTGGTCACGGCATTTATTTGTTCTGCAAAATCCAAAAAATATTAATTTTAATAAAGAAATTTAAAATGTTTCAGATTTTCTTAAAGTATTACGTTAAATGCATGATATAACATGAGATGGTTGTCGCCGTGATCGTATAGTGGTTAGTACATTGCGTTGTAACCGCAATAACCCAGGTTCGATTCCTGGTCACGGCATTTATTTTTTCTGCAAAATCCAAAAAATATTAATTTTTATAAAGAAATTTAAAATGTTTCAGATTTTCTTAAAGTATTACGTTAAATGCAGGATATAACGTAAGATGGTTGTCGCCGTGATCGTATAGTGGTTAGTACATTGCGTTGTGGCCGCAATAACCCAGGTTCGAATCCTGGTCACGGCATCACTTTTGCTACAAAATCAAAAAAATTTAAATTTTAACTAAGAAATTTTAAATATTTCAGATTTTCTTCAAGTACCAGGTGAGATGCATGATCTAACAAGAAATTCTTGTTGCCGTGATCGTATTGTGGTTAGTACATTGCGTTGTGGCAGCAATAAACCAGGTTCGAATCCTGGTGACGGCATTTATTTTTTCTGCAAAATTAAAAAATATTAATTTAAAGATGAAATTTAAAATGTTTCAGATTTTCTTAAACTATTACGTTAAATGCAGGATATAACGTGAGATGGTTGTCGCCATGAACGTACAGTGGTTAGTACATTGCGTTGTGGCCGCAATAACCCAGGTTCGAATCCTCGTCACGGCATTAATTTGTTCTGCAAAATCCAAAAAAATATTAATTTTAATAAAGAAATTTAAAATGTTTTAGATTTTCTTAAAGTATTACATTAAATGCATGATATAACGCGAGATGGTTGTCGCCGTGATCGTATAGTGGTTAGCATATTGCGTTGTGGCCGCAATAACCCAGGTTCGAATCCTGGTCAAGGCATTTATTTGTTCTGCAAAATCCAAAAAATATTAATTTTAATAAAGAAATTTAAAATGTTTCAGATTTTCTTAAAGTATTACGTTAAATGCATGATATAACATGAGATGGTTGTCGCCGTGATCGTATAGTGGTTAGTACATTGCGTTGTAACCGCAATAACCCAGGTTCGATTCCTGGTCACGGCATTTATTTTTTCTGCAAAATCCAAAAAATATTAATTTCAAAAAAGAAATTTAAAATTATTCAGATTTTCTTAAAGTATTACGTTAAATGCAGGATATAACGTGAGATGGTTGTCGCCGTGATCGTATAGTGGTTAGTACATTGCGTTGTGGCCGCAAGAACCCAGGTTCGAATCCTGGTCACGGCATTTATTTGTTCTGCAAAATCCAAAAAATATTAATTTTAATAAAGAAATTTAAAATGTTTCAGATTTTCTTAAAGTATTACGTTAATTGCATGATATAACATGAGATGGTTGTCGCCGTGATCGTATAGTTGTTAGTACATTGCGTTGTGGTCGCAATAACCCAGGTTCGAATCCTGGATACAGAATTTATTTTTTCTGCAAAATCCAAAAAATATTAATTTTAAAAATGACATTTAAAATAATTCAGATTTTCTTAAAGTATTACGTTAAATGCAGGATATAACGTGAGATGGTTGTCGCCGTGATCGTATAGTGGTTAGTACATTGCGTTGTGACCGCAATAACCCAGGTTCGAATCCTGGTCACGGCATCACTTTTGCTGCAAAATCAAAAAAAAAATTTAGCAAAGAAATTTTAAATATTTAAGATTTTCTTCAAGTATCAGGTGAGATGCATGATCTAACAAGAAATTCTTGTCGCCATGATCGTATAGTGGTTAGTACATTGCGTTGTGGCCGCAATAACCCAGGTTCGAATCCTGGTCACGGCATTTATTTGTTCTGCAAAATCCAAAAAATATTAATTTTAATTAAGAAATTTCAAATGTTTCAGATTTTCTTAAAGTATTACGTTAAATGCATGATATAACATGAGATGGTTGTTGCCGTGATCGTATAGTGGTTAGTACATTGCGTTGTGGCCGCTATAACCCAGGTTCGAATCCTGGTCACGGCATTTATTTGTTCTGCAAAATCCAAAAAATATTAATTTTAATGAAGAAATTTAAAATGTTTCATATTTTCTTAAAGTATTACATTAAATGCATGATATAACGCGAGATGGTTGTCGCCGTGATCGTATAGTGGTTAGTACATTGCGTTGTGGCCGCAATAAACCAGGTTCGAATCCTGGTCACGGCATTTATTTGTTCTGCAAAATCCAAAAAATATTAATTTTAATAAAGAAATTTAAAATGTTTCAGATTTTCTTAAAGTATTACGTTAAATGCATGATATAACATGAGATGGTTGTCGCCGTGATCGTATAGTGGTTAGTACATTGCGTTGTGGTCGCAATAACCCAGATTCGAATCCTGGATACAGAATTTATTTTTTCTGCAAAATCCAAAAAATATTAATTTTAAAAAAAGACATTTAAAATAATTCAGATTTTCTTAAAGTATTACGTTAAATGCAGGATATAACGTAAGATGGTTGTCGCCGTGATCGTATAGTGGTTAGTACATTGCGTTGTGGCCGCAATAACCCAGGTTCGAATCCTGGTCACGGCATCACTTTTGCTGCAAAATCAAAAAAATATAGATTTTAACAAAGAAATTTTAAATATTTCAGATTTTCTTCAAGTATCAGGTGAGATGCATGATCTAACAAGAAATTCTTGTCGCCGTGATCGTATAGTGGTTAGTACATTGCGTTGTGGCCGCAATAACCCAGGTTCGAATCCTGGTCACGGCATCACTTTTGCTGCAAAATCAAAAAAATATAAATTTTAACAAAGAAATTTTAAATATTTCAGATTTTCTTCAAGTATCAGGTGAGATGCATGATCTAACAAGAAATTCTTGTTGCCGTGATCGTATAGTGGTTAGTACATTGCCTTGTGGCCGCAATAACCCAGGTTCGAATCCCGGTCACGGCATTTATTTGTTCTGCAAAATCCAAAAAATATTAATTTTAATAAAGAAATTTAAAATGTTTCAGATTTTCTTAAAGTATTACGTTAAATGCATGATATAACATGAGATGGTTGTCGCCTTGATCGTATAGTGGTTAGTACATTGCGTTGTGGCCGCAATAACCCAGGTTCTAATTCTGGTCATGGCATCACTTTAGCTGCAAAATCAAAAATATATAAATTTTAACAAAGAAATTTTAAATATTTCAGATTTTCTTCAAGTATCAGGTGAGATGCATGATCTAACAAGAAATTCTTGTCGCCGTGATCGTATAGTGGTTAGTACATTGCGTTGTGTCCCCAATAACCCAGGTTCGAATCCTGGACACGGAATTTATTTTTTCTGCAAAATCCATAAAATATTAATTTTAAAAAAGAAATATTAAATGTTTCAGATTTTCTTAAAGTATTACGTTAAAAGCATGATATAACATGAGATGGTTGTCGTTGTGATCGTGTAGTGGTTAGTACATTGCGTTGTCTCCGCAATAACCCAGGTTCGAATCCTGGACACGGAATCACTTTTGCTGCAAAATCTAAAAAATATAAATTTTAACAAATAAATTTTAAATATTTCAGATTTCCTTCAAGTATCAGGTGAGATGCATGATCTAATAAGAAATTCTTGTTGCCGTGATCGTATAGTGGTTAGTACATTGCGTTGTGGCCGCAATAACCCAGGTTCGAATCCTGGTCACGGCATTTATTTGTTCTGCAAAATCCAAAAAATATTAATTTTAAAAAAGAAATATAAAAATTTTCAGATTTTCTTAAAGTATTACGTTAAATGCTTGATATAACGCGAGATGGTTGTCGCCGTGATAGTATAGTGGTTAGTACATTGCGTTGTGGCCGCAATAACCCAGGTTCGAATCCTGGTCACGGCAGCACTTTTGCTACAAAATCTAAAAAATATAAATTTTAACAAAGAAATTTTAAATATTTCAGATTTTCTTCAAGTATCAGGTGAGATGCATGATCTAACAAGAAATTCTTGTCGCCATGATCGTATAGTGGTTAGTACATTGCGTTGTGTCCCCAATAACCCAGGTTCGAATCCTGGACACGGAATTCATTTTTTCTGCAAAATCAAAAAAATATAAATTTTAACAAAGAAATTTTAAATGTTTCAGATTTTCTTCAAATATCAGGTGAGATGCATGATCTAACAAGAAATTCTTGTTGCCGTGATTGTATAGTGGTTAGTACATTGCGTTGTGGCCGCAATAACCCAGGTTCGAATCCTGGTCACGGCATCACTTTTGCTACAAAATCAAAAAAATATAAATTTTAACAAAGAAATTTTAAGTGTTTCAGATTTTCTTCAAATATCAGGTGAGATGCATGATCTAACAAGAAATTCTTGTTGCCGTGATCGTATTGTGGTTAGTACATTGCTTTGTGGCAGCAATAAACCAGGTTCGAATCCTGGTGACGGCATTTATTTTTTCTGCAAAATTAAAAAATATTAATTTAAAAATGAAATTTAAAATGTTTCAGATTTTCTTAAACTATTACGTTAAATGCTGGATATAACGTTAGATGGTTGTCGCCGTGAACGTACAGTGGTTAGTACATTGCGTTGTGGCCGCAATAACCCAGTTTCGAATCCTGGTCACGGCATTAATTTTCTCTAAAAAATTCAAAAAATTTTAATTTTAAAAAAGAATTTTAAATCAGCTCCGATTTTCTTAAAGTATTACGTTAAATGCATGATATAACTTGAGATGGTTGTCGTCGTGATCGTATAGTGGTTAGTACATTGCGTTGTGGCTGCAATAACACAGGTTCGAATCCTGGTCACGGCATTTATTTGTTCTGCAAAATCCAAAAAATATTAATTTTAATATAGAAATTTAAAATGTTTCAGATTTTCTTAAAGTATTACATTAAATGCATGATATAACGCGAGATGGTTGTCGCCGTGATCGTATAGTGGTTAGTACATTGCGTTGTGGCCGCAATAACCCAGGTTCGAATCCTGGTCACGGCATTTATTTGTTCTGCAAAATCCAAAAAATATTAATTTTAATAAAGAAATTTAAAATGTTTCAGATTTTCTTAAAGTATTACGTTAAATGCATGATATAACTAGAGATGGTTGTCGCCGTGATCGTATAGTGGTTAGTACATTGCGTTGTGGCCGCAATAACCCAGGTTCGAATCCTGGTCACGGCATTTATTTGTTCTGCAAAATCCAAAAAATATTAATTTTAATAAAGAAATTTAAAATGTTTCAGATTTTCTTAAAGTATTACGTTAAATGCATGATATAACATGAGATGGTTGTCGCCGTGATCGTATAGTGGTTAGTACATTGCGTTGTGGCCGCAATAACCCAGGTTCGAATCCTGGTCACGGCATTTATTTTTTCTGCAAAATCCAAAAAATATTAATTTCAAAAAAGAAATTTAAAATGTTTCAGATTTTCTTAAAGTATTACATTAAATGCATGATATAATTTGAGATGGTTGTCGTCGTGATCGTATAGTGGTTAGTACATTGCCTTGTGGCCGCAATAACCCAGGTTCGAATCCCGGTCACGGCATTTATTTTTTCTGCAAAATCAAAAAAATATTAATTTTAAAAAAGAAATATAAAATGTTTCAGATTTTCTTAAAGTATTACGTTAAATGCATGATATAACGCGATATGGTTGTCGCCGTGATCGTATAGAGGTTAGTACATTGCGTTGTGGCCGCAATAACCCAGGTTCGAATCCTGGTCACGGCATTTATTTGTTATGCAAAATCCAAAAAATATTAATATTAAAAAAGAAATATAAAATTTTTCAGATTTTCTTAAAGTATTACGTTAAATGCTTGATATAACGCGAGATGTTTGTCGCCGTGATAGTATAGTGGTTATTACATTGCGTTGTGGCCGCAATAACCCAGGTTCTAATTCTGGTCACGGCATCACTTTTGCTGCAAAATCAAAAATATATAAATTTTTACAAAGAAATTTTAAATATTTCAGATTTTCTTCAAGTATCAGGTGAGATGCATGATCTAACAAGAAATTCTTGTTGCCGTGATCGTATTGTGGTTAGTACATTGCGTTGTGGCCGCAATAACCCAGGTTCGAATCCTGGTCACGGCATTTATTTGTTCTGCAAAATCCAAAAAATATTAATATTAAAAAAGAAATATAAAATTTTTCAGATTTTCTTAAAGTATTACGTTAAATGCTTGATTTAACGCGAGATGTTTGTCGCCGTGATAGTATAGTGGTTATTACATTGCGTTGTGGCCGCAATAACCCAGGTTCTAATTCTGGTCACGGCATCACTTTTGCTGCAAAATCAAAAAAATATAAATTTTTACAAAGAAATTTTAAATATTTCAGATTTTCTTCAAGTATCAGGTGAGATGCATGATCTAACAAGAAATTCTTGTTGCCGTGATCGTATTGTGGTTAGTACATTGCGTTGTGGCCGCAATAACCCAGGTTCGAATCCTGATCACGGCATTAATTTTCTCTAAAAAATTCAAAAAATTTTAATTTTAAAAAAGAATTTTAAATCAACTCCGATTTTCTTAAAGTATTACGTTAAATGCATGATATAACTTGAGATGGTTGTCCTCGTGATCGTATAGTGGTTAGTAGATAGCGTTGTGGCCGCAATAACCCAGGTTCGAATCCTGGTCACGGCCTTTATTTGTTCTGCAAAATCCAAAAAAATATTAATTTTAATAAAGAAATTTAAAATGTTTCAGATTTTCTTAAAGTATTACATTAAATGCATGATATAACGCGAGATGGTTGTCGCCGTGATCGTATAGTGGTTAGTACATTGCGTTGTGGCCGCAATAACACAGGTTCGAATCCTGGTCACGGCATTTATTTGTTCTGCAAAATCCAAAAAATATTAATTTTAATATAGAAATTTAAAATGTTTCAGATTTTCTTAAAGTATTACATTAAATGCATGATATAACGCGAGATGGTTGTCGCCGTGGTCGTATAGTGGTTAGTACATTGCGTTGTGGCCGCAATAACCCAGGTTCGAATCCTGGTCACGGCATTTATTTGTTCTGCAAAATCCAAAAAATATTAATTTTAATAAAGAAATTTAAAATGTTTCAGATTTTCTTAAAGTATTACGTTAAATGCATGATATAACATGAGATGGTTGTCGCCGTGATCGTATAGTGGTTAGTACATTGCGTTGTGACCGCAATAACCCAGGTTCGAATCCTGGTCACGGCATTTATTTTTTCTGCAAAATCCAAAAAATATTAATTTCAAAAAAGAAATTTAAAATGTTTCAGATTTTCTTAAAGTATTACATTAAATGCATGATATAACTTGAGATGGTTGTCGTCGTGATCGTATAGTGGTTAGTACATTGTCTTGTGGCCGCAATAACCCAGGTTCGAATCCCGGTCACGGCATTTATTTTTTCTGCAAAATCAAAAAAATATTAATTTTAAAAAAGAAATATAAAATGTTTCAGATTTTCTTAAGGTATTTCGTTAAATGCTTCATATAACGCGAGATGGTTGTCGCCGTGATCGTATAGTGGTTAGTACATTGCGTTGTGGCCGCAATAACCCAGGTTCGAATTCTGGTCACGGCATTTATTTGTTATGCAAAATCCAAAAAATATTAATATTAAAAAAGAAATATAAAATTTTTCAGATTTTCTTAAAGTATTACGTTAAATGCTTGATATAACGCGAGATGTTTGTCGCCGTGATAGTATAGTGGTTATTACATTGCGTTGTGGCCGCAATAACCCAGGTTCTAATTCTGGTCACGGCATCACTTTTGCTGCAAAATCAAAAAAATATAAATTTTTACAAAGAAATTTTAAATATTTCAGATTTTCTTCAAGTATCAGGTGAGATGCATGATCTAACAAGAAATTCTTGTTGCCGTGATCGTATTGTGGTTAGTACATTGCGTTGTGGCCGCAATAACCCAGGTTCGAATCCTGGTCACGGCATTTATTTGTTCTGCAAAATCCAAAAAATATTAATTTTAATAAAGAAATTTAAAATGTTTCAGATTTTCTTAAAGTATCAGGTAAGATGCATCATCTAACAAGGAATTCTTGTTGCCGTGATCGTATAGTGGTTAGTACATTGCCTTGTGGCCGCAGTAACCCAGGTTCGAATCCTGGTCACGGCATTTATTTGTTCTGCAAAATCCAAAAAATATTAATTTTAAAAAAGAAATATAAAATTTTTCAGATTTTCTTCAAGTACCAGTTGAGATGCATGATCTAACAAGAAATTCTTGTCGCCGTGATCGTATAGTGGTTAGTACATTGCGTTGTGGCCGAAATAACCCAGGTTCGAATCCTGGTCACGGCATCACTTTTGCTACAAAATCAAAAAAATATAAATTTTAACAAAGAAATTTTAAATATTTCAGATTTTCTTCAAGTACCAGTTGAGATGCATGATCTAACAAGAAATTCTTGTTGCCGTGATCGTATAGTGGTGAGTACATTGCCTTGTGGCCGCAATAACCCAGGTTCTAATTCTGTTCACGGCATCACTTTAGCTGCAAAATAAAAAAAATATAAATTTTAAAAAAGAAATTTTAAATATTTCAGATTTTCTTCAAGTATCAGGTGAGATGCATGATCTAACAAGAAATTCTTGTCGCCGTGATCGTATAGTGGTTAGTACATTGCCTTTTGGCCGCAATAACCCAGGTTCGAATCCCGGTCACGGCATTTATTTTTTCTGCAAAATCCAAAAAATATTAATTTTAAAAAAGAAATATAAAATGTTTCAGATTTTCTTAAAGTATTACGTTAAATGCATGATATAACACGAGATGGTTGTCGCCGTGATCGTATAGTGGTTAGTACATTGCGTTGTGGCCGCAATAACCCAGGTTCGAATCCTGGTCACGGCATTTATTTTTTCTGCAAAATCCAAAAAATATTAATTTTAATAAAGAAATTTAAAATGTTTCAGATTTTCTTAAAGTATTACGTTAAATGCATGATATAACATGAGATGGTTGTCGCCGTGATCGTATAGTGGTTAGTACATTGCCTTGTGGCCGCAGTAACTCAGGTTCGAATCCTGGTCACGGCATTTATTTGTTCTGCAAAATCCAAAAAATATTAATTTTAAAAAAGAAATATAAAATTTTTCAGATTTTCTTAAAGTATTACATTAAATGCATGATATAACGCGAGATGGTTGTCGCCGTGATCGTATAGTGGTTAGTACATTGCGTTGTGGCCGCAATAACCCAGGTTCAAATCCTGGTCACGGCATCACTTTGGCTGCAAAATCAAAAAAAAAAAAAAATTTAACAAAGAAATTTTAAATATTTCAGATTTTCTTCAAGTATCAGGTGAGATGCATGATCTAACAAGAAATTCTTGTCGCCGTGATCGTATAGTGGTTAGTACATTGCGTTGTGGCCGCAATAACCCAGGTTCGAATCCTGGTCACGGCATCACTTTTGCTACAAAATCAAAAAAATATAAATTTTAACAAAGAAATTTTAAATATTTCAGATTTTCTTCAAGTACCAGTTGAGATGCATGATCTAACAAGAAATTCTTGTTGCCGTGATCGTATAGTGGTGAGTACATTGCCTTGTGGCCGCAATAACCCAGGTTCTAATTCTGTTCACGGCATCACTTTAGCTGCAAAATAAAAAAAATATAAATTTTTAACAAAGAAATTTTAAATATTTCAGATTTTCTTCAAGTATCAGGTGAGATGCATGATCTAACAAGAAATTCTTGTCGCCGTGATCATATAGTGGTTAGTACATTGCCTTTTGGCCAAAATAACCCAGGTTCGAATCCCGGTCACGGCATTTATTTTTTCTGCAAAATCCAAAAAATATTAATTTTAAAAAAGAAATATAAAATGTTTCAGATTTTCTGAAAGTATTACGTTAAATGCATGATATAACGCGAGATGGTTGTCGCCGTGATCGTATAGTGGTTAGTAAATTGCGTTGTGGCCGCAATAACCCAGGTTCGAATCCTGGTCACGGCATTTATTTTTTCTGCAAAATCCAAAAAATATTAATTTTAATAAAGAAATTTAAAATGTTTCAGATTTTCTTAAAGTATTACGTTAAATGCATGATATAACATGAGATGGTTGTCGCCGTGATCGTATAGTGGTTAGTACATTTCGTTGTGGCCGCAATTACCCAGGTTCGAATCCTGGTCACGGCATTTATTTTTTCTGCAAAATCCAAAAAATATTAATTTCAAAAAAGAAATTTAAAATTATTCAGATTTTCTTAAAGTATTACGTTAAATGCAGGATATAACGTGAGATGGTTGTCGCCGTGATCGTATAGTGGTTAGTACATTGCGTTGTGGCCGCAATAACCCAGGTTCTAATCCTGGTCACGGCATTTATTTTTTCTGCAAAATCCAAAAAATATTAATTTCAAAAAAGAAATTTAAAATGTTTCAGATTTTCTTAAAGTATTACGTTAAATGCATGATATAACGCGAGATGGTTGTCGCCGTGATCGTATAGTTATTAGTACATTGCGTTGTGGCCGCAATAACCCAGGTTCGAATCCTGGTCACGGCATTTATTTTTTCTGCAAAATCCAAAAAATATTAATTTTAATAAAGAAATTTAAAATGTTTCAGATTTTCTTAAAGTATTACGTTAAATGCATGATATAACATGAGATGGTTGTCGCCGTGATCGTATAGTGGTTAGTTCATTGCCTTGTGGCCGCAGTAACTCAGGTTCGAATCCTGGTCACGGCATTTATTTGTTCTGCAAAATCCAAAAAATATTAATTTTAAAAAAGAAATATAAAAATTTTCAGATTTTCTTAAAGTATTACATTAAATGCATGATATAACGCGAGATGGTTGTCGCCGTGATCGTATAGTGGTTAGTACATTGCGTTGTGGCCGCAATAACCCAGGTTCAAATCCTGGTCACGGCATCACTTTTGCTGCAAAATCAAAAAAAAAAATTTAACAAAGAAATTTTAAATATTTCAGATTTTCTTCAAGTATCAGGTGAGATGCATGATCTAACAAGAAATTCTTGTCGCCGTGATCGTATAGTGGTTAGTACATTGCGTTGTGGCCGCAATAACCCAGGTTCGAATCCTGGTCACGGCATCACTTTTGCTACAAAATCAAAAAAATATAAATTTTAACAAAGAAATTTTAAATATTTCAGATTTTCTTCAAGTACCAGTTGAGATGCATGATCTAACAAGAAATTCTTGTTGCCGTGATCGTATAGTGGTGAGTACATTGCCTTGTGGCTACAATAACCCAGGTTCTAATTCTGTTCACGGCATCACTTTAGCTGCAAAATAAAAAATATATAAATTTTAACAAAGAAATTTTAAATATTTCAGATTTTCTTCAAGTATCAGGTGAGATGCATGATCTAACAAGAAATTCTTGTCGCCGTGATCATATAGTGGTTAGTACATTGCCTTTTGGCCGCAATAACCCAGGTTCGAATCCCGGTCACGGCATTTATTTTTTCTGCAAAATCCAAAAAATATTAATTTTAATAAAGAAATTTAAAATGTTTCAGATTTTCTTAAAGTATTACGTTAAATGCATGATATAACATGAGATGGTTGTCGCCGTGATCGTATAGTGGTTAGTACATTTCGTTGTGGCCGCAATTACCCAGGTTCGAATCCTGGTCACGGCATTTATTTTTTCTGCAAAATCCAAAAAATATTAATTTTAATAAAGAAATTTAAAATGTTTCAGATTTTCTTAAAGTATTACGTTAAATGCATGATATAACATGAGATGGTTGTCGCCGTGATCGTATAGTGGTTAGTACATTTCGTTGTGGCCGCAATTACCCAGGTTCGAATCCTGGTCACGGCATTTATTTTTTCTGCAAAATCCAAAAAATATTAATTTCAAAAAAGAAATTTAAAATTATTCAGATTTTCTTAAAGTATTACGTTAAATGCAGGATATAACGTGAGATGGTTGTCGCCGTGATCGTATAGTGGTTAGTACATTGCGTTGTGGCCGCAATAACCCAGGTTCTAATCCTGGTCACGGCATTTATTTTTTCTGCAAAATCCAAAAAATATTAATTTCAAAAAAGAAATTTAAAATGTTTCAGATTTTCTTAAAGTATTACATTAAATGCATGATATAACGCGAGATGGTTGTCGCCGTGATCGTATAGTGGTTAGTACATTGCGTTGTGGCCGCAATAACCCAGGTTCGAATCCCGGTCACGGCATTTATTTTTTCTGCAAAATCCAAAAAATATTAATTTTAAAAAAGAAATATAAAATGTTTCAGATTTTCTTAAAGTATTACGGTAAATGCATGATATAACGCGAGATGGTTGTCGCCGTGATCGTATAGTGGTTAGTACATTGCGTTGTGGCCGCAATAACCCAGGTTCGAATCCTGGGCACGGCATTTATTTGTTCTGCAAAATCCAAAAAATATTAATTTTAATAAAGAAATTTAAAATGTTTCAGATTTTCTTAAAGTATTACGTTAAATGCATGATATAACATGAGATGGTTGTCGCCGTGATCCTATAGTGGTTAGTACATTGCGTTTTGGTCGCAATAACCCAGGTTCGAATCCTGGATAAAGAATTTATTTTTTCTGCAAAATCCAAAAAATATTAATTTTAAAAAAGACATTTAAAATAATTCAGATTTTCTTAAAGTATTACGTTAAATGCAGGATATAACGTAAGATGGTTGTCGCCGTGATCGTATAGTGGTTAGTACATTGCGTTGTGGCCGCAATAACCCAGGTTCGAATCCTGGTCACGGCATCACTTTTGCTACAAAATCAAAAAAATATAAATTTTAACAAAGAAATTTTAAATATTTCAGATTTTCTTCAAGTATCAGGTGAGATGCATGATCTAACAAGAAATTCTTGTCGCCGTGATCGTATAGTGGTTAGTACATTGCCTTTTGGCCGCAATAACCCAGGTTCGAATCCCGGTCACGGCATTTATTTTTTCTGCAAAATCCAAAAAATATTAATTTTAAAAAAGAAATATAAAATGTTTCAGATTTTCTTAAAGTATTACGTTAAATGCATGATATAACATGAGATGGTTGTCGCCGTGATCGTATAGTGGTTAGTACATTGCGTTGTGGCCGCAATAACCCAGGTTCGAATCCTGGTCACGGCATTTATTTTTTCTGCAAAATCCAAAAAATATTAATTTCAAAAAAGAAATTTAAAATTATTCAGATTTTCTTAAAGTATTACGTTAAATGCAGGATATAACGTGAGATGGTTGTCGCCGTGATCGTATAGTGGTTAGTACATTGCGTTGTGGCCGCAATAACCCAGGTTCTAATCCTGGTCACGGCATTTATTTTTTCTGCAAAATCCAAAAAATATTAATTTCAAAAAAGAAATTTAAAATGTTTCAGATTTTCTTAAAGTATTACATTAAATGCATGATATAACGCGAGATGGTTGTCGCCGTGATTGTATAGTGGTTAGTACATTGCGTTGTGGCCGCAATAACTCAGGTTCGAATCCTGGTCACGGCATTTATTTGTTCTGCAAAATCCAAAAAATATTAATTTTAATAAAGAAATTTAAAATGTTTCAAATTTTCTTAAAGTATTACGTTAAATGCATGATATAACATGAGATGGTTGTCGCCGTGATCGTATAGTGGTTAGTACATTGCGTTGTGGCCGCAATAACCCAGGTTCGAATCCTGGTCACGGCATCACTTTTGCTGCAAAATCAAAAAAAAAAAAATTTTAACAAAGACATTTTAAATATTTCAGATTTTCTTCAAGTATCAGGTGAGATGCATGATCTAACAAGAAATTCTTGTCGCCGTGATCGTATAGTGGTTAGTACATTGCGTTGTGGCCGCAATAACCCAGGTTCGAATCCTGGTCACGGCATCACTTTTGCTACAAAATCAAAAAAATTTAAATTTTAACAAAGAAATTTTAAATATTTCAGATTTTCTTCAAGTACCAGGTGAGATGCATGATCTAACAAGAAATTCTTGTTGCCGTGATCGTATAGTGGTTAGTACATTGCCTTGTGGCCGCAATAACCCAGGTTCTAATTCTGGTCACGGCATCACTTTAGCTGCAAAATAAAAAATATATAAATTTTAACAAAGAAATTTTAAATATTTCAGATTTTTTTCAAGTATCAGGTGAGATGCATGATCTAACAAGAAATTCTTGTTGCCGTGATCGTATTGTGGTTAGTACATTGCGTTGTGGCAGCAATAAACCAGGTTCGAATCCTGGTGACGGCATTTATTTTTTCTGCAAAATTAAAAAATATTAATTTAAAGATGAAATTTAAAATGTTTCAGATTTTCTTAAACTATTACGTTAAATGCAGGATATAACGTGAGATGGTTGTCGCCATGAACGTACAGTGGTTAGTACATTGCGTTGTGGCCGCAATAACCCAGGTTCGAATCCTGGTCACGGCATTAATTTGTTCTGCAAAATCCAAAAAAATATTAATTTTAATAAAGAAATTTAAAATGTTTTAGATTTTCTTAAAGTATTACATTAAATGCATGATATAACGCGAGATGGTTGTCGCCGTGATCGTATAGTGGTTAGTACATTGCGTTGTGGCCGCAATAACCCAGGTTCGAATCCTGGTCACGGCATTTATTTTTTCTGCAAAATCCAAAAAATATTAATTTTAATAAAGAAATTTAAAATGTTTCAGATTTTCTTAAAGTATTACGTTAAATGCATGATATAACATGAGATGGTTGTCGCCGTGATCGTATAGTGGTTAGTACATTTCGTTGTGGCCGCAATTACCCAGGTTCGAATCCTGGTCACGGCATTTATTTTTTCTGCAAAATCCAAAAAATATTAATTTCAAAAAAGAAATTTAAAATTATTCAGATTTTCTTAAAGTATTACGTTAAATGCAGGATATAACGTGAGATGGTTGTCGCCGTGATCGTATAGTGGTTAGTACATTGCGTTGTGGCCGCAATAACCCAGGTTCTAATCCTGGTCACGGCATTTATTTTTTCTGCAAAATCCAAAAAATATTAATTTCAAAAAAGAAATTTAAAATGTTTCAGATTTTCTTAAAGTATTACATTAAATGCATGATATAACGCGAGATGGTTGTCGCCGTGATCGTATAGTGGTTAGTACATTGCGTTGTGGCCGCAATAACCCAGGTTCGAATCCCGGTCACGGCATTTATTTTTTCTGCAAAATCCAAAAAATATTAATTTTAAAAAAGAAATATAAAATGTTTCAGATTTTCTTAAAGTATTACGTTAAATGCATGATATAACGCGAGATGGTTGTCGCCGTGATCGTATAGTGGTTAGTACATTGCGTTGTGGCCGCAATAACCCAGGTTCGAATCCTGGGCACGGCATTTATTTGTTCTGCAAAATCCAAAAAATATTAATTTTAATAAAGAAATTTAAAATGTTTCAGATTTTCTTAAAGTATTACGTTAAATGCATGATATAACATGAGATGGTTGTCGCCGTGATCCTATAGTGGTTAGTACATTGCGTTGTGGCCGCAATAACCCAGGTTCGAATCCTGGTCACGGCATCACTTTTGCTACAAAATCAAAAAAATATAAATTTTAACAAAGAAATTTTAAATATTTCAGATTTTCTTCAAGTATCAGGTGAGATGCATGATCTAACAAGAAATTCTTGTCGCCGTGATCGTATAGTGGTTAGTACATTGCCTTTTGGCCGCAATAACCCAGGTTCGAATCCCGGTCACGGCATTTATTTTTTCTGCAAAATCCAAAAAATATTAATTTTAAAAAAGAAATATAAAATGTTTCAGATTTTCTTAAAGTATTACGTTAAATGCATGATATAACATGAGATGGTTGTCGCCGTGATCGTATAGTGGTTAGTACATTGCGTTGTGGCCGCAATAACCCAGGTTCGAATCCTGGTCACGGCATTTATTTTTTCTGCAAAATCCAAAAAATATTAATTTCAAAAAAGAAATTTAAAATTATTCAGATTTTCTTAAAGTATTACGTTAAATGCAGGATATAACGTGAGATGGTTGTCGCCGTGATCGTATAGTGGTTAGTACATTGCGTTGTGGCCGCAATAACCCAGGTTCTAATCCTGGTCACGGCATTTATTTTTTCTGCAAAATCCAAAAAATATTAATTTCAAAAAAGAAATTTAAAATGTTTCAGATTTTCTTAAAGTATTACATTAAATGCATGATATAACGCGAGATGGTTGTCGCCGTGATTGTATAGTGGTTAGTACATTGCGTTGTGGCCGCAATAACTCAGGTTCGAATCCTGGTCACGGCATTTATTTGTTCTGCAAAATCCAAAAAATATTAATTTTAATAAAGAAATTTAAAATGTTTCAAATTTTCTTAAAGTATTACGTTAAATGCATGATATAACATGAGATGGTTGTCGCCGTGATCGTTTAGTGGTTAGTACATTGCGTTGTGGCCGCAATAACCCAGGTTCGAATCCTGGTCACGGCATCACTTTTGCTGCAAAATCAAAAAAAAAAAAAAATTTTAACAAAGACATTTTAAATATTTCAGATTTTCTTCAAGTATCAGGTGAGATGCATGATCTAACAAGAAATTCTTGTCGCCGTGATCGTATAGTGGTTAGTACATTGCGTTGTGGCCGCAATAACCCAGGTTCGAATCCTGGTCACGGCATCACTTTTGCTACAAAATCAAAAAAATTTAAATTTTAACAAAGAAATTTTAAATATTTCAGATTTTCTTCAAGTACCAGGTGAGATGCATGATCTAACAAGAAATTCTTGTTGCCGTGATCGTATAGTGGTTAGTACATTGCCTTGTGGCCGCAATAACCCAGGTTCTAATTCTGGTCACGGCATCACTTTAGCTGCAAAATAAAAAATATATAAATTTTAACAAAGAAATTTTAAATATTTCAGATTTTTTTCAAGTATCAGGTGAGATGCATGATCTAACTAGAAATTCTTGTTGCCGTGATCGTATTGTGGTTAGTACATTGCGTTGTGGCAGCAATAAACCAGGTTCGAATCCTGGTGACGGCATTTATTTTTTCTGCAAAATTAAAAAATATTAATTTAAAGATGAAATTTAAAATGTTTCAGATTTTCTTAAACTATTACGTTAAATGCAGGATATAACGTGAGATGGTTGTCGCCATGAACGTACAGTGGTTAGTACATTGCGTTGTGGCCGCAATAACCCAGGTTCGAATCCTGGTCACGGCATTAATTTGTTCTGCAAAATCCAAAAAAATATTAATTTTAATAAAGAAATTTAAAATGTTTTAGATTTTCTTAAAGTATTACATTAAATGCATGATATAACGCGAGATGGTTGTCGCCGTGATCGTATAGTGGTTAGTACATTGCGTTGTGGCCGCAATAACCTAGGTTCGAATCCTGGTCATGGCATTTATTTTTTCTGCAAAATCCAAAAAATATTAATTTTAATAAAGAAATTTAAAATGTTTCAGATTTTCTTAAAGTATTACGTTAAATGCATGATATAACATGAGATGGTTGTCGCCGTGATCGTATAGTGGTTAGTACATTGCCTTGTGGCCGCAATAACCCAGGTTCTAATTCTGTTCACGGCATCACTTTAGCTGCAAAATAAAAAATATATAAATTTTAACAAAGAAATTTTAAATATTTCAGATTTTCTTCAAGTATCAGGTGAGATGCATGATCTAACAAGAAATTCTTGTCGCCGTGATCGTATAGTGGTTAGTACATTGCCTTTTGGCCGCAATAACCCAGGTTCGAATCCCGGTCACGGCATTTATTTTTTCTGCAAAATCCAAAAAATATTAATTTTAAAAAAGAAATATAAAATGTTTCAGATTTTCTTAAAGTATTACGTTAAATGCTTGATATAACGCGAGATGGTTGTCGCCGTGATCGTATAGTGGTTAGTACATTTCGTTGTGGCCGTAATAACCCAGGTTCGAATCCTGGTCACGGCATTTATTTTTTCTGCAAAATCCAAAAAATATTAATTTCAAAAAAGAAATTTAAAATTATTCAGATTTTCTTAAAGTATTACGTTAAATGCAGGATATAACGTGAGATGGTTGTCGCCGTGATCGTATAGTGGTTAGTACATTGCGTTGTGGCCGCAATAACCCAGGTTCTAATCCTGGTCACGGCATTTATTTTTTCTGCAAAATCCAAAAAATATTAATTTCAAAAAAGAAATTTAAAATGTTTCAGATTTTCTTAAAGTATTACATTAAATGCATGATATAACGCGAGATGGTTGTCGCCGTGATTGTATAGTGGTTAGTACATTGCGTTGTGGCCGCAATAACCCAGGTTCGAATCCTGGTCACGGCATTTATTTGTTCTGCAAAATCCAAAAAATATTAATTTTAATAAAGAAATTTAAAATGTTTCAGATTTTCTTAAAGTATTACGTTAAATGCATGATATAACATGAGATGGTTGTCGCCGTAATCGTATAGTGGTTAGTACATTGCCTTGTGGCCGCAATAACCCAGGTTCGAATCCCGGTCACGGCGTTTATTTTTTCTGCAAAATCCAAAAAATATTAATTTTAAAAAAGAAATATAAAATGTTTCAGATTTTCTTAAAGTATTACGTTAAATGCATGATCTAACAAGAAATTCTTGTTGCCGTAATCGTATAGTGGTGAGTACATTGCCTTGTGGCCGCAATAACCCAGGTTCGCATCCCAGTCACGGCATTTATTTTTTCTGCAAAATCCAAAAAATATTAATTTTAAAAAAGAAATATAAAATGTTTCAGATTTTCTTAAAGTATTACGTTAAATGCAGGATATAACGTAAGATGGTTGTCGCCGTGATCGTATAGTGGTTAGTACATTGCGTTGTGGCCGCAATAACCCAGGTTCGAATCCTGGTCACGGCATCACTTTTGCTACAAAATCAAAAAAATATAAATTTTAACAAAGAAATTTTAAATATTTCAGATTTTCTTCAAGTATCAGGTGAGATGCATGATCTAACAAGAAATTCTTGTCGCCGTGATCGTACAGTGGTTAGTACATTGCCTTTTGGCCGCAATAACCCAGGTTCGAATCCCGGTCACGGCATTTATTTTTTCTGCAAAATCCAAAAAATATTAATTTTAAAAAAGAAATATAAAATGTTTCAGATTTTCTTAAAGTATTACGTTAAATGCATGATATAACATGAGATGGTTGACGCCGTGATCGTATAGTGGTTAGTACATTTCGTTGTGGCCGCAATAACCCAGGTCCGAATCCTGGTCACGGCATTTATTTTTTCTGCAAAATCCAAAAAATATTAATTTCAAAAAAGAAATTTAAAATTATTCAGATTTTCTTAAAGTATTACGTTAAATGCAGGATATAACGTGAGATGGTTGTCGCCGTGATCGTATAGTGGTTAGTACATTGCGTTGTGGCCGCAATAACCCAGGTTCTAATCCTGGTCACGGCATTTATTTTTTCTGCAAAATCCAAAAAATATTAATTTCAAAAAAGAAATTTAAAATGTTTCAGATTTTCTTAAAGTATTACATTAAATGCATGATATAACGCGAGATGGTTGTCGCCGTGATTGTATAGTGGTTAGTACATTGCGTTGTGGCCTCAATAACTCAGGTTCGAATCCTGGTCACGGCATTTATTTGCTCTGCAAAATCCAAAAAATATTAATTTTAATAAAGAAATTTAAAATGTTTCAGATTTTCTTAAAGTATTACATTAAATGCATGATATAACGCGAGATGGTTGTCGCCGTGATTGTATAGTGGTTAGTACATTGCGTTGTGGCCGCAATAACCCAGGTTCGAATCCTGGTCACGGCATCACTTTTGCTGCAAAATCAAAAAAAAAAAAAATTTTAACAAAGACATTTTAAATATTTCAGATTTTCTTCAAGTATCAGGTGAGATGCATGATCTAACAAGAAATTCTTGTCGCCGTGATCGTATAGTGGTTAGGACATTGCGTTGTGGCCGCAATAACCCAGGTTCGAATCCTGGTCACGGCATCACTTTTGCTACAAAATCAAAAAAATATAAATTTTAACAAAGAAATTTTAAATATTTCAGATTTTCTTCAAGTACCAGGTGAGATGCATGATCTAACAAGAAATTCTTGTTGCCGTGATCGTATAGTGGTTAGTACATTGCCTTGTGGCCGCAATAACCCAGGTTCTAATTCTGGTCACGGCATCACTTTAGCTGCAAAATAAAAAATATATAAATTTTAACAAAGAAATTTTAAATATTTCAGATTTTTTTCAAGTATCAGTTGAGATGCATGATCTAACAAGAAATTCTTGTTGCCGTGATCGTATTGTGGTTAGTACATTGCGTTGTGGCAGCAATAAACCAGGTTCGAATCCTGGTGACGGCATTTATTTTTTCTGCAAAGTTAAAAAATATTAATTTAAAGATGAAATTTAAAATGTTTCAGATTTTCTTAAACTATTACGTTAAATGCAGGATATAACGTGAGATGGTTGTCGCCATGAACGTACAGTGGTTAGTACATTGCGTTGTGGCCGCAATAACCCAGGTTCGAATCCTGGTCACGGCATTAATTTGTTCTGCAAAATCCAAAAAAATATTAATTTTAATAAAGAAATTTAAAATGTTTTAGATTTTCTTAAAGTATTACATTAAATGCATGATATAACGCGAGATGGTTGTCGCCGTGATCGTATAGTGGTTAGTACATTGCGTTGTGGCCGCAATAACCTAGGTTCGAATCCTGGTCACGGCACTTATTTGTTCTGCAAAATCCAAAAAATATTAATTTTAATATAGAAATTTAAAATGTTTCAGATTTTCTTAATGTATTATATTAAATGCATGATATAACGCGAGATGGTTGTCGCCGTGATCGTATAGTGGTTAGTACATTGCGTTGTGGCCGCAATAACCCAGGTTCTAATCCTGGTCACGGCATTTATTTTTTCTGCAAAATGAAAAAAATATTAATTTCAAAAAAGAAATTTAAAATGTTTCAGATTTTCTTAAAGTATTACGTTAAATGCATGATATAACATGAGATGGTTGTCGCCGTAATCGTATAGTGGTTAGTACATTGCCTTGTGGCCGCAATAACCCAGGTTCGAATCCCGGTCACGGCGTTTATTTTTTCTGCAAAATCCAAAAAATATTAATTTTAAAAAAGAAATATAAAATGTTTCAGATTTTCTTAAAGTATTACGTTAAATGCATGATCTAACAAGAAATTCTTGTTGCCGTAATCGTATAGTGGTGAGTACATTGCCTTGTGGCCGCAATAACCCAGGTTCGCATCCCGGTCACGGCATTTATTTTTTCTGCAAACTCCAAAAAATATTAATTTTAAAAAAGAAATATAAAATGTTTCAGATTTTCTTAAAGTATTACGTTAAATGCATGATATAACGCGAGATGGTTGTCGCCGTGATCGTATAGTGGTTAGTACATTGCGTTGTGGCCGCAATAACCCAGGTTCGAATCCTGGTCACGGCATTTATTTGTTCTGCAAAATCCAAAAAATATTAATTTTAAAAAAGACATTTAAAATAATTCAGATTTTCTTAAAGTATTACGTTAAATGCAGGATATAACGTAAGATGGTTGTCGCCGTGATCGTATAGTGGTTAGTACATTGCGTTGTGGCCGCAATAACCCAGGTTCGAATCCTGGTCACGGCATCACTTTTGCTACAAAATCAAAAAAATATAAATTTTAACAAAGAAATTTTAAATATTTCAGATTTTCTTCAAGTATCAGGTGAGATGCATGATCTAAAAAGAAATTCTTGTCACCGTGATCGTATAGTGGTTAGTACATTGCCTTTTGGCCGCAATAACCCAGGTTCGAATCCCGGTCACGGCATTTATTTTTTCTGCAAAATCCAAAAAATATTAATTTTAAAAAAGAAATATAAAATGTTTCAGATTTTCTTAAAGTATTACGTTAAATGCATGATATAACATGAGATGGTTGTCGCCATGATCGTATAGTGGTTAGTACATTTCGTTGTGGCCGCAATAACCCAGGTTCGAATCCTGGTCACGGCATTTATTTTTTCTGCAAAATCCAAAAAATATTAATTTCAAAAAAGAAATTTAAAATTATTCAGATTTTCTTAAAGTATTACGTTAAATGCAGGATATAACGTGAGATGGTTGTCGCCGTGATCGTATAGTGGTTAGTACATTGCGTTGTGGCCGCAATAACCCAGGTTCTAATCCTGGTCACGGCATTTATTTTTTCTGCAAAATCCAAAAAATATTAATTTCAAAAAAGAAATTTAAAATGTTTCAGATTTTCTTAAAGTATTACATTAAATGCATGATATAACGCGAGATGGTTGTCGCCGTGATTGTATAGTGGTTAGTACATTGCGTTGTGGCCTCAATAACTCAGGTTCGAATCCTGGTCACGGCATTTATTTGTTCTGCAAAATCCAAAAAATATTAATTTTAATAAAGAAATTTTAAATGTTTCAGATTTTCTTAAAGTATTACGTTAAATGCATGATATAACATGAGATGGTTGTCGCCGTAATCGTATAGTGGTTAATACATTGCCTTGTGGCCGCAATAACCCAGTTTCGAATCCCGGTCACGGCATTTATTTTTTCTGCAAAATCCAAAAAATATTAATTTTAAAAAAGAAATATAAAATGTTTCAGATTTTCTTAAAGTATTACGTTAAATGCATGATCTAACAAGAAATTCTTGTTGCCGTAATCGTATAGTGGTTAGTACATTGCCTTGTGGCCGCAATAACCCAGGTTCGAATCCTGGTCACGGCATTTATTTTTTCTGCAAAATCCAAAAAATATTAATTTCAAAAAAGAAATTTAAAATTATTCAGATTTTCTTAAAGTATTACGTTAAATGCAGGATATAACGTGAGATGGTTGTCGCCGTGATCGTATAGTGGTTAGTACATTGCGTTGTGGCCGCAATAACCCAGGTTCGAATCCTGGTCACGGCATCACTTTTGCTGCAAAATCAAAAAAAAAAAATTTTTAACAAAGACATTTATTCAGATTTTCTTCAAGTATCAGGTGAGATGCATGATCTAACAAGAAATTCTTGTCGCCGTGATCGTATAGTGGTTAGTACATTGCGTTGTTGCCGCAATAACCCAGGTTCGAATCCTGGTCACGGCATCACTTTTGCTACAAAATCAAAAAAATATAAATTTTAACAAAGAAATTTTAAATATTTCAGATTTTCTTCAAGTACCAGGTGAGATGCATGATCTAACAAGAAATTCTTGTTGCCGTGATCGTATAGTGGTTAGTACATTGCCTTGTGGCCGCAATAACCCAGGTTCTAATTCTGGTCACGGCATCACTTTAGCTGCAAAATAAAAAATATATAAATTTTAACAAAGAAATTTTAAATATTTCAGATTTTTTTCAAGTATCAGGTGAGATGCATGATCTAACAAGAAATTCTTGTTGCCGTGATCGTATTGTGGTTAGTACATTGCGTTGTGGCAGCAATAAACCAGGTTCGAATCCTGGTGACGGCATTTATTTTTTCTGCAAAATTAAAAAATATTAATTTAAAGATGAAATTTAAAATGTTTCAGATTTTCTTAAACTATTACGTTAAATGCAGGATATAACGTGAGATGGTTGTCGCCATGAACGTACAGTGGTTAGTACATTGCGTTGTGGCCGCAATAACCCAGGTTCGAATCCTGGTCACGGCATTAATTTGTTCTGCAAAATCCAAAAAAATATTAATTTTAATAAAGAAATTTAAAATGTTTTAGATTTTCTTAAAGTATTACATTAAATGCATGATATAACGCGAGATGGTTGTCGCCGTGATCGTATAGTGGTTAGTACATTGCGTTGTGGCCGCAATAACCTAGGTTCGAATCCTGGTCACGGCACTTATTTGTTCTGCAAAATCCAAAAAATATTAATTTTAATATAGAAATTTAAAATGTTTCAGATTTTCTTAATGTATTATATTAAATGCATGATATAACGCGAGATGGTTGTCGCCGTGATCGTATAGTGGTTAGTACATTGCGTTGTGGCCGCAATAACCCAGGTTCGAATCCTGGTCACGGCATTTATTTGTTCTGCAAAATCCAAAAAATATTAATTTTAATAAAGAAATTTAAAATGTTTCAGATTTTCTTAAAGTATTACGTTAAATGCAGGATATAACGTGAGATGGTTGTCGCCGTGATCGTATAGTGGTTAGTACATTGCGTTGTGGCCGCAATAACCCAGGTTCGAATCCTGGTCACGGCATCACTTTTGCTGCAAAATCAAAAAAAAAATTTAACAAAGAAATTTTAAATATTTCAGATTTTCTTCAAGTATCAGGTGAGATGCATGATCTAACAAGAAATTCTTGTCGCCGTGATCGTATAGTGGTTAGTACATTGCGTTGTGGCCGCAATAACCCAGGTTCGAATCCTGGTCACGGCATTTATTTGTTCTGCAAAATCCAAAAAATATTAATTTTAATTAAGAAATTTCAAATGTTTCAGATTTTCCTAAAGTATTACGTTAAATGCATGATATAACATGAGATGGTTGTTGCCGTGATCGTATAGTGGTTAGTACATTGCAAAATGAAAAAAATATTAATTTCAAAAAAGAAATTTAAAATGTTTCAGATTTTCTTAAAGTATTACATTAAATGCATGATATAACGCGAGATGGTTGTCTTCGTGATCGTATAGTGTTTAGTACATTGCGTTGTGGCCGCAATAACCCAGGTTCGAATCCTGGTCACGGCATTTATTTGTTCTGCAAAATCCAAAAAATATTAATTTTAATAAAGAAATTTAAAATGTTTCAGATTTTCTTAAAGTATTACATTATATGCATGATATAACGCGAGATGGTTGTCGCCGTGATCGTATAGTGGTTAGTACATTGCGTTGTGGCCGCAATAACCCAGGTTCTAATCCTGGTCACGGCATTTATTTTTTCTGCAAAATCCAAAAAATATTAATTTCAAAAAAGAAATTTAAAATGTTTCAGATTTTCTTAAAGTATTACATTAAATGCATGATATAACGCGAGATGGTTGTCGCCGTGATTGTATAGTGGTTAGTACATTGCGTTGTGGCCGCAATAACTCAGGTTCGAATCCTGGTCACAGCATTTATTTGTTCTGCAAAATCCAAAAAATATTAATTTTAATAAAGAAATTTAAAATGTTTCAGATTTTCTTAAAGTATTACGTTAAATGCATGATATAACATGAGATGGTTGTCGCCGTAATCGTATAGTGGTTAGTACATTGCCTTGTGGCCGCAATAACCCAGGTTCGAATCCTGGTCACGGCATTTATTTTTTCTGCAAAATCCAAAAAATATTAATTTTAAAAAAGAAATATAAAATGTTTCAGATTTTCTTAAAGTATTACGTTAAATGCATGATCTAACAAGAAATTCTTGTTGCCGTAATCGTATAGTGGTTAGTACATTGCCTTGTGGCCGCAATAACCCAGGTTCGAATCCTGGTCACGGCATTTATTTTTTCTGCAAAATCCAAAAAATATTAATTTCAAAAAAGAAATTTAAAATTATTCAGATTTTCTTAAAGTATTACGTTAAATGCAGGATATAACGTGAGATGGTTGTCGCCGTGATCGTATAGTGGTTAGTACATTGCGTTGTGGCCGCAATAACCCAGGTTCGAATCCTGGTCACGGCATCACTTTTGCTGCAAAATCAAAAAAAAAAAAAATTTTAACAAAGACATTTTAAATATTTCAGATTTTCTTCAAGTATCAGGTGAGATGCATGATCTAACAAGAAATTCTTGTCGCCGTGATCGTATAGTGGTTAGTACATTGCGTTGTGGCCGCAATAACCCAGGTTCGAATCCTGGTCACGGCATCACTTTTGCTACAAAATCAAAAAAATATAAATTTTAACAAAGAAATTTTAAATATTTCAGATTTTCTTCAAGTACCAGGTGAGATGCATGATCTAACAAGAAATTCTTGTTGCCGTGATCGTATAGTGGTTAGTACATTGCCTTGTGGCCGCAATAACCCAGGTTCTAATTCTGGTCACGGCATCACTTTAGCTGCAAAATAAAAAATATATAAATTTTAACAAAGAAATTTTAAATATTTCAGATTTTTTTCAAGTATCAGGTGAGATGCATAATCTAACAAGAAATTCTTGTTGCCGTGATCGTATTGTGGTTAGTACATTGCGTTGTGGCAGCAATAAACCAGGTTCGAATCCTGGTGACGGCATTTATTTTTTCTGCAAAATTAAAAAATATTAATTTAAAGATGAAATTTAAAATGTTTCAGATTTTCTTAAACTATTACGTTAAATGCAGGATATAACGTGAGATGGTTGTCGCCATGAACGTACAGTGGTTAGTACATTGCGTTGTGGCCGCAATAACCCAGGTTCGAATCCTGGTCACGGCATTAATTTGTTCTGCAAAATCCAAAAAAATATTAATTTTAATAAAGAAATTTAAAATGTTTTAGATTTTCTTAAAGTATTACATTAAATGCATGATATAACGCGAGATGGTTGTCGCCGTGATCGTATAGTGGTTAGTACATTGCGTTGTGGCCGCAATAACCTAGGTTCGAATCCTGGTCACGGCACTTATTTGTTCTGCAAAATCCAAAAAATATTAATTTTAATATAGAAATTTAAAATGTTTCAGATTTTCTTAATGTATTATATTAAATGCATGATATAACGCGAGATGGTTGTCGCCGTGATCGTATAGTGGTTAGTACATTGCGTTGTGGCCGCAATAACCCAGGTTCGAATCCTGGTCACGGCATTTATTTGTTCTGCAAAATCCAAAAAATATTAATTTTAATAAAGAAATTTAAAATGTTTCAGATTTTCTTAAAGTATTACGTTAAATGCAGGATATAATGTGAGATGGTTGTCGCCGTGATCGTATAGTGGTTAGTACATTGCGTTGTGGCCGCAATAACCCAGGTTCTAATCCTGGTCACGGCATTTATTTTTTCTGCAAAATGAAAAAAATATTAATTTCAAAAAAGAAATTTAAAATGTTTCAGATTTTCTTAAAGTATTGTATTAAATGCATGATATAACGCGAGATGGTTGTCGCCGTGATCGTATAGTGGTTAGTACATTGCGTTGTGGCCGCAATAACCCAGGTTCGAATCCTGGTCACGGCATTTATTTGTTCTGCAAAATCCAAAAAATATTAATTTTAATAAAGAAATTTAAAATGTTTCAGATTTTCTTAAAGTATTACGTTAAATGCATGATATAACATGAGATGGTTGTCCCCGTGATCTGATAGTGGTTAGTACATTGCCTTGTGGCCGCAGTAACTCAGGTTCGAATCCTGGTCACGGCATTTATTTGTTCTGCAAAATCCAAAAAATATTAATTTTAAAAAAAAAATATAAAATTTTTCAGATTTTCTTAAAGTATTACATTAAATGCATGATATAACGCGAGATGGTTGTCGCCGTGATCGTATAGTGGTTAGTACATTGCGTTGTGGCCGCAATAACCCAGGTTCAAATCCTGGTCACGGCATCACTTTTGCTGCAAAATCAAAAAAAAAAAAAAATTTAACAAAGAAATTTTAAATATTTCAGATTTTCTTCAAGTATCAGGTGAGATGCATGATCTAACAAGAAATTCTTGTCGCCGTGATCGTATAGTGGTTAGTACATTGCGTTGTGGCCGCAATAACCCAGGTTCGAATCCTGGTCACGGCATCACTTTTGCTACAAAATCAAAAAAATATAAATTTTAACAAAGAAATTTTAAATATTTCAGATTTTCTTCAAGTACCAGTTGAGATGCATGATCTAACAAGAAATTCTTGTTGCCGTGATCGTATAGTGGTGAGAACATTGCCTTGTGGCCGCAATAACCCAGGTTCTAATTCTGTTCACGGCATCACTTTAGCTGCAAAATAAAAAATATATAAATTTTAACAAAGAAATTTTAAATATTTCAGATTTTCTTCAAGTATCAGGTGAGATGCATGATCTAACAAGAAATTCTTGTCGCCGTGATCGTATAGTGGTTAGTACATTGCCTTTTGGCCGCAATAACCCAGGTTCGAATCCCGGTCACGGCATTTATTTTTTCTGCAAAATCCAAAAAATATTAATTTTAAAAAAGAAATATAAAATGTTTCAGCCTTTCTTAAAGTATTACGTTAAATGCATGATATAACGCGAGATGGTTGTCGCTGTGATCGTATAGTGGTTAGTACATTGCGTTGTGGCCGCAATAACCCAGGTTCGAATCCTGGTCACGGCATTTATTTTTTCTGCAAAATCCAAAAAATATTAATTTTAATAAAGAAATTTAAAATGTTTCAGATTTTCTTAAAGTATTACGTTAAATGCATGATATAACATGAGATGGTTGTCGCCGTGATCGTATAGTGGTTAGTACATTTCGTTGTGGCCGCAATAACCCAGGTTCGAATCCTGGTCACGGCATTTATTTTTTCTGCCAAATCCAAAAAATATTAATTTCAAAAAAGAAATTTAAAATTATTCAGATTTTCTTAAAGTATTACGTTAAATGCAGGATATAACGTGAGATGGTTGTCGCCGTGATCGTATAGTGGTTAGTACATTGCGTTGTGGCCGCAATAACCCAGGTTCTAATCCTGGTCACGGCATTTATTTTTTCTGCAAAATCCAAAAAATATTAATTTCAAAAAAGAAATTTAAAATGTTTCAGATTTTCTTAAAGTATTACGTTAAATGCATGATATAACGCGAGATGGTTGTCGCCGTGATCGTATAGTGGTTAGTACATTGCGTTGTGGCCGCAATAACCCAGGTTCGAATCCTGGTCACGGCATTTATTTGTTCTGGAAAATCCAAAAAATATTAATTTTAAAAAAGACATTTAAAATGTTTCAGATTTTCTTAAAGTATTACGTTAAATGCATGATATAACGCGAGATGGTTGTCGCCGTGATCGTATAGTGGTTAGTACATTGCGTTGTGGCCGCAATAACCCAGGTTCGAATCCTGGTCACGGCATTTATTTGTTCTGCAAAATCCAAAAAATATTAATTTTAAAAAAGACATTTAAAATAATTCAGATTTTCTTAAAGTATTACGTTAAATGCAGGATATAACGTAAGATGGTTGTCGCCGTGATCGTATAGTGGTTAGTACATTGCGTTGTGGCCGCAATAACCCAGGTTCGAATCCTGGTCACGGCATCACTTTTGCTACAAAATCAAAAAAATATAAATTTTAACAAAGAAATTTTAAATATTTCAGATTTTCTTCAAGTATCAGGTGAGATGCATGATCTAACAAGAAATTCTTGTCGCCGTGATCGTATAGTGGTTAGTACATTGCCTTTTAACCGCAATAACCCAGGTTCGAATCCCGGTCACGGCATTTATTTTTTCTGCAAAATCCAAAAAATATTAATTTTAAAAAAGAAATATAAAATGTTTCAGATTTTCTTAAAGTATTACGTTAAATGCATGATATAACATGAGATGGTTGTCGCCGTGATCGTATAGTGGTTAGTACATTTCGTTGTGGCCGCAATAACCCAGGTTCGAATCCTGGTCACGGCATTTATTTTTTCTGCAAAATCCAAAAAATATTAATTTCAAAAAAGAAATTTAAAATTATTCAGATTTTCTTAAAGTATTACGTTAAATGCAGGATATAACGTGAGATGGTTGTCGCCGTGATCGTATAGTGGTTAGTACATTGCGTTGTGGCCGCAATAACCCAGGTTCTAATCCTGGTCACGGCATTTATTTTTTCTGCAAAATCCAAAAAATATTAATTTCAAAAAAGAAATTTAAAATGTTTCAGATTTTCTTAAAGTATTACATTAAATGCATGATATAACGAGAGATGGTTGTCGCCGTGATTGTATAGTGGTTAGTACATTGCGTTGTGGCCTCAATAACTCAGGTTCGAATCCTGGTCACGGCATTTATTTGTTCTGCAAAATCCAAAAAATATTAATTTTAATAAAGAAATTTAAAATGTTTCAGATTTTCTTAAAGTATTACGTTAAATGCATGATATAACATGAGATGGTTGTCGCCGTAATCGTATAGTGGTTAGTACATTGCCTTGTGGCCGCAATAACCCAGTTTCGAATCCCGGTCACGGCATTTATTTTTTCTGCAAAATCCAAAAAATATTAATTTTAAAAAAGAAATATAAAATGTTTCAGATTTTCTTAAAGTATTACGTTAAATGCATGATCTAACAAGAAATTCTTGTTGCCGTAATCGTATAGTGGTTAGTACATTGCCTTGTGGCCGCAATAACCCAGGTTCGAATCCTGGTCACGGCATTTATTTTTTCTGCAAAATCCAAAAAATATTAGTTTCAAAAAAGAAATTTAAAATTATTCAGATTTTCTTAAAGTATTACGTTAAATGCAGGATATAACGTGAGATGGTTGTCGCCGTGATCGTATAGTGGTTAGTACATTGCGTTGTGGCCGCAATAACCCAGGTTCGAATCCTGGTCACGGCATCACTTTTGCTGCAAAATCAAAAAAAAAAAATTTTTAACAAAGACATTTATTCAGATTTTCTTCAAGTATCAGGTGAGATGCATGATCTAACAAGAAATTCTTGTCGCCGTGATCGTATAGTGGTTAGTACATTGCGTTGTTGCCGCAATAACCCAGGTTCGAATCCTGGTCACGGCATCACTTTTGCTACAAAATCAAAAAAATATAAATTTTAACAAAGAAATTTTAAATATTTCAGATTTTCTTCAAGTATCAGGTGAGATGCATGATCTAACAAGAAATTCTTGTCGCCGTGATCGTATAGTGGTTAGTACATTGCCTTTTGGCCGCAATAACCCAGGTTCGAATCCCGGTTACGGCATTTATTTTTTCTGCAAAATCCAAAAAATATTAATTTTAAAAAAGAAATATAAAATGTTTCAGATTTTCTTAAAGTATTACGTTAAATGCATGATATAACATGAGATGGTTGTCGCCGTGATCGTATAGTGGTTAGTACATTTCGTTGTGGCCGCAATAACCCAGGTTCGAATCCTGGTCACGGCATTTATTTTTTCTGCAAAATCCAAAAAATATTAATTTCAAAAAAGAAATTTAAAATTATTCAGATTTTCTTAAAGTATTACGTTAAATGCAGGATATAACGTGAGATGGTTGTCGCCGTGATCGTATAGTGGTTAGTACATTGCGTTGTGGCCGCAATAACCCAGGTTCTAATCCTGGTCACGGCATTTATTTTTTCTGCAAAATCCAAAAAATATTAATTTCAAAAAAGAAATTTAAAATGTTTCAGATTTTCTTAAAGTATTACATTAAATGCATGATATAACGCGAGATGGTTGTCGCCGTGATTGTATAGTGGTTAGTACATTGCGTTGTGGCCTCAATAACTCAGGTTCGAATCCTGGTCACGGCATTTATTTGTTCTGCAAAATCCAAAAAATATTAATTTTAATAAAGAAATTTAAAATGTTTCAGATTTTCTTAAAGTATTACGTTAAATGCATGATATAACATGAGATGGTTGTCGCCGTAATCGTATAGTGGTTAGTACATTGCCTTGTGGCCGCAATAACCCAGTTTCGAATCCCGGTCACGGCATTTATTTTTTCTGCAAAATCCAAAAAATATTAATTTTAAAAAAGAAATATAAAATGTTTCAGATTTTCTTAAAGTATTACGTTAAATGCATGATCTAACAAGAAATTCTTGTTGCCGTAATCGTATAGTGGTTAGTACATTGCCTTGTGGCCGCAATAACCCAGGTTCGAATCCTGGTCACGGCATTTATTTTTTCTGCAAAATCCAAAAAATATTAATTTCAAAAAAGAAATTTAAAATTATTCAGATTTTCTTAAAGTATTACGTTAAATGCAGGATATAACGTGAGATGGTTGTCGCCGTGATCGTATAGTGGTTAGTACATTGCGTTGTGGCCGCAATAACCCAGGTTCGAATCTTGGTCACGGCATCACTTTTGCTGCAAAATCAAAAAAAAAAAATTTTTAACAAAGACATTTATTCAGATTTTCTTCAAGTATCAGGTGAGATGCATGATCTAACAAGAAATTCTTGTCGCCGTGATCGTATAGTGGTTAGTACATTGCGTTGTTGCCGCAATAACCCAGGTTCGAATCCTGGTCACGGCATCACTTTTGCTACAAAATCAAAAAAATATAAATTTTAACAAAGAAATTTTAAATATTTCAGATTTTCTTCAAGTACCAGGTGAGATGCATGATCTAACAAGAAATTCTTGTTGCCGTGATCGTATAGTGGTTAGTACATTGCCTTGTGGCCGCAATAACCCAGGTTCTAATTCTGGTCACGGCATCACTTTAGCTGCAAAATAAAAAATATATAAATTTTAACAAAGAAATTTTAAATATTTCAGATTTTTTTCAAGTATCAGGTGAGATGCATGATCTAACAAGAAATTCTTGTTGCCGTGATCGTATTGTGGTTAGTACATTGCGTTGTGGCAGCAATAAACCAGGTTCGAATCCTGGTGACGGCATTTATTTTTTCTGCAAAATTAAAAAATATTAATTTAAAGATGAAATTTAAAATGTTTCAGATTTTCTTAAACTATTACGTTAAATGCAGGATATAACGTGAGATGGTTGTCGCCATGAACGTACAGTGGTTAGTACATTGCGTTGTGGCTGCAATAACCCAGGTTCGAATCCTGGTCACGGCATTAATTTGTTCTGCAAAATCCAAAAAAATATTAATTTTAATAAAGAAATTGAAAATGTTTTAGATTTTCTTAAAGTATTACATTAAATGCATGATATAACGCGAGATGGTTGTCGCCGTGATCGTATAGTGGTTAGTACATTGCGTTGTGGCCGCAATAACCCAGGTTCGAATCCTGGTCACGGCATTTATTTGTTCTGCAAAATCCAAAAAATATTAATTTTAATAAAGAAATTTAAAATGTTTCAGATTTTCTTAAAGTATTACGTTAAATGCAGGATATAACGTGAGATGGTTGTCGCCGTGATCGTATAGTGGTTAGTACATTGCGTTGTGGCCGCAATAACCCAGGTTCGAAACCTGGTCACGGCATCACTTTTGCTGCAAAATCAAAAAAAAAATTTAACAAAGAAATTTTAAATATTTCAGATTTTCTTCAAGTATCAGGTGAGATGCATGATCTAACAAGAAATTCTTGTCGCCGTGATCGTATAGTGGTTAGTACATTGCGTTGTGGCCGCAATAACCCAGGTTCAAATCCTGGTCACGGCATTTATTTGTTCTGCAAAATCCAAAAAATATTAATTTTAATTAAGAAATTTCAAATGTTTCAGATTTTCTTAAAGTATTACATTAAATGCATGATATAACATGAGATGGTTGTCGCCGTGATCGTATAGTGGTTAGTACATTGCGTTGTGGCCGCAATAACCCAGGTTCGAATCCTGGTAACGGCATTTATTTTTTCTGCAAAATCCAAAAAATATTAATTTCAAAAAAGAAATTTAAAATTATTCAGATTTTCTTAAAGTATTACGTTAAATGCAGGATATAACGTGAGATGGTTGTCGCCGTGATCGTATAGTGGTTAGTACATTGCGTTGTGGCCGCAATAACCCAGTTTCGAATCCTGGTCACGGCATCACTTTTGCTGCTAAATCAACAAAAAAAAATTAACAAAGACATTTTAAATATTTCAGATTTTCTTCAAGTATCATGTGAGATGCATGATCTAACAAGAAATTCTTGTTGCCGTGATCGTATTGTGGTTAGTACATTGCGTTGTGGCAGCAATAAACCAGGTTCGAATCCTGGTGACGGCATTTATTTTTTCTGCAAAATTAAAAAATATTAATTTAAAGATGAAATTTAAAATGTTTCAGATTTTCTTAAACTATTACGTTAAATGCAGGATATAACGTGAGATGGTTGTCGCCATGAACGTACAGTGGTTAGTACATTGCGTTGTATCCGCAATAACCCAGGTTCGAATCCTAGTCACGACATTAATTTGTTCTGCAAAATCCAAAAAAATATTAATTTTAATAAAGAAATTTAAAATGTTTTAGATTTTCTTAAAGTATTACATTAAATGCATGATATAACGCGAGATGGTTGTCGCCGTGATCGTATAGTGGTTAGTACATTGCGTTGTGGCCGCAATAACCTAGGTTCGAATCCTGGTCACAGCACTTATTTGTTCTGCAAAATCCAAAAAATATTAATTTTAATATAGAAATTTAAAATGTTTCAGATTTTCTTAAAGTATTACATTAAATGCATGATATAACGCGAGATGGTTGTCGCCCTGATCGTATAGTGGTTAGTACATTGCGTTGTGGCCGCAATAACCCAGTTTCGAATCCTGGTCACGGCATCACTTTTGCTGCAAAATCAAAAAAAAAAATTAACAAAGACATTTTAAATATTTCAGATTTTCTTCAAGTATCATGTGAGATGCATGATCTAACAAGAAATTCTTGTCGCCGTGATCGTATAGTGGTTAGTACATTGCGTTGTGGCCGCAATAACCCAGTTTCGAATCCTGGTCACGGCATCACTTTTGCTGCAAAATCAAAAAAAAAAATTAACAAAGACATTTTAAATATTTCAGATTTTCTTCAAGTATCATGTGAGATGCATGATCTAACAAGAAATTCTTGTCGCCGTGATCGTATAGTGGTTAGTACATTGCGTTGTAACCGCAATAACCCAGGTTCGATTCCTGGTCACGGCATTTATTTTTTCTGCAAAATCCAAAAAATATTAATTTCAAAAAAGAAATTTAAAATTATTCAGATTTTCTTAAAGTATTACGTTAAATGCATGATATAACGCGAGATGGTTGTCGCCGTGATTGTATAGTGGTTAGTACATTGCGTTGTGGCCTCAATAACTCAGGTTCGAATCCTGGTCACGGCATTTATTTGTTCTGCAAAATCCAAAAAATATTAATTTTAATAAAGAAATTTTAAATGTTTCAGATTTTCTTAAAGTATTACGTTAAATGCATGATATAACATGAGATGGTTGTCGCCGTAATCGTATAGTGGTTAATACATTGCCTTGTGGCCGCAATAACCCAGTTTCGAATCCCGGTCACGGCATTTATTTTTTCTGCAAAATCCAAAAAATATTAATTTTAAAAAAGAAATATAAAATGTTTCAGATTTTCTTAAAGTATTACGTTAAATGCATGATCTAACAAGAAATTCTTGTTGCCGTAATCGTATAGTGGTTAGTACATTGCCTTGTGGCCGCAATAACCCAGGTTCGAATCCTGGTCACGGCATTTATTTTTTCTGCAAAATCCAAAAAATATTAATTTCAAAAAAGAAATTTAAAATTATTCAGATTTTCTTAAAGTATTACGTTAAATGCAGGATATAACGTGAGATGGTTGTCGCCGTGATCGTATAGTGGTTAGTACATTGCGTTGTGGCCGCAATAACCCAGGTTCGAATCCTGGTCACGGCATCACTTTTGCTGCAAAATCAAAAAAAAAAAATTTTTAACAAAGACATTTATTCAGATTTTCTTCAAGTATCAGGTGAGATGCATGATCTAACAAGAAATTCTTGTCGCCGTGATCGTATAGTGGTTAGTACATTGCGTTGTTGCCGCAATAACCCAGGTTCGAATCCTGGTCACGGCATCACTTTTGCTACAAAATCAAAAAAATATAAATTTTAACAAAGAAATTTTAAATATTTCAGATTTTCTTCAAGTACCAGGTGAGATGCATGATCTAACAAGAAATTCTTGTTGCCGTGATCGTATAGTGGTTAGTACATTGCCTTGTGGCCGCAATAACCCAGGTTCTAATTCTGGTCACGGCATCACTTTAGCTGCAAAATAAAAAATATATAAATTTTAACAAAGAAATTTTAAATATTTCAGATTTTTTTCAAGTATCAGGTGAGATGCATGATCTAACAAGAAATTCTTGTTGCCGTGATCATATTGTGGTTAGTACATTGCGTTGTGGCAGCAATAAACCAGGTTCGAATCCTGGTGACGGCATTTATTTTTTCTGCAAAATTAAAAAATATTAATTTAAAGATGAAATTTAAAATGTTTCAGATTTTCTTAAACTATTACGTTAAATGCAGGATATAACGTGAGATGGTTGTCGCCATGAACGTACAGTGGTTAGTACATTGCGTTGTGGCCGCAATAACCCAGGTTCGAATCCTGGTCACGGCATTAATTTGTTCTGCAAAATCCAAAAAAATATTAATTTTAATAAAGAAATTTAAAATGTTTTAGATTTTCTTAAAGTATTACATTAAATGCATGATATAACGCGAGATGGTTGTCGCCGTGATCGTATAGTGGTTAGTACATTGCGTTGTGGCCGCAATAACCTAGGTTCGAATCCTGGTCACGGCACTTATTTGTTCTGCAAAATCCAAAAAATATTAATTTTAATATAGAAATTTAAAATGTTTCAGATTTTCTTAATGTATTATATTAAATGCATGATATAACGCGAGATGGTTGTCGCCGTGATCGTATAGTGGTTAGTACATTGCGTTGTGGCCGCAATAACCCAGGTTCGAATCCTGGTCACGGCATTTATTTGTTCTGCAAAATCCAAAAAATATTAATTTTAATAAAGAAATTTAAAATGTTTCAGATTTTCTTAAAGTATTACGTTAAATGCAGGATATAACGTGAGATGGTTGTCGCCGTGATCGTATAGTGGTTAGTACATTGCGTTGTGGCCGCAATAACCCAGGTTCGAATCCTGGTCACGGCATCACTTTTGCTGCAAAATCAAAAAAAAAATTTAACAAAGAAATTTTAAATATTTCAGATTTTCTTCAAGTATCAGGTGAGATGCATGATCTAACAAGAAATTCTTGTCGCCGTGATCGTATGGTGGTTAGTACATTGCGTTGTGGCCGCAATAACCCAGGTTCGAATCCTGGTCACGGCATTTATTTGTTCTGCAAAATCCAAAAAATATTAATTTTAATTAAGAAATTTCAAATGTTTCAGATTTTCCTAAAGTATTACGTTAAATGCATGATATAACATGAGATGGTTGATGCCGTGATCGTATAGTGGTTAGTACATTGCAAAATGAAAAAAATATTAATTTCAAAAAAGAAATTTAAAATGTTTCAGATTTTCTTAAAGTATTACATTAAATGCATGATATAACGCGAGATGGTTGTCTTCGTGATCGTATAGTGTTTAGTACATTGCGTTGTGGCCGCAATAACCCAGGTTCGAATCCTGGTCACGGCATTTATTTGTTCTGCAAAATCCAAAAAATATTAATTTTAATAAAGAAATTTAAAATGTTTCAGATTTTCTTAAAGTATTACATTATATGCATGATATAACGGGAGATGGTTGTCGCCGTGATCGTATAGTGGTTAGTACATTGCGTTGTGGCCGCAATAACCCAGGTTCTAATCCTGGTCACGGCATTTATTTTTTCTGCAAAATCCAAAAAATATTAATTTCAAAAAAGAAATTTAAAATGTTTCAGATTTTCTTAAAGTATTACATTAAATGCATGATATAACGCGAGATGGTTGTCGCCGTGATTGTATAGTGGTTAGTACATTGCGTTGTGGCCGCAATAACTCAGGTTCGAATCCTGGTCACAGCATTTATTTGTTCTGCAAAATCCAAAAAATATTAATTTTAATAAAGAAATTTAAAATGTTTCAGATTTTCTTAAAGTATTACGTTAAATGCATGATATAACATGAGATGGTTGTCGCCGTAATCGTATAGTGGTTAGTACATTGCCTTGTGGCCGCAATAACCCAGGTTCGAATCCCGGTCACGGCATTTATTTTTTCTGCAAAATCCAAAAAATATTAATTTTAAAAAAGAAATATAAAATGTTTCAGATTTTCTTAAAGTATTACGTTAAATGCATGATCTAACAAGAAATTCTTGTTGCCGTAATCGTATAGTGGTTAGTACATTGCCTTGTGGCCGCAATAACCCAGGTTCGAATCCTGGTCACGGCATTTATTTTTTCTGCAAAATCCAAAAAATATTAATTTCAAAAAAGAAATTTAAAATTATTCAGATTTTCTTAAAGTATTACGTTAAATGCAGGATATAACGTGAGATGGTTGTCGCCGTGATCGTATAGTGGTTAGTACATTGCGTTGTGGCCGCAATAACCCAGGTTCGAATCCTGGTCACGGCATCACTTTTGCTGCAAAATCAAAAAAAAAAAAAATTTTAACAAAGACATTTTAAATATTTCAGATTTTCTTCAAGTATCAGGTGAGATGCATGATCTAACAAGAAATTCTTGTCGCCGTGATCGTATAGTGGTTAGTACATTGCGTTGTGGCCGCAATAACCCAGGTTCGAATCCTGGTCACGGCATCACTTTTGCTACAAAATCAAAAAAATATAAATTTTAACAAAGAAATTTTAAATATTTCAGATTTTCTTCAAGTACCAGGTGAGATGCATGATCTAACAAGAAATTCTTGTTGCCGTGATCGTATAGTGGTTAGTACATTGCCTTGTGGCCGCAATAACCCAGGTTCTAATTCTGGTCACGGCATCACTTTAGCTGCAAAATAAAAAATATATAAATTTTAACAAAGAAATTTTAAATATTTCAGATTTTTTTCAAGTATCAGGTGAGATGCATAATCTAACAAGAAATTCTTGTTGCCGTGATCGTATTGTGGTTAGTACATTGCGTTGTGGCAGCAATAAACCAGGTTCGAATCCTGGTGACGGCATTTATTTTTTCTGCAAAATTAAAAAATATTAATTTAAAGATGAAATTTAAAATGTTTCAGATTTTCTTAAACTATTACGTTAAATGCAGGATATAACGTGAGATGGTTGTCGCCATGAACGTACAGTGGTTAGTACATTGCGTTGTGGCCGCAATAACCCAGGTTCGAATCCTGGTCACGGCATTAATTTGTTCTGCAAAATCCAAAAAAATATTAATTTTAATAAAGAAATTTAAAATGTTTTAGATTTTCTTAAAGTATTACATTAAATGCATGATATAACGCGAGATGGTTGTCGCCGTGATCGTATAGTGGTTAGTACATTGCGTTGTGGCCGCAATAACCTAGGTTCGAATCCTGGTCACTGCACTTATTTGTTCTGCAAAATCCAAAAAATATTAATTTTAATATAGAAATTTAAAATGTTTCAGATTTTCTTAATGTATTATATTAAATGCATGATATAACGCGAGATGGTTGTCGCCGTGATCGTATAGTGGTTAGTACATTGCGTTGTGGCCGCAATAACCCAGGTTCGAATCCTGGTCACGGCATTTATTTGTTCTGCAAAATCCAAAAAATATTAATTTTAATAAAGAAATTTAAAATGTTTCAGATTTTCTTAAAGTATTACGTTAAATGCAGGATATAATGTGAGATGGTTGTCGCCGTGATCGTATAGTGGTTAGTACATTGCGTTGTGGCCGCAATAACCCAGGTTCTAATCCTGGTCACGGCATTTATTTTTTCTGCAAAATGAAAAAAATATTAATTTCAAAAAAGAAATTTAAAATGTTTCAGATTTTCTTAAAGTATTGTATTAAATGCATGATATAACGCGAGATGGTTGTCGCCGTGATCGTATAGTGGTTAGTACATTGCGTTGTGGCCGCAATAACCCAGGTTCGAATCCTGGTCACGGCATTTATTTGTTCTGCAAAATCCAAAAAATATTAATTTTAATAAAGAAATTTAAAATGTTTCAGATTTTCTTAAAGTATTACGTTAAATGCATGATATAACATGAGATGGTTGTCCCCGTGATCTGATAGTGGTTAGTACATTGCCTTGTGGCCGCAGTAACTCAGGTTCGAATCCTGGTCACGGCATTTATTTGTTCTGCAAAATCCAAAAAATATTAATTTAAAAAAAAAAATATAAAATTTTTCAGATTTTCTTAAAGTATTACATTAAATGCATGATATAACGCGAGATGGTTGTCGCCGTGATCGTATAGTGGTTAGTACATTGCGTTGTGGCCGCAATAACCCAGGTTCAAATCCTGGTCACGGCATCACTTTTGCTGCAAAATCAAAAAAAAAAAAAAATTTAACAAAGAAATTTTAAATATTTCAGATTTTCTTCAAGTATCAGGTGAGATGCATGATCTAACAAGAAATTCTTGTCGCCGTGATCGTATAGTGGTTAGTACATTGCGTTGTGGCCGCAATAACCCAGGTTCGAATCCTGGTCACGGCATCACTTTTGCTACAAAATCAAAAAAATATAAATTTTAACAAAGAAATTTTAAATATTTCAGATTTTCTTCAACTACCAGTTGAGATGCATGATCTAACAAGAAATTCTTGTTGCCGTGATCGTATAGTGGTGAGAACATTGCCTTGTGGCCGCAATAACCCAGGTTCTAATTCTTCACGGCATCACTTTAGCTGCAAAATAAAAAATATATAAATTTTAACAAAGAAATTTTAAATATTTCAGATTTTCTTCAAGTATCAGGTGAGATGCATGATCTAACAAGAAATTCTTGTCGCCGTGATCGTATAGTGGTTAGTACATTGCCTTTTGGCCGCAATAACCCAGGTTCGAATCCCGGTCACGGCATTTATTTTTTCTGCAAAATCCAAAAAATATTAATTTTAAAAAAGAAATATAAAATGTTTCAGCCTTTCTTAAAGTATTACGTTAAATGCATGATATAACGCGAGATGGTTGTCGCTGTGATCGTATAGTGGTTAGTACATTGCGTTGTGGCCGCAATAACCCAGGTTCGAATCCTGGTCACGGCATTTATTTTTTCTGCAAAATCCAAAAAATATTAATTTTAATAAAGAAATTTAAAATGTTTCAGATTTTCTTAAAGTATTACGTTAAATGCATGATATAACATGAGATGGTTGTCGCCGTGATCGTATAGTGGTTAGTACATTTCGTTGTGGCCGCAATAACCCAGGTTCGAATCCTGGTCACGGCATTTATTTTTTCTGCCAAATCCAAAAAATATTAATTTCAAAAAAGAAATTTAAAATTATTCAGATTTTCTTAAAGTATTACGTTAAATGCAGGATATAACGTGAGATGGTTGTCGCCGTGATCGTATAGTGGTTAGTACATTGCGTTGTGGCCGCAATAACCCAGGTTCTAATCCTGGTCACGGCATTTATTTTTTCTGCAAAATCCAAAAAATATTAATTTCAAAAAAGAAATTTAAAATGTTTCAGATTTTCTTAAAGTATTACGTTAAATGCATGATATAACGCGAGATGGTTGTCGCCGTGATCGTATAGTGGTTAGTACATTGCGTTGTGGCCGCAATAACCCAGGTTCGAATCCTGGTCACGGCATTTATTTGTTCTGGAAAATCCAAAAAATATTAATTTTAAAAAAGACATTTAAAATGTTTCAGATTTTCTTCAAGTATCAGGTGAGATGCATGATCTAACAAGAAATTCTTGTCGCCGTGATCGTATAGTGGTTAGTACATTGCGTTGTGGCCGCAATAACCCAGGTTCGAATCCTGGTAACGGCATTTATTTTTTATGCAAAATCCAAAAAATATTAATTTCAAAAAAGAAATTTAAAATTATTCAGATTTTCTTAAAGTATTACGTTAAATGCAGGATATAACGTGAGATGGTTGTCGCCGTGATCGTATAGTGGTTAGTACATTGCGTTGTGGCCGCAATAACCCAGGTTCGAATCCTGGTCACGGCATCACTTTTGCTACAAAATCAAAAAAATATAAATTTTAACAAAGAAATTTTAAATATTTCAGATTTTCTTCAAGTATCAGGTGAGATGCATGATCTAACAAGAAATTCTTGTCGCCGTGATCGTATAGTGGTTAGTACATTGCCTTTTAACCGCAATAACCCAGGTTCGAATCCCGGTCACGGCATTTATTTTTTCTGCAAAATCCAAAAAATATTAATTTTAAAAAAGAAATATAAAATGTTTCAGATTTTCTTAAAGTATTACGTTAAATGCATGATATAACATGAGATGGTTGTCGCCGTGATCGTATAGTGGTTAGTACATTTCGTTGTGGCCGCAATAACCCAGGTTCGAATCCTGGTCACGGCATTTATTTTTTCTGCAAAATCCAAAAAATATTAATTTCAAAAAAGAAATTTAAAATTATTCAGATTTTCTTAAAGTATTACGTTAAATGCAGGATATAACGTGAGATGGTTGTCGCCGTGATCGTATAGTGGTTAGTACATTGCGTTGTGGCCGCAATAACCCAGGTTCTAATCCTGGTCACGGCATTTATTTTTTCTGCAAAATCCAAAAAATATTAATTTCAAAAAAGAAATTTAAAATGTTTCAGATTTTCTTAAAGTATTACATTAAATGCATGATATAACGAGAGATGGTTGTCGCCGTGATTGTATAGTGGTTAGTACATTGCGTTGTGGCCTCAATAACTCAGGTTCGAATCCTGGTCACGGCATTTATTTGTTCTGCAAAATCCAAAAAATATTAATTTTAATAAAGAAATTTAAAATGTTTCAGATTTTCTTAAAGTATTACGTTAAATGCATGATATAACATGAGATGGTTGTCGCCGTAATCGTATAGTGGTTAGTACATTGCCTTGTGGCCGCAATAACCCAGTTTCGAATCCCGGTCACGGCATTTATTTTTTCTGCAAAATCCAAAAAATATTAATTTTAAAAAAGAAATATAAAATGTTTCAGATTTTCTTAAAGTATTACGTTAAATGCATGATCTAACAAGAAATTCTTGTTGCCGTAATCGTATAGTGGTTAGTACATTGCCTTGTGGCCGCAATAACCCAGGTTCGAATCCTGGTCACGGCATTTATTTTTTCTGCAAAATCCAAAAAATATTAGTTTCAAAAAAGAAATTTAAAATTATTCAGATTTTCTTAAAGTATTACGTTAAATGCAGGATATAACGTGAGATGGTTGTCGCCGTGATCGTATAGTGGTTAGTACATTGCGTTGTGGCCGCAATAACCCAGGTTCGAATCCTGGTCACGGCATCACTTTTGCTGCAAAATCAAAAAAAAAAAATTTTTAACAAAGACATTTATTCAGATTTTCTTCAAGTATCAGGTGAGATGCATGATCTAACAAGAAATTCTTGTCGCCGTGATCGTATAGTGGTTAGTACATTGCGTTGTTGCCGCAATAACCCAGGTTCGAATCCTGGTCACGGCATCACTTTTGCTACAAAATCAAAAAAATATAAATTTTAACAAAGAAATTTTAAATATTTCAGATTTTCTTCAAGTATCAGGTGAGATGCATGATCTAACAAGAAATTCTTGTCGCCGTGATCGTATAGTGGTTAGTACATTGCCTTTTGGCCGCAATAACCCAGGTTCGAATCCCGGTTACGGCATTTATTTTTTCTGCAAAATCCAAAAAATATTAATTTTAAAAAAGAAATATAAAATGTTTCAGATTTTCTTAAAGTATTACGTTAAATGCATGATATAACATGAGATGGTTGTCGCCGTGATCGTATAGTGGTTAGTACATTTCGTTGTGGCCGCAATAACCCAGGTTCGAATCCTGGTCACGGCATTTATTTTTTCTGCAAAATCCAAAAAATATTAATTTCAAAAAAGAAATTTAAAATTATTCAGATTTTCTTAAAGTATTACGTTAAATGCAGGATATAACGTGAGATGGTTGTCGCCGTGATCGTATAGTGGTTAGTACATTGCGTTGTGGCCGCAATAACCCAGGTTCTAATCCTGGTCACGGCATTTATTTTTTCTGCAAAATCCAAAAAATATTAATTTCAAAAAAGAAATTTAAAATGTTTCAGATTTTCTTAAAGTATTACATTAAATGCATGATATAACGCGAGATGGTTGTCGCCGTGATTGTATAGTGGTTAGTACATTGCGTTGTGGCCTCAATAACTCAGGTTCGAATCCTGGTCACGGCATTTATTTGTTCTGCAAAATCCAAAAAATATTAATTTTAATAAAGAAATTTAAAATGTTTCAGATTTTCTTAAAGTATTACGTTAAATGCATGATATAACATGAGATGGTTGTCGCCGTAATCGTATAGTGGTTAGTACATTGCCTTGTGGCCGCAATAACCCAGTTTCGAATCCCGGTCACGGCATTTATTTTTTCTGCAAAATCCAAAAAATATTAATTTTAAAAAAGAAATATAAAATGTTTCAGATTTTCTTAAAGTATTACGTTAAATGCATGATCTAACAAGAAATTCTTGTTGCCGTAATCGTATAGTGGTTAGTACATTGCCTTGTGGCCGCAATAACCCAGGTTCGAATCCTGGTCACGGCATTTATTTTTTCTGCAAAATCCAAAAAATATTAATTTCAAAAAAGAAATTTAAAATTATTCAGATTTTCTTAAAGTATTACGTTAAATGCAGGATATAACGTGAGATGGTTGTCGCCGTGATCGTATAGTGGTTAGTACATTGCGTTGTGGCCGCAATAACCCAGGTTCGAATCTTGGTCACGGCATCACTTTTGCTGCAAAATCAAAAAAAAAAAATTTTTAACAAAGACATTTATTCAGATTTTCTTCAAGTATCAGGTGAGATGCATGATCTAACAAGAAATTCTTGTCGCCGTGATCGTATAGTGGTTAGTACATTGCGTTGTTGCCGCAATAACCCAGGTTCGAATCCTGGTCACGGCATCACTTTTGCTACAAAATCAAAAAAATATAAATTTTAACAAAGAAATTTTAAATATTTCAGATTTTCTTCAAGTACCAGGTGAGATGCATGATCTAACAAGAAATTCTTGTTGCCGTGATCGTATAGTGGTTAGTACATTGCCTTGTGGCCGCAATAACCCAGGTTCTAATTCTGGTCACGGCATCACTTTAGCTGCAAAATAAAAAATATATAAATTTTAACAAAGAAATTTTAAATATTTCAGATTTTTTTCAAGTATCAGGTGAGATGCATGATCTAACAAGAAATTCTTGTTGCCGTGATCGTATTGTGGTTAGTACATTGCGTTGTGGCAGCAATAAACCAGGTTCGAATCCTGGTGACGGCATTTATTTTTTCTGCAAAATTAAAAAATATTAATTTAAAGATGAAATTTAAAATGTTTCAGATTTTCTTAAACTATTACGTTAAATGCTGGATATAACGTGAGATGGTTGTCGCCATGAACGTACAGTGGTTAGTACATTGCGTTGTGGCTGCAATAACCCAGGTTCGAATCCTGGTCACGGCATTAATTTGTTCTGCAAAATCCAAAAAAATATTAATTTTAATAAAGAAATTTAAAATGTTTTAGATTTTCTTAAAGTATTACATTAAATGCATGATATAACGCGAGATGGTTGTCGCCGTGATCGTATAGTGGTTAGTACATTGCGTTGTGGCCGCAATAACCCAGGTTCGAATCCTGGTCACGGCATTTATTTGTTCTGCAAAATCCAAAAAATATTAATTTTAATAAAGAAATTTAAAATGTTTCAGATTTTCTTAAAGTATTACGTTAAATGCAGGATATAACGTGAGATGGTTGTCGCCGTGATCGTATAGTGGTTAGTACATTGCATTGTGGCCGCAATAACCCAGGTTCGAATCCTGGTCACGGCATCACTTTTGCTGCAAAATCAAAAAAAAAATTTAACAAAGAAATTTTAAATATTTCAGATTTTCTTCAAGTATCAGGTGAGATGCATGATCTAACAAGAAATTCTTGTCGCCGTGATCGTATAGTGGTTAGTACATTGCGTTGTGGCCGCAATAACCCAGGTTCAAATCCTGGTCACGGCATTTATTTGTTCTGCAAAATCCAAAAAATATTAATTTTAATTAAGAAATTTCAAATGTTTCAGATTTTCTTAAAGTATTACATTAAATGCATGATATAACATGAGATGGTTGTCGCCGTGATCGTATAGTGGTTAGTACATTGCGTTGTGGCCGCAATAACCCAGGTTCGAATCCTGGTAACGGCATTTATTTTTTCTGCAAAATCCAAAAAATATTAATTTCAAAAAAGAAATTTAAAATTATTCAGATTTTCTTAAAGTATTACGTTAAATGCAGGATATAACGTGAGATGGTTGTCGCCGTGATCGTATAGTGGTTAGTACATTGCGTTGTGGCCGCAATAACCCAGTTTCGAATCCTGGTCACGGCATCACTTTTGCTGCTAAATCAACAAAAAAAAATTAACAAAGACATTTTAAATATTTCAGATTTTCTTCAAGTATCATGTGAGATGCATGATCTAACAAGAAATTCTTGTCGCCGTGATCGTATAGTGGTTAGTACATTGCGTTGTGGCCGCAATAACCCAGGTTCGAATCCTGGTCACGGCATCACTTTTGCTACAAAATCAAAAAAATATAAATTTTAACTAAGAAATTTTAAATATTTCAGATTTTCTTCAAGTACCAGGTGAGATGCATGATCTAACAAGAAATTCTTGTTGCCGTGATCGTATTGTGGTTAGTACATTGCGTTGTGGCAGCAATAAACCAGGTTCGAATCCTGGTGACGGCATTTATTTTTTCTGCAAAATTAAAAAATATTAATTTAAAGATGAAATTTAAAATGTTTCAGATTTTCTTAAACTATTACGTTAAATGCAGGATATAACGTGAGATGGTTGTCGCCATGAACGTACAGTGGTTAGTACATTGCGTTGTATCCGCAATAACCCAGGTTCGAATCCTAGTCACGACATTAATTTGTTCTGCAAAATCCAAAAAAATATTAATTTTAATAAAGAAATTTAAAATGTTTTAGATTTTCTTAAAGTATTACATTAAATGCATGATATAACGCGAGATGGTTGTCGCCGTGATCGTATAGTGGTTAGTACATTGCGTTGTGGCCGCAATAACCTAGGTTCGAATCCTGGTCACAGCACTTATTTGTTCTGCAAAATCCAAAAAATATTAATTTTAATATAGAAATTTAAAATGTTTCAGATTTTCTTAAAGTATTACATTAAATGCATGATATAACGCGAGATGGTTGTCGCCCTGATCGTATAGTGGTTAGTACATTGCGTTGTGGCCGCAATAACCCAGTTTCGAATCCTGGTCACGGCATCACTTTTGCTGCAAAATCAAAAAAAAAAATTAACAAAGACATTTTAAATATTTCAGATTTTCTTCAAGTATCATGTGAGATGCATGATCTAACAAGAAATTCTTGTCGCCGTGATCGTATAGTGGTTAGTACATTGCGTTGTAACCGCAATAACCCAGGTTCGATTCCTGGTCACGGCATTTATTTTTTCTGCAAAATCCAAAAAATATTAATTTCAAAAAAGAAATTTAAAATTATTCAGATTTTCTTAAAGTATTACGTTAAATGCAGGATATAAGGTGAGATGGTTTTCGCCGTGATCGTATAGTGGTTAGTACATTGCGTTGTGGCCGCAATAACCCAGGTTCGAATCCTGGTCACGGCATCACTTTTGCTGCAAAATCAAAAAAAAAAATTTTTTAACAAAGACATTTATTCAGATTTTCTTCAAGTATCAGGTGAGATGCATGATCTAACAAGAAATTCTTGTCGCCGTGATCGTATAGTGGTTAGTACATTGCGTTGTTGCCGCAATAACCCAGGTTCGAATCCTGGTCACGGCATCACTTTTGCTACAAAATCAAAAAAATATAAATTTTAACAAAGAAATTTTAAATATTTCAGATTTTCTTCAAGTACCAGGTGAGATGCATGATCTAACAAGAAATTCTTGTTGCCGTGATCGTATAGTGGTTAGTACATTGCCTTGTGGCCGCAATAACCCAGGTTCTAATTCTGGTCACGGCATCACTTTAGCTGCAAAATAAAAAATATATAAATTTTAACAAAGAAATTTTAAATATTTCAGATTTTTTTCAAGTATCAGGTGAGATGCATGATCTAACAAGAAATTCTTGTTGCCGTGATCGTATTGTGGTTAGTACATTGCGTTGTGGCAGCAATAAACCAGGTTCGAATCCTGGTGACGGCATTTATTTTTTCTGCAAAATTAAAAAATATTAATTTAAAGATGAAATTTAAAATGTTTCAGATTTTCTTAAACTATTACGTTAAATGCAGGATATAACGTGAGATGGTTGTCGCCATGAACGTACAGTGGTTAGTACATTGCGTTGTGGCCGCAATAACCCAGGTTCGAATCCTGGTCACGGCATTAATTTGTTCTGCAAAATCCAAAAAAATATTAATTTTAATAAAGAAATTTAAAATGTTTTAGATTTTCTTAAAGTATTACATTAAATGCATGATATAACGCGAGATGGTTGTCGCCGTGATCGTATAGTGGTTAGTACATTGCGTTGTGGCCGCAATAACCCAGGTTCGAATCCTGGTCACGGCATTTATTTGTTCTGCAAAATCCAAAAAATATTAATTTTAATAAAGAAATTTAAAATGTTTCAGATTTTCTTAAAGTATTACGTTAAATGCAGGATATAACGTGAGATGGTTGTCGCCGTGATCGTATAGTGGTTAGTACATTGCGTTGTGGCCGCAATAACCCAGGTTCGAATCCTGGTCACGGCATCACTTTTGCTGCAAAATCAAAAAAAAAAATTTAACAAAGAAATTTTAAATATTTCAGATTTTCTTCAAGTATCAGGTGAGATGCATGATCTAACAAGAAATTCTTGTCGCCGTGATCGTATAGTGGTTAGTACATTGCGTTGTGGCCGCAATAACCCAGGTTCAAATCCTGGTCACGGCATTTATTTGTTCTGCAAAATCCAAAAAATATTAATTTTAATTAAGAAATTTCAAATGTTTCAGATTTTCTTAAAGTATTACATTAAATGCATGATATAACATGAGATGGTTGTCGCCGTGATCGTATAGTGGTTAGTACATTGCGTTGTGGCCGCAATAACCCAGGTTCGAATCCTGGTAACGGCATTTATTTTTTCTGCAAAATCCAAAAAATATTAATTTCAAAAAAGAAATTTAAAATTATTCAGATTTTCTTAAAGTATTACGTTAAATGCAGGATATAACGTGAGATGGTTGTCGCCGTGATCGTATAGTGGTTAGTACATTGCGTTGTGGCCGCAATAACCCAGGTTCGAATCCTGGTCACGGCATCACTTTTGCTACAAAATCAAAAAAATATAAATTTTAACTAAGAAATTTTAAATATTTCAGATTTTCTTCAAGTACCAGGTGAGATGCATGATCTAACAAGAAATTCTTGTTGCCGTGATCGTATTGTGGTTAGTACATTGCGTTGTGGCAGCAATAAACCAGGTTCGAATCCTGGTGACGGCATTTATTTTTTCTGCAAAATTAAAAAATATTAATTTAAAGATGAAATTTAAAATGTTTCAGATTTTCTTAAACTATTACGTTAAATGCAGGATATAACGTGAGATGGTTGTCGCCATGAACGTACAGTGGTTAGTACATTGCGTTGTATCCGCAATAACCCAGGTTCGAATCCTAGTCACGACATTAATTTGTTCTGCAAAATCCAAAAAAATATTAATTTTAATAAAGAAATTTAAAATGTTTTAGATTTTCTTAAAGTATTACATTAAATGCATGATATAACGCGAGATGGTTGTCGCCGTGATCGTATAGTGGTTAGTACATTGCGTTGTGGCCGCAATAACCTAGGTTCGAATCCTGGTCACAGCACTTATTTGTTCTGCAAAATCCAAAAAATATTAATTTTAATATAGAAATTTAAAATGTTTCAGATTTTCTTAAAGTATTACATTAAATGCATGATATAACATGAGATGGTTGTCGCCGTGATCGTATAGTGGTTAGTACATTGCGTTGTGGCCGCAATAACCCAGTTTCGAATCCTGGTCACGGCATCACTTTTGCTGCAAAATCAAAAAAAAAAATTAACAAAGACATTTTAAATATTTCAGATTTTCTTCAAGTATCATGTGAGATGCATGATCTAACAAGAAATTCTTGTCGCCGTGATCGTATAGTGGTTAGTACATTGCGTTGTAACCGCAATAACCCAGGTTCGATTCCTGGTCACGGCATTTATTTTTTCTGCAAAATCCAAAAAATATTAATTTCAAAAAAGAAATTTAAAATTATTCAGATTTTCTTAAAGTATTACGTTAAATGCAGGATATAAGGTGAGATGGTTTTCGCCGTGATAGTATAGTGGTTAGTACATTGCGTTGTGGTCGCAATAACCCAGTTTCGAATCCTGGATACAGAATTTATTTTTTCTGCAAAATCCAAAAAATATTAATTTTAAAAATGACATTTAAAATAATTCAGATTTTCTTAAAGTATTACGTTAAATGCAGGATATAACGTGAGATGGTTGTCGCCGTGATCGTATAGTGGTTAGTACATTGCGTTGTGGCCGCAATAACCCAGGTTCGAATCCTGGTCACGGCATCACTTTTGCTGCAAAATCAAAAAAAAAATTTAGCAAAGAAATTTTAAATATTTAAGATTTTCTTCAAGTATCAGGTGAGATGCATGATCTAACAAGAAATTCTTGTCGCCGTGATCGTATAGTGGTTAGTACATTGCGTTGTGGCCGCAATAACCCAGGTTCGAATCCTGGTCACGGCATCACTTTTGCTACAAACTCAAAAAAATATAAATTTTAACTAAGAAATTTTAAATATTTCAGATTTTCTTCAAGTACCAGGTGAGATGCATGATCTAACAAGAAATTCTTGTTGCCGTGATCGTATTGTGGTTAGTACATTGCGTTGTGGCAGCAATAAACCAGGTTCGAATCCTGGTGACGGCATTTATTTTTTCTGCAAAATTAAAAAATATTAATTTAAAGATGAAATTTAAAATGTTTCAGATTTTCTTAAACTATTACGTTAAATGCAGGATATAACGTGAGATGGTTGTCGCCATGAACGTACAGTTTTTAGTACATTGCGTTGTGGCCGCAATAACCCAGGTTCGAATCCTGGTCACGGCATTAATTTGTTCTGCAAAATCCAAAAAAATATTAATTTTAATAAAGAAATTTAAAATGTTTTAGATTTTCTTAAAGTATTACATTAAATGCATGATATAACGCGAGATGGTTGTCGCCGTGATCGTATAGTGGTTAGTACATTGCGTTGTGGCCGCAATAACCTAGGTTCGAATCCTGGTCACGGCACTTATTTGTTCTGCAAAATCCAAAAAATATTAATTTTAATATAGAAATTTAAAATGTTTCAGATTTTCTTAAAGTATTACATTAAATGCATGATATAACGCGAGATGGTTGTCGCCGTGATCGTATAGTGGTTAGTACATTGCGTTGTGGCCGCAATAACCCAGGTTCGAATCCTGGTCACGGCATTTATTTGTTCTGCAAAATCCAAAAAATATTAATTTTAATAAAGAAATTTAAAATGTTTCAGATTTTCTTAAAGTATTACGTTAAATGCATGATATAACATGAGATGGTTGTCGCCGTGATCGTATAGTGGTTAGTACATTGCGTTGTAACCGCAATAACCCAGGTTCGATTCCTGGTCACGGCATTTATTTTTCATGCAAAATCCAAAAAATATTAATTTCAAAAAAGACATTTAAAATTATTCAGATTTTCTTAAAGTATTACGTTAAATGCAGGATATAACGTGAGATGGTTGTCGCCGTGATCGTATAGTGGTTAGTACATTGCGTTTTGGTCGCAATAACCCAGGTTCGAATCCTGGATACAGAATTTATTTTTTCTGCAAAATCCAAAAAATATTAATTTTAAAAATGACATTTAAAATAATTCAGATTTTCTTAAAGTATTACGTTAAATGCAGGATTGAGATGGTTGTCGCCGTGATCGTATAGTGGTTAGTACATTGCGTTGTGGCCGCAATAACCCAGGTTCGAATCCTGGTCACGGCATTTATTTGTTCTGCAAAATCCAAAAAATATTAATTTTAATAAAGAAATTTAAAATGTTTCAGATTTTCTTAAAGTATTACGTTAAATGCATGATATAACATGAGATGGTTGTCGCCGTGATCGTATAGTGGTTAGTACATTGCGTTGTGGTCGCAATAACCCAGGTTCGAATCCTGGATACAGAATTTATTTTTTCTGCAAAATCCAAAAAATATTAATTTTAAAAATGACATTTAAAATAATTCAGATTTTCTTAAAGTATTACGTTAAATGCAGGATATAACGTGAGATGGTTGTCGCCGTGATCGTATAGTGGTTAGTACATTGCGTTGTGGCCGCAATAACCCAGGTTCGAATCCTGGTCACGGCATCACTTTTGCTGCAAAATCAAAAAAAAATTTAACAAAGAAATTTTAAATATTTCAGATTTTCTTCAAGTATCATGTGAGATGCATGATCTAACAAGAAATTCTTGTCGCCGTGATCGTATAGTGGTTAGTACATTGCGTTGTGGCCGCAATAACCCAGGTTCGAATCCTGGTCACGGCATTTATTTGTTCTGCAAAATCAAAAAAATAATAATTTTAATTAAGAAATTTCAAATGTTTCAGATTTTCCTAAAGTATTACGTTAAATGCATGATATAACATGAGATGGTTGTTGCCGTGATCGTATAGTGGTTAGTACATTGCGTTGTAGCCGCTATAACCCAGGTTCGAATCCTGGTCACGGCATTTATTTTTTCTGCAAAATCCAAAAAATATTAATTTCAAAAAAGAAATTTAAAATTATTCAGATTTTCTTAAAGTATTACGTTAAATGCAGGATATAACTTGAGATGGTTGTCGCCGTGATCGTATAGTGCTTAGTACATTGCGTTGTGGCCGCAATAACCCAGGTTCTAATCCTGGTCACGGCATTTATTTTTTCTGCAAAATCCAAAAAATATTAATTTCAAAAAAGAAATTTAAAATGTTTCAGATTTTCTTAAAGTATTACATTAAATGCATGATATAACGCGAGATGATTGTAGCCGTGATCGTATAGTGGTTAGTACATTGCGTTGTGGCCGCAATAACCCAGGTTCGAGTCCTGGTCACGGCATTTATTTGTTCTGCAAAATCCAAAAAATATTAATTTTAATAAAGAAATTTAAAATGTTTCATATTTTCTTAAAGTATTACATTAAATGCATGATATAACGCGAGATGGTTGTCGCCGTGATCGTATAGTGGTTAGTACATTGCGTTGTGGCCGCAATAACCCAGGTTCGAATCCTGGTCACGGCATTTATTTATTCTGCAAAATCCAAAAAATATTAATTTTAATAAAGAAATTTAAAATGTTTCAGATTTTCTTAAAGTATTACGTTAAATGCATGATATAACATGAGATGGTTGTCGCCGTGATCGTATAGTGGTTAGTACATTGCGTTGTGGCCGCAATAACCCAGGTTCGAATCCTGGTCACGGCATTTATTTGTTCTGCAAAATCCAAAAAATATTAATTTTAATAAAGAAATTTAAAATGTTTCAGATTTTCTTAAAGTATTACGTTAAATGCAGGATATAACGTAAGATGGTTGTCGCCGTGATCGTATAGTGGTTAGTACATTACGTTGTGGCCGCAATAACCCAGTTTCGAATCCTGGTCACGGCATCACTTTTGCTGCAAAATCAAAAAAAAAAAAAAAAAATTAACAAAGACATTTTAAATATTTCAGATTTTCTTCAAGTATCATGTGAGATGCATGATCTAACAAGAAATTCTTGTCGCCGTGATCGTATAGTGGTTAGTACATTGCGTTGTGGCCGCAATAACCCAGGTTCGAGTCCTGGTCACGGCATCACTTTTGCTACAAAATCAAAAAAATATAAATTTTAACTAAGAAATTTTAAATATTTCAGATTTTCTTCAAGTACCAGGTGAGATGCATGATCTAACAAGAAATTCTTGTTGCCGTGATCGTATTGTGGTTAGTACATTGCGTTGTGGCAGCAATAAACCAGGTTCGAATCCTGGTGACGGCATTTATTTTTTCTACAAAATTAAAAAATATTAATTTAAAGATGAAATTTAAAATGTTTCAGATTTTCTTAAACTATTACGTTAAATGCAGGATATAACGTGAGATGGTTGTCGCCATGAACGTACAGTGGTTAGTACATTGCGTTGTATCCGCAATAACCCAGGTTCGAATCCTAGTCACGACATTAATTTGTTCTGCAAAATCCAAAAAAATATTAATTTTAATAAAGAAATTTAAAATGTTTTAGATTTTCTTAAAATATTACATTAAATGCATGATATAACGCGAGATGGTTGTCGCCGTGATCGTATAGTGGTTAGTACATTGCGTTGTGGCCGCAATAACCTAGGTTCGAATCCTGGTCACAGCACTTATTTGTTCTGCAAAATCCAAAAAATATTAATTTTAATATAGAAATTTAAAATGTTTCAGATTTTCTTAAAGTATTACGTTAAATGCATGATATAACATGAGATGGTTGTCGCCGTGATCGTATAGTGGTTAGTACATTGCGTTGTAACCGCAATAACCCAGGTTCGAATCCTGGTCACGGCATTTATTTGTTCTGCAAAATCCAAAAAATATTAATTTTAATAAAGAAATTTAAAATGTTTCAGATTTTCTTAAAGTATTACGTTAATTGCATGATATAACATGAGATGGTTGTCGCCGTGATCGTATAGTTGTTAGTACATTGCGTTGTGGTCGCAATAACCCAGGTTCGAATCCTGGATACAGAATTTATTTTTTCTGCAAAATACAAAAAATATTAATTTTAAAAATGACATTTAAAATAATTCAGATTTTCTTCAAGTATCAGGTGAGATGCATGATCTAACAAGAAATTCTTGTCGCCGTGATCGTATAGTGGTTAGTACATTGCGTGGTGGCCGCAATAACCCAGGTTCGAATCCTGGTCACGGCATTTATTTGTTCTGCAAAATCCAAAAAATATTAATTTTAATTAAGAAATTTCAAATGTTTCAGATTTTCTTAAAGTATTGCGTTAAATGCATGATATAACAAGAGATGGTTGTTGCCGTGATCGTATAGTGGTTAGTACATTGCGTTGTGGCCGCTATAACCCAGGTTCGAATCCTGGTCACGGCATTTATTTTTTCTGCAAAATCCAAAAAATATTAATTTCAAAAAAGAAATTTAAAGTTATTCAGATTTTCTTAAAGTATTACGTTAAATGCAGGATATAACTTGAGATGGTTGTCGCCGTGATCGTATAGTGGTTAGTACATTGCGTTGTGGCCGCAATAACCCAGGTTCGAATCCTGGTCACGGCATTTATTTGTTCTGCAAAATCCAAAAAATATTAATTTTAATAAAGAAATTTAAAATGTTTCAGATTTTCTTAAAGTATTACGTTAAATGCATGATATAACATGAGATGGTTGTCGCCGTGATCGTATAGTGGTTAGTACATTGCGTTGTGGTCGCAATAACCCAGGTTCGAATCCTGGATACAGAATTTATTTTTTCTGCAAAATCCCAAAAATATTAATTTTAAAAAAAGACATTTAAAATAATTCAGATTTTCTTAAAGTATTACGTTAAATGCAGGATATAACGTAAGATGGTTGTCGCCGTGATCGTATAGTGGTTAGTACATTGCGTTGTGGCCGCAATAACCCAGGTTCGAATCCTGGTCACGGCATCACTTTTGCTGCAAAATCAAAAAAAAAAAAAAAAATTAACTAAGAAATTTTAAATACTTCAGATTTTCTTCAAGTATCAGGTGAGATGCATGATCTAACAAGAAATTCTTGTCGCCGTGATCGTATAGTGGTTAGTACATTGCGTTGTGGCCGGAATAACCCAGGTTCGAATCCTGGTCACGGCATCACTTTTGCTACAAAATCAAAAAAATATAAATTTTAACTAAGAAATTTTAAATATTTCAGATTTTCTTCAAGTACCAGGTGAGATGCATGATCTAACAAGAAATTCTTGTCGCCGTGATCGTATTGTGGTTAGTACATTGCGTTGTGGCAGCAATAAACCAGGTTCGAATCCTGGTGACGGCATTTATTTTTTCTGCAAAATTAAAAAATATTAATTTAAAGATGAAATTTAAAATGTATCAGATTTTCTTAAACTATTACGTTAAATGCAGGATATAACGTGAGATGGTTGTCGCCATGAACGTACAGTGGTTAGTACATTGCGTTGTGGCCGCAATAACCCAGGTTCGAATTCTGGTCACGGCACTTATTTGTTCTGCAAAATCCAAAAAATATTAATTTTAATATAGAAATTTAAAATGTTTCAGATTTTCTTAAAGTATTACATTAAATGCATGATATAACGCGAGATGGTTGTCGCCGTGATCGTATAGTGGTTAGTACATTGCGTTGTAACCGCAATAACCCAGGTTCGATTCCTGGTCACGGCATTTATTTTTCATGCAAAATCCAAAAAATATTAATTTCAAAAAAGAAATTTAAAATTATTCAAATTTTCGTAAAGTATTACGTTAAATGCAGGATATAACGTGAGATGGTTGTCGCCGTGATCGTATAGTGGTTAGTACATTGCGTTGTGGCCGCAATAACCCAGGTTCGAATCCTGGTCACGGCATTTATTTGTTCTGCAAAATCCAAAAAATATTAATTTTAATAAAGAAATTTTAAATGTTTCAGATTTTCTTAAAGTATTACGTTAATTGCATGATATAACATGAGATGGTTGTCGCCGTGATCGTATAGTTGTTAGTACATTGCGTTGTGGTCGCAATAACCCAGGTTCGAATCCTCGATACAGAATTTATTTTTTCTGCAAAATCCAAAAAATATTAATTTTAAAAATGACATTTAAAATAATTCAGATTTTCTTAAAGTATTACGTTAAATGCAGGATATAACGTGAGATGGTTGTCGCCGTGATCGTATAGTGGTTAGTACATTGCGTTGTGGCCGCAATAACCCAGGTTCGAATCCTGGTCACGGCATCACTTTTGCTGCAAAATCAAAAAAAAAATTTAGCTAAGAAATTTTAAATATTTAAGATTTTCTTCAAGTATCAGGTGAGATGCATGATCTAACAAGAAATTTTTGTCGCCATGATCGTATAGTGGTTAGTACATTGCGTTTTGGCCGCAATAACCCAGGTTCGAATCCTGGTCACGGCATTTATTTGTTCTGCAAAATCCAAAAAATATTAATTTTAATTAAGAAATTTCAAATGTTTCAGATTTTCTTAAAGTATTACGTTAAATGCATGATATAACATGAGATGGTTGTTGCCGTGATCGTATAGTGGTTAGTACATTGCGTTGTGGCCGCTATAACCCAGGTTCGAATCCTGGTCACGGCATTTATTTTTTCTGCAAAATCCAAAAAATATTAATTTCAAAAAAGAAATTTAAAATTATTCAGATTTTCTTAAAGTATTACGTTAAATGCAGGATATAACTTGAGATGGTTGTCGCCGTGATCGTATAGTGGTTAGTACATTGTGTTGTGGCCGCAATAACCCAGGTTCGAATCCTGGTCACGGCATTTATTTGTTCTGCAAAATCCAAAAAATATTAATTTTAATAAAGAAATTTAAAATGTTTCATATTTTCTTAAAGTATTACATTAAATGCATGATATAACGCGAGATGGTTGTCGCCGTGATCGTATAGTGGTTAGTACATTGCGTTGTGGCCGCAATAACCCAGGTTCGAATCCTGGTCACGGCATTTATTTGTTCTGCAAAATCCAAAAAATATTAATTTTAATAAAGAAATTTAAAATGTTTCAGATTTTCTTAAAGTATTACGTTAAATGCATGATATAACATGAGATGGTTGTCGCCGTGATCTATAGTGGTTAGTAGATTGCGTTGTGGTCGCAATAACCCAGGTTCGAATCCTGGATACAGAATTTATTTTTTCTGCAAAATCCAAAAAATATTAATTTTAAAAAAAGACATTTAAAATAATTCAGATTTTCTTAAAGTATTACGTTAAATGCAGGATATAACGTAAGATGGTTGTCGCCGTGATCGTATAGTGGTTAGTACATTGCGTTGTGGCCGCAATAACCCAGGTTCGAATCCTGGTCACGGCATCACTTTTGCTGCAAAATAGAAAAAATATAAATTTTAACAAAGAAATTTTAAATATTTCAGATTTTCTTCAAGTATCAGGTGAGATGCATGATCTAACAAGAAATTCTTGTCGCCGTGATCGTATAGTGGTTAGTACATTGCGTTGTGGCCGCAATAACCCAGGTTCGAATCCTGGTCACGGCATCACTTTTGCTACAAAATCAAAAAAATATAAATTTTAACAAAGAAATTTTAAATATTTCAGATTTTCTTCAAGTATCAGGTGAGATGCATGATCTAACAAGAAATTCTTGTTGCCGTGATCGTATAGTGGTTAGTACATTGCCTTGTGGCCGCAATAACCCAGGTTCGAATCCCGGTCACGGCATTTATTTGTTCTGCAAAATCCAAAAAATATTAATTTTAATAAAGAAATTTAAAATGTTTCAGATTTTCTTAAAGTATTACGTTAAATGCATGATATAACATGAGATGGTTGTCGCCGTGATCTATAGTGGTTAGTAGATTGCGTTGTGGTCGCAATAACCCAGGTTCGAATCCTGGATACAGAATTTATTTTTTCTGCAAAATCCAAAAAATATTAATTTCAAAAAAGAAATTTAAAATTATTCAGATTTTCTTAAAGTATTACGTTAAATGCAGGATATAACGTGAGATGGTTGTCGCCTTGATCGTATAGTGGTTAGTACATTGAGTTGTGGCCGCAATAACCCAGGTTCTAATCCTGGTCACGGCATTTATTTTTTCTGCAAAATCCAAAAAATATTAATTTCAAAAAAGAAATTTAAAATTATTCAGATTTTCTTAAAGTATTACGTTAAATGCAGGATATAACGTGAGATGGTTGTCTCCGTGATCGTATAGTGGTTAGTACATTGCGTTGTGGCCGCAATAACCCAGGTTCTAATCCTGGTCACGGCATTTATTTTTTCTGCAAAATCCAAAAAATATTAATTTCAAAAAAGAAATTTAAATTTTTCAGATTTTCTTAAAGTATTACATTAAATGCATGATATAACTTGAGATGGCTGTCGTCGTGATCGTATAGTGGTTAGTACATAGCGTTGTGGCCGCAATAACCCTGGTTCGAATCCTGGTCACGGTATTTATTTGTTCTGCAAAATCCAAAAAAATATTAATTTTAATAAAGAAATTTAAAATGTTTCAGATTTTCTTAAAGTATTACATTAAATGCATGATATAACGCGAGATGGTTGTTGCCGTGATCGTATAGTGGTTAGAACATTGCGTTGTGGCCGCAATAACCCAGGTTCGAATCCTGGTCACGGCATTTATTTGTTCTGCAAAATCCAAAAAATATTAATTTTAAAAAAGAAATATAAAATGTTTCAGATTTTCTTAAAGTATTACGTTAAATGCATGATATAACGCGAGATGGTTGTCGCCGTGATCGTATAGTGGTTAGTACATTGCGTTGTGGCCGCAATAACCCAGGTTCGAATCCTGGTCACGGCAATTATTTGTTCTGCAAAATCCAAAAAATATTAATTTTAATATAGAAATTTAAAATGTTTCAGATTTTCTTAAAGTATTACATTAAATGCATGATATAACGCGAGATGGTTGTCGCCGTGATCGTAAAGTGGTTAGTACATTGCGTTGTGGCCGCAATAACCCAGGTTCGAATCCTGGTCACGGCATTTATTTGTTCTGCAAAATCCAAAAAATATTAATTTTAATAAAGAAAGTTAAAATGTTTCAGATTTTCTTAAAGTATTACGTTAAATGCATGATATAACATGAGATGGTTGTCGCCGTGATCGTATAGTGGTTAGTACATTGCGTTGTGGCCGCAATAACCCAGGTTCGAATCCTGGTCACGGCGTTTATTTGTTCTGCAAAATCCAAAAAATATTAATTTTAATATAGAAATTTAAAATGTTTCAGATTTTCTTAAAGTATTACATTAAATGCATGATATAACGCGAGATTGTTGTCGCCGTGATCGTATAGTGGTTAGTACATTGCGTTGTGGCCGCAATAACCCAGGTTCGAATCCTGGTCACGGCGTTTATTTGTTCTGCAAAATCCAAAAAATATTAATTTTAATATAGAAATTTAAAATGTTTCAGATTTTCTTAAAGTATTACATTAAATGCATGATATAACGCGAGATTGTTGTCGCCGTGATCGTATAGTGGTTAGTACATTGCGTTGTGGCCGCAATAACCCAGGTTCGAATCCTGGTCACGGCATTTATTTGTTCTGCAAAATCCAAAAAATATTAATTTTAATAAAGAAATTTAAAATGTTTCAGATTTTCTTAAAGTATTACGTTAAATGCATGATATAACATGAGATTATTGTCTCCGTGATCGTATAGTGGTTAGTACATTCCGTTGTGGCCGCAATAACTCAGGTTCGAATCCAGGTCACGGCATTTATTTTTTCTGCAAAATCCAAAAAATATTAATTTCAAAAAAGAAATTTAAAATTATTCAGATTTTCTTAAAGTATTACATTAAATGCATGATATAACGCGAGATGGTTGTTGCCGTGATCGTATAGTGGTTAGTACATTGCGTTGTGGCCGCAATAACCCAGGTTCGAATCCTGGTCACGGCGTTTATTTGTTCTGCAAAATCCAAAAAATATTAATTTTAATATAGAAATTTAAAATGTTTCAGATTTTCTTAAAGTATTACATTAAATGCATGATATAACGCGAGATGGTTGTCGCCGTGATCGTATAGTGGTTAGTACATTGCGTTGTGGCCGCAATAACCCAGGTTCGAATCCTGGTCACGGCATTTATTTGTTCTGCAAAATCCAAAAAATATTAATTTTAATAAAGAAATTTAAAATGTTTCAGATTTTCTTAAAGTATTACGTTAAATGCATGATATAACATGAGATTATTGTCTCCGTGATCGTATAGTGGTTAGTACATTCCGTTGTGGCCGCAATAACTCAGGTTCGAATCCAGGTCACGGCATTTATTTTTTCTGCAAAATCCAAAAAATATTAATTTCAAAAAAGAAATTTAAAATGTTTCAGATTTTCTTAAAGTATTACATTAAATGCATGATATAACTTGAGATGGTTGTCGTCGTGATCGTATAGTGGTTAGTACATAGCGTTGTGGCCGCAATAACCCTGGTTCGAATCCTGGTCACGGTATTTATTTGTTCTGCAAAATCCAAAAAAATATTAATTTTAATAAAGAAATTTAAAATGTTTCAGATTTTCTTAAAGTATTACATTAAATGCATGATATAACGCGAGATGGTTGTTGCCGTGATCGTATAGTGGTTAGTACATTGCGTTGTGGCCGCAATAACCCAGGTTCGAATCCTGGTCACGGCATTTATTTGTTCTGCAAAATCCAAAAAATATTAATTTTAATAAAGAAATTTAAAATGTTTCAGATTTTCTTAAAGTATTACGTTAAATGCATGATATAACATGAGATGGTTGTCGCCGTGATTAGGGATGGAACGGATGTGCGTTTTGCCGGATAACGGATTTCGGATATCCGGGGTACCATGTCTACCGGATACGGATATCCGAAACGGATTTCGCCGGCTATCCGGCCGGATATTCGGTCTATATACTAAAAACAATAGTTATACGATATGCTATACGAAAAAAATGGTCATTATATGAAGTATTAAGTAAATTATAATTAGTGGTTAGTGCACCGCGCTGCATGCCACAGGTCCATTGTTTGATTCGCGGACTGGGCAAGGTTGACTTAGCTGTTTATACCTGAAAGAAATAAACTGAGGAGGACCATGCATGTTTGGGAACTAAACACTGGGGTTCGGCGTCAGAATGACCATCTGACTGAAACATCTGCTATGTGACACACAAATGCCACAGTCGAGAAAGCTGAGCTGGGCCCAGCAGGCCTTAGTCCACACGGGCTGTCACCCACTGAGTTTATTTTTTTTATTTAAACTTTAGTTGATGAGTGAAAGAGATCTTTGTTGCTGATTTTATATCTTGTAATATTGATACTTTTAGTTTTTCATATAGTTCTGGCAGGGCTTTATCACGAAAATAATTTCTACTTGGAAGCGGATAACGAGGAGCTAGGTATTTTATTAACTGACCAAAGCCTTCTCTATTCACAATGGAGAATGGTTCAGCATCAAGAGCCATTAACTCACCTAAAATTATATTAAAATTTTTTTTTTGCAATGTTGAAGTGCAAAATATAGCTACTTTCAATTTACTTCATGCATTGTTTATAATTGATAAATGATTACAAAATTATACCGGAGGCATTTGTTAATAACAAAAGATTTATTTTAAATATTTTATGAAATTGAAGTCTATTTTTTTTTGCAATACACCTAAAACATTACGGATTTAAAGAAATCTCGTAGAAAACTTAAATTGGATCTATCGGAATATTCCGCCTTTAAATATAAACTTAAAAAATTTCGAACCCAAAATTCATCAACATTATGTTATACCATATTTAAAATATATATTTAATATAAACAAACAAAATTAGTACTTACATATTTTTGGGGTTAAGGCTTTTGTTTTAGGATCATCTGAACTCCACAATTTTGGTACAAATAATTTCGATTCCAATGTTGTCTGCGTGCATTTCTTGTTTTGATTAATTGTTTTTTCTTGTTCATCAATATTTGATGCATTTAGTGAGTCTTTTAAGCTTCGGTGAATTTCCTTATGCACACTCATTAAATGGTTCCATAAGGGTTTTGTGGAAAAGGATTTTGGGCTTTTGCCGCGCACATTTTTTAAACGATTCTGTGGAGCAAGTAACACATAAGGCTTTGCTTTCGTCATTTCCATTAATTTTAAAATACTTCCAAATGGGTGATTTTAAATGAGCCATTATTAAAAATTATAAATTGGATTGTAATTGGAGAAAAATAAAATTCAATGCATTCTAGAGAGCTAAATATAATTCCATATTGTGGCGCTGCTTTAAAGACCTAAAAATTACAATACTTCATTTTACTTCAGAAAAAAATATACCAACTTTCAACTTCTGCCAATGAAAAATCAGAAATTAGACCATACCATTCACAGCATAAAGGGGTAGGGTATTATCGTCGATAGAACAAAAAAAAAGCATTGAGGATTGCGCATTGGCTATTTATTGCTTTTTACTCGCTAGCAAATGTCAGAAAAAAAGGAGGAAGTGATAATAACTAAAACTCTTAAGAAGTCACTTATGTTATGGAAAAAAGTACTATTTATTAGTATTTCGGTTCGAGTTTTACGGAGAAGCATTCAAATATAACATCTGGAATTAATCAGATCATAAACTTGGAATGAAAAGAACATATTGCAAAACACGTATGAAGGATGTGTATGGAAAAAGATTGGAGGAATGGTTTATGCTTATCAACTCGGCGTCAATAATACGGCGCCTCTTTCTGTTTTCATTTTCTAACTTGACTGCAATTTATGTCCAAGAAAAAAAAAATTTAAAAAAAAAGTGTAGTCCCTTTGTCCGAAAAAGATCATTATTATTTTTTTCCAAAAATTATTTCTTGTGGATACCTGGTGGTTGGATATACAGCCGGATATACGAATGAAATTATCGGATGTCCGGTATTTCAAATCGGATATCCGACGGGGTTTCGGATATTGAAAAATCAACCGGATATGCCGGATATCGGATATTTGCCGGATATCCGTTCCATCCCTAATCGTTAGACATTAAATGAAAACAATTTATATCATTTCATTAAGTGATCTTTTTCTCATCAAATGTCAAGGTGATTAGAGAAAGTAGTTTCTAAATGCACTGGGCTAGTGGACTATAACATAGCGAGTATAGGGAATGATCCTTACTAGGACGACTTACCCTTAAAGAGACCCATCAAGGTGACTGGCAAATGGACCCTTAGGCTTCAGGAACATGAAGTTACAATTTCATTGAAATCAGATCGCAAGCAACAAGTCATAGACTGTCCGTTTCAGACAAAACGGATGACATTTCATCTGGCACTGCAGTAGCCTCAAGCCTTCATATTTCTTCATTTCTAACAGACTCTAAAATAGTTCACTATCCAAATACAGGGTTCCCACTCAAATCACAGAATGACTTTTAAGGACCTAATCAATGTTTTTAAGGACCTTTGAAAATTTGTTTTCAGGCATCCTGTCTATATTGTTACGAATTTTTGTATGTTACGAATTTTTGTATATTTGTAAATATTTCGTAGTGTTAATTTTGTAAATAGGAACATTTATGTATATTTTGCATAAGGCAGTGCAATAGTTCGTCCTAAGTTGGCTTCCCTGCAATATGGGTCTTAATGCTTGATAACGAGTTTTACAGAGTTAACGCTGGGAAGCAAGTTTTACAAGGAGCAGGGCATTTAATATTATGGTGATGGCAATCTCGACAAATTGGCGAGATATAGCCAAGTTGGCGACGGTTTTGGCGACTAATTTTTGTCGCCAAATTTGTCGAGAAGTCGCCAAACTTGGCGACATTTTCGGTCCCCATGTATATGTATAGGACTTTTCGACTACGATCTGGAAAGTTCTCCAAATATCTACCTCTAGAAGTGTCCAGAAGTATTGACTCCTATATAAGACCGGCCGTGAGAGGAGTTGACTTAGGTTAGTCAGTGAGTTGACTGGAATTACTGAGTTGGGATACTGAGTCTCAGCGAGCGTTCAAAGAGTTCCGAAAGCGAACTGTATTGCATTGTCTTTTGCTGCGATTTAGCAGTTGTTGTCAAGTTTTTAACTGCTGTTTTGTGCTCTATTGTTGTGTATAGAGCTGTATTAAGTCTACTAGAACGAGAAGTTCTGGAGTTGTAAGAGAATCTGCGAGGAGTTATTTCGGAATAAATTTCTGCAAGTTTTGATCTGCTTTGACTTCAAATCTTTCGAACCCATCCACGCAACAATAAATAAATTCTTAATAAAGTATATTTTGCTAAGAAAGTTAGAAATTGGTGGATGCGTAGTACAAATATGTCGGAAAATTCTGATACGGTGCAGATACGTGGCGGTCACGCGGGGATAGCAAGTCCGAGTTGTATTTTTATAATCTGTAAAAATTAAGGACTTTTAAGGACCGCCAAGCATTTTCAAGGACTTTTAAGCACCTCAAAGTATTTTCAAGCACTTTCAAGGCCTTGAAAACAAATTCAAAAATATTAAGCACTTTTAATGACTTTCAATGACCGTGGGAACGCTGAATAACTGCCCAACACCTACAGTACTAACGTTAAAGAAGTAAGTACCCTGTAACCATGAAATAAAAAAGTAGCAAAACTTAGCAAGTATACAGACCATCCTGTCCTTTGATCTTTTTTTTTTATTATTATTATTTTCCTACTTATTTTATCATTAGTCTTTTAAAATTTAAATTTTTGATTAATACTTTTTACTCATTTGGAAGAGAAAATAACCTTCAATATTGCATAAGCATTTATTCTTTGAGATTAAAATAATCATTTGAATTAAGGTATACATATACATTAGGAATTGCGAAATTTGACTCAAGTCTGCGTTTTTGTTTTTTGGTTTTAAAATACTCCCGAATTCATTACCATTAAAATGATACCATTTTCTTTCGGAGACTCAAATTACTTTTTAGATTACAGTAGGTTTTGTGAACCTGTTTTGTATCACGTTCATTAGTGTAGTAAACTTTAAACGCGTTTTCTGAAGAATGACATTTTGGTGTTATATGACTTGACGCCAACGGTCATAACTTCATAATAAATGGTCCGATTTATAAAATTCTAATTTTGTTTTGTAGACAATAGTTGGAAATGTGTTTTCTATGGAGAATCTAATATATATTGTTATAAACACATTTTTTACGCATATTTTAATCTTAATTTTATGTTAAAAACTATGTATTTTTTTAAACTTTTTATTTAAAAACTTATAATTAAATAAATATTGAAGCTAAATTCAAAATGCTCCATAGGAACATGCGTCAATATAATATCTCTTATTTGCAATAAAAATAATACCTCTAAGTTAATTACAAGTTTATTTATGTATATTCTAATAATATCCCAATTAGTCACTAATTGCAATTAGCCGATTAAAAAATTGACGGAAAAAAAAAGTTTATTTATAAAAATGCATCATTTTTAATTCTAATATACTGGCAGAAAGTTTGAAATTATCTAAAAATTAAAGAAAAACATCTTAATTGAATATGTATACCTTAATGCAAAAGACACTTAAAAAATACTACTTTTCAATTATTAACATAAAATTACCAAGCTAGTAACAGTAAAAGTTATAAATCATTGATTACTTAACTGATGCACTTAATGCAGTTTTTGAGGGATAGTAGTGCACCATAAAAATGAACTTCCAATGTACAAAAAAAAAAAAGTTCTATGAGAATCTGCTCTTCCAACAAAATGTCATTAAGTTATGAAGTTGAGCACATTCTTTTTGTATGGTCAATAAACTTTTTTAAAAAGCTTTTTTCCTTGTATGCACCTAAATAGTTCTATCTTCATATAGGTTTGATAAAAATCAAAAACTCTTTCTCCCCCAGTTTTGATAAGTAGGAGATCATTTATCAGACAAGTCCAACTTTTTTCTTCAAGAGTTACAAATTACTAAGAAAGTATTTTTATTTCATACATAAGGTACAAAAATTCAAACTACATACACAAACAGTTCAGGGAAATCCAACAAAGTGTTCTGGCTATTGTGTTATTTATTGGCCTGATCACAAATCAAATTCATTGTATTTAAATATGGATTTCGATCATATAAAAACAACATTAAAAGTAATGTTTTTCTTATCATTATTATTAAGAATCTAACTTGAGAAAAAAGATTATAATATTTACAAATTTCCCAAAATATTTCTTATCACAAATGCTTTTTGATAAATAAACCAATTCTGCTATACAAAAACATTTCTTGTATATTCCAAGAGATGTTTATTTTAATTTTACTCAAATTTTGCAGTAAAACATTAGTCAGTTAATAACTTATATTTTCTTCTAATTCACTAGATCTACTGCCTAACTGCAGTTATTGAAATATTTTCATTTATCTAACACGTTAACTTACTGTTCAAATTATAATGTACATTTTCGGTTAATTACATTACAATAATTCGACATTTCCCTTTAATTAATGAACTTTAAAACAGAATTTAGATAAAGTATATCAGTTTGTAAATATATTTTACAAGTCAAATAAGTTAAAACATTTCCTAAAATATGATCACAAAAAAAAAGTAAACAAGTCATTACCAAAAGGAGTTACAAAAATATATTTCATTGTAAATCAAAAAATGTACACAGTTCCTAAATATAAGAAAACATTATTTCAACACATATAAAGTATATGTACAACATATCGATTAAACATTGATGAATTCATATTTTGATTCATTTATAAATAATATTATATACAATAACAAGACACATTCAAATATTTGATAAATAACTTGCCAAGCTCTGCCTTTCAAAAGAAAAAAAATCGATGTAAGTTTTACAAAATGAGTTTATTTCAATCGTTTTTTAGAAAAATGAGTTCTATTATATGGAAGACTGGGTAATCACTTTTGAAAACAAACAAAATGTAAAAAAAATCACTTTAACAATGAATAATTGGAAACATACCTCTTAAAGACGACAAATTAAGAAACACACATTAAAAACTTTCTGAAAACTATTGCATAAAATGTACTATTAAAAAATAGCACATTAATTATAGAAATAATTAATTTCCAAACAAACTACATTAATTAATTGACATTAATATGCTTCTCACAAAACAGAATTTCACAATAAAATCATGATCGAATTAAACCTATTACTTATTTTTAACTTAGGACTTCTATACAATAAATATATACGTAAAATCGAAATTTAACCTATGGAATTAAGTTATTATTTTAATAATTCTTAAACATAGTAATGATCTACAGCATTATATCAAAATCACATATTCCAATACTAAGCAATTCTTTGGTGCATATGAACTTGGATACAACCCTATATATAAAATTGTTCATTTTAAAAATAATGTAACTAAATGAATAATTTTCATAAAAGTAAATCTAGAATATCACATTCACTAGATTTATTTTAGTTTCACATGAACTTAAATAAAAGAATTCCTCTCAAAACTAAAATATACCATGCACATTGATTTTCACATTTCTTCAGCCACACCGCATTTAATAATCTCACACTTGAGCTTAGGGTGTTTTTTTTTTTGTTTTTTTTTTTTTTTTTCCCACAATGTAAATACATTGGATTATTTTATTTTCTTGAACTGAACTTTCTCAAAAAATATCGATTTTGATACATATTATACTGATGCTAGTGTCCTTTTATTCCATTTCCATGACAAATTTCACAATCCCAACCTCACTGCTTATCAATAGCAGATTTTGCTTTACTTTTATTCCAATGAAACAATACATTGTCTGTGATACACACACGTAGAGGTATTACAAATGCAATAAATTATTTCATTATAAAAGTAAAAGTAAATATGTAATTATTTCAATGTTTAATGGAAAATGCAGCTTTTATGATTTAGCATTTTTTAAAGAATACTCCATAGTAAAGGTTTAAAATCAAATGTATGTACAAAATAGACGCTCACTATTTCAGTGAAATGAGATATGAAAAGTCTCTTAAATAATTACGTTAAAAAAAAATTTACAAAATTAAAACTTTTATTTAAAAATCAACAACAAAAAATTCCATTTTTTAAAACTTACTAAAGTAATGTGACAAAGAATATTTTGTACACCAACAAATTTTAAACTTCTGAAATTATAACTGATTCCGAGAAAGAATACATAAAAGTATCCCAACTCCATTTCAAACTAACATCACAGTCATGATTCAATTGCTTAAAATGCAAGTGATAGATTTAACAAGGAAAGAGATCAGTACACATTCAAGTCTATATCTTAAACGGAAACCTCCTTGCATTTAACATTTTAAGAAAAAATACAAGTGTTTTTCATAGCCAAGTTTTAACCCTTTGCACTCGTAATTATGCTTTAGAAAGTTAGCAAATAACTCGGAATTTTTTTTCATGTTCAATCAAGATGAATTTTTTTTTTTATGGAAATGTGTTCCAATTTAACTAGAATGTTTACCATCCTTAAATCAAAAATTAAAAAAATACAGCCCTCTGAATACACCCCTTGATCTAGGATGGGAATGTGGCCACATAATATTTTATTTTTCAACAAGTCAAAATAATTTACTGAAACTACTAAGAATAATTAAGTATATTACACTATACCGCATTAACCCTTTGCATTCCACAGTCCCCTCTCAGAGGACATCGTAATCTTGCATATCACTCGGATGTGCCCTCTTAGGGGACATAAAAGTTTATTAGTGATTACGGAGAATTAACTTTTCCAGCACAACTTTTTGAGAAATACATGATTCCCTGAAGTTTTCTCTTGAAATGGCACAAGAAATCAAATCAAAATATGGTAAAATTACCAAGATATATATAATAAAAAAAAAAACATTTCAGCTGGGTTTTGTGTCAAAAGAGAATGTGAGAAGTGTTGCTTCACGACGGTCCGAGCACTTTTCTGTGTCACTTGAAAGGAGCGATAAGGAGAGTTTGTCGATGGTTGGGTTTGTTGGAATTTACTGGAGCAAGGGCAACACTAGGGCTGAGCTGCTGGTAGCCGTCCAGAATGGTTCGGAGTGCAAAAGGTTAAAAATCTAAGAATTGTAATAACCTTTAACTGCTGTGGTTGGGTGGTTTGAGGTTTTTTGCGCAAGAGCAACACATGGTCCATTTTGCTCCAAACAAATTGGTGAACATCAGTTTAAAGTTTAAGAAACATAGTAACCGAAAAATTAATATAAAAGTCAAAGATGCGATATTTTAGGGGGTGGAAGCATTCTACAAAAAAATGACTCGCGGTCTATCAGACCGCTTACAGCAGTTAAAGGATAATATGAACAAATTATATAAACAATATTTAGGGGTGGAAAGTAATGCAGGCACCTCCACCAAAGCAAATCAACTTAGAAATACTTCGAACAGAAATGTTTTGATTAAGTTATCACAGTTTTCCCAATACAGATGCGATGTCCCCTGTACGGGGACATACGAGCGCAATGGTAAAACGAGTGATGTCCCCCCTAAGGGGACATACGAGTGAAAAGGGTTAAGCATTCAATTTACATAATTGGACAAAACAGCTCCAAAATTTGAGGAAACAAAATCTCTGCCATTAAACCTATGATACTATTATTGCTATTTTTCTATAATTTCGTCTGGGTGTTTTGGAGAGAACAGTATCAATTTGAAAAAAAAATAATAATAATTAGCAGCATCTTGAAAATACTGAAACACAAATTTCAAAAAGTGAGAAATGCAAATTGTAATATCTGATATTTATATGTGACAGCATATAAAATATGCATCAGAAAACCTAGATTTTTTTCGTGTTTTTCAAGCAGAAATTTGAAGATTTATGTTTTTAATAGTAACCGAGAAACATATTCCCCTAACTTTTTCTCAGCTAATATCGACTGAAGGAATTGTAAAATAAATCACACATCATTGCTTCCAACATGAGCATCAGTAGGATTTCAGAAAATATTTGGAGAAAGGACTCTGAAAATCAGTCACTTGCTGGGAAGCACTAAGTATTCTCGATGAGTGAATCTTGCACAATCACTGGAAGTAAAATGTACTTTCGATACATTATAGGTTACAATCATGTTTCTATCGGAGTGTAATCCACTATGGCTCTTACAGCAGTGTAAGTACCGATACAAGAACCGATGATTCCGAAGGTTATAATAAAGGCATCTTTGACGATCAGCCATGCAAATTTCTTCTGACCTGCAACAGAATTCGATCATAAGAATACTTCATGTACACATTATACATAGGATAGTGGGAATGTTGGGCTTTCAAGAGAAAAAGTGGTAATTTATATTGCTTTAATTTCAGGAATATTGTCTTATGGAAGAGTTAGCCCAATTTGCAATAAATATAGATTTATGGGCTAAATTTTTTTAAAGGTATATTTATTCAGTTTTTTTTTTTTTTTCCAATGTAATTGTTAACTTTACCCTATGATAATACCAACTTTTTTTTCAATCAAATCCCCAATGGACGATTCCTGCATTTATTTAATTTTTTTTTTTTTTTAATTATTCAATTCTAAATGTTTCAAAAAAGCCATAAGCACAAAAATGTCTGCTCACTGTGCTTTTTTTTTTACAGAATTAATGGACTGGTTTTGCATGAACCACAAAATATTTAAATTTGTACACCAAAAATTGTTTCCTATCATTTAACAAAGCAATATAAACAATGGACAATTCCAGCATTCAATTTTTTTTTTTTTACTCCATTCTAAACGTTTCAAAAAGGCCATAAACACAAAAATTTCAAATCACTGTGGGTTTTTTTGGATTCCGGAGGGAAAACGACACTTTTGGGTCGAATCAAATGTGACGTCACTCCATCTGAAACAACTTGGCATGAAACACAGCAGCGGAAACCAGTTTTGTAAGTTTCTCGCAAATCGTGCCAACTTGTATGGGATATGCCAATTGTCTACCAAACACTACACACACCAACTATTTGGAAGAAGCCTCACAATAACCATAGAAATGAAAGGATGATGTGACGTCACAGTTATAACAAATCCTTTTGATCGGACTGCGTTTCAGGGCATCTTTTTTTCTTAATATTTAAATAACTAATTTTTTAAAGAACTTTTGATTGAATATTTGGAATCAAAAAGAAATTCTTCATAAATAAAAATTAATTTCATTTGTCTTTAAAAAATGAGAGTAATGTCCATTGAGAGTATTGAAGAGCTTTTTACTTTCAATTACCCGTATGCATGCATAGTAAGGCGTATTGAAAAAAAACTTTTTTCGAAATTCAAAATTTCAAGTTGATAAAAAGTTGCACAATGGACACATATTTACCACACAAAAAAAATTTAGTTAAATTGAAAAATATTTAGGTCTCCCAGAATGGATCTGAAATTTCATTTTTTTCTTAAAAACAAAGAATTTAACTTATTTTTAAAAATAAAATAAAGCAAAGTTTGGTTTTCAAGTACAAAAATGTGAAGTTTAGAATATTAATTAAAAGTTAAGAAAAAACTATACCTCTCATGTAATATTTAGGTCCCCCGGAATCTACATGAAAACTTGGAATATTTTACCAAATAAACGAGATGGGTTCATTCGATCAAGATTACCGGACAGAAAATACCTTCCGAAGTTCGAAACGAAATGTCACTTCACACCTGCAACTCTAACTGTCCAGGAATAAATATTGTTACGAATTTTTGTATATTTGTAAATATTTCGTAGTGTTAATTTTGTAAATAGGAAAATTTATGTACATTTAGCATAAGGCAGTGCAATAGTTCGTCTTTAGTTTGTTTCCCTGCAATGAGTCTCTTGATGCTTGATAACGAGTTTTACAGAGGTAACGCAAGGAAGCGAGTTTTACAAGGAGCAGGGCATTTAACATTATAGTAATGGCAATCCCGCCAAATTGGCGACGGTTTTGGCGACTAACATTTGGCGACATTTTCGGTCCCCATGTACATGTATAGGACTTTTCGAATACGATCTGGAAAGTTCTCCAAATATCTACCTCTAGAAATTTCAAGAATGTTCGCCTCCCCTATATATAAGCCCGGCCATGAGATGAGTGAGTTAGTTGTTAGCTGAGTCCATTAGTTGACTGGAATTGCTGAGTCTCAGTGAGCGTTCAGAGAGTTCCGAAAGCGAACTGTATTGCATTGTCTTTTGCGGCGATTTAGCAGTTGTGTTGTCAAGTTTTTAACTGCTGTTTTGTGCTCTATTGAGGTGAAAAGAGCTGTATTGTGTCTACTAGAACGAGAAGTTCTGGAGCTGTAAGAGAACTGTGAAGAGTTATTTTGGAATAAATTTCTGCAAGTTTTGATCTGCTTTGGCTTCAAATCTTTCGACCCCATCCACGCAACAATACCAAGTAAGATCTCATTTTCTATAACGATGAAATGTATAATATTTTAGAAACAATAATGAAACTCATCTAATCTTTTTAATAAGCTTATTGTAAATTACTAGTGATAAAATTTACTCTATAACCAATCTAATAAAAAAAATTTAGTTGCAGGCTGAGAGAAAAACTCATAACTGTGATGCTACATACATATGAAATAAGCCTATTCTGAGAAGAGAGATGGAGGGGGGGGGGGAGTGAACTGAAAGCCACATAACATTTTAAAATGTCCATCAATTACTAAGATCAAGTAGATATTGTAACCAAAATGCATTTTCAAAATTGATGTTTTCATAATTGTTATCTTTATTTCTTTAGAAAATAAAATTATTTTTAATTTTCAATTTGATTTCGTTTTATTTCTCTTGCTCCATAAATAGGCTTAATTTCATAAAATAATAAAAAAGTTGAGCTTAGTAAACAGGTAAACTTGTTACGTTTTAAATACTTTTTATTTGTACGTTTACAACGAAATAGTTAATGGACAAAAGTAGATTGGAAGTAAATGAAACTGTCAACAAAAAAAAACTTACTTTTGCAAAAAATTTATCATTTTACTGCTAATCCGGGAGACCTAATTATTACTTGACATATATATATATATATATATATATATATATATATATATATATATATATATATATATATATATATTGTTATGAATTTTTCCACTGAGGCAATGATGGCACAGTTTTCACGGTTTAAAAGTATTTATTCTCTCTTCAGAAAACTCACAAAAATTTATTCACAGGCAACAGTTTAATTACTCTCAAGCTTCAACACAAGCTTCAACAAAAATAACTTCGAATTCAGCGATTATTCAAGCTCACTCCAATAGGTAAACAAAGCGATCCGCTTTCAACGAACTCCGAAGTCAATCTGAAAACTTTCCCGTTCTCCAGTCTTCTTATAAACAAGCGCGTGAGACATTATCGAAATTTCCAGCCAATTCATCGGAAAGAAATTTCTCGAAACGTCTCGATTAATTCAGGTGTTGCCACCTTTTTCTAACTTGTATAATCGCTATTAATTACTAAATAAAATTGGATAAAAATAAATTACAATAGAATTTTGAAATAATACGTCACTATTTACAATATATACAGACAATTTGTGCAACATTTCCCCCTTCTTAAAGACTGCACGTCCCGGGCAGTGAAGTCCTTAAGCCATTCAATGACTTCTACCATAATATGGGGCTAGCCTATTGTAGAGTACAACTCTAGGTTTACAGGAAGGTGTCCGTTGAATTCTCACCACGACGTCGTTGATCTTCTTAAGGACCCCATACGGCCCTTCCCCGTTCGTCTGGAGCTTAGGGGAGAGTCCTTTCCGACGTTTAGGGTTCCCTAACCACACCTTGTCACCTTCCTGGAATGAACGGTCCATGGCCTTGGCATAGTACCGGATCTTCATGCGCTCCGTCATGATGTTGTTTCTCTCTCTGGTGAACCGATGTACGGCTTCCAAACGTGCCTGCAGATCATCTAGATACTGGACAGGCGAGGAAGGAGTGTCCGGTGGTTGTCCAAAGAGGAGGTTGATGGGGAGCCTAAGGTCTCTTCCACACATCGTTAGAGATGGAGAAAATCCGGTGGTCTCGTGAGTTGCACTCCCGTATGCCAACAGAAGCGGTGAAAGTTTTTGATCCCCATCTTGCTGGTTATATGATTTTGAGATTGCGTCCGAATCATCCGCGGGTGCAGCTGATAGATCCCGGGACATCCGTTCGATGCTTGTAACAGGAGTACGGATGTCGATTCCCTCGTCACTAACTTTGTCCATTTCCACATGAACCACTTCCTGGGAGGGTTTCATCAACGTCGCTTTCTTCGGTTCTCTCTCCGAGCCTGGAGAGGTACTTTCCATAGATGTGGACTCTTCAGCATTCTCTATGACATTGTCTTCATGAGCTACAATCCGATATACGCACAGCTCTTTCATGTCTAGATCGTGCAAAGGAACTTCGCCTCTCCATGTTTGCAGCTGGCTTTTCTCAAAATTCAGCGTAATTCCATTTTTCCTCAAAAAGTCTAGTCCGAGAATGCACGGATCTACAATTTCGGCAACATAAACGGTGTGCTTGTAGGTGTTAAATCCAAGGGCAATGTCCACTTGCAATTTCCCATGAACAGAGATATTACCACCAGACACAGTTTGTAGAGAAACAGAGGGCGCTGTGTAGAGGAGTCGGCTGTTCAGGCGACGAGCCACGTCCGTCCTTACGATCGTTACGTTCGCTCCCGAATCGACGATTAGACGACATGGAGTTCCGTTGATCTCCCCCTTCACGAATAAACCCTGGTTTCCTCCTTGTCGGAATGAAACGTGGAAACGACTGGTCGGGGCTTCACCTGTTCTACATTGCAGCTTCTGCCCTGCGAGATGGCATCTTCTTAGATTCAGTTGTGGAGAATCCGTGGTAGTGTTATCCCTTCTTTTTTTCAAATCAAGACAGTTTCGTCGTAGATGCCCTTCCCGTTTGCAGTGCCAGCAAACGCCTCTGGTCCTTCGATCCCTGGCTCCGGGATAGCTTCTCATCATTCTATCAATTTTGCTTTCCAGTTCTCGAAGCTTACTGGTGACAAAGTCAGACGAATCCTCGGCTAATGCACCACGCACATATCGTCGGTCTTTTCCAGAAGCTAGCTGCGCGGCTTCCACTCTCATGGCGTACACGAGGGCCGACTTCAGGTTTTTGTTTTGGGATAACCTTACCGCCTGCTGCACATCGGGATCTTGAATAGCGTCGATAAAATACTGCAGAGAAAGATCGTCTCGAACATCCGGGGGACAGTCAGTGAAAGCGAGGAGCGACAGTCTTTCTATATCTGATGCCAATTCTTGAAGAGTTTCATTGGCCTTCTGCTGTCTCACTTTCAGTTGCAGTCTGTTATAATCCTTTAGATGTTGTTCCCCAAACCTTAATTCCAACGCACTTGCCAGCGCCACGAATTCTCCCCGCTTCTCTTCAGGTAGTGTTTGTAAAATGTCAGCAGCTTCACCTCGAAGAGATGCCGCGAGATGGAATGCTTTCGAAGTATCGTCCCAACCATTCGCAGAAGCAATCATTTCAAACTGCGTTTGATAAACGCACCAAGACGACCTCCCATCAAAAGTGGCCACTTTGATGCTGGAACGTGGCGCAATAAAGGGAGTGGAAACGTTATCCCAATTAGGCGTTGCAATGGTCACAGCTTCGCGAGTTTCTATTTTCCGTAGCCTTTCTTCTACAGCATCCATGAATTTTCCCTGCTCTTCTTTGATAGTGGAAACCTTTTCTTCCATTTCATCTCTTATAGCAGTGAGAACGTCTTCCTTCACGGATTGCAGGACCGATGATGCTGTCTCCATAATAGTAGATTCTACCATTGACGCTAGCTCGGTTTTCATTTCTTCCCTGATCTTGATTACGGCTGCGGATGTGGACTCGCACTTATCGGCCAAAGCTTTCATGTCAGATGACGTTGCATTTTGCAAAGCTTTAAAATCTGATGATGTCGCTTCTTGTAAAGCTTTAATGTCTGATGATGTCGCTTCTTGACTGGCGGCAATTGCGGCGGCGAGTTCGGCATTTGTCGTTTCTTGACGGGCTTGACCAGCTGCGATTGTAGCGGCGAGTTCGGCATTTGTCGTTTCTTGACGGGCTTGACCAGCTGCGATTGTAGCGGCGAGTTCGGCATTTGTCGTTTCTTGACGGGCTTGACCAGCGGCGATTGTAGCGGCGAGTTCGGCATTTGTCGTTTCTTGACGCGCTTGACCAGCGGCGATTGTAGCGGCGGTTGATTCTTGTCCAGCTTTTATTTCGGCGGCGGTGGTTTCCTGTTGGGCCTTCATTCCAACAATCATTTCCATCAACTGCTTCATTCGGTCTTCCATCATTCCTCTAGTTGTCGGCATTCAAAATTACGAGACCCCACTTCTGACACCACTGTTATGAATTTTTCCACTGAGGCAATGATGGCACAGTTTTCACGGTTTAAAAGTATTTATTCTCTCTTCAGAAAACTCACAAAAATTTATTCACAGGCAACAGTTTAATTACTCTCAAGCTTCAACACAAGCTTCAACAAAAATAACTTCGAATTCAGCGATTATTCAAGCTCACTCCAATAGGTAAACAAAGCGATCCGCTTTCAACGAACTCCGAAGTCAATCTGAAAACTTTCCCGTTCTCCAGTCTTCTTATAAACAAGCGCGTGAGACATTATCGAAATTTCCAGCCAATTCATCGGAAAGAAATTTCTCGAAACGTCTCGATTAATTCAGGTGTTGCCACCTTTTTCTAACTTGTATAATCGCTATTAATTACTAAATAAAATTGGATAAAAATAAATTACAATAGAATTTTGAAATAATACGTCACTATTTACAATATATACAGACAATTTGTGCAACAATATATATATATATATATATATATATATATATATATATATATATATATTAATTTAAAATCTTTGTTTTTCAGAATAAAATGAAACATCAGATCCATTCCGGGAGACCTAAATATTTTTCAATTTAACTAAAAAAATTTTTGGTAAATATGTGATCACAGTGACAACTTTTTATCAACTTGAAATTTTGAATTTCCAAAAAAAAAAATTTCGATACGCCTTATTGCATAGGGAAAGAAAGTATAGCATTCGGTCAAAAAAAATGCGATTTTTTTTTTTTTTTTTTTGCATTTCTTCACGTTTGGAACATCCTGATTTCAAAAAAGTGATCTAGAAAATATGTGTGTGTGTACGTGGTCAGTATAACTCCCCAACAAATAGACCTACGATGTTCAAATTTAGTGTGCAAGCTGTTGATGGCACAGGGACCTATCATTAATGTTTTCGTCGAAATCGTGCATGCGCATAAGGTTGCTAGCTGCTTTGAAAAAATCATGTTTTTCAGTAATTGCTATAAAACGGCTTTAAAGATTTTGTCCCAAAGATGTGGTAATGCCACTTAAGGTGTTTTAAACATCCCCACCTCCGAAATTCCAATAAAAATGCTTTCATGGGGTAAAAAGTTGAAAAACGAATGCTTTTAAAAGTTGATTCTATTTCCTTGAGCGTACCTCATCAATGATCATTTTTCTCCTCTCCCCAATTTCAATTATAAGAAAGGATAATATAAGAATTATCGAAAAGTATATCATCTATTTGGCAAAGTGGTTTTAGACCCATACAAAGATTATGGTAAAAAATATCATCAAACTGGCCATTTTTTCTAAATGAATGATGAAAGTATAAAATTGGCAAATGGCACAAACCGACATCAGTATTATAGTGTAAATGAAAGTTGTGCGATGTTCCACACCCCTAGTTTTTAAAGTTATTAGTTTTTTTACACAAATAAATAATACATGAAATGTGGCATGGTAAGAATGAAACATACTGATATTGGAATTCCACACGACACAGAGTTCTATGATTGGTGGGAAAATGAGGGCCAATGAGCTGCTGGCCAGTGCTCCTACCAGCGAGATGAGATGGTCCAAGTTAGGAATAGCCATGGCCATCACAACTGAAAAAATTGTATATTTATAAAGATAGTAATAATACAAAAACTAATTAAAAAAAAAAAAAAAGGATTGACAGCATGCTGCAAATTAATGCAAGTATTAAATAAAAAAAACCTTTAAATAAATAACTGCATCTATATTATCTACTAATAATCAGTATTATGCAGTATATGCAGTAATATGCAGTATTATATCATCTATATAATACTGCACCTATATTATCTGCATCTAATATTAAGCACTTTTTACTTACAACAGAAGGTTAGATTTTAATTTGTGAAACTATGGGTGTTCAGGGTTCCCACTCAAATCACAAAATGAAAATCACTGACTTTTCAATGACTTTTCAATGACCGACATTTAAGGACCTAAATAATGTTTTTAAGGACTTTTGAGAAAAAAATTCAGGCATCATGTCTATATATATATATTTAATAGAGTATATTCTATAGACTGAGAGGCAACTGCAATTTTTGGATCCCATCGAACATCATTCTGATTTTTTTATAAAAATTAGAGAAAAGTGAGTAGATTACGAATCCACTGGTCTGCCGTGGCAAAAATGGCCGAAACTGGTCAAAAATCGACTTTTAATAAGTTGAACTAAATCCAATTGCCAAATGAGCCATAACTTGCCAAATAATTAGCATTTTTTTTTAATTTGGTAACCCTCACTCTTTAATTATCAATTAAGAAGGTTGCAGACGATTCAGATATCTGGAGACGGTCTACTTGCATCTATAAAAAGGGAGTCAAGTTGGCAATAAACATTAAGTCACGGATGACGTAACTGACGTCGCCAATTTGGCTTACTTTTAAAAGATACAAATTTTAAAAGCCAGTCATCCCCGGGACTACAAATGACTTCCCAGGGACCTCCCTATGAGGATGTGTGCTATTAGGGCAGAGATCAGAAATCGTTTGCGCTTTTTCTCATTGAAAATCAAAATGCAGGGTTGCCAGACGAAAAAGTTTGTTCTCTTTTTGGCAAGTTATGACATATTTGGCAATCGGATTTAGTTCAACTCATTCCAAGTCGATTTTTGACCAGTTTCGGCCATTTTTACCACGGCAGACCAGTGGATTCGTAATCTACTCACTTTTCTCCAATTTCTATAAAAAATTCAGAGTGATGTTCGATGGGGTCCAAAAATTGCAGTCGCCTCTCGGACTACTACCAAAAAAGTTACAAGTTGGCGCATGCATAATACAAATATGTCAGAGAATTCCGTTACGGTGCAGATAAGTAACGGTCACGCGGGGATAGAGTCTGAGTTGTATTTTTAAAAATTGTGCAGTTGGACACACATCTGCAAAAATTAAGGACTTTTAAGGACCTCTAAGCATTTTCAAGTACTTTCAAGGCCTTGAAAACAAGTTCAAAAATATTAAGCATTTTTAATGAGTTTCATTGACCTTGGGAACCCTGGTGTTATTTGTATTGATGACATGAGTCCAGCCAATTATCTATTTTACAAGAAACTAAACTTAAAATCATTAGAATGATTAAGAAGATAGACAAGCTTAAGAGTGGTCAAGAAACCTTCCTCTTTCTCTTAGAAAGAAGAGGGAGGGGGTCATTTTTCTGTCAAAATATTTAAAGATTTATAAAAAGCATCATGAAATGAGAATTAAATAAATATTTGTAAAAATTCAAATTTTGTAAAGGGAAGGTAGACAAGACATTTTGCTTAAATTAATATCCAATGATTATACATAGGATAAATTGCTTCTAAATTAAATGTTCCAGAACATTTTACTATCCTTTCACTTTCACTATATAGTCATTTTTACTCGAGCTCAAAAATACAGCTTTTGGTCATTTCACACAAGTGGTGAGGCTTGGAACTGATTTCAGAAACAAGTTTATCTTAAAACAATTGAATGCAGGGATTCCTTGATTATATAAAAACTTCTTAATCCCCACTACTTTAAAAAGGTATCCAAATGTTGTGAAATATTTACAAGGTTTTAAAGAATTCTTTTCTTTTCTTTTTTTTTTCCTTTTTTTTTGTCACTTTTTTTTTACACTTTTTTTTTTTTTTATACTTTTTATTACTTTTTGAATATTTTATCTTTTTGAACAACAGATTGGAGGGATGCCAAAAAGTTGAAATGCAAACCATTAGTTCAGGGATAGCGAATCTTTTTTCAATGTATATCAACAAATGTCTTGAAAACGTAGATATTAACAATGCGTGTCACTTAAAAAAAACAATTTCGGCCTTTGGATGTTCAAAAAATTATATGATATATATTTGAAACAAAAACAAATTTAACCTTTTATTATGGTATATTTAAAACTATCAAGAACAGGAAGAAAATAAGTATGGAATTATTGAATTTAATATGACACTTGTCTGAAATTTTTAATCATACGCATGCAGTGGACAAGTCAATGCTGATTTCTACACTTACTTTTAAGAAAATTCATTGTCGAGAATAACTGTTTGTAAACGTAAGTTGATCCAAACATTGTCAAAAGAGATCTTGCTAACTTTTTCATCGACATTAGAAAATTAGGCAATGCTTTCCATTCCATTGAAATAATATTTTCAGAGCTTGTTGTTGAAATATATTTGTCACAATTTTCCAGATCTTGACATTTTTTTTCCAAGTTTAGGTTTAATTCTGCAAATTTATTCGTCCATACAACACTATTTTGAAATTCTACCATTTCCATTTCTAAGTTACACACTGTTGTGGCCTCAATGTCCTCTCGTTGGCATGGTGGGGTAGAAGAGAGAGGTTTACACTAGCAGATTTAAATCTCGTACTCTTCTAGATGCTCAAAATTACGAGACATATGGCTGTGTATTAGGTAAGCACTTTATAAGTGACAGAAAAAGACAGTCGGAAATTGAAAACCAAACCACTTCTAAATTAACAATTTGAAGTCGATTGAAAGACTATAATTTAAGATCTTCAAATTTAAGTTTGTGGTGGTAAAATGACAAACTGAGTTTCATCCATTTCATGAAACAAAGAGAATTAGGAAGTTACGAATGTAGTTTAGGGGTATGGTAGCGCCATCTAACGAAAATTTTGCATGTTTATAATGAAACGCTTCAGCTTAAGGAATTGAAAAATAATTTCTAATATTAATTAGGTTATGGATCCCTCAGTCTGACAAATGAAAGTCAAAATTTTAAAAGTTAACTTAAATTGATGCTCAAACAACGTGATCGTCTCGCGTGCCATCTATTACTGCCTTGCGTATCACAATGTGACCGGCGGGTCACAGATGCTCCATCCCTGCACTAGTTAATACTTTAATACAACAAGTAAAGTAATGTACAGGTATTATTCTCTCACTTCCTGGTTATTCATTTTTAATTAGAACATAAATTGTTTTTTAAGCTTCCAAATCAATCTCTTTTCAAAAACATAACCAACTTGGCTATGTTATTACACCTACGCTGAAATGAAATAAGACTTGATAATTCAATCCACCACTTGGTGTCAGGAAGGAAGGGCCGCGTAGCCCAGTCAGGAGAGTATCCTTCTCGCAACTAGAAGGTTGCGAGCCCTGAGGTTGCGAGTTCGGGCCTGGAACCGACTAAAGACCGCAGTGTTCGCTAATGGTGACTGGAGCAAGTTAAATCAGTCATGGTCGCAAAGTCCTCCAAGTTCCCATACAAATCAATACCTCTAGGGGTGGCAAAGCCAAGTCTTCTGGTGGAATCTTCTGCTTGTTATTGCCTCTAAATTAAGAAGTTCCACATACGGTCGGTAGTGCTGCCATCTATCGGGTAGCTACCGAAAGAGGTAGAAATGAACTCTTCGGTGGCTATAGGTAGATTTGCGCACTCCAACTCGAGAGTGTGCTCTTACATCCTGTGCAGTACTGCCCACTACCGATCTGTACAGGATATGGGGTTGGTACAAAATGCTTAAGCAGAGGTGCCTTAGTCCCCATAGTCCTTGATAAGAAGAAGAAGACAGGAAGGAAGACACCTTTTAACACGTTGAGAATCACGCGAATTCTTAAGGAATTTCCCTTTAGGCCACGCATGCTGCTTAGAAGCGCTGGCATTGTGGTATAGTAATGCGAAGCGCACTACAAATAGATTGAAATTTACTCGATACAGCTGTGTAAATATATTAGGACCATTGTTCTTTTATCACAGTAGAAGATATTTACGTTTAGAATGAAATGCTTATATACATTCATTCCACACGTTTACGCAGAGTTGCCAGACCTCAGACTTAAAATTCTTAGGTAGGCAATTTTTCACAAGGGCATTTTGGTCATAGTGTATTTAATCATATTTTTATCTATTATAATATCAATAGTACTGAAAAAACTAAAACTTCCTGCACTTTAAAGAGTACTAAGAAAGGCACTATTTCCAATTATAGGGTGGGAAAAACAAAAGCATACTGTAAGCCACCGGTGGTTGACGGGACCTAAACAGAAAGTTAAGTGTCAGCCACTGATGACTGACGTGGCACTCAACGCGTTAATGATATAATCCTATAATAAATAAACATTAAGTAAATTTTCAGTTAATTACTTAAAACGATATAATTTTTTTAGTTTTATATCATATTTTACACTGTCAGCCACCGATGGCTGACACAGCCTAAACGGAAAGTTCATTGTCAGCCACCGATGGCAAACATGGCGCTCAACGTGTTAACATAATTGTTGCAGTTTTGGTAGTTTCCATTCTGTTGGTCTTTATCGAATCTTTAATGAAAGGTTTATTCATTCCTTTCTATGTGTTGTGCTACTCAAAGGCAACAGCCAATAACCTGCATCTTGTATGGGGACTGACTTTTCACGAAGTTGAGCATTCAGTGTCAACAAGTTGTAAACTATATCCAACTTGGGCCAGTTGTTAAGTAGTTGCACTGAAATTGTTTTTAAATAAATTTTCAATCAAGTTTAGAACACAAGCTTATTTGACTTAAATCAGAAAAAAAAATCACTAGCATCTGTGTAATATTCATGTCATTCTAGAAAGTTAGCAGTACATGGCGAAAAGGAAATAGTCTTTTTAGCTGCAGTCACTAACATTTATTAGTTACTTGGAAGAGAATAGAGATATGTTATGAGTGACGAGCAGGACAGATAGCAATGTAGTGAATCACCTCGTGAGCAGAAATTAAAAATGCCACAGGAGTGAGAACTAAATCTGTATGACACAAAGACGAGCAATAATCTGAAATCATTACACAGTTTAGCTGGGAAAATGCTGACGTAGACTAAAAATTAAATGTGGAAAAGAAAGTGAAGAGATTAAAAATAGATGACACACTATGAAAGGATAAATTAAATTAAGAAATATATTGTTATTACAAATCTCCCCAAGCAAAAAAGCTCACAGGTTGAAAAAAAAAGTTACAGTAAAGTTTGTGCAAAAACCTCTAAAAAAATAACTTTGAAAACTAAATTTAAGTCAAACAGAATGGTAGTACCAGTCAGGCAGAATGACAAAAAATAGTGTAAAGCTATTAAAATATGTATAAATAAGTATTTCCAGTAACGACTAAGTAGTATACAATAACACATAGCAAGAATTAAGTACTTGACAAAAGTTTATAATATAAAAACATAGAATATAACTCATATGGATAATTGTAAAAACATTCCCAAGACATTACCAAAATACAAACATTAGTAATTGTATTATTTAATATACAGTAAGTTGCATCCTTTACAGCACACTGTGCATAGACTACTTAACAAACATCACATAAATTTTACTTAGTTAATTTGACAACATAATCGTCCAGACTAATTCTACGGAAGAACACTTACAACACTTGGAAAAATCATTCAACATCATGCAAAAAAGAAACTGAACATCAGTGAAGATTTTAAAAATAGAAGACACGCTTTGAAAGGATAAATCAAATTAAGAAGCGATTCTAAATTAGATTGTTATTATAAATATGCGCATTATTTTGTCGCTAGCTCTTAGACAACCACAGCTAATAGACTGAGAGGCGACTACAATTTTTGGACCCCTCAAACATCATTCTGAATTTTTTATAGAAATTAGAGAAAAGTGAGTAGATTACGAGTACTCTGGTCTGCCGTGGCAAAAATGGCTGAAACTGGTCAACAATCGACTTTTAATAAGTTGAACTAAATCCAATTGCCAAATGTGCCATAACTTGCCAAATAATGAGCATTTTTTTTTATTTGGTAACCCTCACTCTTTAATTTTCAATTAAGAAGGTTGCAGACGATTCAGATATCTGGCGACGGTCCTACTTGCATCTATTAAAAGGGAGCCAAGTTGGCAAAAAATATTACGTCACTTATGACGTAACTGAGGTCGCCAATTCGGCTTACTTTTAAAAGATATGAGTTTTCCGAGCCAAAGATCAGAAATCATTTGCGCTTTTTCTCATTGAAAATCAAAATGAAGTGGGTTGCCAGACGAATAAGTTTGTTCTATTTTTGGCAAGTTATGACATATTTGGCAATCGGATTTCAGTTCAACTCATTCCAAGTCGATTATTAATCTGTTTTGGCCATTTTTGCCACGGCAGACCAGTGAATTCCTAATTTACTGTTATTTTCTCCAATCTCTATAAAAAATTCAGAATGATGTTCGATGGGGTCCAAAAATTGCAGTCGCCTCTCGGACTATAATCTTTCCCCTTTTTTAGTAAAAAAAAGGAAGAATATTTCCCAGTATTGGTACAAGTACTCACATGTGATGATTACTAGGAATGTCCTCAAACCGTATTCCATTAGAAGCTGATCTCTCTCTTTGTAGCTCTGGATGTTGAACTTGGTTTTCAAGTACGGCCACACGATGGAGAGGGGCACATACAACTGGAGAGCGTACGACAAGAAAATGGCAACAGCAAACATGAGTCGAATCACCTCGCTCAACCTGCAACACATGATGATTCACTCTATATCATAGGAAGCCCAAGGATAATAAGTTTTTAAAAGAAATGCATTAGAATAAAGAATGGAAAACATGAGTACATTTTTTAGTGAATGAAGAGTTCCTACTGAAATTAAAAATGAAAATCAATGACTTTTTAAGGACCTAAATAATATTTTTTAAGGACCTTCACAAATTTGTTTTCAGGCATACCTTTAATGTGTGATTTCACAATTGCTTCGACTATAACGCTTAAATCAAAATCTTTCATCAGGGTCCCCACTCAAATCACAGAATGAAAATCAATGACTTTTAAGGACCTAGATAATGTTTTTAAGGACCTTTGAAAATTTGTTTTCAGGAATCATGTCTATACATAAATTTTTAATAAAGTATGTTTCGCCAAAAATTGGATTGTTGGATGCATAATACAAATACGTCAGATAATTTCGATACGGTGCAGATAAGTAGCGGTCAAGCGGGGATAGCAAGTCAGAGTTGTATTTTATAAATTTTGCATTTGAGCACACAACATCTGCAAAAATTAAGGACTTTTAAGGATCTCTAAGCATTTTCAAAGACTTTTAAGGATCTCTAAGCATTTTCAAAGACTTTTAAGTACCTCTAAGCATTTTCAAGGCCTTGAAAACAAGTTAAAAAATATTAAGCACTTTTAATGACTTTCAATGACCGTGGGAACCCTGTTCATGCACAGTATGAATTTTGCCTTATGAACAGACTTTGCTGATAATGCAGGCCATTTTTCATATGCAAAGTGCTTCAGCCAAAGCACATTCAATGTGCACTTTCCGGGAATAGTTTTTGCAACTTACTTCTGCTAAAAAAACACTTGCCGTGCTGGTAAAAAAGTTTTACGGACTGCAAAACAAACACTGCTCTCGTGTGTTCCTCTCACCTCGCAAAGTACAGCGTGTAAAACTCAGTGCAGTGTCCTCGGTTCAAATTCCACTACACCAGTGTCAGCCACTAGGCTGCCCGCTGCCCGGATCCGGCCCGCTGGTAGTACAGAAGGGCAAAAATAAAATTTTGCGGAAATAATTTTAATTTGTCTACAATAGTATGTGTTTACAATCAAAAACCGCGTTTTCCATTAAGTGGCCCGCGTCAATAAGTCTGAAAAATCTTTTTTTTTTTCTGAGACGAACCAGAAAAAATAAAAAAAGCAATAGTTTGAATGCCAGCCAATGACGCATTCCTTCGCATTGCTTTGTTTTGTACTTCTCCCTATTCCATACCTGCCAACATTGGTATTTTCAAATTAGTACAATTTTTACGGAACAAATATTTGCATTCCTATGATTCATGGAAAGTCAAATAGCGACAATATTTATGAATGTAATATAGAAATAATAGTAATTCACTTGCAAATGAAAAAAAAAAATGCATAATATTTAATTGCTCCCAAATATAACAAATTGTTACATTTTAGCACAGAATGGAAATTATAAAATAAAATACTAACCATGATTTAAAAATTAATCAAATTTAAACTATACGATGAAATCTCTGATGAGGTTTTACACCCAAATAACATGCTTTATGGCACAAAAACTACAGTGAAACATACAAAGAGTCAGTGGTATTCAAAGTGTTTAATCACATGCACAAATATCAATTATGCATGGTTTCGAATTCTTATTATTACATTTGATGTTGTCACTGTGTTTTTTAGAATTGATATGATGCATAGATAGAGCAGAATGCAAAATTTGTTCATTTGCTTGAATTTATGATGATTTGAAGTAAACTGCTTGGTATATAAGACTCCAAAAAACTTGATTAAAAAAAAAAACGGTTTTAAGGAAAAAACGAAAAGTACCGTGAAATCTGTACGAATTTTTTAGCTGTTCGTACAACCGTACAAAATAGTAAAAATCCGTACATTGTACGGATAATCCGTACAAGTTGGCACGTATGCTATTCCCTCGATTCGTGAATGGCACAATTCGATTTCTGCTTTTCTGAATGTGATGGGCAGGAGTTGGATATTTTAATGCATGAAGAAGTATCACAATCTCTATGAATCCAGTGCAATAATGAAGTCAAAGACTAGTTTTAAACGTTAAGCAGATAGTGAAAAGCGGACCGGCCATCATCGTCTCGCAATTAACATCGATTACTATGGAAGATTTAGGAGGTATGGTTTAAATATCTTTATTGATTATGAGTTTATGTCGTCACATTGTAATATTGTCACTAAAGTTTAACTTCTTTTATGACTTTGATTTACGATGAAAAGAATTTTTTTTTTTATTTATTTGAAACAAGAATCAAATATCAATTGTTATTTTATTAATATAAAAAAGTTAAAAATAATTGTTTTAGTTTTCAAAATTGTTTTATATTGTTGAATCTTTAGTAATTATCACATTTCTAACATTGAACATATGTAGTAAAGCAATATATTTATTGGCGTATTCGGTAGAAATCTGCAGCCCTCGGAAAGTTCCAACATAAGTCATGCGGCCCGTCTCTATAAGTTAGTGGCGAACACTGCACTACGCCAATCAACAAATATAAACCAATACATAACCATAAGTGGCACATGCATAATACAAATATGTCATAAATTAAGATACTGTGAGGATATAAGTGGCGGTCAAGCGGGGATAGAAAGTCCGAGTTGTAGTTTTATAAATTTTGCAGTAGACAACACAGCTGCCACAAAAATTAAGGACATCTAAGCATTTTCAAGTACTTTAAAGCACCTCTAAGCATTTTCTAGTAAAGTTAAAAAATATTAAACACTTTTAATAACTTTTAATGACAGTGGGAACCCAGATGAAAGCTTATTTAAAATTACACCAATGTACACAAATTTCATTCCAATTTGGCTTTAAATTAATTTTGGCTTTTTATTTTTAAGTTTATAAGAAAAATTAAAGATTCCTGAAAAAAAAAGCACATTAATCTTTCCACTAAGCTGATGATAACATGATAAAAAAAACTTGATATCCAGTACTTTCTCTTAGTCTTGGGTTGGCTGTTAAAATAAGTAGCTGTAAAGCTTGTAACAGTTATAACCCCCAAAAAACAACTACACGTTATAAAAAAGTAAAATGGTCAGTAAGAAAAAGTTATGAAATCTAATGTTTGGTACCAAGTGGCCACATTTAATTTCCTTGGGGTATTTGTACACAATGAGATAATTGGGAAAATTGGGAGAAATCCCCATAGGCAATCAGAGATTGCAAGGTAGAATTATTTTGGAAAATCTCATTTCATATGCTTCAGCTACTTTGTATCCATTACACTAAGTTGAGATTAATTTTATAAAAACTGCAGTCTGCCAAGTGCTGATTGCCTATGAGGATTCCTTCCAATAATCCCAATTTAACTTTTCTGGCTGACATTTTTCTTGTTTGGGTTTTTAAGTCTTGTTGTTTATTGGGGTTAAATTTTGTATGTGTTTGTTATGTTCTAAATGAGTAAGGTATGTTTGATGGATTATTTGTTGAAGTCTGAGTAAGGAGAACTGCTTTTACTTCACGTTAAGTGATTTCGCGTTAACCGGGTTTAACTATAGTAGAAAACTAAATTTGAAATAATTGGCAAGTGTTTGATTATGAATTTTGTTTAATGTGTCACGTATGCACAAATGTTGATTTTTCAACATCATGATCTACAAATTTTACCTCAACAACCTGAAAATGGTTTGCTAACATTTTGTTAAATATTATACGTTATTCTTACTGCTTTTCTTTCGACAATATTTTAAATTATTATTAGGAACAGGGTGTTTTTTTTAGAAATTTAAGCTTTACTTCTATTTAAATGAAAAACAAAATGACATTTCTTATTTTCTCACCTACACATTCATGAACATGATATGATGTTGAAAGAAAAAGCATTGCATTGGCAATAAATAATCACTAAATCAATTTATAATTTTAGATTATCTCTATTAAAAATATGATGATTTTCAGTAGAGAATAGGGTTGTTTTTATAAAATAAAATTAATAAATATTTAAAATTACTTAATTCATAAACTAATTATAATTGGATGAACTAATTGTGCAGTGAATTGAAATGGTATAAGAGCTACTGTTTGTATCATTGTGCATTAAATACAAATCAGCTTTTATACTTCAATTCAAATTTACATTAAAAAACAAACTGTTATTCTGGAAAAAATTTGTTTACACAGTTAATTAGAATAACTTACTTTAACAAAGTGTATTCATTTCCTATAACGTTTGTGCAATTCAGAAAAATTCAGACATTTTTGTTCAAAGTATAAAATAGAATGTAAAAAAAAAGAATACTGTCCAACATATTGTGCATTGAATTTTCATTACTGCCTATAAAATAAGGAATTTTAAGCCATTGGTATTCAATTGATACCTCACAAATGCGTTGAAAAATAATTAATTTTATACCATTACATTCTAAATTTTTACTGTATCAAAATTGCATTTTTTTTTACCGGACATGAAATTAATACATGCCTAAACTTAATTTTTGCATACCTTGGCCATATTAGACAATATATTTTTCTATTCATGGTGGCCTTATCAGGGCCTATTCTAATGGGTAGTCGTGGCTTATTTGGGCAGTTGTAAATTCAAAATGGGCAGTCGTAAATTCAAAATGGGCAGTCGTAAATTCAAAATTGGGCAGTCGTTAAAAGTAAGAAACACAAAACCAAATAAGATAAATAAAAATAATTATTCACCCTTATTTTGCAACAATAGTGTATGTGGTACTTTAAAATATTCTACAATGAAATCATATTTTCGGAAGACGAATAACAAGGCGTACGACTAAAATCAAAGCTGAGAGGTGGGGTCGAAATCTCCGTTCCAAGCCAGGACGAGCCGAGAGAGAGAAAATATTGGGCAGTCGTAAATTTTCCTTAGAACATGCCTTGGGCCTTATTTAGAGAATAATCGATATCAGTGAAATGTGTACTCACGATTCCCTCGGAAGACTGAAGGTGATGCTGGGCTTAACGTCGTCTCCGTACTTGAGATAACCGTAGAATCCTACACCTGTGTAGAGGCAAGCCACGATCACCATGCCCGTGTTCAGCACACCATTAGCACCCCCAAAGTCTTCTGGGGTAGACATGGCATTCTCCAATGGTAACACCTAAAAAGAGTTTCTTATTACAGGTTGGCCACTCAAAATGTAAAACAAAATTCCCTGACTTTTCCAGGTTTTCCAGAAAAAAATTTTAAATTTCCAGGTTTCATTTAAAGCCAAAGTAAACAAAAAAATTTGCATACAATCGCAGTTAAAATTGTAATTTTAGAGAAGGATTATACAGAATTTTTTTTTTTTAGTATTTTAATGCATATTTTTAACAATTAATAAAAATTTTGGCAAAAAAAGCGAAAAACCACTTTTTTGCGGAAATGTAAAATGTTTGTGATTTGTGTCATCAAACACTGGTGTACTTGCTCACGAAGATAAATTGATTATATGGTAGAAGTAGAAAACTGTGCATCTCCCTTTTTTTTTCCCAGCATTGAAAACAGTCCAAGTATTAAAAAAAAAAGACAAATATATACACAGCGTTTTTTTAAACTACAAAAATAGCGCAATAAGAATATATCTGTGTACTAATGTGTGTACAGAACAGTAGCGCAACTTGAAACTTTTTCTGATGATTTTAGACAAGTTTAGTCTGATAAAGTCCTACAAAGTCCATTAAAATAATTAAATTGAAGAAAAAGTGAAAATTCTCAACAACAAAAAAAGCGGAAATTGGCCTAAAAGCGAAAGATTTTCACCCGTTTTTCAGTCAATATGCTTTCAGTGGGTGCTTTTTACACGTTGTTTACAAGGAAATATCACATAAAATGTCAAATTTTCAGAATGCAGAAGTGCGTTCTGAAAAAAATTAGTAAACTTCTGGGAAGAAAACTTGAATCAGAAAGAAATTCCCTGACTTTTCCAGAAAATATCCAATTTTTTAGTTTTCCCTGAACTTTTTTTAGGCATTTTCATTTTCTCTGACAATTCCAGGTTTTTGCTGTATTCCAGGTGCATGGCAACCCTGTTATTACATCTCTAGGGCAAGAGTTTTGTCTTGCCAAGAACAAACAATATAACTGCATAAACGGTAGAATGTCTTTTAAATTTAAAGAGCTGCTTGTAAAAATATAGACAGAAGAAACCTTGTCATTGAAATAACCCCATAAGAAGTTAGTTTGAAGAATTTGATGTTGTTTGAAGAAGAATATGCAAAATCATACAAGAAAGTCAAGAAGTGCCGAATTCAGTAATTTTCTTTAAGTTGCACATGTTTGTTCTTAGCAGAGTGTAATTAAACTGACATTAAATCCATCATTTTTTTTAAGGGGAGTTGGTACTGTGAAATTTATAAATAATAAATTTTTGGTTTATTATTGTTTATTAAAATTTAAATTATCCCTTTTAACACATTCGCTGCCAATGACGTGCTGGCGCGTCAGCATGGCGCTACCTCCCATGCCGGTGACGCTCTGGGACGACGATCGAGTATGATAAGTAAATTGCTTTATTTTTAGTTCAGATTTGGAGGTTGAACGATGAGGTTTTTGAGGCACGTTAGTGAAGCATTATTTTTATATTTTTAGGAAATAAAAGGTTTTTCCTTTTTTCTGGTTTTACTATTAAAATATAAGGAATGTTTTTAATCATTAAAACACTTTTTTAAATTCGGCTTCTGAGGATGGATACATAAATTTTGGTGGCAGCGAATGTGTTAAAAGGATACCTCATTTGTAATAATACTTCAACTAGAAATATTTATAATAATTTTTATAAGACAAAAATGGTAACTATTATTGAAAATAAGGTTTTCTTTATAATGCATTTTCTCAAAACTATATTTTTCATTATTCATGTACCTTTTCTCAGAAACTGCACAAACTATCTTTTTACCACATATTTCTTTTATGCATCTGTATATACTGACGTGAAATTTTGTAGTTACTTTAAAAATACTTTTTGTTTTGGCTTATTTCAGCAAAAAAAACTTGTGATTTTTAACAAATTTGAGTGACTTTCAAAAAAATTAATTAAAAAAAAAAGTAAATGGATTACAATCAAAAGCTAACTTCAGTTGAATAATAAGTGTCTGCTAAATTGCACTGAAAAAAATTTAGGCTTTTAAGTCAATTACTTTCCAAGAAAAAGGTACATGAAATACGCCAAATTAACATTTACCGGAATAGAGCATCTAATTCTAAAAATATTTGCATCTAATTTTAAAAATATTAAAAACATCTTGATCAGCAAACTATGCGGTTAACTACTTTTCAAAATTTCTTCGTTATAAATTAATATGAATTTATGCATTACCATCCAAATATCTTTTATTTAGTCTGATTAAAACATTTTTATTATTTATTTACTAAAACAATTTTGTCAACAGAAAAGAGATTCTTCAATGATTGGTTAAATTCTATTTCAGCACTATTGGATGACGGCACATTGGTTTATTAATACTACATAAAAGCAACCTTTTATAGCCCAAGACAACTTATCTTGACCACGTTGAATACGCTACAGTGATGTGCAATCCGGTTTTTCTACGTGCTGATTAGCTACACAATGTGACGTCTCGAACTGAGAAAATATAGGGTTAGCAGTATTAACCAATAGTGATTCGCCAAGCGAGTGACTTCAGGAAATAACTCGGTCAAAGCCATATGAATCGTTAAAACTCTTATAGTAACAAGGGTAAGAAAAGTAAAGTATTGCGTAAAATTAAAATTTAAAAGTGCTTATTTATTTTTTTATCAACATATATTTAAGTTTATTTCAAAGCTATAAGTGCAAGTTATACTATTACTATATTACTATTTAAAATGCGATTTACTCGGAACTGAACTATATTTTTTAAGTGGAAGGATCCATCCTACAATGTATTCAATGAGGTCAGGACAAGTTGTCTTGAACTATACTGACAGTGACAGCCCCCAAAGTTTGATAAAATGCATCATCATTGACATCGAATCTACCTGCAAGGATTCAGCCTGATTGGTTGATGGCAAGGAAGTAAATTAGGCTGCCACAGATTTGCCCATCATCGTTTTACACACAAAATTGAACTTAATATAAAGGATTTAAAAAGAAAAAAATTCAATTTTGAAGGAACTAGGAATAAGGATTGCCAATTTAGACTTTTCACTTTATACCAATCGTCCCCTTGCAGTCGAGTGCGTACGTAACTGTCTCGAACTAGGAAAAACAGTTTGGGAATTAAAAACAATTACTTGACGATTTTCTACATCAGAATTCATACAAAATTTTGTTACCAAATTAACCTTTCAGTACTGAGGCTGTTTGTTACTGAGAAGTTTATCATTGATAATTTTATGAATAAACCATCAAATACTACGTCTAATAATAGAAATACGCAGATAACTTGCATTGCAGGATTAGCTTTCAAAACACATTTGAAGTCTAAAAAACAATTTAGAAATGGCAAATTATTAGAAATTTGGATGATGCCATTAAGAATCACTTCAACTTGATATCCTACAAGTACAGGGTGGTCACAAAGAAACTTTTCTGATATGTGGACTTCTAGCTTCCGTTGCGTTCAACAGATCGAGATGAGATTTCAGGTATAGTTATTCTGAGGTATGAGCTCGGGATTCTGTGAATGACAAAATGGCGCTCACGGTTACGGTTAGAGTTACAGAAACTCGAAATTTTCGAAAAGCCGCACCTACTTTTTCCTGTTGCAAAATGCTCAGCACATACGAAAACCCTATAAAGCGTTAGAACGGTATGTGTATCACAAAAAACGGATGTGTTAGGCACTGACAAAAAACAGCTTTTCAGAGGCAAGACATCAATCACAGAACGCCACTCGCCAGATATTCAGAGTAGAAAACCGATAAAATTGCTTGTGATGGCACCCACGTGAACTTTGGCCTCTGTCACATGCAAATTTTCACCATACACCCGGATCATGTTTTTATTGACCATTCGCAGCACTCATAATGCGCTTTGAGCGCTCATAATGCTTCCATTTTCTTGTGATACATGTACCATTCCAACATTCTATAGGGTTTCCACATACGCTGAGCATTTTGCGACAAGAAAAAGTAGGTGTTGCCATTCAAAAATTTCCAGTTTCTGTAACTATAACCGCGACCGCCATTATGTTGCTATTCACAGAGTCTCAAGCTTGTACCTCAGAATAGCTATACCTGAAATCTCAGCTCAATCTGTAGAACAGAACAGCAGCTAGAGGTCCGTATATCGGCAAAGTTTCTTTACGATCACCCTGTACAGGAAAAAGAAGAGGGCAATAAGATTTAGACAATACCCACCACGCCTATGCCCTCGAAAGCGTACATGGCTGTCCCGAAGTAGAGCGGCAGCTTTTGCAGCGGTGCTGAGTAGGGCTGGAGGTGAGGGGAGTGCCTCCCCTCCAGAAGATACCAGAACACGAGGAGGAGTCCCGTACTCTGGAGGACATTGGCGATAGAGGATGCGGGGGAGAGGCGCTTTAGACTTCGGATAAAGTTGAAGAGGATCATGAAGGGTAGGAGGAGGCCCATGTAGGCCCCTTTGGAGAGGGGAGAGGAACCGGTTAAGTTCTGTACAACCTGGAAAGAAATGGACTTATATTAGCTGTGAAGTTTACTAGACTCAGTCACTGAAAGAATTGGACTTATTATCTGTAAGTTTACTAGACTTGGCCACTAGAAGGAAATGCTGCACTTTTTCGGACTTGTGTGGAAGTTAACTTTGCAGAATGAATTTAGATCAGAAAAGAAAAGAGAGTAGCAAAGCCATACATACTTAGGCCTGTTGGCCCATTGACGATCTCTAATATCATACTACGAAGACTGCTTATGGCATATTAAACAGGGCATAGGCCTTACAGAAGGCCAAACAGTCTGAAAGGGGGACATTACTCAAGTCTTCAGACTTGATGTCGATAACTTCATGAGTTTAAAGTCTAATGCCCATGAGTGATTGGCATTTGCCAAAGACATGCTCTATAGACTGAGAGGCAACTGCAATTTTTGGACCTCATCGAACATCATTCTGATTTTTTTATAGAAATTAGACAAAAGTGAGTAAATTACTAATCCACTGGTCTGCCGTGGCAAAAATGGCCGAAACTGGTCAAAAATCGACTTTTAATAAGTTGAACTAATTCCAATTGCCAAATGAGCCATAACTTGCCAAATAATGAGCATGTTTTTTTATTTGGTAACCCTCACTCTTTAATTATCAATTAAGAAGGTTGCAGACGATTCAGATATCTGGCGACGGTCAACTTGCATCTATTAAAAGGGAGCCAAGTTGGCATTAAACATTACGTCACGGATGACTTAACTGATGTCGCCAATTTGGCTTACTTTTAAAAAATACACATTTTCCAAGCCAGAGATCAAAAATCGTTTGCGCTTTTTCTCATTGAAAATCAAAATGCAGGGTTGCCAGACGAAAAAGTGTGTTCTCTTTTTCGCAAGTTATGACATATTTGGCAATCGGATTTTAGTTGAACTCATTCCAAGTCGATTTTTGATCAGTTTCGGCCATTTTTGCCACGGCAGACCAGTGGATTCCTAATCTACTCAATTTTCTCCAATCTCTATAAAAAATTCAGAATGATGTTCGATGAGGTCCAATAATTGCAGTCGCCTCTTGGACTACTACTGTTTAAGTCGAGTTTCCAGCCTTTGCATAGGTTGTTTTCAACAACTTTCGTTGTTTTAAAATTATTCCTAAGCCAGTGACCAGTTAGCAAATCAATCATGATTCTACAGGACTTCCTGTCCAGTCTTAGTTTAAATCTTTGCATTGACAGGATGAACTTAAGTTTTAGCACAAAAAGAAATCCGATTAACAGCTACATTGTCATTTCAGTCCTCGAAGCATCACAAGCAAAAATTAAAACCACTTAATAAATTAAAAATGATTTAAGCTTTTTAGATGTTTCCATATTTAGCGGTTGGTCTCTTAACCATGATCTCAGTAGAATGTATAACCACTGATGAGTCACAAATCATCACTATTCTTTAATCTCTTATGACACCTTTTAATGAAGTGAACTTCTCAAGTGCAGTCAAACCTTGTTAACACGAAGTCACCGCTGAAATAGTTTGTGTTAAGCGAATAAATTAACGTTAAGTTTTAAGTACAAAGAACTGATTTTACTTTGCATTAAACGTGATTTCATGCTAAGCTATTTCAGTACAGTCAAACCTTGTTAACACGAAGTCACCGCTGAAATAGTTTGTGTTAAGCGAATAAATTAACGTTAAGTTTTAAGTACAAAGAACTGATTTTACTTTGCATTAAACGTGATTTCATGCTAAGCTATTTCAGTACAGTCAAACCTTGCTAACACGAAGTCACCGCTGAAATAGTTTGTGTTAAGCGAATAAATTAACGTCAAGTTTTAAGTACAAAGAACTGATTTTACTTTGCATTAAATGTGATTTCATGCTAAGCTATTTCGAGTTAACGGGGTTTCACTGTATGATTATTTAAAAAATTTTAAAAAAAATTATCAGATTTACTTTTTAGAGGTACCCAAGGCCTATTCTAAGGAATTTTTACGACTGCCCAAACTTCCGCCCCCCCCCCCCCCACATTACAAACATTATTACGCTAAACAGAGAATAAAAAAATAAAAAAAATAGGCCTATTAAGCAGTCTCATAATGATATTTTCACCTCCTATGTATGGAATTTAAAATTGTGATTCGTCATGTTGTCGATCCACAAGTCCCCATTTATACGTTTACAATTTCAGGTCTTCCTAGTTTTTAAATTTAACACAAAGTTGTTAAAATTTAAACCTAATTATTTAACTTAAAACACTACTAAATTCGAGGCGTTAAGGGAACGAATAACCGCCAGAATAGCTTCGATTATGTCAAATATGCCAATTATTGGGTTGCCTGGTAAGAGTTTTTCTTGAAGCTGAAACTTCAAAGAAGGAAGGGTTGCATAAACAAATAAAAAAGTCGTTTTAAATTTTATTATACTCAAATTCAAAAAGATGAATAATAATTGCACTCCTTTAATAAAATCATATTTTTAATTTCCTTGTTTTTCTATTTTTTACGACTGCCCAATTTCTGATTTGCGACTGCCCAAATACAATTTACAACTGCCCAAATAGGCCACGACTGCCCGTTAGAATAGGCCCTGGAGGTACCCTATATGATGCAAGAACAATTTAAAGTCTGCATGGTACAATAATGTTGAATTGTATGATTGGACAATTTCCGTGAAAGAAATTTAGAACCTAAAACAAACTGACAAGAATTTTGCTCCTGTTCCTTTACTTGTCAATTGGATTTCAGTAACGTATTTACTGTAATATTACAGTTGAAATTCGCATCAAACATTTGTTTGCAAGTAATGAGCTAATCTATCTTTACGTACATACATACAAAGAGAAGATTAATTTTGCATGTAAATTTTCAAGAGTATATCTCTTTCTATTCTTATTTTGCTAAAAATTAACTTCTGAAGTTGGGATTCCTAAAAAAAATGCCTACTTATAAACACAGACATATTTTTCATAAAAAATAAAGCACAATTTTTCTTGTTGCCTTATTGCATTTTATGAACTCAATAAGTATTTCAGTTCAAGGAGGAAATGAAGTATAGCTTATTAATAACAGTATTTAATGTTAAATACAATTTCAAACTCTCAGCATAAACATAAGTCATGCTACACTCAATTAATGAAACATTAATTCAAGACTATATTTGAGCTAGCCGATTTAATTTCCACTTCAAAACATCGAAACACATTCTTGTCGATTAATTGATTAAATTTTGAATTTCTACAGTTTTTGTAGCAAAACAGTATAAAAACCAACAAGTCATAAAAGGTTTCCCACTTGTAATTCCTTTTAATGTAAAAATAATAGATAATTAAAAATATCCTGATAATATGGCTAAAAAAAAAATCGCAAATATTTCCTTTACGATTCAGCACTGAAAACTACTTTATAAAAATATATATAAAAATAAAAGCTTGCCAAAAATATGCAACTTTATTAAATAAGGTTTCTTTAATATTCTTAAATATGGAAAATTAATCTTATACTATATTCTGAATGTACAAAAAAAAATTCTATTAAATATGCAATAATAAACCTCTGGTTTGAATCAGAGTTAAAAATGAGTTCATACTAGAATAGGGACTTACAAACATTTATTGGCTCACTTTACCTCAAATATACTACTTGATACAAACAGAAAATACACACAACAGAATCCAAACTGAGTCAACATCAGCATACAGTTTACAGCAAACCTATGAAAAAAAGAATGGTCAATTAAAATTACAATTGAAAATAAACTCACTTTTTATTCAAAATTTTTTTTTTTTTTTTTTAAACCCTGTTATTTAAGATAAAGGTATTTTTACAAAAAACACAAACGAATTTCAACTTTGTTTTGTGAGTTAAGAGTTAACATATCACAAAACCGGCCATGTAAAATAACTATAACTCTGACTCATGCCTTAACTCACTGATGGTCATGGGAATGGGCAAAATTCCCCAGTTGTTTTCCCTGCAATAATTTTTAAATTATATTTCTAATTCACATACCTAATATTTTTTTTTTTTTTTTATTTTTTTTTTTTTTTTTTTTTTTTTTTTTAGATAGGTTATAGACTATCATCCTAATAAAAGTATCAAAAATATATCTTATTTTAAATTTTATTTATAAACTTAAAAATGTTGTGTATTGCTAGAGAAACTGGGGATCCTAAAACGTATATTTACGTGTATGACCGTCAATGGGTTAAAAATTGCGTAGACTTTATACATTCAAATAATAGGGACAGTAAATGTTTATTTAGAAATATTAATATAGAAATGTTTAGTTAATGTTAAGGTAACCCTAACGTAAAATATAATAATTTTTATTCAGAAAGAAGTAATTTCAAACCTCATGGCAAAATCTAAGTACAATAATTGTTAAAAATCTAAGTACAATGTTGGGAAAAACTTTCCAAATCCTCTATTTTACTCCAAAATAATTTAGGGAAACAAACTAAAGAATAAAATGATTATTTCAATATTTAAATATATTTCATAGGATTTAGCTCTTTAATGAGTTATTTTATTAATCTAAAAGAAGAGAATTTTCAAAACAGAACAGGTTACCTGCATTTATTAACACAATAAATGCTCTCTCTTCAAAAAACAATGCATGATTACCTTAAAACCATAATTATACCATATAATAATTCAGATATATGTACCATAAAGCTTGCACATCAAACTTTAATAAGTACTGAAAATTGAAAAATTGAAGTCCATTTCTAATTTCTTAGTCCTATTATTACAAAAGCTACAGATATATGTTATATCAGTACTTTTAAGATATAGCCAAAACAGTTATTCAAACAGTTATTCTTCCTAAATTCCTATAGGAAGTTTACCTCTCGGGATTATCAATTAGAAATATTAAGGTTCACACTCAGGAGGACACTCAAATCACAGAGTGAAAATCAATGACTTTTAAGGACCTAATTAAGATTTTTAAGGACCTGTGAAAATTTGTTTTCAAGCATCATGTCTGTATTTATATTTTTAATAAAGTATATTCTACCAAAAAAGTTACAAGTTGGTGGATGCGTAATACAAATATGTCAGAAAATTCCTATAAGGTGCAGATAAGTGGCGGTCACGAGGGAGAATAGCACGTCCGAGTTGTATTTTTATGAATTTTGCAGTTGGACAACATCTGTAAAAATTAAGGACTTTTAAGGACCTCTAAGCATTTTCAAGGACTTTTAAGCACCTCTAAGCATTTTCAAGCACTTTCAAGGACTTGAAAACAAGTTCAAAAATATTAAGCACTTTTAATGACCGTGGGAACCCTGTTAATTAAGGAGTTGGTGACCTAAAATTTATTTTAAAAAATTCCATTTTGAGTTTATTATTGTTTATTAAAATTTAAATTCTACCCTTTAAAATGATACCTCATTTGTAATACTAGCTCGTTTTAAGTATTTTTAGTAATTTGTTGAGAATAAAATTAGGAACTATCAGTGTAAGTACAGTTTTCTTTACACATTTTCTCAGAAACTGCACAAACTATGTACTTAAAATTTTTATCACAACATCCTTTTATATATCCGTATATATCGAAGTGAGATTTTGTTGAAGGTGAGAACTTAAATTTGAATAAACAATTATACACTCTAAATCGATTTTTTTTTATAAATTTTAAGATAACAACCCCCCTTAACCCACTGACGATCTTGGGAATGGGCAAAATTCTACAGTTATTTTCCCTGCAAAAATTTTTAAATTGTATTTCTAATTCAAATACATAATTTTTTTTTATTTTAGTTATTTCGTTTTAGATGGGATATAAACTATCATTCTAATAAAAATATTTTTAAAAATATTTTATTTTAAATTTTATTTATAAATTTAAAAATGTTGTGTATTGCTGGAAAAACTGAGGATCAAATGACGTATATATACGTTCATGACCGTCAGTGGGTTAATAAACTTGAAAAACTGACATGGTTTTGTTACTTATCCTCCTGAGACCCACAACTGTTTGAAACATGATTTAAAGCTAAGTTTTATGTAAATTATTCTTTTGGATCTATGTAACATACTTTAAAAGTTAAAAACTGATCCATGCACTTTAAGTACACTTAAGTGTCTTGCCTTGCCTTGAGTCTCTTCACGCATTGTAGGCGCATGAGGCCGCAATTGTCGAAACCCAGTCCCTCCTGTTCAGCGCGGCCTCCCTGGCAACAGCACAGCTTGGCCAACCGAGATTGTCTCTTTCCTTCAAGATCATTCGCCTCCACGTCAGTCTTGGTCGTCCTCTCTTCCTTTTACCGTCAGGAGACCATGTTAGGGCGATACGTTCATTGGATTTGGGGTCCCTTCTAAGAACATGGCCGACCCAATGCCATCTTTTTCTCTTTAGGTCATTGATTAAGGGTTTATCTGCTGTTTTGATATATAAATCGCGATTTGAGATTTTTTGCGGCCAATAAATTTTCAGAATTTTTCTTAAACATTTAGTATGGAATGCGTTCAATTTATTTTTTTGTTGCTTTGTGATTTTCCAAGTTTCACTGCCATATAGTAGTATTGACTTTACTATTGCATTATAAATTTTTAATTTAAGAGAAATGTTTAAGTTTGATGACTTCCATACTTTAAAAAGCATTCTAAAAGCATTTTGAGCTTTTTTAATCCTACATTTGATGTCTTCATCCGTTCCACCCAGTGAGTCTACAATGGAACCAAGGTATGTAAACCTATCTGTTTCTTCAATTTCATTGGAGTTAATGATTACTTTTGACCTATTATTGCTGTTTATTTTCATTACTTTGGTTTTATTTTCATTTATTGCCAAACCAACTTTTTTGGCATTTTCTTCAAGGTGACTAGTTTTCTCCTGTATATCTTGGAATCTGGATGACATCAGAACAATATCATCCGCAAAGTCCAAGTCATCAAGAAATGTGTTAAAGTCCCATCTTATTCCCCTATGGGTAGTTTCTACTGTTTCCCTCATTACCCAAACCAACACTTAAGTGTATGTGCATTTTAATGCACATTCTAGTACACATGCAAAATTTAATTATGAAAGGCTGCAAAACAATTTTGTGAGGACGTGATACATAAAAATACTTAACAGTTATACAAACAAAAATTCGCACTGAACATTCAGATATCCAACAATGGGAGGAAAAAGTCTTAAGTGTCTATTGCTGGCAGGTGCTTCGCACCAACTTTTCGTGACGACTCTACTGGCAGAGAAACTGATTTTTTTTTGCCGTTTCTTTACAGGCTCTACTTCGTCGCAATCGGTGGAACTATCATCAGCTGCAACTTCAGAGTTCAAAAAGCATGCATAGAAAAATTATGCGCCCAAAATTCAATGTACATTTAAATGTAAGCGGGGTCTCAGGTGGTTATGTCAACAACTTTAAAAAAAGATTTCAGTCATTGAATGCCTTCACACTATGAACATTATTTCAAATACATGCATCAAAGACAAAATGTTACTTTTTTGGAATAAGCTTAGTTCCAAGAAAAATTATTTCTTTAGAATTTGTTAAAATTCCTTCTTTAGAATTTATTATTCGGATGATTTTGTTCTAAGAAAATTCTGGTAAACTTAAAAAAAAAAATTCACAAATTCCTTCTATTTTTTCAAAAAAATATTTGGGCCTAGTCCTATAACCCAGCAAGAGTAATGGATTTCTGCCACAGGAAGACAAAAAAAAATTTATCCACATAGGCCTGAGTTTTGACATGCTAAATACTACATATTTTTTTACAAAGTATAGTTTGGACTATTTTTATTTTGAAAAAAAAAAAAATACTTCGCTTCAGGGTTAGCAAGGTTTAAACCAAATGGGGGGTTTTTTTCTCAAAAAAAAAAAATTTAAGAATAAATTAAATTGCATTTTAATTTATTTATAATAAGATTTTTCAAACTATCTAGTGTAGCAAACGACTTCTATTTTTGACTGAACAACTCAACTTTTCTTTCTATAGTTCTTTAAGAAAATAATTATCAAAATGAAAAATTATATAAATACTATAGATGGAATAAGTTCTAATGTATTTTAAAATAAATTTTGTAATTAAAGACAATGGAAGTTTTAATAAGTATCAACAAGTAATTTTTATATTAAACTAATAGATATATTAATATTTTATTGTAATTCAAAATTATTGATTAAACTTAAATTATAGACTTCATTTTAAATTTGTTTCTAAAATAAGGTTTTGTGTTTTAACAACTTATTTCTAAACATTAAAAATACCATTTTGAACAACTTATCACCAATACTGATGAATCTAAGAGCAATATTCCCTGTATTTTGTAGTAAACAATTACTTTTGTATTAAATTGTATACATTGAATTTAAAAAATAGTATCCCTAAATAAATAATATTTAATATGATTTGAATGTCCACATAAGTAGCAACAATTGTTTACTAACTTAAGTTTCAATTATTTTCAAAAGGAATATTAATTTTATTTGAGTATTATTTATTCTAATTTATGTCAAATTTTATTCATATACATGTAAATAGAAAAGGATTTTTTAATTTTAAAAATCTGGTTAAAACCAAAAAAAACTGGTTTAAACTAGAAAAAAAAACAAGGCTTTTTGGTTTTTTAGAAAGACACCTGCTTTTTTCTAACCCTGTTTTGCTTGGAATATTTGGGTAAAAATAAAATTCAATTAAAATTTTTAAAAAAGTTAGGATTTTTCCTGATTTTGGAGGAAAAAAAAACGGTTTGAAAAAGCAAAGAGGAAAATTGTATAAAACCAGAAGTTACCTAAATTAAGAATACTGCCAAGTTATGCTACATTATTCATACAATTATAACAATCTGAATGCTATAAACTATCTTCAAGAACTTTTTAATATTTTCAAATACTTAATGAAGGCACACTTATTCTATAAAAATGTGTGTAATAAAATGTTTAGGTAAAATCAATATTTTTCAGACTTCAGAGGAAAGTTTATTGTTCAAAATTCATAAATTAAGAGGAAATCCTAATAAGGATTGTTTCCTATAGTCGCTATGTTACAATCTTCTCGCCCAGTGCATTTAGAAACTACTTTCTATAAAACCTTGAAATTTGGTGCGTAGGTACAAAAATGATCACTTAATGAAATTACATAAATTAAAAACTTGAAAATAACATCTAATATATTTTATTTTATATTTGAAATCCTTACATCAATGCATAAGCAGTGATTTTGTCTTTTGCTATTTTAATTTTCATTTATAATACATACACATTAAATGAAAACAATTTATGTCATTTTATTAAGTGATCTTTTTCATACCTACTCACCAAATTTCAACATTTTATACAAAGTAGTTTCTAAATGCACTGGGCTAGAAGATTGTAACATAGCAAGTATAGGGAATGATCCTTACTATGATTTCCTCAACTTTTTATAACTAAAACGAAGTTTCTCAACAATGATTTTAAAAATAATTTATTTAATTTAGGTTATTTTGTTACCATATTTGGTTACTTATGTTTGCGTACTGTTGGTTTTTATAAAATTTGTCACCTTGCATTATGTATTGCATTTTTCCAGTATGATTGTCAAACGCTGTGTCAACTTTGTGTAATGTATTGTATTATGTATATTGCATTGTATTATGTATATTTTATTGTATAGTCCTGTAACTATTGTATATTGTGTCAGCTTGTATATATTGCTTGCATTATATATTGCATTTTTCCAGTATGCTTGTCAAACGCTGTGTCAACTTGTATATTGTATTGTATTATGTACATTGTATTGTGTTATGTACATTGTATTGTATTATGTACATTGCATTGTATTATGTATATTGTATTGTATTATGTATAGTATATTGTATTTTATAATCCTGTAACTATTGTATATTGTATGTATGATCGTGTAACTATCGTATGCAAATTATTTTTCTATTTCTATATGCGTGTATATATATATATTTACTCGACCAACCCTGTTGGGCCTTGAGCCTGTTGTTGGTCATAAAATTTGTATTTGTAAAAGTAAATATATATTAGTTCATAAAATTATTTTCAATTTGTCCAAATTATTTTTTTCTACCTTGCATATGGTGCAAAAAATTGCACCCTGGCTGGGCCCAAACGAAACGCTTGTTCGGCAGTGCTTGAATAATCAAGAGATGTTCCTCCTAACCTGAAATCAGCATGAAGGTTGATTAACAAACACATCCACTCAAAGGCTTAAAACTATAAAAAGGAATAATTAAGAATTTTCAAGGGAATAATTAAAATAGATCCTAAAGCAGCATTAGCCACTATGCGGCCCTCGACAGATTTTTCTGTAGCCCACCAGCATCATAGAAGATTTTTTAAAAAATCAAATTTCATGATACAGACTTTTTACATAATTGTAATTTATCTGAAATAATATATATTAACTCTGTAAAACAGAGTTCTCCCCTATGTGCCTGAAGAAACTGTATACAAAGCAGACTTTTTACATAATTGTAATTTATCCGAAATAATATATATTAACTCTGTAAAACAGAGTTCTCCCCTATGTGCCTGAAGAAACTGTATACAAAGCAGACTTTTTACATAATTGTAATTTATCCGAAATAATATATATTAACTCTGTAAAACAGAGTTCTCCCCTATGTGCCTGAAGAAACTGTATTCAAAGCTTTCAGTAAGGTGGTTTTCATCAAACATAAATATAGGAACAACTTAACTGAATCTTGTTTCGACAATTTATTAAAATTGGATGCAATAAATACTACGAGACACATCGACCCTATCATAAAATAATCTTAAACAATTTCGACCTCCATTGTCTCACAAATGATATCGGTGTAATCTGAAAATATAGTTTAAATATTTTTATTAGTTAGGTGAAGTCGCATTGCGCCACGTTTGAAACAAAAGATTCACTTCATTTTTAGATTTTGATTTACTAATAATGAAAATTATTTCTTTAATCATTTGAAGAAAAAGAAAAAAAGAATCAAATATAAATTATAATTTTATGAAGATAAAAATATATATATATATATATTTCTAGTTTTCATAAATGCTATATATTGTGAAATCAAAAACAATTAAAAATACATATTTTGGTGTATCCGGCCCACAAAAAGCTCCAACAAACATCATACGCCTCTAAAAAATTAGAGGCGAACGCTATCTAAAAGAAAACTTGACACTGGAAAATTTAGAAATTAAGCCAAGATTGGAATATTTGTAATAGTATGAAGAAGTTGCATTACTCTAAAAAAACATTCTTTTGTTATAAAAGTATTATTAAAAAAGGGCTTCAAGAAAATTAAATGCTACATTTAACATTAATCAAAAATAAAAACAAATATAGATACATAACACATTAGTTATTAAAAAATAAAGTTCTCTTACTTTCTTGCTAACGTTTTGCTGCTGATGACCAATAAATGCATACAATGGACACAAATAACACCTAAAATTGGAATGCCTATAGTACCCACCTGCAAGTGTAAAAAACTTATCATAAATAAAAATGGATTGGTGCACATTTGATTTTAAGTTTTATCAAAATAAATCTAATAATTTATTTTACACAATCATTACAAATTAACAGCTGGCAAGTCTACATACACTTTCCTAATTTTTATGCATTTTAATTGAATAAACTTATGATTAAATGGAATCCAAATGGTGTAAAATAATCTTTTTAATTAAATGAGCTCTTAGATAATAAAATAATGTAACCTATAAATACCAAGTTTTTAAAAAATCCTTTATATGCATTGTCATATTCATTAACATAGCAACGATATAAAATTTCTGTCGGCAAAATGTGTGGCAAACTACGTTTCAAAATTTATTCATTAAAAATTAACGTGAATTTATGCTCTCACTTAAAAATATAATTGATTTATTCTGATTAAAGTAATTTTATTATTTATTAAAAATAATTTTGGCAACAGGAAAGAGTTTCAACAATGGTCGCTTAAATGCTAGCCAAAGCGTGATTGGATGACTGCAAGTTGGTTTATTAGTATTCTGTAAAAGTGACCTTTTAGTGACAGTAACAACCCCAAAATTTGATGGAATGCATTGTCATCGACAGCGAACCTATTTGCCAAGTTTCATCCCAATTGGATGACAGCAAGGGGGTCAATTAGGTGTCCACAGGTTTGCTTCGCATCAACAAAATCGAAGTATATATATATATATATATATATATATATATATATATATATATATATATATATATATATATATATATATATATATATATATATATATATATATATATATATATATATGTATATATGTATATGTATGTATATGTATATGTATGTATATGTATGTATATGTATATATATGTATATATATATATATGTAAATATGTATATATATATATATATATATGTATATATATATATGTATGTATATATATATATATATATATATATATATATATATATATATATATATATATATATATATATATATATGTATATATATATATATATATATATATATATATATATATATATATATATATGTATATATGTATATGTATGTATATATATGTATATATATATAAATATATAAATAATCAACACAGCATCTAAGAGCTAATTTGGTTTAAAAAAAAACAAGCATAAAAGGTTTGTTCAATAAATATGCTATAAACATTATTCTGTGGTTATGGAATTGTCCTTTAATACTGTATGAATCAAAGTAAGTAGAGGCCTAACCATTAATGCAGATACCGATTATTTCAAGCATCTAGTGTATTTACAAATGTGAAAAAGAGTTATGAAACATTTCTTACATACATAGTCTTATTTTTACCATTTTTTTTTCCTAAGTTATATTACTCAGGGTTGTAATTAATAAAAAATTATTACAAATAAATGTATTGTTAAAAATATTCAACCATCTTACTTGGGAACTTGAGTATAAACGTATTAACAAAACAACCATTAAAAAGGCTTTTTTAACAGGGAGAAAAAAGACAATTTGCAGTGTTATTATTATGCCATACAAATTGAATGAATGTAGGTGTGTTGTAGACTCTCCCATAATTTTATCCTCTAAGTTCAAATAAGTAGAGCGTAGAGATAAACAAAATAAAACATTGTTATTTCTGAAGGTAAAATTTCGTAGTGTTAGATAGACTTAAGTTTTTGATTATAAAACAATAAATTTAATTTAAATATCCTATTTCAACAGCCTTTAGTCACTTAATATACAAAAAAAAGCAATATCACTATAGAGTAATTGTTGAGATTGTCAACCCCTAAAAATCACTGCCTGAAAAATTCCTATTTTGCTAGATGAAATTGACCAGTACTGAAATATACTAACATTAGCCTAACAAAATTTGGTGCATCCTCTAACATTGGGGACCTTTACCAAAGTAATTGTGTTAATACTCAGACTGAATCGAAACAAATATTAAAAATATATTTAACTAAAATATTGTAGGTCTTAATAAGAAAAAGTTTAAAATGGATTACAATATAATCTAAAGTTTTACAAAGGATTGCCACACAAAATGCAAAACAAAATTCCCTACTTTGCCAGGCAACTTTCTTAAATTTCCAGTTTTCATTTCAAGCCAAAGTAAAAATTTGCTTGCATACAATTGCAAATAAATTGTAATTTTAGAAAAGGATTATACAAAAAAAAAAAAGGTTTAGTATTTTAATGTGCATTTTTATCAATTAATCAAAATTTTGGCAAAAAAAAGCGGAAATCCACTTTTTAGCGAAACTGTAAAATGTTTGCAATTTGAGTCATCAAACACTTATGTACTTGCACACGATGATAAATTGATTAAATGGTAGAAGTAGCAAACTGTGCCTCTCCCTCTATTTTTCCCAAAGGTGAAAACAGTCAAAATATAAAATAAAGAGGAAAATATTAACACAATGTTATTTTAAGTTACAAAAATAACTGAATACGAATATATTTGAGTACTAATAAGTGTACAGAATAGTGGCACAACTAAAAAAAATTTCTGAAGGGTGTTTCAGGCAAGTTTATTCTGATAAAGCCCTACAAAGTCCATTAAAAATAATAAAATTGTAGAAAAAGTGAAAATTCTCAGAAAAAAAAGCAAAAATCGGCATAAAAGCGAAAGATTTTGACCCTTTTTTCGGTCAACGTGCTTTCAGTAGGTGCTTTTTACACACGTTAAAAGAAAATATTATATGAAATATCAAATTTTCAGAACGCAAATGTGCGTTCTGAAAAGAATTAATAAACTTCTCGGAAGAAAACTTGAATCTGAAAGAAATTACCTCACTTTCACAGAAAATATAAAAAATTTTAGTTTTCCCTGACCTTTTTTATGTATTTTCATTTTCCCTGACAATTCCAGGTTTTCCCTGTTTTCCAGGTGCGTGGCAACCCTGTTTACACAGTATATAGCAAAAATTTCTTTCAAAAATACATAAACCTTAAAGTTAAAGAAATCCTTGCTTACCAGGAGACCAGCATTAGCCACAGCACTTGGCATTGCTAAGATTCCGGTGCCAATATTACCTTTCAACAAATGCATCAGAGTGGCAAAATTTCTAGAACAAAATTTAAGGAAATAAAACAACAATTTCAATAAGCAACAAATCACAGAGTGTTTAACAGGAGACGTTACTATTCAAAAAATTATGTTTTTTTCTACCGTAAATCAATACAAAAATAATTATGAGAAAACTTGTTCCACATTTCTATTTAAATAAAATATGTCAATAACAAAAGCCCTGATGTTACAAATATCAAAAATATCTCTGAAGACCGCAGAAGTATTGTTACAATTGCTGCAAGAATTTTAAAACTAGCGTAAGAATACATTCTGAATACATGAACACTGGAAGTGAATTACTCGCAATTTAAACTTTTTTTCTGCACATTAACTTTAGGCAAAGGTTTTAAATTTTAAAACATCTTTTTATGGAGTAGAAGTTAAAAAAAAATAGAGCACAAGTTGTTTTCCTGCTGGGTTAATTGGACAGCTGCCAAAACATTAAAAACTAAGGCTGTGAAACATTGCACAACTTTCAATTACAGGCCAGTATGGCGATATTCTTATATAGTGATAATTCTTGTATGGGTCTTTTAAAAAAAAAAAAAAATCACCATAAATTGTGATTTTGGCGATGTACTTTTCGATAATCCTTATATTGTCCTTTATTATAAGTAAAACTGAGGGGAGAAGAAAAAACGATCGTTGATGAGGTATGCTCAAGGAAAGAGAACTCTGTGTCGAAGACATTCGTTTTTCAACTTTTTACGCCATTAAAGCTTTTTTACGTGAATTTTAGAGTTGGGGATGTTTAGAACATCCTAAGAAGCATCAACACAGCGATTTTTATCAAAATCGTTGGAGCCGTTTTTTAGCAATCATTGAAAAACATTATTTTTTCAATGGCAGCTACCTTATGCGCATGCACGATTTTAACGAAAACCTTAATAGTAGGTCCCATGGCCACCAGCAACCCACATACCAAATTTGAACATCGTAGGTCAATTCGTTTGGGAGTTATGCTGACCACAGACACACAGACATTTTTTCTAGATCACTTCTCTGAAATCAGGGTGTTTCAAATCATGGAGAAATGCAAAAAAATCAAACAAATTTATTTGGAACGAATGCTAAACTTTCATTACTCTATGTATAATACATATGAGTAATTAAAAGTTAAAAATAGCTTAAAGCAGGCCTTAAAATTAAACAGGAAAAACTTTAGTCATAAATTCTTCGACTTTAAGCTGTACTAAAAATGAATATTATCTCCATACCATTTTCATACCATTCATTTAGGAAATTATTAATAATATTTTTATATAATTTTAGTATTAGCAATATAATTGCAAGGTAGCTTTGTTAGGACGGTTGCATTTGTGATAGGCAACTGATTTTATTTTAAGTTATACTTTAATTGGATTTATTATTCATATTTTAATTGGATTTATTATTCATATTTTAATTGGATTTATTATTTATATTTTAATTGGATTTATTATTTATATTTTAATTTTATTTTAGTTGCTGTGATTTTAACTTTGGGGAATTTTCCCTCTCAAAACAGATATTCCCTACCTGTGATAACCCCAGTTAAAAATTCTACTTACAATATTCAACAATGTATGAATGGATTATGTTACTCACGATGTGCGCTGTGAATGCGTTGCCTGCTGCTCCGATTCCAGCTCCGACTCGACGACATTGCCGAGACGAGAGGGTCTTTCTCTTCCCACCAGAGGAGCCACTTCTTCATCATAGCTTGGAAGGGCGACATTTGCCTAAAAAGAAAAACACTCTTACAAAACAGACACGAACAAGCAATGACTATATAAAACTCTACATCTCTTAAACCTTTTCTGCTCAAAGATAAGATCTGGTCTTGTGTTTATATTTATCAATAAATGACCCCCAATGAACAGACTGGAATTTTCCACAAACACACAGCCATACTTCCCAATTGAGTTCCCATAAAATGAATTCCTTATAGTCGGAGAGGCGACTGCAATTTTTGGACCCCATCGAACATCATTCTGAATTTTTTATAGAAATTGGAGAAAAGTGCGTAGATTAGGTTGGTTGTATTCAGATTATCTGCGCCGTCAGCAACACGAGGGCTATAATACGCCGAAACATTCATCATTAGACAAGCCAACATACATTTACAAACACCCATGCCAACACGGGACTCGAACCCGCAACCTCGCGGTCTAGAGGCTAGCACGCTAACCACTATACCGTTTGGTCGGCTGCGTAGATTAGGAATCCACTGGTCTGCCGTGGCAAAAATGGCCGAAACTGATCAATAATCGACTTGGAATGAGTTGAACTAAAATCCAATTGCCAAATGTGTCATAACTTGCCAAAAATAAAACAAACTTATTCGTCTGGCAACCCACTTCATTTTGATTTTCAATGAGAAAAAGCGCAAACGATTTCTGATCTTTGGCTCGGAAAACTTTTAAAAGTAAGCCAAATTGGCAACATCAGCTACGTCATAAGTGACGTAATATTTTTGCCAACTTGGCTCCCTTTTGATAGATGCAAGTAGACCGTCGCCAGATATCTGAATCGTCTGCAACCTTCTTAATTGAAAATTAAAGAGTTAGGGTAACCAAAAAAAAAAAATGCTCATTATTTGGCAAGTTATGGCGCATTTGGCAATTGGATTTAGTTTAGTTTATTAAAAGTCGATTTTTGATCAGTTTTGGCCATTTTTGCCACGGCAGACCAGTGGATTCGTAATCTGCTCACTTTTCTCCAATTTCTATAAAAAATTCAGAATGATGTTCGATGGGGTCCAAAAATTGCAGTCGCCTCTCAGTCTATTATTAAATAAGGCAGCTGTTATGCATACCATCCCCTTTTTGAGTAATCACAATCTGCATTCTCCATGAACAAGTAAAACTTCTCTGGCTCGAGGACAGCTCAAATAAATTTGGACTAAATTGTTTCACAAAACTTCTTTTCCCACTTTTGGTCTATTCCTAGTTGACGTTAAAATATCGCCACGCCGATTTGGCGCTGTTTTGTAGACGATACAGTTATAAATTTGGCAACCCCATTTTTTTTATTGACGTACTTTGGCTTCAACCTTTCTATACCACAAATCATGGAGCTGGTTCGTTTCTTAATTTTTCATATTGGAATTCCGAATAGGCGACATTCTGGCTTTGTCGCCAACTTTTCAAAAGTGCGCCAACCCATAAACGTGAACTAGGAATTTACCCCACTTTTTGGTAAATACATGTTCAAAAGAAAGTATTAAGCTATATCCAAAGAAAATCATGAGGGAATTTTTTTAATTTGATGGTTCAGCTTCATTCACTTTGTCAACAAAGATGAATCAATATACAAAGTGATACAAAGAGAAATTAATGTGCAAAAGAGAAAATTGTATGCACAAAACAAAGTTATACAATCAAAAAAACTAGTTGTAAAATTCTACCATGCAAAAAATGATCAAAGCATTTCTTTATGGTAGAGATCTTGTATTCAAAAGCTCGATTCACACACAAAACAAAAATAAAAAATATCATGGAGTAAGGTAACTCCGGAACACGCACATTTTGAAAGAAAAAAAATGTGACAGTTCAATTTTTAGTGAAATATGACGTTTTGTCTGATTTGACAGCCCATAAACATATGCTTAAAACAATTTTTCTCATAAAAAAAGAAGTCATTCCAAACAAATAAATACAAAATAACTCTTGCAGTATTAATATATAAAAAAAAATCTCACCATAACACAGCATTCACAATACGGTTTAGCACATTAGATGTTACGGCTAGCAGACAATAACATTGAATGAAGAATGAATGGAAGTTTTTCTTTCACTAGTGCAAACTGTTTACACAAAGGTTGAGTTGCACGCCTCCTGAATCACGTGGGTACATTATTTTAAAGAGAAAGTGAAACCACTTCTAAGACTCTTTCGGTTATTCTTTTCCTATAACGGTATAATAAAATATCTACCATGTAATAAATTATCTGTTTTATTAGGAACAAATAAGATAACGTTTCAATCAACTCTGGATCAGCAATTAATACTTTTTTTTTCCAAATAATGTTTATTTTCCCCCTTATCTACTTAAAAGAAATAAAACTGTAGGATTAAGGCTTTTTGTGAAAGCAGAATTATTCTGAAATGATGATGAAGTACAGCTACTTAAATATACACAATTGTTCCAACTCTTCAAAACAAAACTATGTGATATATATATATATATATATATATATATTAATAAGTATATATAATAAAATATTTTTAAGTAATTTGTATGCAAATATTTTTAAAATGGGGGAAAATATATATATATATATATATATATATATATTTTTTTTTTTTTTTTTTTCCCAATTTAAAAATATTTGCATACAAATTACTTAAAAATATTTTCATACAAATATTACCCTTAAAGTGAATTTGTTATTAATACAAAAATACAACACTCCTCAACCCTCTGAGAATATTTTAGCATACCGTTTGTGAAAAGCAAAATTAGGCAAGAACTACTTATGTTTAAACTTTCCATAGTTATACACTTATTGGAAGTCACATTGTAAAGAAACTTTAAGAAATAAAAAAACCACTAATTAAAAATTTAACATTATGTTTGTCAAAAGTACAATTAGAAAGACAAAACTACTGATAAATATTAATTATTTTAAGGAGAGTTGGTACCCTAAAATTTATAATCAATTTTGAATTTATTATCGTTTATCAAAATTTAGATTCTCTTCTTTAAAAGGATATCTCATCTGTAATATTACCTCAACTAGAAGTATTTTTAATAATTTTTTGAAGACAAAATTGCTAACTATTAGTGTAAGTAAAAAGTTTTCTTTAAAATGCGTTTTTCTCAAAACTACAATTTTCATATTCATATACCTTTTTCTCAGAAACTGCACAAACTATATCTTCCTAAAATTTTTATCACATATTCCTTTTATGTATCTATATATACTGAAGTGAGATTTTGTTGTTATTTTAAAAATATTTTTTTTTGTTTTAGCTTATTTCGGCAAAAAAAAAAAACCCTTGTGATTTTTAACAAAGTTGAGGAACTCTTACATAAATTCATTAAAAAAAAGTAAATGAATTACAATCAAAAGCTAACTTCAGTAGAATAAAAAAAATGTCTTCTTAATGCACTGAAAAAAAAAAATTAGTCGTCTATGTCAATTACTTCTGAGAAAAAGGTACATGAAATATGCCAAATTAAGATTGCCGGTATAAAAGATACCAACTCCTCTTAAAATAATTTTTAAAAAGTTAAAATTTTAACATTACGTTTGTCAAAAGTACGATAAGGAAGCCAAAACTACTTATGTTTAAAATTTTAGAGCTCTGTTTATGGAAATCGCCCTGCATTGAAAGCTACTATGTAAAAGAATTTAAAAAAAAAAAAAAAATTAAATTCGGCTAGATGGCGCTTTAGCTGACCACGCGAATGGTGGTCAGCTGGCATAACTCTACATTCCATATAAGTTTCAGAGTGATGTTCGTAGCAGTCGCCATGTAGTCTAAACTAGCAGTCGCCCCTCAGTCTACCGTGGACAAGTCCACTATCAAAGTCAGGCGCGTAGCTATTAGGGGGAGGGATATATCCCCTCCCGAAATTTTTCTTTTGCTGTTGAGCATTAAAATTAAAGGATTTTATTATTTAAAATACAAATTTTATTTAAAATTTTTTGTCCTTTATGCATCACTACACCATTCATTCGATTGCCATGAAACTTTGGGAAGTTGTTGAGTATACTTCCACGAAAGTTTCTAGGATAAAAAAAAATTAATTAATTTTTTATTAATTAACAAACATTCTAAAAAACGATTTCTAATAAGGCTACAGCTCTAAAATTTTCAACATAAGTAGTTTAGGCCTTCTAATTGGATTTTTGTCAATCAGAATTTTTAAATGCTTGCATAGCAAATGAACCTTTCGACGTGTGAAGTAAGCCTATGCTTTTGTGTCAATGAACTTTTCAGCGAGCAAAGCGAGCTAGGTTTTTAGTAGCAATGAACCGTCTTGCAAGCGAAGCGAGAAAAGCTGGGACCTATACATCAATGACGGATCTCCGCAACGCAGGGCTACGCAACCCTAACTAAAAAATTGCACATGGTATATAATTTCGAAGCGAAGCACGGGTATTTAGCTAGTTAATAATAAAAATGATAATCAAGATTTGCTGACTTATAATTTAATAATTTTTTATTTTCTTTTAATTTTTTTTTCTAAGCACGAGCTATTTTTTGATCAGATGGAATATTAATGGACAATTCCAGCATTTTGTTTTATTCAATTCTAAATGTTTCGAAAAGGCTATAAACAGAAACATTTTTGCTCAATGCGCTTTTTCTTTTTTTTAATTTGCAATCAAAGTTCCCTTTTTACACGTTGGCGAGAAAACGATCCATTCGGCTCGAATTGAATGTGACGTCAAGGCTTCCCAAACATATTAGTTTGAAATGCGGCAGTGGAAACCAGTTTTGAAAGTTTTTCGCAAATCGCGCCAACCTGTACGTGATATGTCAACCTATGATTTCCCAACTCTAACTATTTGGCAGAAACCTCACGATAACCATAGAAACGGAAGGAAGCTTTAACGTCACAGATTTTATTGAGTGTTTCGATCGGACTGGTTTTGGCTCGGTTTTGGGGCATTTTCTTTTCTTAATATTTAAATAGCTAATTTTTTTTAAAGAACTTTGTTTAAATATTTGGAATCAGAAAGAAATTCTTTATAAATATAAGCTTATTTCACTCGTGTTTAAAAAATGCGAGAATTCCCCATTCTATCAACACAGATTTATCGTTTGTTTGTTTGTTTCATTTTGCGTTCCAAGACAATGCATTACTGATTCATTTTGTAAAATATATTAAAATTATTTAGACATTTCTTTTTACAATTATAATAAAAATAACAACTATAGTAAATGCAAATTCAAAGTATTTATATCTATTGCATGGGAAGACTAATGATTTTTAACTAACGTTTTAGAAATTTTCTTAAACTAACATTTCTTTAACAAACTAATACTTGTCAGTTTTAAAAAATAAAATTATAAATGTTTTGCTTTATATTTTTTGAAATTTTATATTTTCAATTAAATATGCTTTTAAATGTTTTATATATTTTAATTTTTTCCTAATATTTTTCTAGTGTATTGTATATAAAATACTGGAATTATACAAATGCGCTATCATAATTTTTTTTACAATTTCGTAAATATATATTGTTGTGTTGTACGGGTTCGAAAGATTTGAAGCCAAAGCAGATCCAAAACTTGCAGAAATGTATTCCAAAATAACTCTTCACAGTTCTCTTACAGCTCCAGAACTTCTCGTTCTAGTAGACACAATACAGATCTTTTCACCTCAATAGAGCACAAAACAGCAGTTAAAAACTTGACAACAACTGCTAAATCGCCGCAAAAGGACAATGCAATACAGTTCGCTCAGTATCTCCAGTCAACTAACTCAGTGACTCAAAATCCAAGAACTACTCAAGTCAGGAATACAGCTCTCACAATGAACGTTGAGAGACAACTAACTCCATCACCCGCTCTCCTGAGCTTTTATAGGGTGACCTGAGAACATACGTGAACCTTCTTGAAACTTCTAGAGGTAGATATTTGGAGAACTTTCCAGATAGTAGTCGAAAAGTCCTATATACATGTACTTGGGATACATGTACCTATACATGTACCGAAAATGTCGCCAAATGGTCGCCAAAACCATCGCCAACTTGGCTCTATCTCGCCAATTTGGCGAGATTCCCATTACCATAATGTTAAATGCCCTGCCCCTTGAAACTCGCTTCCCAGAGTTACCTCTGTAAAACCCGTTATCAAGCGATAACACCCCTATTGCAGGGAAACAAATTAAAGGCGAACTATTGCATTGCCTTATGCAAAATGTACATAAATTTTCCTATTTACAAAATTAACACTACGAAATATTTACAAATATACAAAAATTCGTAACAATATATATATTAAAGTATTGTAGGATATTAGAATAAGTAATTTTGTAATAATGAGACTGGTACAGGTTCTTTTTTCATTAATTATTGTCCAGAATTATTAAAATTTGCTTTCCTCATTTTAGCGCAATATAGTAAAAGTATACATTTTTAAAAAAAATGGATGAATTTGAAATTAGTTATTTTATAATAATAAATTAACTAGTTATTGCTCTTAGTTTTTCCATAACATGTTTCTGAACTAATTTTATACAAGTAACTTTGATACATAAGTCATAAACAATTGGAGAAAATTGTATTGCGAGGTATGGAGCTAAGTTCAATATATTGAGTTTGATAGATCATGAAAAAAAGTAGTGTCCACAAATCTTAGGATAATCAGCCCCCCCCCCCCCCCCACACACACTTCTCCCCCTTCCCCTCTCTAACGCGTTTATCTACCGAGTCTCGCCAATGTAGTAAAAGTTAATAGTTAGCACCTATGTGGTCTGTAAGCAGTGTTTTCCAGTTAAATACAGTAGAATCTCGATTAACCGACCTTATTCGGACCAAAGGTAGGTCGGTTAAGCGAAAATTCCGGATAAAAGAGAGTTGTAAAAAACAATAAAAAGTAAACGATTTTCGTTTATTGAATACCGGACTTTTAATGTTTTTTTTATGACATAATTGTTGGAAATGAGTTTTTGTTGCAATAATCTTGATAATCTTTGTTTCGCTGCTCTATCCCGGAGTCTTTTTTGAAGGCAATTGTCCAGTTTGATCTGCATCCGAAGGTTGCTCTAACCATGTCAGTTCCTTAGAAAAACAGTCAAAAGCCTCATCATTACTTATGTAACTTTAGAGCGAGGGAAAAGATTACGGTTTAAAAAGGAACACATGATTTATTACTCATTTGGGAGGTTTTTGATGTCGACTAAATGATTGCCGGTTAACAGAGAGTCCGGATAAAGGAGAGATGGTCAGGGCCTGATTTAGAAAAAATTTTACTGTAGGCCCAACATTCAGAGAGGGGCCCCAATCGTAGTTTACTTTCAAACGATTTTTTTTTTAATAATTAGTATGATCTTGATTTGCTCAAAACTTTGAATTAATCAAGACCCCCCCCCCCCCCCATGAACACTGATTTTAAAGCACACTTTCCTGTATTTTAAACTTACATTTTACCACAGGGTCCACAAATTATATAATAATAATAAAGATTACTTAATTTTATAACAATAATTGTAAATCATACACAGTAACCTTTCCACTGTTTCCACGATCTCACCAAAAAGGAGGGCCAAAAAAGTCAACGGAAGAGCCTGCAAACCAACCAATCACAAAGACTCTTTCATTTCATAATATAAGAAGTTGAATATGGTTGGTTGGTGAACATTTCTTTACAAGAGGCGAGAGAAGGAGAACAGCGGCGTAAAGCCTTTGTCTCCGTGTACATATGAAGAAGTTGTATATGATTGGCTGAACCGGAAAGATTTGCTTAATTAGGTTTTATTAGGTTAATCTAGCTAACTTAACTCTCTGTGACTATAAAAAATATGGAATTTGCGGATGTGTAACTAAAAATTTTTTATTATTTTTGTTCAGTACTTCCCATAAAAAGACCATTATATTTAAAATTTTCAGAAAACTTTCAAAATTTGGGGGCCCCCAAATTTTGGGGCCCCTAGGCCCGGGCCTAGTGGGCCTAATGGTAAATCAGGCCCTGGAGACGGTTAATCGAGGTTCTACAGTATTTCGAAAGGGTATTTTCACCCCCTCTCTAAATTTTAAATGATATTTTTTTTAAACTAAAGCAAAATAAGTTTTTTTGACAAAATTAATAACTACAACATTAACAGTGATGCACGATTAGGATTTTGCGCATCAAAGCGAAAATATGCTTTTTAAATCTACTAAAAACACTTGATGATTATAAATCTTAAACTAACTAATTAACATTTTGCCGTCTGATGTCATTAGAAAATAAACGAAAATTTCAAATTTTTTCAGAAAAAGGCGCCATTTTCAAAGATAAAGGTAAGGAGGTAGCGTCGACTTACGAAAAATGGCTAGTATGATCGCTGATTTTATAAAATGGAAAATTATTTTTAAAAATTTAAACATGATGTGCCGATGCGTGTATTCACGCATGAGATTAATGCTTTGGGGTGGTTGGTTGTTTTCAGATTATCTGGCGCCGTCAGCAACACAAGGGCTATAATGCGCCGAAACTTTCGTCATTAGACAAGTCAACATACATTTACAAACACCCATGCCTAACCCGGGACTCGAATCCGCAACCTCGCAGTCTAGAAGCTAGCACGCTAACCACTATACCGTCATTCGTCATTAGACAAGCCAACATACATTTACGAACACCCATGCCTAACACGGGACTCGAATCCGCAACCTCGCGGTCCAGAAGTTAGCACGCTAACCACTGAACCGTTTGGTCGGCAATGCTTGAAAATGAAATGGATTTTCAATGCGTATTCACGTAGATTTCACGCATTCGAGCTGTCTGTAAGTGATTAATTGGAGAGGGATTATTTGCGGATACGACAGAAAGTTTTCCCACCAAAAATGAATTCTATTAAAAGTCTCAGTGAACTCTATTACTCTTCCTCCCACCCTCAGCAATGGACAGTTCCCTTTATTTTTTTCATTTTTTAAAATTTTTTTTTTTATTCAACTCTAAATGTTTCGAAAAGGCCCTAAGCATAAAAACTTCTGCTCAATGAGCTTTTTTTTTTTTTTTTTTTTAATTTGCGATCAAAATTACCTTGTTAGAGGTTGGCGAGAAAACGACTCATTTCGTTGGTATTGAATGTGACGTAAAAAGATCTCAAACATCTTGGCTTGAAATACAGCAGCGGAAACCAGATTTGCAAGTTTCTCGCAAATCACTCCAACCTGTACGGAATGTGGCAATGGTCTATCAACGCCAACTTTTTTAACGATAACTATTAGGCAGAAACCTCACGATAACCATAGAAACGCAGGGATCTCTTTACGTCACGAATTTTGTTGACTGTTTTGATCGGACTGGTTTTGGCTGGGTTTTGGGGACATTTTCTTTTCTTAATATTTAAATAACTAATTTTTTTTTAAAGAACTTTTGTTTAAATATTTGGAATCAAGAAGAAAATCTTCATAAATATGTACTAATTTCACTCGTTTTTAAAAGATACGGGAATTGTCCATTTCTCACAATTTCTGTGTTTAAAAAGAGCGGTTTTGACAACGATATTGTGAACATTTTTACAGTTCCCAGACGTCTAACTTTTTATTTATTTATTTATTTATTTATTTATTTATTTATTTATTTATTTATTTATTTATTTATTTATTTATTTATTTATTTATTTATTTATTTATTTATTTATTTATTTATTTATTTATTTATTTATTTATTTATTTATTTATTTATTTATTTATTTATTTATTTATTTATTTATTTATTTATTTATTTATTTATTTATTTATTTATTTATTTATTTATTATAAAGCACACTACAGAAAAAAATTCCATTTAAAGTGTACAAGGAATAGTACATTACAAACAAGCAAACAATAGTAACAAAACAAGATTACACTTTTAAAACCAGCAGACATTTAGCCTTGAACATAGAAAAAGATACATTAAAAATCTCCAAATCATCAGAAATCAAATTAAAAATTCAATAAAATTTATACAAACAAAAGTTGTCAATGTAGTTATATTTGGTAAAAACAGTAATAAATAAATTTTGGCTACGAGTATTGGTCGGTACAGCAAATTTAATGGAATTATGGATCTCAATGCAATCAATAAAATTATTAAGGACTTTGTAAAAGAAAGAAACACAAGAAAGCTCACGTCTAGATTTTAAACTGGGGATGCTGAAAAAATTGTGGAGGAAAGAAGAGGAGAGATCATGAGAATCATAATGGTTGCCCTTATAATAAAGATAACGCACAAATTTAGTCTGAACCCTTTCAAGAATTATAATTTTATTGTTATAGTAAGGGTCCCAAATAAGTGAGCAGTATTCAAGATTTGAACGGACCAAACTAAAATAAAGAGTTTTAAGAGCCTGAGGATTAGAAAAATCTTTTGTATTACGTTTAAGAAAACCAAGCATCTTATGAGCCTTTAAGATAATATCATCAATATGAAGAGAAAAATCAAGTTTAGAATCAAAAATGACGCCAAGATCTCTGATATGGTCAGAAATACAGTTTTGAAATACAGTCACTACATACTACATAGTGAAAGAGTACGATGAACTTTCCATTCGAAGATACAACGGATGGCTTTCTTCGCGCCTGTATTCCCCCCCCCCCCTTTTTTTTTTCCTTCCCCCCCCCCCCCCCCCCCCTTTTCATTTTCAATTGTTAACGAACAGCGTCGACAACTATTTCGAACAAAAAGCTCCCCAATCTGCCAACAACATATGGAGGTAATGATTCAGACTTGTTATATTTTCGGAATGCGCTTTATGAGAAAGGTTTAGAGTGATAGATGGCAAACTCTCGTAATACGAGTGAGTCACTTTTGAATTGATTTGATACAAAAAGCTGTTGGCTCAATCAATCATCAGGTGGTATGTTGTTAACCCTAAGTCGGGCGCAATATTGAACCCGGCGAGTTCGGGCGCAATATTGAACCCGGCGAGTTCGGGCGCAATATGCTTGACAGGCGCATAAAAAAGAATCATAAATTTATAATCATTATTTTTAATTTTAGTATTCTAAAAGTAAATGGCGCCAAAATACGGATGTGTGGAGAAACGTACCTTCAAAACAATAAAAAAAAAATATCCTGATTTTTAAAAAAAAAAAAAATTTTAAAATCTGAAATTTTCCTGATTTTTTTTAAATTTTTTTTTTCATTTTTTTTTTTTTTTCCCCCTTTTTTTTTTTTTCTTCTTCTTCTTCCTCAGAATCTGAAAGCTCCCTATTATCCAGGTTTTCCAAGTTCTGTGGTCACTTTACATTACACACCGAATTAACAGCGATACGCTTCACTTCAAATGTCCGGCAGGACATAGATATTTATAAGCGCGAGTCCATCCTCGAATTAATGTAATACATTCTTCTAAAATCCCAAATTTTCTTCCCGAGCATTTGATTAGAGATTGGACTTGAAGCATGGGCGCCCCTAGGAGGATGCAAGGAGGTGCACTTGCACCTCCTGGCTCTTGAAAAAATTTTAAAAAATGAGGGAAAAGATGTAAATTCCAAAATAATTAAGCACGTATGCCGCTTATACTTTTGTTACAATGAGCATTTTTTCTTTCTGTTAATTTAGTCTTATATTTCTTTCCTATGTCGTTTTTTATAGTTACTCGCGTGACGATTTTCTGGCGCTTGTTATCTATGGTTATTAGAGGCTGATGAGTAGAAGTTTTTATTGTATAAGCATTTCCTGTGTAGTTCTCAAAATTCTAGGAAAATGTTTTGTTTTTGAAGTCATCAGATGTACTATCTTGAAACCCATTTTTAGAATTCCATCGAACATATTCCAATACTGCCTTCGTGTTTCATATTGATTTTTTTTTTTTTTTTTTCATTATATCCGAAACATGGAAGAAATATAAAAAAAAATACGTTTCTGCATTTTTGCGTCTTCGAGTTCCTTTATTCTAAACACTGTCTCTTGAATGCCATGAGATCTAGTTGGATGATAAAAAAAATCGTTAAAAATATATATTTTAATATTTTTTCTATTTTGTATTTTTTTTCTCTTTAACAGGGTTGCGTTTTCAAAAGTATATATCAAGAATTGTTACTATCCTCAAAGGGTATAATTTATAATGCATAATTATTAATTAACATTTCTAAAAAAAATTAATGGTTTTCATAAAAATCTAGTCTTGTACCCCCTTGCAAATATATCTGGGGGGCGGCTATGACTTGTAAGTAATGATTTTGGACACATCCGAGTGGAAAAAGCAGAGCACTGACCTTTTGACCTGATGCGAAGTTGCTGAGTGAGAGGTCACTCATCTTCCTCAATGCCACCCCCACATTTTCCGACTCATCGCTCGCGGACATATTTCTGTGCAGAATAATAGTAGCGCATTAATGGCAGTAGGCTACTAATACGCCCCTCTTTCTCGAGTTATTTCTTCTTTATTATCAGAAGATAATCGAATCATCCACACACTATTATTTCCTTTGTCCCCCCCCCCCCCCCTTTTGTTCGAATGTGTCGTCTGATAATTCACGAGCATATTGGGATTGTTCAATATTTCGTCTGCCTCGAGATATTAGTCAGAAATGCGGAATAATTTTGAAGAAGTGATGGCTTTAAGTTCAGACCGTTTTTTAGAATGTTATTCCTCCATTCCTTTTGCGAAATTCAAGGTATTTTTTTAAACCCATTATATTAACTTCGCTTTGATATGTATGTTTGTTAGTCGATGGAAGCGGAACCTGCGGAGGCCTAATTAACCCCCTTGCCGTCCTCCTATCAGACTGAAACTTGGCAGATAGGTTCGATGTCGATGACAATGAATTCCATGAAATTTTGAGGCTGGTACTGTTTACTAAAAGGTCGCTTTTACGGAATATTAATAAACCAACTAGCCGTCATTTAGTCATGCTGTAGCATTTAACCGATCGTTGAAAGAACTTTTTCCTGTTGCATAAATATTGTTACGAATTTTTGTGCATTTGTAAATATTTCGTAGTGTTAATTTTGTAAATAGGAAAATTTATGTACATTTTGCATAAGGCAATGCAATAGTTCGTCGTAAGTTGGCTTCCCTGAAATATGGGTCTTTAATGCTTGATAACGAGTTTTCCAGAGGTAACACTGGGAAGCGAGTTTTACAAAGAGCAGGGCATTTAACATTATGGTAATGGAAATCTCGCCAAATTGGCGATATAGAGCCAAGTTGGCGACGGTTTTGGCAACTAATTTTTGTCGCCAAATTTGGCAAGAAATCGTCAATTGTCACCAAACTTGGCGACCATTTGGCGACATTTTCGGTCCCCATGTACATGTATAGGACTTTTCGACTACGATCTGGAAAGTTCTCCAAATGTCTATCTCTGGAAGATTCACGAAGGCTCGCCTCTCTTCTATAAGACCGGCCGTGAGTGCAGTTGGTTGGTTAGTGAGTTAGTTGACTGGAATTACTGAGTTGAGATACTGAGTGTCAGTGAGCATTCAGAGTAGTTCTAAAGCGAACTGTATTGCATTGTCTTTTGCAGTGATTTTAGCAGTTGTGTTGTCAAGTTTTTAACTGTTGTTTTGTGTTCTATTGTTGTGAAAAGAGCTGTATTGAGTCTACTAGAACGAGAAGTTCTGGAGTTGTAAGAGGATCTGCGAAGAGTTGTATCGGAATAAATTTCTGCAAGTTTTGATCTGCTTTGGCTTCAAATCTTTCGAACCCATCCACGCAACAGTATTGTTTTAATAAATAAATAATAATACAATTTTTAATCAGAATAAATAAAAGATATTTGAAAGACGTTCCCGTTCATTTATAATAAATAAATTTTGAAAAGTAGTTTGTCGCACATTTTGCTGATAGAAATGTTTTTGATATCGGCGTTGTGTCAATGAATAGAAAAATTTAAAATGCATATAAAGGATATTTAAAAAAAAAAAAAAAACTCTGTTTTTACGGGTTATATTATTTTTACTTGAAACGGTGCCACTAAATAAATGCTTCTGTTGTCTATTTGTTGTTCCGAACTGCGAGTATGGTGCTTGAAAGAGAAAACTACTGCTTGAGAGGGGATTTTAATGCACTTTCAAACAGTCAAAACTTTCAGGTAAGATCTTCCGAAATATCATCTTTTGCGTTTAAATGACGTAACAAAATCAAAATGTAATTAAATAAAATTTTATCTGTCGCTACTATTTATACCGCCTTTGAATGAACTTGATTTCCATAAACCATTGATGTATATTTAATCTTAAAAGTCAGTGGTAGAAGTGGGAAAAGAAAAGTGGGGGGGGGGATGCCGAAAAGTTGGCGACAAGTGAATCCCCTCCCCCCCCCCCCCCAACTATAAATGTTAATATTATTTTTATTATAAGATACGAAATTATAACTATACTAAACTTCAACTTAACTAGACATCACTTAGACGGTAGATCGTCACAGTGCTCATAGGTATTTAATCCATTTTGGCGGAGTGAAGACATAATTCTCGCCAAACCTTTCAGCCTTTTGTTCTCTATAGGGTTGTGGTTTGGCGAACTTTATACTTTCACGCCGCCAAAATGGATTAAATACCTATGAGCACTGTGACGATCTACCGTCTAAGTGATGTCTAGTTAAGTTGAAGTTTAGTATAGTAAAGAAATAATTTATACTTCTTAACACTAATTTTGAACAAAAAGGTATAAAATGTATTGTTATTTTAACGAATATTCTGTGATTTTGTTTTTTTTTACTTGTAAGTAAGGAACTAAATAAAGTAATAATTCAACATTATATACATAACTGGTTATTTAGATTTAAAGAGAGCTTCCAAATGGGCATATTTTCATGAAATAAAATTAATAGAGGACTCTAAAAAATTTTTTTTTTTTTTTTTTTTTTTTTTTTTTTTTTAAATAGCTTGTCTTTATATGAAACAAGAATAGAAATTTAACTTAAAAGAAAGATCCTCTGAAGTTAAAAGTTGACCAAGTGTAACAGTATTTTGTAATAAAACTATTATCTTTATACAAAGTAGTATAATACAATTTTATACAGTTTGATATATACATACACTATAAATAGTTTTTTTTCTTCTTGCATTTGAAAACTTTAAATAACTTTTTTTTTTCAACGTTAAAGGTTAATGTTATTTTTCTTTAGTAGTTTTTAGACGGATTGAGAATTTTAAAAAGTGGGGGGATGGATTTCAGTGTTTTTAAAAGTAGACAGACGCAAAGGTTGGTTGTCTTCAGATTATCTGGCGCCGTCAGCAACACGAGGGCTATAATGCACCGAAACATTCGTCATTAGACAAGCCAACATACATTTACAAACACCCATGCCTAACACGGGACTCGGAACCCGCAACCTCGCGGTCTAGAAGCTAGCACGCTAACCACTATACCGTTTGGTCGGCAAGAGACGCAAGGGAATTTTTTTGAAAAGTGGGGAGACGCATCACCCCACCGTCTATACCCACACTTCTAGCACTGTTAAAAGTTATAAAATAAGTAAATATTCATAATACGATAATACATAAATTTAACTGAATCTATTTTCTAGATTCCACGTAATCTATAAAATTAAAGTAATGTGAAATTTTAAGCAGTTTTTAATAACTCTGAAAGTAAGTAATAGCACAAAGATAGTTAATTACAGGTCTGTGATATATCGATACGACGATATCTTTATTGATATTTCTAAAAAAATATCGATAAATGTCACCGATATATCGATATTTTCAAACATTTTTAGTTTTTTGATGATCGTTTTGTAGTTCCATGTGTTTTTTCGATTTTATTTATTCCCTTTTCAAAAACTTCAAAACTAATGTTTGAACTTGGCTGAGAGACAGTAAAATGGCCCCAATATTCAATATTTTCCATACACTAAAAACTATTGAAAATTATCTAAATTTTTCTTAAAATCACTGCACCAATTAAGCAAAAACTTTTTTTTTTTTTTTTTTTTTTTGTAATAGATCCATTTCAGTTGAAAAAGTAGTCACCTTACAAAAAAGCAATCATGAAAAGTAGAAATTTGCCCCGAAAAACTTTGTTTCTGTCAAAATTGAAAATCAAATAAAAAAAAATCATGTATCGATATTTTATCGATATTTTTTTCTTTGCAACGATATAGTATCGATATTTATTTTGATCGATATTTCCGACCTCTATAGGTAATAGTTCTGGTGGGAGTGATTGAGTTGTGAATGTATTGGGCTTTTAAAAAAAAACATCAAAGAGGGGAACTAATTATACTAAAACACTTTTTAAAAAAAATCTGTACCGGACTAGTCCACCTTTTACAGACACTGACCAGCCCAGTGATTTCACCGGACAACCCTATGGTCAGTACTAGTCCACCTTTTACAGACACTGACCAGCCCAGTGATTTCACCGGACAACCCTATGGCCAGTACTAGTCCACCTTTTACAGACACTGACCAGCCCAGTGATTTCACCGGACAACCCTATGGCCAGTACTAGTCCACCTTTTACAGACACTGACCAGCCCAGTGATTTCACCGGACAACCCTATGGCCAGTACTAGTCCACCTTTTACAGACACTGACCAGCCCAGTGATTTCACCGGACAACCCTATGGCCAGTACTAGTCCACCTTTTACAGACACTGACCAGCCCAGTGATTTCACCGGACAACCCTATGGCCAGTACGCCCCTGCTTGAAGCCCTAAGTTGATTGGTTTGAAGTTTTCTGGCGCAAGAGCTATACTGAGCACAAATAACATCGACACAAATTAATTTCGAACTAGTTCAGATGATAAAGAGCGTATTGTTGCGTGGATGGGTTTGAAAGACTTGAAGCCAAAGCAGATCAAAACTTGAAGAAATTTATTCCGAAATAACTCTTCGCAGATTCCCTTACAACTCCAGAACTTTCCGTTCTAATTGACTCAATGCAGCTATTTACAAAACAATGGAGCACAAACAGCAGTTAAAAACTAAATACATACGACTACTAAAATCAAAGCAAAAGACAATGCAATACAGTTCACTTTCGGAACTCTCTGAATGCTAGTTGAGAGACAACTAACTCAGTAACTCAACTAACTCGATCACCCTCTCTCTTGGTCTTATATAGGGAGGCGAATCTTCTAGAGATAGAAATTTGGAGAATTTTCCAGATCACAGTCAAAATGCCTTATACAGGTACATGGGGACAGAAAATGTCGCCAAAACCATCGCCAACTTGGCGAGATTGCCATTAATCATAATGTAAAATTACATTCTCCTTATAAAACTCGTTTTCCAGCATTATCTCTGTAAAACTCGTTTTCAAGCATTAAGAGACGCATTGCAGGAAAGCAAAGTAAAGAACTCTTGCACTGCTTTATGCGAAATGTACTTAAATTTTCCTTTTTACATAATTAATATTACGAAATATTTACAACTATACTAAACTTCAACTTAACTAGAGATCACTTAGACGGTAGATCGACGCAGTGCTCATAGGTATTTAATCCATTTTGGCGGTGTGAAAGCATAATGTTCGCCAAACCACAACCCTATAGAGAACAAAAGGCTATGAGGTTTGGCGAGAATTATGTCTTCACTCCGCCAAAATGGATTAAATACCTATGAGCACTGCGTCGATCTACCGTCCAAGTGATGTCTAGTTAAGTTGAAGTTTGGTATATACAGAAATTCATAGCAGTATAGTACATTTCTTTCCACCTATCACACTTATAAAACTTACTATTGCAATTTAGGGTCTTAGCATAAAGAGCCAATAAATAAATTGTAAATTTCAAATTTGTGGAGAAATTGAAGAAACATTTCGGTTTCAAAAATTCACAATTCAATTTACAGAACAATTTAGGGGTTTTTTTCCTTCGAAATTCGCATTTTACAACCCAAAATACGTTGGCATATCTTTAAACGCGAAATACTTAAAAGATGATTACAAATGTTCTATAAGACTGCTTCATGAACATTCTAAATTGACAGGGATAAAAGTTGATATGATTTAATCTAATCAGTATATCAAAGTATAGCCAACATTGAAAAAGAAAGTTCCAACATTAAGACATTTTTGAGTCATTGATTTTTCAATGGGCCTTGTCAAATAAAACACCAAATCATGCTTTTTACCTAAACTTACCACAGTTAAATAGTAACTACAAGAATTTTTACTTTCAATTACCCATATGTATACATAGGTAATGAAAGTATACTATTCGATCAAAAAAAAATAATATTTTTTTGCATTTCTCTACGATTTGGATCATCCTGATTTCGCAAAAGGGATCTAGAAAAAACATATGTCTGTGTGTATATGGTCAGCATAACACCCGAAGAAATTGACCTACTATGTTCAAATTTGGTGTGCGGGTTGGTGATGGTACAGGGACCTACCAATAAGGTTTTCTTCAAAATCTCGCATGCGCATAAGGTAGCTTCTATTGAAAAAAAATTATGTTTTTCGCAATTGGCTAAAAAACGGTTCCAACGATTTTGTTCAAAATCACTATGATAATGCCACTTAAGGTGTTCTAAACATCTCCACCATCGAAATTCCCGTAAAAATGCTTTAATGGTGTAAAAAGTTGAAAAACGAATGCCTTCAACACAGAGTTCTCTTTCCTTGAGCATACCTCATCAACGATCGTTTTTTCTTTTCTACTCGGTTTTACTTACAAAAAAGGATAATACAAAAATTATCGAAATGTATACCGCCAAAATCATCATTTTGGCAGAGTTTTTTTTTTTTTTTTTTTTTTTTTTTAAAGACCCCATACTAGAATTATCGCAAAAAAATATCACCGAACTGGTTATTTTTGCTAAATGAAAGTTGCAAATTTAAAAACGGTAAATGACACAAATCCACGTCAGTATTATAGTGTAATTGAAAGCTGTGCGATGTTCCACAGCCCAAGTTTTTTTTTTTTAACTTCAGTGCAATATTTCCACTATCCAATATTTCAAATCGGGTAATTAAAAGAAATAGCAGTGCAGGAGGAAGGGTTGGTTAGTTGGTTGTATTCAGATTATCCGGCGTCGTCAGCAACACGAGGGCTATAATGCGTCGAAACATTCGACATGCCAACATACATTTACAAACACCCATGCCTAACACGGGACTCGCAACCTCGCGGTCTAGAAGCTAGCACGCTAACCACTATACCGTTTGGTCGGCGCAGGGGGTAATATAGAAATTCAGTTTCAGCCTTCCCAAGCTTAGTAGTAAAATAACGAGGGCTATAACGCGTCGAAACATTCGACATGCCAACATACATTTACAAACACCCATGCCTAACACGGGACTCGCAACCTCGCGGTCTAAAAGCTAGCACGCTAACCACTATACCGTTTGGTCGGCGCAGGGGGTAATATAGAAATTCAGTTTGAGCCTTCCCAGTAGTAAAATAAAACGTGAGCAAAAAAAAAATTGGTATTAAAAATGTTGAAGTTTTGATTTGTCAAAATACAAATTTCTCGATTTATGATTTGGGCACTAAACTGAAATTGTAAAAAAAAAATTAAAAGTTATCGCACTTTGTATGTATACCAACTTATTTAAATAATAAAAAGGCTTATTTTTTTTATTTTATACATTTTTAAGCGAGAGTTTATTATGCCTGTGAGCGGTTTTCTTGAAATATTTCAATATTTTATCTATATTTCTCAGTATTTTTTGTCCGGTTTTGGATTTGGTATTTTGTACACAAAAACTCCACTCATCTTTCAAAACGCGATTTTATTTAAAAACTACATGCCTCAATCATCTTGTGTCAGTGCTTATACTTAAAAGTTCGTAAAACATATTAAAAGCAAATTTTATTAAAATTCCACAAATTAATTTTTTATAAGTATTAAAAAAAAAATCTTGGTCTAATCATTCTCTTCATAAACTAGTTAATTTTACAGCCCATTTACCGCCTCCTAAGGTCACCGGCCCTACCTACCAGGGTTCCCACTCAAATCACAGAATGAAAATCAATGACTTTTCAATGACTTTTAAGGACCTAATTAATGTTTTTAAGGACCTTAAAAAATTTGTTTTCAGGTGTCATGTCTGTATAAAAAAAATTTATAAAGTATATTCTACCAAAACAGTTACAAGTTGGCGCATGTGTAGTACAAATATGTCAGAAAATTCCGATATAATGAGGGTAAGTGGCGAACAAGCGGGGATAGCAAGTCCGGGTTGCATTTTTGTAAATTTTGAAGTTGGTCAACATACACAAAAATTAAGGACTTTTAAGGACCTCTAAGCATTTTCAAGGACTTTTAAGCACCTCTAAGCACTTTCAAGTACTTTCAATGCCTTGAAAACAGGTTAAAAAATATTAAGCACTTTTAATGAATTGAAATTTTGAAGTTGGTCAACATACACAAAAATTAAGGACTTTGAATGACCTCTAAGCATTTACAAGGACTTTTAAGCACCTCTAAGCATTTTCAAGTACTTTCAATGCCTTGAAAACAGGTTAAAAAATATTAAGCACTTTTAATGAATTGAAATTTTGAAGTTGGTCAACATACACAAAAATTAAGGACTTTGAATGACCTCTAAGCATTTACAAGGACTTTTAAGCACCTCTAAGCATTTTCAAGTACTTTCAATGCCTTGAAAACAGGTTAAAAAATATTAAGCACTTTTAATGAATTGAAATTTTGAAGTTGGTCAACATACACAAAAATTAAGGACTTTGAATGACCTCTAAGCATTTACAAGGACTTTTAAGCACCTCTAAGCATTTTCAAGTACTTTCAATGCCTTGAAAACAGGTTAAAAAATATTAAGCACTTTTAATGAATTGAAATTTTGAAGTTGGTCAACATACACAAAAATTAAGGACTTTTAAGGACCTCTAAGCATTTACAAGGACTTTTAAGCACCTCTAAGCACTTTCAAGTACTTTCAATGCCTTGAAAACAGGTTAAAAAATATTAAGCACTTTTAATGACTTTCAATGACCGCAGGAACCCTGCCTACAGCCATTAGGTGGGCCGAAAAAAATCGAAACTATCTGTATAGGCTCAAAATATGCATTATGTGGTTTTTTTTTGTCCCCTTCTCCCTACTGACATAAATTCTAAGATGCGATATTCCCTGAAATCAAAATGTGTCTCTCGACAACAACCAGCATGACTCACCAGAAAGATTTTGTAATTTTCACTTAATCAACTCTTGTGTTATCCCAAATATAGGTTATGTAAGTGATAAGAGGCGCAAACTCCCGATTTAGACGACCGCTCGATCTGCGCGAGTTCAAATATTTGCTGAATGGGGTTGACAAGTGTTAAATAATCCAAATAGATGATTCCAGATCTTTAACCGATAAGATTTCAAACTTAAGAGGTTGTGGGAAAAAAAAAAGAATAACGACTGCTCACCAGGGCCTGATTTAGAATTTTTTTTACTGTAGGCCCAACATTCAGAGAGGGGCCCCCAATAGCAAATATTTATTTCCTTACATCACAATATTACCAGATCAATCAAGCTACATTCGTTAAGACTAACTTTTTACAATTAAAACTCATAGTTAACTTTCACACGATTTTTTTGTTATAATTAGTATGATCTTGATTTCCTCAAAAGTTTTGAATTAATCAAGACCCCCCCCCCCCCCCATAAACACTGATTTTAAAGCACACTTTCCTGTATTTTAAACTTACATTTTACCACAGGGTCCACAAATTATATAATAATAAACATTACTTAATTTTATAACAATAATTGTAAATAATACAAAGTAACCTTTCCACGATCTCACCAAAAAAAGAGGGCCAAAACTGTCACATTGGTTATGGCTCTTTGAAAATTACAGTTTAGGTGACAGTACAGTTAAGGTGAATATCTCTTTACAAGAAGCAAGAGAAGGTGTACATATGAAGAAGTTGTATATGATTGACTGAACCGGAAAGATTTGCTTAATTAGGTCTTATTAGGTTAATCTATCTAACTTAACTCTCTGTGACTGTAAAAAATATGGAATTTGCGGATGTGTAACTAAAAATTGTTTATTATTTTGTTCAGTACTTCCCATAAAAAGACCATTATATTTAAAATTTTCAGAAAACTTTCAAAATTTGGGAGCCCCTAGGCTCGGGCCTAGTGGGCCTAATGGTAAATCAGGCCCTGCTGCTCACTCGTGTTATACCGGGAGGTTCACAATAAAAAATGGCGGTGTGGAACATCGCACAGCTTTCAATTACACTGTAATACAGACGAGGATTTGTGTTATCTACCGTATTTATATATTTAGCGTTCGTTTCGTAAAAATCGACAGTTTGGCGATATCTTTTGCGATAATTTTTCAATGGGTCTAAAAGAAAGAAAGAAAAAAAACTCCGCCAAAATGGTGATTTTGGCGATATACATTTCGATAATTATTATATTATCCTTTCCTGTAAGTGAAACTGAGCAGAGTAGAAAAAAAGAGCGTTGATGAGGTATGCTCAAGGAAATAGAACTCTGTGTTGAAGACATTCGTTTTTCAACTTTTTACGCCCTTTTAAGCATTTTTACAAGAATTTCGGTGATGGAGATGTTTAGAACACCTTAAGAGGCATTACCACTGCGATTTTGGACAAAATCGTTTGAGCCGTTTTTTAGCAATTACTGAAAACATGATTGTTTTCAATAGCAGCTACCCTTATGCGCATGCGCAATTTTGACGAAAACCTTGAAGGTAGGACCTTTTACCATCACCAACCCGCACACCAAATTTGAACATCGTAGGTCAATTTGTTCGGGAGTTATGCTGACCACAGACAGACATTTTTTCTACATCACTTTTTTGAAATCAGGATATCCCAAAACGTGGAGAAATGCAAAAAAATCGAGAGAGAAAAAATTATACTTATTATTTTTTTTATTTTTTTTATTTTTTTTACCGAATACTATACTTTCATTTCTCTCTGTATTACATATGGGTAATTGAAAGTAATAAATAAACAATAAACCCTTATCTTATAAATTGGCACATTCATTTAAATAAACTTTTGAATTTGCAAATGTAAATAAGCATAAAATATCGCAAGCAGTACTGTCCGCATAAAGTGAGTGGAAATTCGTCCGTACACTTTTCAACCGCTACAAGGCGCGCAATGCTCCACCGGCGATTTCATCCAGACGTAGACGGTGTTAAAAAATATTATTGCGGAATCAGTACAGTCAATCAGGGTAACATTGAACCACATTTTCAGTATTTTCTTCTTTCCCACTTATGTTTTAATAATATTTTCTGACCTAATGGCATAAAATGGAAGAATAAACCCTAAATTATATTTTAGTTTACACAAATTAGTAAATGCTGATGATGAAAGCACCAAATAATAGGAAAATAACCCGGTGCAAAGTTACCCTGACATTCAGGGTAATTTTGAACCACTATCAGAAGTTTCATATAAAATAATTTTTTTTATTCAATTTAGGAGTCTAGACTACTTTGAACGAGTAAAATTAAGTTTCTAAGTATTTGAAACATTATCAGCTGCAGTTATCAATACCATAAAGTTTGGATATTTTAATTAACACCACAAAGAATATAATAGGTAGGAACAGTGGATGACGAATCACATGAATATATTGCAAAAAAACCCTATTTATTATTCAGTTCTAACATTCAAATATAGTGAAAAAATAATCTTTAGTTCATTCACTTAAATACAAACTCATTATATCAATTAAAAATTGAGAAGGATAAATAGAAAATAATAAAACTGATAGGCCGCCCTAATGCTATTAGTTAAGTATTATGGTGTTTGTAAGTCACAATGTGGCACAAATATAAATATTCTACTCTTAATGTTAGAAATAGTATGATAATATAAAAACAAAGTTCAAACTTCATAAAATTTCACTTTGGCATTCTTTAGATTAATAGTTTTGCTTCAAAGAAATAATCATTGATCTGGAAAGCTTATTCTCGTGTTCTAGCTGGATTGGTTGGTTTGTGCGCTTAACGACCTATTTTCATGCACAGTAAAGACAAATCAGTACGGGACCTAGAGCTTAACGTGGATTTCGAACCACAACGAACATCCCTGCCTAATCTGGAATTCGAACCCGGCACCTGTGTTCTAGATGGAATAATAATTTCTGGAGATAATTTTTTAAACACGCCCAATTTTTCATACTACAGATCACCATTGATATTGGGCCATTTCCAATATGCACCAGATTTCTTCATGAACCACCAACTATCACATTGTCATTTAAGTCAATTTGGTCTGGGTACATTTCTCCATCGTATTGAATAATTACGTGGTCATAAACTTTGCATATGCCATAACCAAATTCTAAAACACTTGCATGCTCAGTGTATAAAATTCCTACCTCATTGATGTGTTTAACAGCCACCACATGGACAATCTCTGACTTTTTAGTAACATTCTCCACAGCAATTTGTGCAGTATAAACCTCATCATGTGCTTATTGTCCAACTTTCATCTCCTCCGAAAATGACAGTGTTATACATACCTGCAGACAGTTGTACAGTGTCACCTGCATCATCTAGTTCAGGTTGGTTGGTTTATACGCTCAACGACCTACAGCTTAACGTGGATTCCGAATTACAATGAACATCCATGACTCAGCCGGGATTCAAAACCGGAACCTTTGGCATGCGGGGCCAGAGCTCTAACCACACAACCTTTAGGTGGGTTATCTAGTTTAAGACTTTTACTCTTGTTGTCTCCCAGGAATTCATATGGTAGAGGACTTTGGACAATCCCATCATGTCCTTGCTATTCATATTCCTTTACCATTTATTTTTTGTGCATATAGATTTTTTCACTTACTCAACTGAAACGCTTTTTACAACCATTACAGGTCCGCAGATTTTTTTTTTAGTTCTGTGAACGTTTCTAATATAATTAGGTACTTCTTGAATTCACTCTTAACATTTTCATTTTATCGGATATTGCATACAAGAGAAGATTCTGTAAATTAAATTGCATTTGTATGTATATAAATGTATTTAAAAGCAACCAAAAATAAATTAGAATAAAATATGAATTGCATGTGCAGTGTATACATTACACACTGTCATCAGCCTAACTTTGAACCGGCTCAAAGTTACACTGAATATGTGGTAAAATGATAGTGCCTTGGTGTTTTGCTTTTTACCAAATGTTAGTAAATAAATGACCATCAGCTACTAACAATTTCACTTTTTTAGAAAATTATATAGCTGATAAAGTGGTAAGTTGATTCTTACTTGCATAAATTAGTTGATTTACATCAACTTCAAATAAGCATTAAAATGGAACTTGAAAACAGTACTTCAGAAAAACAACTGAATGGCCAAATAAATTATGTACTATTTTGCCAATTCATTTTCTAAACTATAAGGCAAAAAGCCAATTTCACAATCTTGCCAGCAGTTTGCAGCAGTGGATCAAGAGCAGCTGTTTAAAACCAAAAATACTGAAAACTAGGAGGTGGCGCCAAGTTACACCCTATGGCTCAAAGTTACCCTGAATGACTGTATAAGAGAACTTTTGAGAACGTGATCTCGTGTAGCCGTAGTTACGCAAACACATCTCGCTTCACTCTGAAAAGTTCATTGACATATGAGCACCGACACACTTCGCTCATTGGAAGGTTCATTGCTGCGTAAGCATTAACTCGCTTCACTCACTAAAAACTCTTTTAGAGGAGGTCCAAAAACTCAAAATTCTAAAATCTTTATTTTTATAATTATTTTTCAAAAAAAATTTATGCACTACTGTATTTTGCTTTCAATCTCAAAATACTATTTTAAATTTTCAAATTCAAAACAAATATTTTTTTTTTTTTTTTTTTTTTTAAATTAAAAAAGTTTCAAAATTTTGACAGTTCTTAAATTTGATATTTTTAAAAAAAATCCCTTTATTTTTGCATTAAATTATTTATAATTCAAGATTTTTCAATAAAATATTTAGAAAAAATTTTTCAATAAAATATTTTCTTTTTATTAACTGTATTTTGCTTTCAATCTCAAAATACTATTTTAAATTTTCAAATTCAAAACAATTTTTTTTTTTTTTTTTTTTTTTTTAAATTAAAAAAGTTTTAAAATTTTGACAATTCTTAAATTTGATATTTTTAAAAAAAAATCCCTTTATTTTTGCATTAAATTATTTATAATTCAAGATTTTTCAATAAAATATTTAGAAAAAATTTTAAAAATATATTTTGTGCAAAAACTATATAAAACCCATCGTATACTAAAAGTACCAAAAACTTTTTTTGAAAAAGTTAAATCAAAATACACACTTTCTGAAGACAAATTAAAATTATTCATACATTTATGACAAGTAGTTTTTAAGTTATTTCCATTCAAACTCAAAAAAGGTCAAAAGCCATCATTGAGAAAAACGGTTGCAAAGTTTCAAGACAGCACGTCCGCGATACAGTTGTCCCTGTGACCTAAAAACTTAAAATATTTCAAGTTCTACTAATGATAGAAACAAAATTTTTATGTCATGTTATTTAGAAATATTTTTATTATTTAACAGGGTTTCTGCCAAAATAAAATGCTGCAAATCCATGACTTTCCAAGACCAAAGCAAAAAAAAAATTCCATGACTCAAGAAATCTCGCATCACAAAAAGAAAACCCCTAAGACGAATCATATTATAAAATGATTTCTATAAAGTTTTATTTAATAATAAGCAAAAAATCCTTGTTTCTGTTACAAAGATCCTCTGAAAACAAAAGAAAAAGGGAGAAACAATTTTCTATTCCTTGAATAGCTAATTAATCTTGAACACAAATTTTAAGACCAACAACAGGCTCAAGGCCCAACAGGGTTGGTCGATGTTTTGACGTTGGTTAGATGTTTTGAACCTCCGTCAATTGATTGGAAAAGAAAATGAATTTGCTAGATTTTTAAATGCAAAAGTTTTTTAAAAAATTCAATTTTTTCTGCTTTCAATGTTAAAAAAATTCTATAAAAAAAATTATATATTCTAGAAACTAGATGGAAGTTCGTAACATTAGGAATGATATTACGAACTATTATCAACCATAATATTGTTGCGTGGGACGGGTTCGAAAGATTTAACGCCAAAGCAGATCAAAACCTTGCAGAAATTTATTCCAAAATAACTCTTCGTAGTTCTCTTACAGCTCCAGAACTTCTCGTTCTAGTAGACACAATACAGCTCTTTTTCACCTCAATAGAGCACAAAACAGCAGTTAAAAATCTTGACAAACAACTGCTAAATCGCCGCAAAAGACAATGCAAAAATAGTTTGCTTTAGAATGCTCAGTATCTCTTGTCAACTAACTCAGTGACTCAAAATTCAAGAACTAACTCAAGTCAGGAATACAGCTCTCACAATGAACGTTGAGAGACAACTAACTCAGTGATTCAAAATCAACTAACTACTAACCAACTCAGGTCGCGCTTATATAGAAGTGGCTGCGAACATACATGAACCTTCCAGAGATGGACATTTGGAGAACTTTCCAGACAGTAGGCGAAAAATCTTATACATGTACATACATGGGATACATGTACCGAAAATGTCGCCAAATGGTCGCCAAGTTTGGCGACATTTGGCGATTTCTCGCCAAATTTGGAGACAAAAATTAGTCGCCAAAACCATCGCCAACTTGGCTCTATCTCGCCAACTTGGCGAGATTCCCATTACCATAATGTTAAATGCCCTACCCCTTGAAACTCGCTTCCCAGAGTTACCTCTGTAAAACCCGTTATCAAGCGTTGATATCCTCACTGCAGGGAAACAAACCATTGCATTGCCTTATGCGAAATGTACAGAAATTTATCTATTTACAAAAGTAGCACTACGAAATATTTACAAATATACAAAAATTCGTAACAATATCTTTAATTGGCCCCAAAAAACTTGAGTAATCACTGTTTAAAAATATGCTAATTAAATCGAGTTTAATGTTAATTAATTTTTGAAACGAATCTGAATTTTTTTTTCATTTAAACATCATTACTAATTATGTATTTAAAGTGCAAAAAAAAAAAAAAAATCCGATTTTTAAAATGATAATTTAACAAACAAAAAAATGTCAAGTGTGATTGTACATTGTATGCGATTGTAGAAAGTGTGTGTTTTTTAGGAAGGATTGAGAAGTAGAGACATTTCTCTACAAACGGTATAATTAATGTAGAAAGTGAAGAATGACTGGTGAGCATGTGACTTGATTACGTCACGGGTTATTTAACGGTTATCGGGAGGGAATGGGACGCATTAATATGTAATCCAAGGTCAGTTGCTTTCGAGTGCTGATGGATTTCTGTGAAAGCGACTGGCTTTCACGTGATCCAAGTAAGTGGAGAATAACTAAAATTGTAGCCTGAATAAATTGAGTAAGGCATCCGACGGCATATTATGATAGAAGTGTCTGCGAATTCGAAATAAATTGCTAGGTTATGCAGTTTGGCAAAACATCTTGTCCTTAAAGAAAAGGAGTTACCAATTCTTCTTAAATAATAGCTATTTTCACTCGTTTTTAAAAAATACGGGAATTGTCCATTATATTGGTTGACGAAAAAAATTAAATTCGGAAACGACAGAAAACGGCATATTTTGAGACCCTCTCTGTCACTCACTGATCATCAATATACTAAGGTACTTCTAGTAGAGCTAGAACCATGAAATTTGGTATGTTTGTAAGGTTTAACAGGTATACAAAGGTAAAAAATCTCAAAATCGAGATTTTCTCCTCCGAATCGTCTAAAGAGCGCAATGTTCCAAAAATAATATGAATCTTAATTCTAATATATTTCTATTGGGACCAGAATTAAAAAACTTAGAATGCTAGTAGCTAGTAGCATATATAAATAGAGGAGAAACTCCCAAACACACCGCGAAGGCTCTAAAATCAAGAAATAATAAAAAAAAAGAGGGTACTTACGCCTTGTGCAATCGACTATTGGCGATACTTTTTAACGGCTACGAATTGCCTGTTGTTAATTTTTTTCCCCTACGCCAACTTTTTTGCGTATCTGAATAAACTATTTTGAAGACCTTATTACTAATAAAAATTATTATGTTTTAATTATTTGAATAAAAAAAAAAGAATCAAATATCAATTTTAATTTCATTAAGATAAAAAATTCTTTCTTTTGTTTCAGTTTTCAGAAATGCTATATATTGTTAAATTGATAATAAAAGTACATATTTTGGTGTATCCAACCCGCGAAAAGCTCCAACATAAGTCGTACGACTCGCATCTAAAAGTTAAAGGCGAACGCTGATTTAGAAACTACTTTATCAATTCACCACACTTCAAAATTTTAGAGAAATGTTGTGATACAAGTTAGAGAGAAAATAAATACGAAAAGTGAAAGTATTTGGCTATTTTTTTTTTTTTTTTTTTTTAGTGTTGTTGTTGTTTCTAATCTCCCTTTTGTCTGACGAAGTCAGACAATATCAGTGAAGCCATTGACATTAATGAAGTCTGACACTAGTTGTGGACAGTTATAAATGTCCTCCCAGTCCAGTCCAAGGCAGTCCAAAATGTGCTGAGGTGATGCCTGTTCTTTTTGGCATTTAGGGCAAAGAGGAAATTTTTTGCTTCCCCCAGAATATGTGAGGCCTTTAAGGTGACCACTAGCAAGTCGGGACAGACGGGTATTGGTGTGCCTATCACAAGGAAGAGATAGGGAGTGTCCTGGCTTTTTGGCTTTATACCATTCGTGAGACGGAGGTATATGCCGCTTTATTTTGAGCTATTTTCTTTGAGTATATCTCTTGATATGTGAGTTCTTGAGTAGAGAGGACAGGGTGTTCTAGTCCCACCTTATTAGCAAGAGTGTCAGCCAATTCATTTCCGTGGATGTCAACATGTGACGGGATCCACTGAAAGTGCACTTTGTGCAGTCGGGATATGCTCTTGACTTAGCGTATTATGGATAGACTGGTTTTGTCTCCCACGAGGGCCCAGTTTTTAAGGTGTTGAATGGAACTTCGGCTATCGGATTTTTTTAGTATGGTAAATTATGCAAAATATTAGGAAATTGCATTTTATAATTAAACTAGGAGTGTGAAACATCGCACAACTTTCAATTACACTATAATACTGACGTGGATATGTGTCATCTACCGTATTTATATTTTTATCAATCATTTAGTAAAAATTGACAGTTTGTTGAAATTTTTTGCGATAATTCTTGTATGGGATTTAGAAAAAAAAAAGAAAAAAAACCTCCGCAAAAATAAAAAATTTGGCGTAAGTTGCCTGTAAGTGAAACTGAACAGAGAAGAAAAAACGATCGTTGATGAGATATGCTCAAGGAAAGAGAACTCTGTGTTTAGGGCATTCGTTTTTCAACTTTTTACGCCATTAAAGCATTTTTACGGGAATTTCGGTGGTGGGGATGTTTAGAACACATTAAGAGGCATTACCACAACAATTTTGAACAAAATCGAAAGAGCCGTTTTTTAGCTATTACTAAAAAGCATGATTTTTTTCAATCGCAGCTACACTTTACACATGCGCGATTTTGACGAAAAAATGTCTATCGGTGTGTGTAAGTGCGTACGTGTGTATGTGGTCAGCATAACTCCCGAACAAAATTCAAATTTAGAGTGCGAATTGGTGGTAGGCATGAGACCTACCGTTAAGGTTTTCGTCAAAATCGCACATGCGCGTAAGGTAGCTGCCATTGAAAAAATCATGTTTTTCAGTAATTACTAAAATACGGCTCTAACGATTTCGTTCAAAATCGCTATGGTAATGCCTCTTAAGGTGTTCTAAAGATCCCCACCTCCGAAATTCCCATAAAAGTGCTTTAATGGCGCAAAAAGTTGAAAAACGAATGCATTTAACACAGAGTTCTCTTTCCTTGAGCATATCTCATCAACAATCGGTTTTTTTTTTCTCTCTGCTCTGTTTCACTTACAAGAAAGGATAATATAAGAATTATCGATAAGCATATCACCAAAATTCCCATTTTTTCGATTTTTTTTTCTTTCTTAAAAGACCCATATAAGAATTAACTAGCAATTTTTTCTGAGCGAACTGATGAAAATATAAAAATGATAAATTACACAAATCTACATCAGCGATATAGTGTAATTGAAAGTTGTGCGATGTTCCACACCCCTAGTTTGAAATCAGGATATTCCAAAACGTGGAGAAATGCAAAAAAAAAAAAAATCGAAATTTATTTTTGACCGAATAATATACTTTCATTACCCTATGTATTTACCCATGGGTAATTGAAAGTAAAAAAATCGGGTGCTACAGTTGGGGGGACGCCATGATCGAGAAACTTGCATACCGGTAAAAAAAAATTTTTTTTTAGCTCTATAACCCTGAGAAAGACTGACCTCAATTACATATTAAAAAAATCACGAGGTTTTTAGTAGTTCATCCATTACTACTTCCTAGAACTATCTACGCCATTATCAGTGAGGAGAGGAATATCTGCCCGTACCTCAATAAGTGATAAGGAGAAGAAAACTTAAAACGGACGTCGAGCCGACACGTCATAACACTTCCCCTCTTCCCACACACCTTACCTCATACAACTCGTCGTCGTCATCGTCCGTTCCGTCGTCCTGTTGGGCCAACAACCGAATCGTCGTCGTTCCCGGCATTTCGAACGGCTCCCACATACTCGGACATTTCCAGCCAAAAAAAAATAAAAAAATAAAAGTAGCTATAAATTTGAAATTGTTTCCAGCAGACGATTAGAAACAGCTGAGTTCACTAGGAAAGTACGCGTGTCCGAAGACGCCACCTGACGGACAGTAGTAGCAATAGTGTTACGAATTTCCTCAATCTGTTTCTGTCACTGAGTTGAGTGCGACAATATGTGGAACCACATCGCGTTAGGGAAAACGAACAGTTCTTCTGGGAAAGCTTTCTTTTTTTTTTCATTTCCTTTTGCTTTTCTTCTTTCAGGTAGAATGCAGTTGGGCGTCAAAAATTATCAATAGTATGTGGTAAGGAGACTGGTGTGTGTAGTAGAGGTCGGCGATGTATCGATACGACGATATTTTTATCGATATTTAATTTTAAAAAAATCGATATTAAAAATATCGATACAAGTCACCGATATATCGATATTTTCAAACATTTTTAGTTTTTTGATTATCGTTTTGTAGTTGCATGTGTTTTTTAGATTTTCTTTATTCCCTGTTCAAAAACTTCAAAACTAAAGTTTGAACTTTAGTTACAATTGCAGTTAAAATGGTACCCTAACCAAAAAGAAAACATAATGTAATGGAAAGATAAGATCATTTATTAGTAGTCATTAACACAGCGCCATTTTTGTTGCCAACGTGTGCATGGAATTTGCATCTAATTTTAAATATTAAAAACATCTCTATCAGCAAAATATGCGGTAAACTACTTTTTAAAATTTCTTCTTTAACAATAAATGGGAATTTATGCATTGACATCTAAATGTATTTTATCTATTCTGAATAATAATATAATTTGTTTATTAAAAAAAAAAATATTTATCAAAACAATTTTTATAATTTATCAATTAAAACAACTTTTATAATTTATTTATTAAAACAATTTTTATAATTTATTAATTTAAGCAATTTTTATAATTTATTTATTAAAACAATTTAGGCATGAATTCATGAAAAGTAGAAATTTGCCCCGAAAAACTTCGTTTCTGGCAAAATTGAAAATAAAATATTAAAAAAAAAAATCATGTATCGATATATATCGATATTTTATCGATATTTTTTCCTATGCAACGATATAGTATCAATATTTATTTTGATCGATATTTCTGACCTCTAGTGTGTAGGTGTCAAAATGCAAAACTTTGTTGATATTTTCCTTCAAGATTGCTACAAATTACAGGGGAGGGGGGGGGGGGAGATTTAAGAGTTATAAGGCAGTCCCCACCCCCACCCACAACTGCCTTATCGCCGCCAATAATGGAATGAGTTGTAACTAGGTAAAGGAAAAGGGAAACATTTAATCGAACGCTATTCTATCAGTTGCAAAAAAAACTCTTCCTCCATTCTTCATTTAATACAAATCACGGTCTTTTAAAGTGTATATATATGCAATTGAGAGAATTTTCTTTAATTTTTGTGTTAGAATTTCAAACTTTTTGGCAGTATATCAGAATTGAAAATTATACTTTTTTTATAAATAAACTTTTTTTCCGTTAATTTTTTAATTATCTAACTGCATTTAAAATGACCAATTAGAACGTTATGCGAACGGACGTAAATTAACTTGTAATTAACTTAGAGTTATGATTTTTATTGCAAATAAAAGATATTATATTGATGCATTTTCCATACAGAAATGTGAATTTAGCTACAGTATTTATTTAATTATAAGTTTTTAAATAAAGAGTTTGAAAAAATACATTGTTTTTAACAAATAATTAAGCTTAAAATATAAATAAAAAATGTGTTTATAACAATATATATTAAATTTTTTACAGAAACATATTCACAACTATTGTTTACGAAACATGATTTGAATTTTGTAAATCGGACCATTTATAATGAAGTTATGTCCGTTTGCGTAAAGTCATATAACACCAAAATGTCGTTCTTCAAAAAACGCGTTTAAAGTTTACTACACTAATTAATGTGACTCAAAACAGATTCACAAAACCACTGTAATTTAAAAAGTAATTTAAGTCTCAGAAAGAAAATGATATAATTTTAAAGGTAATGAAGTCGGGAATATTTTGAAACAAAAACGCATACTTTAGTCAAATTTCACAATTCCTACTGTATATGTATACCTTAAACATTTGGGATATAGAACATAGTACAACTTTTAATTACATTTAAAACTGCTCACTGCATTTAAATTTGCCATGAATTGGCGTATAATTACCGTTTTTGTTCTCATGTGTTCTTTATTTAAAAAAAATAACCAATTTGATGATAATCATCACATTAGCAAATAATAATAATAAAACGGTGAAATATTTTTTGGTAAATATTACATTATCCTTTCTTGTAAGTGAAACAGAGGAGAAGCAGTCGATGATGGGCGATGTTCAAGGGAGAAAACTCTGTGTTAGGGATATTCGTTTTTAAAATTTTTACGCCTTTATAGCATTTCTATGGCAATTTCGGAGATGGGAAGGTAAAGAGTACTTTTAATGGCATTATTACCACAGCGATTTTGTCAAAATCGTTAGAGCTGTTTGTTAGCAACTGTTGAACAACACAAATTGCATTTTAACAGAAATCTTAATGACAGGTCCAATAGCCACCACTGTATACAGAACCAGGAAATTTTGTATGTTTGTAATGTTTAACATGTATACTGTTACGAATTTTTGTATACTTGTAAATATTTCGTAGTGTTAATTTTGTAAATAGGAACATTTATGTACATTTTGCATAAGACAGTGCAATAGTTCGTCTTAAGTTGGCTTCTCTGCATTGTGTCTATTAATGCTTGATAACGAGTTTTACAGAGATAACGCTGGGAAGCTAGTTTTACAAGGAGCAGGGCATTTAACATTATAGTAATGGCAATCTCGCCAAATTGGCGTGATAGAGCGGCGACGGTTTTGGCGACTAATTTTTGTCGCCAAATTTGGCGAGAAATCGCCAAATGTCGCCTAACTTGGCGACATTTTCGGTCCCCATGTACATGTATAGGACTTTTCGACTACGATCTGGAAAGCTCTCCAAATGTTAGTTGACTGAGTTGAGTTAGTGAGTTGACTGGAATTACTGTATTGAGATACTGAGTCTCAGTGAGCATTCAGAGAGTTCCGAAAGCGAACTGTATTGCAGTGATTTTAGCAGTTGTGTTGTCAAGTTTGTAACTGCTGTTTTTTGCTATATTGTTGTGAAAAGATCTGTATTGTGTCTACTAGAACGAGAAGTTCTGGAGTTGTAAAGGAATCTGTGAAGAGTGATATTGGAATAAATATCTGTAAGTTTTGATCTGCTTTGGCTTCAAATCTTTCGAACCCGTCCACGCAACAATACAAAGGGAAAAAAACTCAAGATCAAGACTTTCTTCTACGAATCCTCTGAAGGGGACAATGTTCGACAATATATATATAAGAATTCTAATATATTTCTATTGAGACCAGAATTATAAAACTTAGAATACTAGTAGGTAGTAGCATTTATAAATAGAGGAAAAACTCGCCATACACCACAAAACCTCTAAAATCAAGAAATATAATAATAATAAAAAAGGGTACTTACGCCTTATACATTATACAATCGGCCATTGGCGATACCTTTTATCGGCTATCAAATGATCGCCAATTGTTAATTTTTTTCCTATTGCCAACTTTTTTTGTATATCTGAGATTTAAGGTATACATATACGTTGGGAATCGCAAAAATTGACCCAAACAGGCATTTTTGTTTTTTCATTCTACAATGTTCTCCAATTCATTATCTTTAAAATGATACCAATAACTTTCATATAGTTAAAATACTTTTTTAATTACACGCAATTTCGTAAAAGTCGACGTTTAAAACATATTGGAAAAAAGAAAATGTCGAAAAATTTGAACTCAATTTCTGGAGAACTGCTTTTCATTGTTGAGTGAATGTACTCCAACGGTGATATCTTAAGAGTTAATTAACTGATTTTTAAAATTTGAACTGTATAATTTAGATAACATTTCAGAGAACGGGCTCTACCTGTTTACAAAAATTTTGGTAAAAAATAGATTTTTTTATGTATTTTAGAATATTTTTATTTTTGGAAATTTTTAATTTTTTCTAGTACATTTCATGTTAAATGTTAAAATTTAAAAAAATATTTAAGTTATGCATTATATTTTGCTTGGGCCCGTCTATCAATACCTTATCTTTAATTTCAAGTAAGAAACTTGTTTCAAAATTAATTAGGTATTATTTTATCATCTTTGCAATTAGGCCTTTATTAGTGAATTAAAATTCAATTAATTAAATAAATATTTTATATTTTTACTTTTTGTTACTGCAAATATATTACATTTTTTGCTCTTGTAATTCTCACAAAAATTTGACACGCTGGCATAAGAAATAAAAAAAAAAAAAAATCCAAAGTATATGCGTATACCTTAACATAGTTTTAGGTTATCATCATTCGTATAAAAAGCATAAATGCTTCAGAACTGTTGTCAGGTAAATTGAACTTTCATAGAAAAATCCTGGTAATTGGACTTTTTTAAGAATATTTTATTTTTTTTCTAAAACTTTCTTAAAACCAAATAATAACTTAAATAAAAAGAATAAAGTAGTTCCCTAATCCTAAAATTGTCGTAGTTGAACCACAAAAAGTTCGTCAATAGTCAACTTTATAATAAGTAAGTACCCCCACCCAAAAAAAAAAAGATGCATACTTTAACCCTTTTAACCCAGGAAGTTTCCTTGCATTGTTTAAAAATTATGGAAACTAAATATTTTTAAGCTAGGTATCGGTATACAAATGAAATGAAATCTCAACAAACACTTATCTGTAAAAAAGCGCCATGTTATTCATGCAATAGTGGTATGGCTAGTGATGAAAAAAAAGTGGAAGGACGACCAAAATTTGGTGAGTGCACCAAAGTGCACCCCCTCCCCTTCTCCCATCTTCAACGATAAATTTTATAATAAAAATAACAACTTATAATAAAAATATTAACTAGTAAAGAAATAATTTATACTTCAAACATTAACATTAAACAAAGGTCTAAAATTTATTGCTATTTTACTGAAAATTTGGCGACTTAAGGGGGTGCGGTACCGAAAATAAAAAAAACTTTATTTATGTACATTTTTACGTCAAAAATTTATTTTATGTATGAGGTACTATTTATATATTTTTGAGAAATTTTTTTTTTTAAATATTGTGTTTTGTTATTTAAAAAAAATTTAAAAACCAAGAAAAATCCATAATAATTGATGTTTGCGTATTTTGATATAAGTCAAGAAAAAATAAAAAAAATTTCAAAGTGAAAGCTTTCTGTAATACATAATTATATAAAGAAAATTTTGTCGTCACAGAATTTTGATAGGTGAACTAAAAAAAATTAAAAAAATTCTCAAAGTTAAAATATTGAAATTTTTGCTTTTTTTTATGTTATCTTTTACTCTAAAAATTATATTTTAAAACAGAATTAAAAAAATAAAATTCTGCGAAGACAAAATATTTAAAACTATATAAATTAAATGCTCCAAAAATTTGAATAGCCAATTGCTAATGGTTCTGGAGATATATCGATTTGAATATGCAACATCTGTGAAAAACACTAGTGCTCGAAAAACGCACTTGAAGCAGACGCTTCAAGGTGTTACGCCCATTAGTGATGTTTAAATAACAGGTAATTTTGTGGCGTTCTAATCACCGGAGGAATAAGATAAAAACATCATTCTCTTCAGGAATGTATCAACGATATTTTTAAATCAGAAAAAAAAATTGGGATTTTTAAAGAAATTTCGGTACTGGACCCCCTTAATTTTTTTACTTGAAAATTAGAGATAAAGTTAAGTAATAATTCAATGTTATATACATAACAGTTTATTTAGATTTAAATAATACTTATAAATGTGCATACTTTCATGAAATTAAATTAATAGAGATTTCTAAAAAAAAAAATTTTAAAAAATGTCCTTATTATAAAACAAGAATAGAAATTCAACCTAAAAGAAAGTTTCTCCAAAGTTAAAAGTTGACTAAGTGTAACTGTGCTGGTAGTAAAAATACTTACATCTTTATACAAAGTAGTACAATACATTGGTATAATATGATATTTACACCATAAATAGTTTTAAAGTTTTCAAATGTAAAAACAAATAACTTTTTCTCAGTGTCACTACATTTAAAGGTTATTGTTATTTTTCATTAGTAGTTTTTAGGCGGATTGAATGCTTTTAAAAGTGGGGGGATGGATTTCAGTGGTTTTAGAAGTGGGGAGACGCATGGGTATTTTCTTGAAAAGTGGGGTGACGCGTCACTACCCACACTTCTACCACTGGCTATGGCAGTGAAAAGTATTGAAATCTAAAGTATTAGTGCCAAGTTTAACGTTTAATGTAAATTAATGGGCGATGAAAATTAGTAACAAGATTTTCTTCTCCGAGTCAAAATTTCCTTTCTTAGGTTTCAATATCCAGTCAAAAAAACATTTTTTAATTCGTGTCTTTTCCTTGACCTTGTATGAGACGATAATTAAGTTCCAGAAAGAAACAAAGATAATATTTCAAAAGAAAAATCCGACTAAAACCGGTGCTGAACTTATAAAAATAGCCAAGATGGCGACGTACTACTTAACAAGGTCAAATCGCCAGACGATCGACATTTTTACTCCTTTTCGGTTATTAGATAACAAAATTCTGATCAAGTGTCGAACAATCGAATGTTCTACAGTTGCCAGGTGGGACATTTTTAAAGGGAAAATGCAAAGCGATAGGGATATAATTCAGAAATACGCTTTTTTTTTCCCTTTTTTTTCCCTTTTTTTTTTCTTCTGATAACTTCTTTTGAGAACATTGAGCTTTAACTTGTTGATTTTTTTCAAGTCTGTGCTAACTTGTTTAAATATTTAATTTTTACTTTCAATTTCTCATATGTATACATAGGGTAATGAAAGTACAGTAGAATCTCGATTAACGGACCAAAGGTAGGTCGGTTAAACGAAAATTCCGGATAAAAGAGAGTTGTAAAAAACAATAAAAAGTAAATGATTTTCGTTTATTGAATACAGGATTTTTAATGTTTTTTTACGACATAAAATTTGGAAATTAGTTTTTGTTGCAATTATCTTGATAATCTTTGTTTCGCTGCTCTATTCCGGAGTCTTTTTTGAAGGCAATAGTTCAGTTTGATCTGCATCCGAAGGTCGCTCTAACGACGTCAGTTCTTTAGAAAAACAGTCAAAAGCCTCACCATTACCTATGTAACTTTAGAGCGAGGGAAAAGATTACGGTTTAAAAAGGAACAAATGATTTATTACTCATTTGGGAGATTTTTGATGTCGACTAAATGATTGCCGGTTAACATAGAGTGCCGGATAAAGGAGGGACGGTTAATCGAGGTTCTACTGTATAGCATTCGATTAAAAAAAATCAATTTCTTTGCATTTCTCCACGTTTTGGAACATCCTGATTTCAAAAATGTTATCTAGAAAAAATATATATTTGTGTGTCCTTGGTCAGCATAACTTTCGAATTAATTGACCTACGATTTTCAAATTTGGTGTGAGGGTTGGTGGTGGCCATGGGACCTACCATTAATGTTCTTGTCAAAATCGCGCATGCGCATAAGGTGGCTGCCATTGAAAAAATCCATGTTTTTCAGCTAAAAAACGGCTCTAATGATTTTGATCAAAATCTCTGTGGTAATGCCTCTAAGGTGTTCTAAACATCCCCACCCCCCAAATTCCCGTAAAAATGTTTTAAACAGAGTAAAAATTTGAAAAGCCTTCAACACGGAGTTCTCTTACCTTTTACCTCATCAACGATCGTTTCTTCTTCTCTTCTCAATTTCACTTATAATAAAGGATAGTGTAAGAATTATCGAAAAGTATATCGGCAAAATCACCAATTTAAAGGGCTTTAAAAAAAAAAAGAAAAAAAGACCCACGTTATCGCAAAAAATATCGGCAAACTGACCATTTTTCCTAAATGAATGATGAAAATTTAAAAGCTGTAACTAACACGAATCCATTTCAGTATTATAGTGTAATTGAAAGTTGTGCGATGTTCCACACCCCTAGTTTCTTGGAGAAATAAGTTTGTGCTACCATACAGCAATTGATGAACGATCTTCAATGGACTTCCAAGTCCGAAGGGGTTTCAAAATAGCAAAATCAATAATACATTACCATAAAAAAAAAACACGACGGAGCTAGTAATAAATCCCATCAGTAAATAATGGGTTCAGAGGAATAGTCCGAGAGGCGACTGCAAGTTTTGGACCCCATCGAATATCATTCCGAATTTTTTATAGAAATTGGAGAAATTTAGTAGATTAGGAATCCACTGGTCTGCCGTGGCAAAAATGGCCCTGATTAATAATTGACTTGAAATGAGTTGAACTAAAATCCGATTGCCAAATATGTCATAACTTGCCAAAAATAGAACAAACTTTTTCTTCTGGTAACCCACTGCATTTTGATTTTCAATGAGAAAAAGCGCAAACGATTTCTGATCTTTGGCTCGGAAAACTTATATCTTTTAAAAGTAAGCCACATTGGCTACATCAGTTACGTCATAAGTGACGTAATATTTTTTGCCAACTTGGCTCCCTTTTAATAGATGCAAGTAGACAGTTGCCAGATATCTAAATTGTCTGCAACAATCTTAATTGAAAATTAAAGGATGAGGGTTACCAAATAAAAAATTAAAAAATGCTCCTTATTTGGCAAGTTATGGAGCATTTGGCAATTGGATTTAGTTCAACTTATTAAAAGTCGATTTTTGACCAGTTTCGGCCATTTTTGCCACGGCAGACCAGTGGATTCATAATCTATTCACTTTTCTCTATGATTCAGAATGATGTTCGATGAGGTCCAAAAATTGCAGTTGCCTCTCAGTCTAGAAGTTCTAGTAAGGATCCTTCCCTATACTTGCTGTGTTACAATCTTCCAGCCTAGTGCATTTAGAAACTACTCAATATCAATCCTTGACGTTAGGTGAGTAGGTACGATCACCTAATGTCGAGGATTGACTTAAATTGTTTTCATCTGATGTCTATCTCTCATACATGAAAATTAAAATAGCAAAAGGCAAAACCAGGTGTATATGCATTAGAGTAAGGATTTAAAATACAAAATAAAATATATTCGACACTATTTTCGAGTTTTTAATTTGTGTCATTTCATTAAAGTGATAATTTTCATACCTTCTTTCCAAATGCCAAGGTGGTTAAAGAAAGTAGTTTCTAAATGCATTAGGCTAGAAGATTGTAACATAGAGAATATAGGAAATGATCCTTACTAGGTCTTTCTCATAGGACGATATTTCTTTGATATACAAATTCTTTCACCAGTTTGTTTAAGAAACTAGGGGTGTGGAACATCGCACAACTTTCAATTACACTATAATACTGACGTGGATTTGTGCCATTTGCCGTTTTTATATTTTCATCATTCATTTAGCAAAAATTGTCAGTGTGGCGATATTTTTTCCGATGATTCTTCTATGGGTCTTTATAAAAAAAAAAAAAAAAAAAAAAAAAAAAAAAAATCCAAAATGATGATTTTGGCGATATACTTATCGATAATTCTTATATTATCCTTTCTTATAAGTGAAACTGAGGAGAAAAGAAAAAACAATCGTTAATGAGGTATGCTCGAGGAAAGAGAGCTCTGTGTTAAACGCATTCGTTTTTCAACTTTTTACGGCATTAAAGCATTTTTACGGGAATTTCGGAGGTGGGGATGTTTAGAACACTTTAAGAGGCATTACCACATCAATTTGAAAAAAAAAATCGATAGAGCCATTTTTTAACAATTACTGAAAAACATGATTTTTTCAATGGCAGCTACCTGCTTATACGCATGCGCGATTTTGGCGAAAACCTTAATGGAAGGTCCTTGTGCCATCACCAACACGCACACCAAATTTGAGCATCGTAGGTCAATTTGTTCGGAAATTATGATGACCACAGACACGTATTCTTTCTAGATCACTTTTTTGAAATCAAGATGTTCCAAAACGTAAAAAAGCGCTTTTTTTGTGTTTTTTTCCCTTTTTTTTTTTCACTACGCTATCTATACCATCGATATAAATAAACAACTGGATAGACTGCTTAACGCTGGGAAAATGAATAAAAAAATACGGATTGGCGAGGATTGAAAATAAAATTTTGCGTTGTACACAGCAGCAATGTCAATAGTAGACCTTAATTAGTAATAATGTGCAAAAATATATATACTCTAGCATTTTACAAGGTTTTTCGCATTGCCCTCCAACTATTAAAGTGAACTGTGATTGGTTAATCTTCCAACCAGCTTCGCAATCCCCGGCGCGTTTTCCTCTTTGCATTGACAATGGAGCAGTCTATCCAGTTGTTTATCTATATCGATGTTATGAACATAGAATAGACGGGACATGTCCTTTACATGAACAGTATACTTTAGAAACAAAACGCATCAACCGTCCTGTCATTCACATTTCACAGACATCCGGTTTTCTTTTGCGTAAGTGCTTCACGAGAACCATACTGCACCGTAAGGCACTAACAAACGCTTCTCAATCGAAAAGAGGTAACACCTTTTTGGTCGTATTTCACGAGTATTACACCTTACTACCGGTTTACTCTGTCTACTTTGAATGCGTGAAAAAACGCTGTTTGATGCAGTTTATATATATATATATATATATATATATATATATATATATATATATATATATATATATATATATATATATATATATATATATATATATATATATATATATATATATATATATATATATATATATATATATATATATATATATATATATATATATATATATATATATATATATATATATATATATATATATATATATATATATATATATATATATTTATTTATTTGAGGACTCCTGTTTACCTGGCATTTTCATACTAAAAAAGTACTTGAAATTGCTTTGATACGAGGAATATTTCTTTTGTATTTTGCAATATCTTTAAGAGCTCGGGTCCATTTTGATGATTCACAATTGGAGCGTTTGACTCCTTTTCAACCACTTAAAGTTGCTTTATCAAGATCGGAATAGTTTACTTTCTATGATTTATTTTGTTGAAATTTGGGCCAAATTTCAGAGTTGTGATTAGATTGGAAGTGAGAAATTACCATCGATATATATAAACAACTGGATAGACTGCTCCATTGTCAATGCAAAGAGAAAAACGCGCCGGGGATTGCGAAGCTGGTGGGAAGATTAACCAATCACAGTTCACTTTTAGAGTTGGATGTTAATGCGAAAAACCTTGTAAAGTGTTAGAGTATATACTTTTTGGCACATTATTACTAATTAAGGTCTACTATTGACATTTCTGCGGTGTACAACCCAAAATTTTATTTTCAATCCTCGGCAATCCGTATTTTTTATCCCACCAACGGCATCTGGCAACGGCTTCATTTTCCCAGCGTTAAGCAGTCTATCCAGTTGTTTATCTATATCGATGGAAATTACACATTTGATCCCTTTTCGACCTGTTAAATTTGGTCGAGCGAGATCGGAATAGCTTACTTTTTAATTTCAATTACCCATATGTATACATAGGGTAATGAAAGTCCTATTCGATCAAAAAAAAAAAAAAAAAAATTTCGTTTTTTTTTTTTTTTTTTGCATTTCTCCACGTTTTGGAACAAACTAATTTCCAAAAAGTGATCTACAAAAAATGCTTGTGTGTGTGTGTGTGTGTGTGTGTGTGTGTGTGTGTGTGTGTGTGTGTGTGTGTGTGTGTGTGTGTGTGTGTGTGTGTGTGTTGTGTGTGTGTGGTCAGCATAACTCTCGAACAAATTGACCTAAGATGTTCAAATTTGGTGTGCGGGTTGGTGATGGCACACGGACCTCCTACCATTAAGGTTTTCGTCAAAATCGAGCATGAGCATAAAGTAGCTGCTATTGAAAAATTCATGTTTTTCAATGATTGCTAAAATACGTCTCGAATGATTTTGTTCAAAATCGTTGTGGTAATGCCTCTTAAGGAGTTCTAAGCGCCCTTCTGAAATTCACGTAAAAATGTTTTAATGGAGTAACAAATTGAAAAACGAATGCCTATAACACAGAGTTCTTCTTTTCTTGAGCATACCTCATCAACGATCATTTTTTCTTCTCTCCCCAGTTTCAGTTATAAGAAAGGATTATATAAGAACTATCGAAAAATATATCGCCAAAATCATCATTTTGGCATTTTTTTTTTAAAAAGACCCATACAATAACTATCGCAAAAAACATCGCCAAACTGGCCACTTTTGCAAAATGAATGATGAAAATACACTGTCTACTAATAAGTATTTGGACACCCATTCAAATGAGGATATCTTCTCAGTGGAGAAGCATAGACACATGAAATTCATATAGCAAAGACATCTTTATGTAACATAACTATAAGTAAAACAACTCAGTCGCAAATTGAAATGCAAAGTGTACAGCGGGGGCATATGCAAAAGAATGGAGTACCATTAGTGTGCAGTTGTACAGATGCATTTACATTAAAAATCCCGCAACTCACGGAGTTGACTTTTAGTGTGAGATATGATCTCCTCGGTCATCAGTGTTTACTTGGCACTGTTTTCTTATACTTAACATGAGTTTCTTGATGAATTCTAGTGGCTAAATTTTTGTTCCCACCTTTTGAACCGTTTGCAAGTGATGGAAAGTTCCCAATACATTAAATTTTTTCACAATGCCTATCGTAGAAGCGTCCCACACATGCTTGATGAAATTTGGATTAGAGGAGTGATCTGGTTTATTTATAGGGGAGATATTAATATTTTGTAATTATTTGTCCAAAGCAAAAGTGGGATTAAATTTTCCATAACCTTCAATAAACACGATTTAGAAACTGATATTTCACAATCAAAGACTTATCTAGATCAAGGTAACGCATTTACAGTGAAAAAGTGGAATTTAATTATGTTTTGCGCTGTTGGGAAGCTTATTAAACAATTTCAACATATTGAACTTAAAGATCAAAACTCTTTTCCCACCAAATCGTTGACTTGAATTGGCATTTATCATGAAATATCATGTTCCCATCGTTTCTACAGATCATCTGATGTCCAATATCACTCATAATGACTGAAAAAATTATTTTCTGTAAACAGTATCTGATGTTTAGAAGATTTGGTCTTTAGGTGCCATATGTTGAATTGGTTTAATAAGTTCCCCAAGAGCTCAAAAGATAATTAAATTCGACTCTTTCACTGAAATTATGTTAACTTGATCTAGACAAGTCGTTAATGGTGAAATGTCGGTTTTCAAACCATGTTTATTGATACTTATCGTAAATTTTATTCCACTTTTGCCTTGTATAAACTATTAAAAAATATCAATATTGCGACTATAAGTAAGCCAGATTACTCCTCTAATCTAAATTTCGGCAAGCATGAGTGGGACGCTTCTACGATATGCATTGTGTAAAGATTAAATGTATTAGGAACTTTCTATGACCTGCAAACTGTTCAAAACATGTTACGAACCATTTAGTCACTAGAATTCCTCAAGAAACTCATGTTAAGTATGAGAATACAGTGCCAAGAAAACACTGATGACAGGGGAGATCATATCTCACTCTAAAAGTCAACCCCATGACTTTCGCGATTTTTAATGTAAATGCATCTGTACAACTGCACACTAATGGTACTCCATTCTTTTGTATATGTCCCCACAGTACACTTTGCATTTCAATTTGCGACTGAGTTGTTTTACTTATAGTTATGTTACATAAAGATGTCTTTGCTATGTGAATTTCATGTGTCTATGCTTCTCCACTGAGAAGATATCCTCATTTGAATGGGTGTCCAAATACTTATTAGTAGACAGTGTATTTTCATCATTCATTTTGCAAAAGTGGCCAGTTTGGCGATATTTTTTGCGATAGTTATTGTATGGGTCTTTTTTTAAAAAAAATACTTATTGGTAGACAATGTATAAAAACGGTAAATGACACAAATAAACGTCAGTACTACACTGTAATTGAAAGTTGTGCGATGTTCCACACAACAAGTTTACTTTCAATTACCCATATGTATATATGTGGTAATGAAAGTATAGGATTCGGTGAACCAAAAAAATCAGATTTTTTGCATTTCTCCACGTTTTGGAACATCCTGATTTCAAAAAAGTGATCAAGAAAAAATGTGTGTCTGTGGTCAGCATAATCTCTGTATTAATACCTCTTAAGGTGTATAAGTCATCGATATAGATAAACAACTGGAAGCAATTGACCTGGGTTTAGAGAATATCTTTGGCGAGGTCAACTACGGAGACTTATGGATTCTATTCGATAGCCGAAGTTCCATTCAACACCTCAAAAACTGGGCCCTCGTGAGAGACAAAACCAGTCTATCCATAATACGCAAAGTCAAGAGCATGTCCCGACTGCACAAAGTGCACTTTCAGTGGATCCCGTCACATGTAGACATCCACGGAAATGAATTGGCTGACACTCTTGCTAAGGAGAACACCCTGTCCTCTCTACTCAAGAACTCACATATCAAGAGTTATACTCAAAGAAAATAGCTCAAAATAAAGCGGCATATACCTCCGTCTCACGAATGGTATAAAGCCAGGACACTCCCTATCTCTTCCTTGTGATAGGCACACCAATACCCGTCTGTCCCGACTTGCTAGTGGTCACCTTAAAGGCCTCACATATTCTGGGGGAAGCAAAAATTTTCCTCTTTGCCGTAAATGCCAAAAAGAACAGGCATCACCTCAGCACATTTTGGACTGCCTTGGACTGGACTGGGAGGACATTTATAACTGTCCACAACTAGTGTCAGACTTCATTAATGTCAATGGCTTCACTGATATTGTCTGACTTCGTCAGACAAAAGGGAGATTAGAAACAACAACAACAACAAACAACTGGATCGACTGCTTAACGCTGGGAAAATGAAGCCGTTGCCAGATGCCGTTGGTGGGATAAAAAATCCGGATTGCCGAGGATTGAAAATAAAATTTTAGGTTGTACACAGCAGAAATGTCAATAGTAGACCTTAATTAGTAATAATGTGCAAAAAAATCTATACTAATTATAATCTATACTAATTAATATACGAATTATAATCTATACTTATTTAAATCTATACTCTAACACTTTGCAAGGTTTTTCGCATTCCCATCCAACTGTAAAAGTGAACTGTGATTGGTTAATCATCTCACCAGCTTCGCAATCCCCGGCGCGTTTTTCTCTTTGCATTGACAATGGAGCAGTCTATCCAGTTGTTTATATATATCGATGGTATAAGTCTGCTAAGAAAACAATTAGATTGAAGTCTGTTTAAGAAAACGATTTGCTAGCAGAGTGCAGTATTTAAAAAAAAAAAATTATATACATTGAAAACAGTTGTTCGCTTGCAGATCATTGTCTTCAGTTTCAGTTAGGAATGATTCATGTTTTTTTTTTTTTTTTTTTTTTTTTTTTTTTACTTATTTGTGATGTGTAACGTATTATTGGGTGACATGATGAAAACACAATGATATTGTAGTCCACAACTTTTTTTTGTATCCATATCACGTTTTCAGCCACATGTCACAAGACCTTTTACCGCTTTCTCAACTAAAAAAACCAGGGGTGTGAAACATCGCACAGCTCTCAATTACACTATAATACTGATGTGGATTTTTGTCATTTATTGTTTTTATATTTTCATCATTCATTTAGCAAAAATCGCCTGTTTGGCGATATTTTTTGCAATATGGGGCTTTAAAAAAAAAAGAAAGAAAAAAAGGGGGAAAAAAAGCACCTTCTGTCAAAATGATGATTTTGGCGATATACCGGTAAATTCCTAGTTCACGTTTATGGGTTGGCGCACTTTTGAAAAGTTGGCGACAAAGCCAGAATGTCGCCAATTCGGAATTCCAATATGAAAAATTGAGAAACGAACCAGCTCCATGATTAGTGGTATATAGAAAGGTTGAAGCCAAAGCACGTCAATAAAAAAAATGGGGTTGCCAAATTTAGAACTGTATCGCCTACAAAACAGCGCCAAATCGGCTTGGCGATATTTTAACGTCAACTAGGAATAGACCGATATACCTTTCGATAATCCATATATTATCCTTCCTTGTAAGCGTAACTGAGGAAAGAAGAAAACACGATCGTTGATGAGGTATGCTCAAGGAAAGAGAACTCTGTGTCGAAGGCATTCGTTTTTACCCCCATCACAGCATTTTTACGGGAATTTCGGAAGTGCGGGGATGTTTAGAGCATCTTAAGAGATTTTGGACAAAATCGTTAGAGCCGTTTTTTAGCCAATTACTGAAAAACATTTTTTTTTTCAATGGCAGCTACCTTATGCGCATGCGCGATTTTAACGAAAACTTTAAGAGTTGGTACCTGAACCATCACCAATCAGCACACCAAATTTGAAAATCGTAGGTCAATTTGTTGAGGAGTTATGCTTACCACAAACAAAAAAATTTTCTAAACAATTATTTATTTTTGTTATAAACTATATTTTTTTTAGTTAAGTGTACAAAACTCTCCAGTTGTTCCTGCCAATAGTCACATGCTTGCCTCAAATTTAAGTCATGTGTATGCCTTAGTACACGCCGCATTAATTGGCACAAAACACTACCGTGTCTCTGAATATGAAAAATCACTATTCCTGAAAATCCTGGTAAGGATAATGCGACTAAAAAAAACACGCTTTCCATCAAAGCGTGTTTTCTAGTTTTTGAACTATTAATTATTCAATTGTGAAACGTGAATGAAACTCCTTATTAGTTGATCCGGCCAGTAGTCATATGCTTGTCTCAATGATTAACTCATGCATGTCTCAGTACAAGTCATATTAAGGTGAAACCGCGAATAGCTCATTAATTCGGTTATGGGCCCCTTAGATCATGTCCACATTTACATGGGAAACTATGGTATTTCTAGAGATAATTCTTGCAATCCATAGTTCCGACCAGATGAAAAGAACGCTTTAATATTAGATCAAAACCAATCGGTGGCTCGTCCCTCATTATTATATGATACATTTGAATAACTTTTTGATGATAGTATAACCGTAGTGCCCACGACAAATCTTTCAAATGTCTGCTTTATCAACTGTCGATGGTAGATTATGTGACTGCTAGGGTTGTAACGGGTAACGGGACACCAGGGTTCGATTCCGGAGAAGGTTGGTTTATTGAAGTTTAACGGCACAAGGACAACACGAGCTAATCCTTGCGATAATGCGACAAACTTATTGAATTATTGTATTGTCATCGGTCCTTGATAACTGTGCAAAATTTCAAATTAATCCAACGTTTTGAAGTGGTCGAAAATCGAGTTCAAAGATTCCGTTACATAGATACATACGGAGCTAATAAAAGCGTGTTAAAAAGAAATTAATTAAGCTTATTACCTAAAATTAATTTGATTTTTAAAACCATTTTTTTTTTTTTTTTCGGAAAGTATGTTTCCCACCGCCTTCTAGGAACTATTCGAAGGTAGGACATCTTGTGTTTTGCATTTGTGTTTACATTGCATTACATGATATTTATGAAATATAATTTGCAAATACTAAAATCTACAAAAGGAATTCTAAATTAAGTACATTTTGAATTGAAAAATTTAAGAATTTATATCTAACACTTTCCATCAAATTTCAGAATTGGTGGGATTATACTTCCCACTGCCTTATAAAAGATTAAAGCAACTTATTGAATGTTGGTAGCTTCGACACTACGAGGTATTTCAAGCTTAACAGTTCAAAGAAACCGATCACTATAGTCCGAGAGGCTACTGCAATTTTTGGACCCCATCGAACATCATTCCGAATTTTTTATAGAAATTGGAGAAAAGGGAGTAGATTAGGAATCCACTGGTCTGCCGTGGCAAAAATGGCCGAAACTGATCAATAATCGACTTGGAATGAGTTGAACTAAAATCCGATTGCCAAATAGGTCATAACTTGCCAACAATAAAACAAACTTTTTCGTCTGGTAACCCACTGCATTTTGATTTTTAATGAGAAAAAGCGCAAACGATTTCTGATCTTTGGCTCGGAAAACTTATATCTTTTAAAAGTAAGCCAAATTGGCGACATCAGTTACGTCATAAGTGACGTAATATTTTTTGCCAACTTGGCTCCCTTTTAATAGATGCAAGTAGACCGTCGCCAGATATCTGAATTGTCTGCAACCTTCTTAATTGAAAATTAAAGAATGAGGGTCACCAAATAAAAAAAAAATGCTCATTATTTGGCAAGTTATGGCGCATTTGGCAACTGGATTTAGTTCAACTTATTAAAAGTCGATTTTTGACCAGTTTCGGCCATTTTTGCCATGGCAGACCAGTGGATTCGTAATCTACTCACTTTTCTCTAATTTCTATAAAAAATTCAGAATGATGTTCGATGGGGTCCAAAAATTGATGGGTAGTTTCACTTATCACATTTGAGGGTTGTCATACGATCTTTCAAGAGGGTGGTCACAAAATGCAGGAAAAAAAGTTCACTGACAATTCCCTGATAGATTTCTAAAAAATTCCCTGATTTTACAGCAAATTTTCCAGATGTGTGATCAAATAGAACATGCATGTTAAAGAGATAGTATGCCAATTTTTTAAAAATAGTTTTGGCCGTAATGAAAAGTTTAAATTATTCCATAACATTAAATTTCTAACGATTACTATCACGATTCTGCGGGTAGCATTTAAGCATTCCTCACATTGATTCAAACCACAGAAGGGAATGAGAGTGCGCCATTGGCTGATACGTTGCTTTCATGGAAGCAGTTAAACACCTGACAATGTTTACTGTGTTGGCACTGAGAATTAAACGCATGTTTTAAATCTTGAGTTTAGGAACTGATTTTTAAATGGCGAATGTTTTACAAATGATAATTTTATTCCTGATTAATGTTTTACTCTAATTAAATCTAATTAACTGCTAATGTAACAACAAAGTATAAATTTTGGATATTTATCAAGGAAAATTATGCAGCTGGAATATATTTTTGATACCAAGTTTTTTGTTTTTTTGTTTGTTTTTTTAAGTTTTTTTAGTAAACATTTAGATGTAAAAGAAAAATTCGGGTGACTCAGAAACTCGAATGCTACTTTTGAAATTATCAAAATTCTTATTCTTATTATTTTATTAATAGTCATTTGTTTGCAGACATTAAAAGGAAGAAACTAAAATATTTCTGAATAAATGACTGCATCAATGCGACGCATAAATTTTTTAGAGTCTTTTTGTTATAATAATTTTTAAGCCATAGATGCAGAATATGAAATTTCTTCAACATGATTTTATATAGGTGTTTTTTTTTTCCCCGGATAAATGCGGTTTCTGAAAACAGATTTAAGTTTTATTTTAATTTGATACTTTATATTATTTACATTTTAACTTAATTTTAGTGTTATTTTAATTTTATTACCATCAATATTTTAATTTAATTATTATTAATATTTTAACCTTATTCCATTATTATTTGTATTTTGATTTTGACCCTTTTTGCTATTATCAAATAAGAAATATCGCCAAATCTCCTATAATACATCTGTTCCATTTTTATAATAATAATAAATGTTAATAAATATTGAGCTTTTTTAATAACTTGTATTTAATAAAAAACATTTTAATGTACAGTCTAGTATTATATTGGATTATAATATTGTGAACATAAGTTCTGACAATTAATTTATATTTATCTATAGTTGAAGTTAAAGAAATTATAAAGATGTCTATTCTATAATTAAGTAAAAAATAAAATATAATATAGTTCGACTTTTCTTTCAATCCACAAATTGAAAAGAAAAATAATATTTTTTCACATAAAACGTCTTCACTGAATATTAATTATCACGACTCTTACATGGTAAAAATATTTAATAAAAGCTAAATTGGGATTTGTTACATTTTGATATAGATGGCACCACCAATTAAATTTAAATTAATAAATTATTAAAAAATTAAATTTTCAATTAATCATTATTAAAAATCAGTTTTACCATTATTTATAAGTATATTACAATTTTTGAAGTTACAGACTAACTTAGTGCGACTATAAAATCATCAAACTTCATTAAAAAAGCTACATCAATAAAAAATACCAACAAACATAACCTTTCCCATTTAATAAGAATATGGCTTCATAGAATTCAGCACTTCGTAATACTGTAAAAATCGTCCATCCAGGATTTTTTTTTTTCATACAATGATTTGGCGTTGCTTGTAATGAAAACATTACCCTTTTTTTTCTCTCTAATCATATTTTCAAAAACAAACGAAGAAAATAAGAATTCTCTGTTAGAAATATCCACTTCCCATTCAGCATGCAGCCGCCATTTTGTGTGGGCGTTAACTTCTTCCCAGACTGACAGGAAGATTGACCAATGGCGCACTCTCATTCCCATCTGTGGTTTGAATCAAAGTGAGGAATGCTTAAATGCCTCCGGGTAAATGGAGCCAATGAACAGGGAAACGTGCCTTCAGAAGAAATCAAAATTCCCTGATTTTTGCAAATTTTTTAAAAGTTCCCTGACATTTCCCAGATTTAAAGGTTCTGTGGCCAATCTGTTCAAAAACTTTCGAGGTTACCTTCGAGGTATCTCTTGAAAAAGCACCGTACATGCCAATTTTGATCGCAGTGTGACGTTTGGGTTCTTTTTTAAATCTTTTATATCAACTTCCATTTTGTTTCTTTGTATGTGGCTTCCGGGCAATTTATATATTTAAGGTATCTAATTTTGCAGTCAATGGATATAATTTCCGCATTTTTTTTTTAATTTTATTCAATTCTAAATGTTTCAAAAAGACCATTAACACAAATACTTCTGCTCACTGCGCTTTTTCTTGTTTTTAATTTGCAACCGAAATTCACTTGTTAAAGACTTCGGCGAGAAAACGATTCATTCGGCTCGAATTGAATGTGACGTCACTTGATCTGAGACAACTTGGCTTGAAACGCAGCAGCGGAAACCAGTTTTGCAGGTTTCTTGCAAATCGCGCCAAAACGGGATGTGGCAACTGTCTGCACCAAACTAACGCCAACTATTTGACAGAAGCCTCACGACAACCATTGATATCGGAATTATGTCATGACGTCACAGCTGTAGCGGAGTGTTTTGATCGGACTGGTTTTGTGGCATTTTCTTTTCTTAATATTTAAATAAGGGATTTTTTAAAAGAACTTGTGTTTGAATATTTGGAATCAGAAAGAAATTTTTCATAAATAAAAACTAATTTCATTAGTTTTTAAAAAATGCCTGAATTGTCATTTCAACAAAATGATTACATTTTATTTTTTTAAATATTCACAGACAATTTATAAATATACTGTTAAGTCGTCGAAATAGCACGATTTGTGTCCCGAAATGTCGTCAGACTAAAAAAAAACCAACCGTGACAAAAACTTACTCAATAATAATTATTCAAAATAATTATGAATAAGGAGACTTACTTGCGAGATACGACCATCTTGCGATGTTCTTGCCAGACAACACAATTTTGCATTGTAAAAGAAAAGAAAACAGTTTGAAGCGGCTGATACCAGATCATTCCGGTATTCAAACAAATACAAGAAGATTTCAAATCGCTATTGCTTTCCAAGATAAAGAGATGCAATTGTGCGTCCTAAGCATTTCACTTATTACGAGTTATATTACGAGTTACAAATAGAGGTCGGAAATATCGATCTAATTAAATATCGATACTATATCATTGCATAGAAAAAAATATCGATACATAATTCTTTTTTTTCTATTTGATTTTCAATTTTGCCAGAAACGGAGTTTTTCAGGAACAAATTACTACTTTTCATTCTTTTTGTAAGGTGACTACTTTTCCAACTGGAATGGATCTATTACAATAATGAAAGTTATATTATCGCTTAACTGGTGCACTAATTTTAAGAAAAATTTAGATAATTTTCAATAGCTTTTAATGGCAACGTTGAATATTTAGCATAATATTTTTACAATGTAAATAACTGAAAAATTAACAGAGGGATGAATATATAACAGGGATGAATATTGCAACATAGCGAGCATAAGAAATTATCCTTACTAGGATTTAATCTTAACTGGAAGTTCTTAGAGAAATTAAGGACCTGAGAAGCAAAGGTATCCATGTGACTTTTCTTAACTTTTGTGAAAATATACTTTAAAGTTTTTTATTTGTATTAAATTTGTATGAAAATTATTTGTTGTTCAAATACTAACCACTGGGATGAAGATATCACTATACTGAACTTCAACTTAACTAGACATCACTTAGACGGTAGATCGTGACAGTGCTCATAGGTATTTAATCCATTTTGGCGGCGTGAAAGCATAATGTTCGCCAAACCACAACCCTGTAGAGAACAAAAGGCTTTGGCGAGAATTATGTCTTCACTCCGCCAAAATGGATTAAATACCTATGAGCACTGTCACGATCTACCGTCTAAGTGATGTATAGTTAAGTTGAAGTTTAGTATAGTTTTCATAGAATTTAATATTGTTACGAATTTCTGTATATTTGTAAATATTTCGTAGTATTATGTAAAAAGGAAAATTTATGTACATTTCGCATAAGAGGCATGAGTTTGTCTTTACTTCGTTTTCCTGCAATGCGTCTCTTAATGCTTGAAAACGAGTTTTACAAGGAGGCCATTTAACATTATGGTTAGTGGCAATCTCGCCAAATTTGGCGAGAAATCGCCAAACTTAGCGCACATTTGGCGACATTTTTGGTCCCCATGTACCTGTATAGGGCTTTTCGACTGCGATCTGGAAAATTCTCCAAATTTCTATCTCTAGAAGATTCGCGAAGGAAGCTTTCCTATATAAGGCAATAGAGAGTTGAGTTAGTTAGTTAGTTGTCTCTCAGCGAGCATTCAGAGGAGTTCCGAAAGTGAACTGTATTGCATTGTCTTTTGCGTCGATTTTAGCAGTTGTGTATCTAGTTTTTTACTGCTGTTTGTGCTCTATTGTTGTGTAAAGAGCTGTATTGAGTCTATTAGAACGAAAAGTTCTGGAGTTGTAAAAGAATCTGCGAAGAGTTACATCGGGAATAAATTTCTTCAAGCTTTAATCTGCTTTGGCTTCAAATCTTTCGAACCCATCCACGCAACAATATCAATACTAAACTTTAAAGTTTTCTTCTAAAGTTATGAAAAGTAACTTAGACTCCTTTGCTTCTCAATCCCTCAATTGTGATAGTAAGTCTGCCTTTAGCCAACTTTATTCTAACTATCTAATTTTTATCAGATTATTGTACCAAAATTTAAATGAATCGCAATTATCTTCGATTAGTAAACACACGATATATATATATATATATATATATATATATATATATATATATATATAGGAATTTTTGTCCGTTTTTTGAAAAACAAATTTAAATATTCAAAAAATTGATTTTTTGTTGAAAATTTTAAAAAACAGAAACTCAACAGAAAAGCATATATCATCCCGAAATAAAATACAAAATGCTAACAATGGACAATTCCAGCATTTTTTAAAAACGAGTGAAATTAGTTTATATTTATGAAAAATTTCTTTCCGATTCCAAATATTCAAACAAAAGTTCTTTAAAAAAAATTAGTTATTTAAATTTTAAGAAAAGAAAATGCTCGAAAACCACATCCGATTGCAGTCCGATAAAAACACTACATTTTAACTGTGACGTGAAAACTTCCTTCCGTTTCTACGGTTATCGTAAGGTTTCTGCCAAAGAGTGTGAGTTTTTTAGACTATTGCCATATCCCGTGCAAGTTGGGGCGATTTTCAAACTGGTTCCCGCTGCTGCGTTTGAAGCCAAATTCGGAACAAGTGACGTCACATTAGTTTCAATTAGCAGAATGAATCGTTTTTCCAGCCTAAAAAAAACAACAACAACAAAAAAACAGTGACTCTAGATCAGCGTTCGCCACAAACTTTTAGAGACGTGCCGCATGACTTATGTTAGAACTTTCCGCGGGCCGCAGATTTATACCGAACACGCCAATAAATATAATGTTCAATGTTAGAAATGTGATAATTACTAAAGAATCAACAATATAAAACAATTTTGAAAACTGAAACAATAATTTAACTTTTTCATATTAATAAAATAACAATCGATATTTGATTCTTGTTTCAAATAATTAAAAAAAAAAATTTTTTTACTTCGTAAATCGAAGTCATAAAAGAAGGTAATCTTTTGTTACAATATTACAATGTGACTTGACATAAAATCATAATCAATAAAGATATTTAAACCATACCTCTTAAATCTTCTATTTTAGTCGATGTTAATTGCGAGACGATAACGGCGGGTCCGCTTTTTACTATCTACTTAGCGTTTAAAACTAGTCTTCTACGCCATTATTGCACTGGAGTCATAGAGTTCACGACACTTCTTTTCACGTCAAAACAAAAGAGGCCAGTATGCATTAAAACACCCAACTCCTGCCCATCACATTCAGAAACGCAGAAATTGAATTGTGCCCTTCACGAATCGAGGGGGTAAGGTATCATAAATACAAAACTAAGCAATGCGTCATTGGTAATAATTCAAACTATTGCTTTTTTTTATTTTTTCTCGTTGGCAGTCTCAGAAAAAAAAAATGATTTTTCAAACTTACTGACGCGGGCCACTTAATGGAAAACGTGGTTTTTGGTAATGAACACAAAACTATTGTAGACAAATTGAAATTATTTCCGCAAAATTTGATTTTTGCTCTTCTGTACTGCCGGCGGGCCGGAGAAAAAGTAGTCGCGGGCCGGATCTGGCCCGCGTGCCGTCTAGTGGCTGACGCTGCTCTAGATTGTATATTAAAAATAAAAGGAAAAAAAAAGCATGAGCAGTGAGGAGAATTTTTTGTGTTTATGGTCTTTTTGAAACATTTAGAATCGAATAAAAAATGCGGTAATTGTCCATTGGGACAACCACAGAAATACTATCTTAATTTTTAACGATCATACATAAAAGTCAAAAAACAACGAATACATTTTATTTTATCCAAAGTTTACAATTGATGGGTACTTTACATCATACATACTCAGAAAACAAAAATTTCATAATAAAAAGTATATTAAACTCAACATTCTTCTGATTAGTGAAGACATTACTTTCCGCACAAAAATAATTATGAATTTATAAAAGTAACCGAAATAACAATGATGAAAAAAAAAAAAGAAAAAAAGATGACTTACCAGCAGTTTAAGGGACTAACAATTCATAAAACTCTTTATGGGTGAAGCGTTAAATAATTAGAGAAAAATTGCAGGTAACATTTGTATTCATTGAATGTAGCTGCAAGACCTAGTATCTAAAAAAAAAAAAAAAAAAAAAAAGCAAAAAAAAAAAAATGCTGAGATTTAGATATTTGAAGAAAAGTTAGATGAACAAATTTTTTACTCAAATTATTTACCAGAAATAAATCCATAATTAATTTTTTTTTACAAATAATTTCAAAGAACAACGTTTCTAAAAAAAAAAAAGAAATGGTACAAGATATATATCAAACTGGTTAATTAGTGTTGTAATTATTTGTAATTTATTGATGATCATAACTGACTACAATTTGTAGTTTTGCAATTACTTTCCGTTGAAAACTAATTTCAAAAAGTTATCTTTCACAAGTTTTCGAAACTTGTTTGATACAGCACAACATGGTTCCTTTAATACATCTATAGAAAGTACGCTCACGGTGTAATGCAAAATATAACAAAGGCATCTCTTAAAATATAGGTTATAAATAATAATAAAGCAAACAAAATGTATGAAAATCTTTATAGATAACTGACACATTTATTTTTCAAAGTACACCAGGTAAATTTTTGACTCTGAATAGAGAATAAATAAAACAGAGAAGTATAAAAAAATATGCTTTTACTTTTAAATAAAAGAAACTCAGAACTTGAACAAATTTCAACCAATGGGTTTGTGCATACTTGTAAATTATAGAACTTTATTTCTGTCATTAAAGAAAACTCATCTAATTCATAATAGAAGTTTAAAAAACAAAGCAATAAAAACTTGAAATTAGATTCTGCACTAAGTAAATATCCCAAAATAAACTTGAAAACAAAACATGATTTCTTACTTATTAAAAATTATTGATTGCTAATATCAAAGAAAACACGGTATTTGAATGGGAAATTAGTCTATTTTTTACATTGCTGTATAGTTGGTCATATAAAACAAAACATGATTTCTTACTTATCAAAAATTATTGTTGCTAATATCAAAGAAAAAACGGTATTTGAATGGGAAATTAGTATATTTTTTACATTGCTGTATAGTTGGTCATATAAAACAAAACATGATTTCTTACTTATCAAAAATTATTGTTGCTAATATCAAAGAAAAAACGGTATTTGAATGGGAAATTAGTATATTTTTTACATTGCTGTATAGTTGGTCATATAAAACAAAACATGATTTTTTACTTATCAAAAATTATTGTTGCTAATATCAAAGAAAACACGGTATTTGAATGGGAAATTAGTCTATTTTTTACATTGCTGTATAGTTGGTCATATAAAACAAAACATGATTTCTTACTTATCAAAAATTATTGTTGCTAATATCAAAGAAAAAACGGTATTTGAATGGGAAATTAGTATATTTTTTACATTGCTGTATAGTTGGTCATATAAAACAAAACATGATTTCTTACTTATTAAAAACTATTGTTGCTAATATCAAAGAAAACACAGTATTTGAATGGGAAATTAATATATTTTTTACATTGCTATATAGTTGGTAATATAAAACGCAACTTGTGAATTTTTTTGTATGATATTCAAAAGAAACTAAATTTAAAAACAATTATATTGTAGTCGAACCCCGTTAAAGCGAAGTAAAGGCTGTTCTCCGTATTCAAAACTTAACGTTAATTTATTCATTTAACATAAAATTCGATTAACGCAAACAATTTCAGCTGCCCCATCGACTTCGCGTTAACTCTCGTTGCACGGTTGTCAAACGTCCCCAACAATCTTAAATTCTCAATAGATGACAGCCCATGAGCAAAGCCTTCTTGCAGATTTTTCAAGTTATTTTAATATATATATATTTGATTTTTAATTTATTCTGTTCAATAATGTTGAGTTTTTAATTAAAATGCCCACTTACTTTGATATTTGGTCACATATTTAATGATATGTATGAAAATTTGAATTTGGGGACATTTGTCCCCCACGTGACTAACCGTGTGACAAAAAGGTATTGGCCTAACCAAGGGTCAACGGGGTTTGACAGTATAAACAGTAATTTGCCACAGTTTATGAGACTGGATAGATGAATCTACTCTACTACCAATACTTTCAGGTATGCAAAAATATAATAATAAAAAAAAACATTCGAAACATAATGCCATTGGAATAAAAGTATAGCTTTTCAACTCTAAAAATATATGATTTTAAGTATACTTTTTCAATAAAACCGTTAATTCTGAATGATATTTTCAAAAACTGGTATTTCTTGAATATAAAATATGCACCTTTATAGCGTAGTATTGGCCACATTTTCATACAACAATTTTGACAATACAAATTCATTTTTCATAAAAAATATACAAAAAGCATTGTACAAAAGTAATAAAATTATTTCTTGCGATTCATACAATTAGAGATTAAGCATCAAAACTGTAAATATTGCGCCTTGGCAGAATATTCATTACTTATTTCACTTTTAAGGTTTATGTTACCTATTCTTTTAAGGCAAAGAGGACCTCTGACATGTTTAGGTCAAAAAGTGATTGATTTCCTTTGTACAGACATTGCACATATTATATGATCTATAAAGTAAATGGTAATCTTCTGGTTATGAGAGCTGAAAATCTTTTAGGATATTGAAAATGTACTAAGGTATATTCTGTAGTGCAACAGCCCATACACAAACGGAATACTTCTAGCAGTCCATATCGATCAACGTTCTCCAATGCGCGGTCGTCGACAGCTTTTTATGTGGCCTGCCAGCACCACAGAAAAACAAAACTCAAATTTGGTTGTTTCGACATTTTTTACATAATTTTAAAATGTCCGAAATAGTATGCGTTTACCATCTAAAACAGCATTTTCCACTACGTAGACTGAACAAACTATATAAAGAAACTTTCAGCAAGATGTTTTCATCAAGAATAAACACTGGAATAATTTAAATAACATTTATATGGTCAACTTATTTAGATTGGCAGCGACAAATATTGCCACATTGACTCAATCATAAAAGAAACTAAGCGATTTCTTCCGTTATCATAGCTCCCCGAATACTGGAAGTTAGTTTCTATAGACTAACAAACAAGCACACTAATTTTAAATGAATAAAATCTTTTGGAGTGGCGAAAAAAATCATTTCGATACCGGTTTGTTTATGCAGAGTTCCCACTCAAATCAATGACTTTTAACGACATTTGAAAAAAAAAAATTCCAGGTATCGTGTCTATAAATAAATTTTTAATAAAGTATATTCTAACAAAAAAGTTTCAAGTTGGCGTATGCACAATATAAATATGTCAGAGAATTCCGATTCGGTGCGGATAAGAGGCGCTCCCACGGAGATAGCAAGTCCGAGTTGTATTTTTATAAATTTTGCAGTTGGTCACACAACATCCACAAAAATTAAGGACTTTTAAGCATTTTAAAGAACTTTCAAGGCCTCGAAAACAAGTTAAAAAATATTAAGCACTTTTAATGACAGTGGGAACCCGGTTTATGAAAAACACTGAGCTATATGGGTAGTTCGAAATAGCAAATAAGTGGTATGTGGTCTGCAAGCAGAGGAAGCCAATTGTCTCCCAATTGATATCAATTAAAAAGCGGAATTTGTTGGTATGATTTAAATATCTTTATTCAAAGTTAGGTCAAGTCACATTGTAATTGAAGGTTCCCCTTTTATATTAGACTTTCATTAAGATAAGTTAAATTATTATTTTTTATTTATTTGAAAAAAAAGTTATCAAACATCAATTGTAATTTTATCAAGAATGAAAAAAAATTCAATAATTTCTTGCAGTTTTCAGGAGGCCCATCTCTAAATGTTAGTGGCGAACGCTGATATAGATATAATGAGTTTGCACCATATTTTTAGATATAAAGTAGTTTCAAAGAAGAAGCTTCTAATAAGTACCTTAAAAACAATTTAATTTTTATAACTAATCTTTTAATATTTGCAATTATTGGCAAATCTTTATTGTTTTTATGCTTTTCAATACTAATTCTATTCACTCAACAGAGAAAGCAAATAGAAATAAAACACGAATGTTTGGTGGAAGAAGAATATTATTATTATTTTTGGCAGTGGATATTTTAAAAAAGTACATTCTTCTATTTCATCCAAAATTTATCACAGACAAATCAATGAATAAAATAAATCTGCAAATACAAAAATTTGGTATGCCTTTTTTTAATTGCATGTACTTCAAAAGATCTTCCAAGTCCAAGAATTTTTATGCACACTTTAGAGTAAAAGTAAACAGTTTCCAAGTACTTTTAATACCCTTGGCAACATGAAACAAAAAATAAGGAGCACCTAAGGACTTTATTTAGCCAAATAAATTCCAGCAGTAAATAGTAGCAGTAACTTGTGGCCACCTAAGAATTATATGAAAGAAGGATGACCACAGGAAAAACCATCTGAATTTCCTCGACAATTCTTGGTCAACATGGCATTCATATGTAAATCTAAACTAATAAAAATAAAATTTAAAGACATGCATTCCCCCCCCCCCCCAAAAAAAAATATGTTTGTAAAATGAAAAATTAAAGTTATTGATTAGGCAATCAGGTAAAAATCACAACAAACAATTCAAACGAAATTCGACCAAAATCGAACTTCATAAGAAACAAATTATTACATTTGGAATAAAATGATTGGAAAAGTTTATAATTTGCTCCTGTTAAAAAATAAATGATATAAAACAGGAATTTATAAATTTCATTAAAACATTAAAGTTATTTGTTATAAAAACAGCAAGTAAACGATTCTTTAAAATAGAAAAGAAACTTAAGTGAAGGGTAGGATCAAAGAAAGGATGCACAAACATTTTGCTAATTTAATTTTTGGAGGCAAAAGAAACTGATTTATTGGAAGGTATCTTTGTTTTCACAGTGGTTAGACAATCCAAGATTTTTTCCATAAAAATTATGGATTTTTTTTTTTTTTTTTTTGATTAATACAATTTTGTTTAATTGAATGACATTTAAAATCTTTTGTAACATTGATCAAGAGAGGCTATGAATAACTAAGGCATATAACTCTGCTGTCACAAGTTAAAAAATAGCATAATTCCAATTATTGTTTACAATGTGTTATACACTTCTCCCTTTTTTTTTTTGGCGATTTTGCACCAAGTATGGTAACCCGGCGCCTATATGGTTCCATTACAACTTGGCAAACCTATAGTTCAATTCAGAGATATAGTGTCAATTCAACTTGATGACGTTTATCAAAGTCGCCAAGAGGGGAGCGTATAGAGCATTTTAACCCAATTATTTTAATTCATAGTTTTGCACTAAATAATTTGGTTTTAGAGAATACATCTTATCAAGTCCTTGAATTCATTTGAATGGAATTATATTTTACGCTCTTTGCTGTCAGAACAAGATTTAACCCTCTGAGCGTCAAGGGAATGGGCGAAATTATACAGTTGTTTTCCCTGCAATAATTTTTAAATTATATTTCTGATACAAATATATAATTTTTTAAAAATTATTTTTTATTTATTTTGTTTTAAGTAGGTTTTAAACTATCATCCTAATAAAAAGATTTAAAAATTATTTTATTTTACATTTTATTTATAAATTTAAAAAGGTTGTGTATTGCTGGAAAAACTGGGGATCAAATGACGGATATATACGCCCGTGACCCTCAGAAGGTTAAGAATCAAATCAGAAAGCGTAAAATGCATTTTGAGCCTTTTAACTTTTGCAGACAGAACTGGACATCAAATAAAAATAGCCCATTCAGTAAAAAATAAGAAAAGACATTTAAAGTCAGAGCCTGTTTAAAAGTCATTTTTGAATAAATAAAAATGAATATGAGCCCTTTAAAAAGGAATCAACTTGTGGAAACAAATCTCAAATTAAAAAGAACACTAGTGCACTCACAAGTAGAACATTTTAAGGATTTCTGTAGATAATCATTAGTAGAAATATGAAGCAATGTCAACATGTACTGATATACAGAGGTTTAAGAAGGCAAAAAAGTATGCTTCATAAATATATACAAATATATGTTCAAAAGACCAAAACCATTGATGATATAGAAAACTATTATGTATACAAACCAACACAAAACACACCCAAATTTTTTCTTCAACAGCTTTACATAATTACAACTTGGAAAAATATTTTAAAAATTAGAAGCTAAATGTTACAATTAAATCATTTTTTTTTATAGACATAAAAGTTGCAACATATATTAAATAAGTATGTAAAATCTAAATAAGCATTTTTATAGTGACAACACAAATATTAAAATATTTTTTTTTTTTCAAGGGGTTCCTATAACAAGACTTTAATTCCTATTATGGAAATCAAATCATTTTAAGGTTTTTAAATTTACCTAGTCTTAATTTCTTTAATAATAAATATTACTTTTTGAAATGCTTCAAGTTTGATTAACCAAAGCAAAATATGGTATTTAGCATGATTTCAAACTTTTGTAGAAAATTATGAATTTATTTTCATTGAAATTTGTAGGATAGTGAAGTTATACACATTTTTAGTAATTGTAACTCTAAAAAGTGGAACAAAATTATGAAAGATATAACTTAAGGAAATTTCTTTCAAAACACAAGTTACCAGCTAGATATCTATAGTATAAAAAAAACTCTCATATCAAGATGTATATCAAATATTATCTCATCCTCTAAAGAAAAATTGTAGAGTTTAAAGAAATATTAAAAAATACAGTTTTTATACACAATTTTTCTTTTTTTTTTTATAAAATTGAGGTTTTGAATTTTAAAATATTTCTAATTTGTATTTTTTTTTTAAATTTCTGCTTTGAAGAATGACTATACAAACATGCTCCAACATCAAAATCGAAATATTAAATTTATTAAAAAAATGCAAAAACATCTTGCAGGTAACATAATGACTTTTTTTTTCTGCATATTCACTTTTTAACTTCAAACATATATATTTTTTTTTATTTTGAAATCATTATATGCATTTACCAATTGCAAATGCAGGAATGTCTACAAAAATTCAATATTAAGTAAAAAAACAGAACTCCAAAAGTGTTCATAATATTTTTCGTTACAGACGAAAATAATTTCAATAAAATAAATTTTGCACTCTAACTTCTAAAGTTATTAATAACTTGCAAGTCTTGATTCTGTAAGAATCCAAAGAGAAAAGGAATTTCACTTTCATTTTTCAGTAAAACCATTTCAAGTTAGACTATTAGAAAACTCATATTATCACATCCACAATATTTCAACTAAAATAAAATACATAATTTCATAGGAAATAAAAAGATTAAAAATGAAACAAAAATATGTAATTTTTCAATCATTATAGACTAACAACCCAGAAACCAACTATGATTATAAAGAGAAAATTAGCATTGACTAGGTAATAAAATTCTTTGTTACACATGAAACTTTAATGTAATTGAGTAGCACTGGATTTAGATGTTTAGCTAACTGTCAAAATACAGAACTGTAGAACCACTCAAAATAATTACAAAACTTTTTTGTTTCATACACTAGTTACAAACTTATATACATTTAAATAGCTGTATCTTTAACCCACTGACGGTCATGCATGTATATATGCATCATTTGATCCCTAGTTTTTACAGCAATACACAAATTTTTTAAAATTATAAATTTAAAATAAAATATTTTTTAAATATTTTTATTAGGATGATAGTTCATAATCTATCTAAAACAAAATAAATAAAAATGATTTAAAAAAAATTATATATTTGAATTAGAATACAATTTTAAAATTATTCCAGGGAAAACAACTAAAGAATTTCACACATTTCCTTGACTGTCAGTGGGTTAAGTAGTGTAGTTATGACATAAAATATGTTCTTATAATTTTCATTTAAATTTAATAATACATTTAATTGAAAATAGTGTATATATTTATATACAGGGTTCCCACTGGAATCACAGAATGAAAATCTATGACTTTTCAAGGACTTTTAAGGAGCGAAATAATATTTTTAAGGACCTTCAAAAATTTGTTTTCAGGCATCCTGTCTTTAATGTGTGACTTTACAACTGCTTCGCTCATAGCACTAACACAGGGTTCCCACTCAAATTACAGAATGAAAATCAATGACTTTTCAATGACTTAAATAATGTTTTTAAGGACCTTTGAAAATTTGTTTTCAGGCATCCTGTCTTTAATGAGTGACTTTACAACTGCTTCGCTCATAGCACTAACACAGGGTTCCCACTCAAATTACAGAATGAAAATCAATGACTTTTTAAGGACTTAAATAATGTTTTTAAGGACCTTTGAAAATTTGTTTTCAGGTATCATGTCTGTATATAAATTTTCAATATAGCATTTTCTATGAAAAAAGTTACAAGTTGAAGGATGCGTAATACAAATATGTTAGAGATTTCCGATACGGTGCAGATAAGTGGCGGTCACACGGAGATAGCAAGTGCGAGTTGTATTTTTATAACTCTTGCAGTTGGGCACACGACGTGCGCAAAAATTAAGGACTTTAAAGGACCTATAAGCATTTTCAATGACTTTTAAGCACCTGTAAGCATTTTCATGCACTTTCAAGGTCTTGAAAACAAGTTCAAAAATATTAAGCACTTTTAATGACTTTCAATGACCGTGGGAACCCTGTAACATTAAACTTTTCATGCACAATTTGTATTTTGCCTATTGAACAGACTTTGATGATGTTGCAATCCATTTTCATCCTACACTGCGCTTTAGTCATCCATAACACATTAAAAGTGCAATACTCGGACAAAGCATTTGTAAGTTGCTTCTGCAAAAAAAAAAAAAAGCATTTGCTGGTTCCGAACTCTTTTGACTCACACAACATAAACAGGGTTCCCACTCAAATCACAGAATGAAAATCAATGACTTTTAAGGACCTAATTCATGTTTTTAAGGACTTTAAAAAATTTGTTTTCAGGCATCATCTCTGAATAAAATATTTTAATAAAGTATATTCTACCAAAACAGTTACAAGTTGGCGCATGTGCAACACAAATATGTCATAATATTCCGATATAATGAGGATAAGTGGCGGACACGCGGGGATAGCAAGTCTGAGTTGCATTTTTGTAAATTTTGAAATTGTTCAACATACACAAAAATTAAGGACTTTTAAGAACCTCTAAGCATTTTCAAGGACTTTTAAGCACCTCTAAGCATTTTCAAGTACTTTCAAGGCCTTGAAAACAGGTTAAAAAATATCAAGAACTATGACCGTGGGAACCCTGATAAACACTCCTCGTGCATCTTCGTCTCGTAGAGTTCAGTGCGTAACTAAAACTCTGTTTGAATTCTATTCCACCAATCAGCAAATGCGAACCATGTACAAGTTGACACATGCGTAATATAATTATATCAGAAAATTCCTGTGTTGCCCGGATAACTGGCGGTCCAGCGGAAATAAGCAAGTCATCGTTAAAATTTTATAAAGATTGTAGTCAGTCATACAATATAAGATAAAATTAAGGACCTCTAAGCATTTTCAAGTACTTTTAGGGCATGGAAAACAAGTTAAAAAATATTAAGCATTTTTAATGACTTTCAATGACTGTGGGAACCTTGTTTATTCTAATATGCAAGTGTTAAAAATGAAAATAATAATAATAAAAAAAAAAAAAAAAAAAGAGCTTGTATAAATTTGAAGTTAAACTTTCTTTGGTAGAATTTTAAAAGAAAACCTGAACCTAAACTATCAGTGTTCCCACTCAAATCACAGAATGAAAATCAATGACTTTTAAGGACCTAATCAATGTTTTCAAGGACCTTTGTAAATTTGTTTTCAAAAATCATATCAATAAACAAAATTTTTAATAAAGTATATTCTGCCAAAAAAGTTACAAATTGGTGGATGCGTAATACAAATATGTCGGAAAATTTTGATACAGTGCAAATACGTGGTGGTCACGCGGGGATAGCAAGTCTGAGTTGTATTTTTATAAATTTTGCAGTTAGCCATATAACATCTGCTGTCTTTAAGGACCTCTAAGTATTTTCAAGGATTTTTAAGGACCTCTAAGTATTTTTAAGCACTTTCAAGGTCTTGAAAACAAGTTCAAAAATATTAAGCACTTTTAATGACTTTCAATGATAGTGGGAACCCTGACTATGTCAAGCGGATTTTTAAGAATTTCAATTTCCTGATCTTTGAGCATGGAATTGTTTCTTAGCAAACATGTAGAAACAAAGACTGAAATAAAAGTGTGAATAGGGAAAAAAAAAAAAAATGTGAGCATAGGCACCCCTTTAACAGAAACAATTTATAAGTCTTCATATCTCAAAGTACAAAACATACAAGCTTATAAAAACAAGTTTGTGAATACATGCAAAATCCTAATAACAAAAGAAAAGAGAATAATCATTATATGGATACAATTTTCTTTCTTATGTTATGTGATCCAGCGGCTCATCACGAGACGACACAATTCTGCTTCTCCTGAACATTGCCGTTGGCCTTTTCAATCTCCAGGATGATACGCTTGAAGATGTCAGTCACACTCTACAAATACAGAGACAACTCATTATAGTGTCACTCACCTTCCCTACAATATCTGATGAAATATTGCTTCAAAACTTACGAAACGTGTACCGAATATAGTAACAGTGTGGTAGTCTCGGGGCCGCGTAGCCCAGTCGGGAGAGTATCGTTCTCGCAACTATAAGGTTGCGAACCCTGAGGTTGCGAGTTCGGGCCTGGGACCGACTAAAGACTGCCGTGTTCGCTAATGGTGACTGGAGCAAGTTAAATCAGTCATGGTCGCAAAGTCCTCCAAGTTCCCATACAAATCAATACCTCTGGGGGTGGCAAAAGCCAAGTCTTCTGGTGGAATCTTCTGCTTCGTGATGCCTCTAAATTAAGAAGTTCCACATACGGTCGGTAGTGCTGCCACCTATCGGGTAGCTACCGAAAGAGGTAGAAATGAACTCTTCGGTGGCTATAGGTAGACTTGCGCACTCCAACTCGCGAGTGTGCGCTTACATCCTGTGCAGTACTGCCCACTAACGATCTGTACGGGATATGGGGTTGGTACAAAATGCTTAAGCCAGAGGTGCCTTAGTCCCCATAGTCCTCGATAAGAAGAAGAAGTGGTAGTCTCATGTACAAATGACAGATACAACATGTGACGGTGCATCGCACGTCACTCTTCCCAATGCGCATGTTTGCAACGCACCTACCTGTAGTTGGTCTTTCGACCGGTAGGAGAGGCACGGCACGGCGCATGTGCTGACCTGCGCATGTGCGCCAGGCACTATAAAGCCGGCAACTTGGGGTGTTATCCTCAGTTTCGTAGAGTTTCGCAGTTTTTCCTAGTTTCGCGCTAGTCTTAAATGTGTGTGCTCCGTGTTAGTGAGAGGAAGTTTATGATCTAATAACTGACAGAGGCGTTTGGCAGAATAAAAAGATTTAATATAAAAAGTCTTGCAAGTACTAAGAAAAATATGTTGAAAAACAAAAATGGCAGCAGCTGCTAACTTGCAGAAAAGATTATTGGCACTACCGCGGCCTGCCATGAAAATCCTCACAATATAACTAGAGTGATGGATAGAAGACACTTATATACCTACCTCTCCTGCTCATGGATACACTCCAGCGAGATGCGGTCGCGACTACGCATGCTCCGGGAGTACATCCATGAACATGAGAGGTATACCTCCGCGATTGGTCGCATACGTCACCGTCGGGCGTACGACACTTTACGTCGGCGATGACGCAATACGACGAAACGGGAGGAAAAGAAAAACCAAGTGCTGTGCATGAGCAGGGCAAAAAAAAAAACCATTACAGAAAAAGGCTCAAAACCAGAAAACTACTGGGTACTTAAGGAAATAAACACTTTACCCTAACAGTTAGTTTACCTTAGTGTTCGTCTCGTCTATTTTGAGTGTTATGTTTCGAGTGGAGACCGCGTCCATCTCCTGGTGCCCTGCTTGACGCTGGCTATGTGGCGCTGTTTGATGCTCTCTCCTGACTGACGTCTTAATCTGGCTGCCGCGGTGAGCGGTATTGTTCTTATTTAATTGTGCTCGTGTATTTCCCCATCCTCCCCTGGTACCAGTCTGTGTGTTTTGTTGCCGTAACTGTACATGTGTTGAAAGTAAAAATAAAAGATTATTCAAGTGCTACTAAAAGTCTTCTGATTTAGTGGACATATTTTGGAGTGTCATAAACACCTAGACACTAGTGGTCACTTTTGTCTAGTGGTTACTACGCCTGTCTACTGATCTAGGAATCCTTGGTGAGACACTCCGTTAGTACACATTGCTACAACAATACCTCTAATTTTAAGGTAAATTCAAAGACTTGAGTTAATAGTTTAAAAAAAAAGCTGAACTTCAAACTGTCAAGTGGATCTTTTCGAATCTAATTTTAATGATCCTTTTAGCAAGGAATTACTTTTACACAGATGTAAAAACAATCAAGATAAATATTGAAAAGAGCTTGGGCAGACATACCCTTCAACAGAAACAAATTCCTTACCGCTAATATCATGCTAAAACTGGCAGTGAGCTTAGTTTTTTAATGCAAATCGAGTTTATGAGCCTACAAAACTATTGTTTTAAGACTTTCTGTAATTATCAATCAAAACTAACAGTATGAGCAAAGATTGGAAGAAATTTCAAAATGTTTCACTATTAAAAAATTAATACCTGTACATTGATTATGAGGGGCTAAGTAATTTCTATGAGCGAAAAGTCCTTCTTGAAGCTGAGAGGATTGGAAGTGGGACAGATATTCCACTTCACCTCTACAACTCAAGATGTTACATTTCATAACTTTCAATTACACAATAATATTAGTCATTGCATTCAAGTTTGATATGGTGCTTCTTACTGTTTTCATATTTTCACTCATTTAGATAAAAATGGCCAGTTTGGCAATAATTTTTACATAGGCAAAAAAGAAGAAAAAAAAAGAAAGAAAACACTGCCAAATTAGCAATGTTATTTGAAAGGGCATTACAGTGTCCTTTCTGGTGTGTAATACAGAAACAAAATCAATCGTTGATGAGGGATGCTTAAAGGCAGAGAGCTCTGTGTTAAAAGCACTCGTTTTTCAACATATTACGCTTTTAATCACAATTCTATTTGTATTTCGGAGGTGGGGACAATTATAACACCTTAAGAGGTATTAGTACAGAGAACTAAGTAGTACAGAGATTTTAATCTAAATTATTAGAGGTGGTTTTTAGCAATTGCCGAAAAATGATTTTTTATGATTTCAACCTTATAAGCATGCATGATTTTGATGAAAACCTTAATGGTATGTCCCATGGCCACCACTAACCTGCACACCAAACTTGAACACCGTAGGTCAATTTGTTCAGGTGTTATGCTGACCGCGTACACACAGAAATTCTTGCTAGACTACCTTTTTGAAATCAAGATGCTCCAAATGTGGGGATATGCAACAAAAAAAATATATATATATAAAAGAAAAATATATATATATATTTTTTTTAACCGAATGCTATACTTTCCTCACCCTATGTAAACATACAGGCAACTGAAAGTAAAAAGGGTTTTCTGTCAGTTCTATGTCCCATGATATATGTACAGGTAAGCATAGGTGTCAACTTTTGAAAAAACATGGGGGGGGGGGGGCAAGTTTTGACGAAAGATGAAATTTTTCGAAAAATTATCGAAATCTATTAATTTTTCGAAAATCTAGGTATGACACAACTTCTCATATAATACCAACAATAAACAGTTATTATAATTTATTTGGAGAATGGAGGGAAAAAAAGGAGATAGTGTTACAAAAGTCAGGGTAGGCAGCCCCCCAGAATTTAAAAGTGGGGAGGCCAGCCCCCCCCCCCCCCCCGTACTTTACGCCTATGCAGGTAAGTAAACAGGATAAGAAAAATCTACCTCATTCTGCTTGGCTGATGCTTCCAAGAACTCTGCATTCATGCTTGCAGCTGCTCTCTTGCCCTCTTCAAAGGAAACTGTTCTGGAAGCACAAGATTATGTTGCAATAGATCATTCTTTACATAAAATGAAAAACATAAAATTTTTGGAAGAAAAACATATACTGAAAATAAAAATTTCACATTTATGGCTAGTATTTTGAAAATAGAGATGAGATTGGTCAGAGAGTAAAAAGGCGTAAATCCAAAAATTCGTTAAAAAAGTATGCGGAAGGGACAATATTCAAAAATCTCTCAAAAACAAGCATGTGCCGGGTTCATGCTCAATTAAAGAAAAAAAATTCCCCGAGTTTTCAAGAGTCAAATTTCAAGACCAAGGAGAAAATTATTTTTAGTCGCATGAATATAGTCAAACCTTGATTACACAAATTCTTCAGATAACTTGCAAAAAGTATATTTTTTTTCTATAAGAATAACTTTCTGCAAGTCTGTGTTATTAAATAATTCTGTAACTTCAATTCCCCGAATTGGGGTTAAACAAAGAGCAAGGAAAAGAGTAGAATTTTTTTTAAGAGTAACAACAACTTTTTCCAGGTTTTAGAGGAGATTTTTCATTTTTCCCTGAGATTTTAAAGCTGATTTAATTTCCCTGAGTTTTCCCTGAGGCGTATGAACCCTGATGTGCGAGAGATGATTTATCAATTTTACAGTCGAAGTGTATCTTGGTCACCAAGTGCTTGGAAGTAATCTGCGAGGAAAGGGGAGCAAAGAGGAAAAATCTTTAGTCCAGACACGAAAAAAGTATATTTTTTGCAAGAAAAACCGTCCAGCTCAGAAAAAACGTGGATCCTCAAAACAGGGTCGCAAAAGAGGAAAATTTTACATAATAAAGAACCAAAAAGCGGAAATGCGCCAAAAAGTAGAAAAATCTCATTCCTTGTGAAAAAATTGGCAGTCAATTTGATATTGATGACAAACAAGGTACAACTAGAGATAAAAGACTGACTAAAACAATTCAGCAGGGAGGTCAATAGTTATCCTATTGTATTTATTAAAGGTCAAAGTTAAATTTGCAAGTTAAACGTTAAATTTACAAGATAATCAATATAAGTTAAATAATAAACATTATTTACACAACAGTATGGATATACCTAGTCAAGGATATATATTATTGCATAGAGTTATCTTCCAGATATTCTAGTTAATTGTGATAGTTCACTAATTTATAAACTCTACTTTTTTGTTTAATGTGGTAGTTAGTAGCTTTAAATACTCCACACAAAAAAAGTATGAACATGAATAAGAATATGATTGACCAAAAGGTAAAAAAGAGAGTAAAAAAAATTTACATGAAAGAATGTGCAAAAGAAACATATGTAAAAAGTAGGAACTAAAAGTCAAACATGTACAGAATTTTTTTTCAAAACTACAGCTCTTAATGACTTTAAAACTTATTTCAAAATATTTTTAAATGTAAAAGAACTCAATAGTATATGATTTTCCCAAAGCCAATTTATAAAGTATATGGTAAAGGACAAATTTCCAATTTTAGAAAATATTTCTTTAATTTTCAAAAGACTTATGCAGCAGATCTCAAACACATTAATAGTTTTTTCTTTTTTTATTAAACACATCTTTTATTGACATAACTCAATTCCTTTTTATTAGTTTAGGGTTTTATAAATTTTAAGTGTCAGTCGCATTGGTACAACAAGCAGATTCATTTTATGTACAAGATTCAGGTGTTAAAGGATTATTTCAGATCAGGGATCTAACTTTCTTTTCAGATGAAAAAAAAAGCAGAAATCTGTCCATTCGCAGGAGAATCCCATCCTCGCTTTATACACATTGAAAGGTTAAAAATTACAATTCTTATTCATACTGCCAATTTTTATGGTACATTTTTAAGATTTCTTCATGAAAAAAACTATTCAGGGGTGTTGTCAGGTTTCGTATGTTTTGCAACAGATAAAATTGAAAATTGGCGAAGTTTACTACACAAAAGATATTTGTGTAGATAATCGATCATAATTATTGTATTTCTTCTCAACCTTACTATGTTTAAATTATTTCAAATCTACATACCTTTCCATATGCAAATCTACTTTATTTCCAACTAATACTATAGGAACCCTAAAAAAATGTGTATTAATAAATACATATATATATATATAGGGAAAATAAGAATAAAAGTATAAACTTGAGAAAAATATGAAATAAAAAATATACAAATACATTGTTTATAAAACTATTATACAATTTTTCTGTTTTAATACTTAATTTATGTCAAAAATATGTAGCTTATCTCAAATACAATTTTTTTTTTTAAATATTTTTTTATATACTCCTATTCATGTTAAAACTGTTACGCATTTCATAGCAATGAATGTAAAATTTAAAAAGTATAGTTAATTTTGCAAGAAACTATTTAACTTATACTTTTAAAATTACATAACTATAATAATAGTTTGTAACTAATTAACCCACTGACAGTTCAGCAGGGGTGGGAAGTGCAAAAGCCCAGTTTGGAGCAATTTTGGAGCAGCAAAATGTAACATAAGGAGCAGATTCGCAAAAAATTGGAGCAGCAAAATTTAACTTTCGGAGCAGAATAAGAGAAAATGTAGCAGCAAAATTCAAAGATTAGTAGCAAAAATATAATAAACTGTAGCTGATTTAATTTTTCTACATAAAGCACATATTAATAAATATAAAATTATAAGATATACATAAAATTACAACAAAAAAATATAATTTGTAAATCAAAAAAAAAAAAAAAAAAAAAAAGACATTTATACTTATTAGCTTTTGACACTTCACAAACGGGTTTTCTATGCAAAACCAAACCCTACATGCCATTGACCATTCCATAAACTTATAAAAAAGTATTATTTTTATTTTTCTGAAATCGGAAACATTCCGGGATTTTGATTACATTTCTGTGATACTTAATTTCAAACGTAAAACGGACGTTTAAAAGTTAATTACCAACAGCCAACAAGTAAAAATTACAAAAAACAACCCTAAATTTAATAGATGTCATTGCCGTTGCGTGTCCGAGCGGAAATATTCTTTTTAAATGCTTAGTAAAAAAATTTGATGGTTATATACCTTTAACTTTTTACCAATTCCTTTCTTCTTTATTTAGAGCAAGAGGATGTGGTAAAAATCCGGCGAAACACACTTAATCAAGGTACGTACGAAATAGTCATCCATGCTAACTAGAAATCGGAAATTTTGAGGCTGCCCCCTAAATTCTATCTAGCAATGACGCACGTGATATCAGCCCTCGGCGATTTCAATTTGTCCCAGTGCAAGACGCGTTTGAACATAAATGCGCATGCGTGAATGACGACTTGAGAAAGATAATCCACATATTGCATTCTGTTGGGGGAAAAATCGAATGTTTTGCAAATTCAGGCGAAAACGGCCCTTGAGGTTGCCGTAATTTCGTCTCCACATAGATTTGGCATGCGCGAGATGGTTTGGAGCTTTAGTGTGCACGTTTAAAAGAAGATGTAAAGCAAAATTGGCGTAGTATTGTACTTAAATGTGGTTTTGTAGCAGGTTGGCGCAGGATACCACTTTTGGCGCGCGCTGGCGCAATTGGCGCAGAATTCCCACCCCTGAGTTCAGGGAAAGGGTAAAATTCTACAGTTGTTTTTCCTGCAATAATTTTTAAATTATATTGGTAATACAAATATATAATTTTTTAAAACTATGTTTTATTCATTAGTTTTAGATAGGTTATAAACTATCATCCTAATAAAAATATTTAAAAAACATTTTACTTTAAATTTTATTTATAAATTTAAAAATGTTGTGTATTGCTGGAAAAACTGAGGATCAAATGGCGCACATATACGTGCATGACCGCCAGTGGGTTAATAGAATAAAAAAATGTAGTGCAAAGCAGTAATATTTTACAATCACAGAAAATACCAATTTTTATCACTGGTTCTACAAAAAAAAAAGAAAAAAAAAAAAAAAAAAGAAGAGTTAAAGCTACCTATGACTTTCAACAACACCTTTGAAAAGAATAGATAATATACTTTAAAAATCTAAAGAAATTTTGAGGAGCAAATTATATTCCTCAAAAAAATATGTTATAGTTAAACCCAAATTAAAAGTAGTATAACTTGTGACGGTGTGCTCTACCGGAGGTTGGCTATATGATGAGCCGCTGACCACCGCACAGTTGCCAAGTGCGCATGGGCACCAAACCCATATAACCCCGGCCTGTTTTTGGGATGTGGCAGTTGTTTTGTTAAAGCTTGTTGTCGAAGTTGTGTATTGCTAGCCTGTGTGGCGTGTGGGTGACACTTTGAGCCAAGGATGACAACTTGAGCCGACGACCGTCCCTGCACAGCAATGTCTGTAAGAGTAGCGGCAGCACATGGGTGAGCTCGTTTAAGTTTTCTTGCGTGTTCCCCTCCCTTCATTAGTTTCCGGGTGTGGTGCTGTGATATATGTTTTTTGAGCCAAATAAAGTACTAATTTAAACGTAACTCTATTGACTGTTCTTTCATGACTTGTCAAAAACGAGTACGTCACAAACTGTAAAACACTGCTAAAATAATAATAAAAAAAACTAAACATATATACGGGATTATTCAGAATTCCCTCCAGGGTTTCGAAGCAAGGACTGGACTTAACGGCAGGAACTGGACTATCGCATTGACGTATGCTGTGTGACCAAGGTTCACACATAGAACACCTGTAAGCTATGTAAATTAATAAAACTTGAATTGTTTCTGTATTTTTTCAAATGTTCTCATTTGCTGTATTAGTCTTAGTTTTTTTACTATAGCACGTCAAAATCCAGGAGGAAATTCTGAATAACCCTGTATTATTACAATCATGTTCAATTATCATAGTTGTAAAAACAATCTGTTTAAATATGGCTTTGCTATGTAATAAAATTATTTGTATACAAAAGAAAACTGGTTTCCATTCAATTTGTACATCCCTTTAATCTGGATTAAATTTTACCTAACACGTTCTGATTCTGCACATACACGAATAGTGATTAGTATTTTTCGTTTCAAACTTAATGTTTGTACACAAAAATGCTACATAAAATAAAAAATGCAACTAAAGTTAAATTTCTTTTTTTGCTAAGGTGCAGAATGATCCTGGCAAAAACACTCAAATATCTTCATTAAATATGGTGAATAAAACAAATCAAGATGACACTTTAACATGAAATTCTAACAGTATTGAAGAAATGAACTATATTTAAAGTGTAAGTAGATTTTTATCAATAAGCATATTTTTAACACATTAGTGCTCACTTACTGTACTTTTCCAGTCATATCAAGTAGACGATGATGGATAGATTTTACAATTTCAAAGCTATAAAAAAAAGAGATGGCATCAGCAGAAGGAATAAGTCAAAGATTGGTAAACGCCCTGTCCAAAGTTGCGGGTGTGACATTTAGACAAACTAAATTAGCCATCAACTACAATATTTTAGAGCATTGATTTTAATTTTTATGGATTTTAATGTTGAATAATTACATATATAATTATACCAATTTGCCATTTACCAGATATTTTATTTATTTTTTAAAAAAATAATTTCTACCCGTTGCGGGTGTGACATAAAAAGGACATGCATTTTCATCTTCCAGCACAAAACCTCAAAACTCTGTGAATTATAGCAACTGGGTGAACCGATTTTTTTTTTATGTTATACAGTAATACTTAAATAATTATTCTATGAACAAATCAAATCACTTACTAGAATCACTTACTGTAGAAAAATATTTAAAAAAATTGTTGCGGGTGTGACACCATGTTGCGGGTGCTTGTACAAAAAAACACTGTGAAATAATACATGAATAAACAATTACAAAGCTATTAATGAACAAATTTCATTTCCAATCTTAAGTTCATAATTTCTGGTGCTGGCAATATTTTTACAATTGATGTAATTTTCTCCCAGGATAATTCTGATTTGTTTGGCCAGACATACACATTATCTGAAACCTTTCAAATATTCTAGCTGAATATCATTGCCATCAATTTGCTTAATCTGTCCAACAAAATGATCACTGTTTTTCTTTGATTTTGAAAATAAAACCACTTTAACAAAATCTCCAATTTCATATTTTAACTTGCAAGATGCTTCATTGTCTTCGATTCTTGATTCTTCATTGATTTCTTCGATTTCAGAATTAAGGAAATTCTCCTATGAATATTTTTTGTTGTTGTTGCTACCTTAATTCTCCCTATATTAAGAGTAACAATATGATGTTCTGGAGAAAAAAATATTTTTATGCTCTTCAAAACTTTCTAATCACATACAGCAAAATCTGAAGCTGTCTGTACTGTTGCAGATCGTTGAAGTACAGCTAGAGATACAATTTTTTTTGCAATTGCACCTACTCCATCCACAGCTCCCTTACCGTGTGATGTTGCAAAAAATGACCATATCATATTTGTTTCATAATCATTTCGGATGTATGAAATTGCTAACATATTATACCTGTTTTTAAATTGACCTGCACAGCCATCTGAAAAGATATGTAGCATCTGTACTTTGTGATTTTCTTTAATATCTTTAATCAGTATATCCATATATTTCCAGACTGCTTCTTTACAGTGATTTAAATTATCTGATACTATTATGTATGATTGGTGGCCATCAAAGAATGCAGCAACAGCCTTAAACATTGTAATTTGTGAGTGTGCCCAATGGGCTGATTGAATTTCGTCTTGAACAACTGTGGTATAATTTTCCGCAAAGTCCACTTGTAAGGTCACTTCACCTTCTACCAAGTTGTCTTTTACAAATTGAAAATGTTCATCTTGCACATCTTTTACAAAGCAATGCTTTTTAAATTTCTTAAACTGATTTACTATTTCATTAGCAGTGTCTAGCATTGATTCTGAATTATCTCCACTTTTTACCATTGCTTCCATTATATATAAAGACTGTGATCCTCTTCTGGAATTTTAGATTTCAAGATATCATGAACATTGGCACAGTTCGAACACAAGCTTAGCATGCAGGCTTCCTTTCCTGTATCACATATACTGTCTTTTATCAAGTCTCTGCCTTTACCAAGTTTGAGGGCTTCAAGTAATAATGCCATGTTTGCATGATATTTGTAAACGCAAGTACATAAATTTACAAATAATTTGTTTCAGGTTACATTTGTGTTAAATTTTAAAAGATGTTGCGGGTGGGACTAATAAAATGTCACGCCCACAACACGAACATGTCACACCCGCAACGCTTAATAACTATATTTAAAATAATAATTAATTGTGTTTATATCTGTAATTCAAAGTACCTTAGTAATCTATTTTTAAATACCAAGTCTTGTAACTTACAGTCAAAGGAATCTCTCAGTGGAGTTATAAATGTAACTTTTTGTTGCGGGTGTGACACAATAATTAAGAATAATTAATAATGCTTACCTTTTTAATGAAGATTAGTAAACACTTATCTGCTGGCAAAAAACATTCAACAATAGATGCCAGATTATATATCTAAGTTTAGAGATTTACAGAATCATTTGTTAAGCTGTATGAGAGCATGAAACAAAGGTTTTTGGAGCAATCTATTTCATGCTGCCAAAGTGTCACTTTATTAATTAAAATAAGTATGTTAATGGCAAAAATTTAATTATTTTCCATAAAATATGAAATAGCACACTTTTGTAGATTATATTGCAAAACTTCAACATAATATAATTAAATTTAAATTTTCACCCTCATGTCCACTTTTTGGTGGATTGGGCGTAAACCACAAAATACATTGAATCCTAACAGTACAATCCATCTATTAGTTCAACATAATTATGCACAATCAAAATGATTTTAGTGGTGTAAATATGATAAATTTTTAATATTCTTATTTTTAAAGAAAACCATCTGAAGAAAACATTCAGATGGAAAGCTTTTTTAAAGCTAAAATTACAAATTCCTTTATGTGTTTGTTTTAATACAGAAAACTTATTTAAATTCACTAATGGAAACTTGAATAAAACTTATACCATCACATAGCATTTGCTTACAACAGGTTGGCCACAAAGTTCAGGAAAAAAAGTTCCCTGATTTCCCTGACAGATTTTTTAAATATTCCATGATTTTAGGGCAAAGTTTTTTACAAATATCCCCAATTTTCTTAGGTTTTCCAGATGTCTAGACACCCTGATCAAGTAGAACATGTATTCTAAAGAGATAATATGCAATTAAAAAAAAAAAAATAGTTTTGCTGGTAATGATAAGTTTAAATTATTCTGTAACATTAAACTTCTAATGGATTACCAATACAAAGCTCCATGTAAATAACGCCAAAATATGGATGAACGTGCCATAAACAATACAAAATTTCCCCAATTTTCATGAAATTTTAAAAAGTTCCCCGACATTTCCCTGATTTTTTCCAGAATCAGAAAGCTCCCTGACATTTCCCCGATTTCCAAGTTCTATGGCCACTATGTTACCATCTGACCCAGAAGCAGAATAATATATAATGTTCTGCAACGGGACTTTTGACAGTTACAAATGTTCTGCAGACATTTTTTCAAATCTTCCATTATGACATAAAAGAAAAAACCCATAAAATTAATACTACACATTTATTGCAAAATGACAATGACGAAAAAAATTATTTTTCAAACCAAGGCATACATTCAAAATTTGTAACTTTATCAATGACTTTCAGCAAGAAAAGCGCTCCAGAACGGGAAACGAACACGTGATTGATCCCCCTATGAACGCGGGGAGTTTTTCTATAAGAAACTGAAGCTCTGGGAAATATTGTTCGGAGAAAATTGAGGGAGGGGGGGGGACAATAAAGTCGTTTTGTTCTGCAGAACATTTCATCCCGTAGGTGAAATTCTTTTTCTCACTCGCGGGCATTTGCTCCAAACTTAAAATTGTTCTGCAAGGACTCTGATTGTTCTGCGACGTACGTCGCAGTTTTAGGCACTTTCTGCTTTCGGGCCATCTGAGAAATATGAGCATGAATACAGGGTGGCCTTAAAATTCAGGAAAAAAAGTTCTCTGATAATTCCCCGACAGATTTCAAAAAATTCCCTGATTTATGGCAAACTTTTTTTTTTTTCAAATGTCCCCAATTTTTCAAAGTTTTCCAGATGTGAAGACACTCTGATCAAACAGAACATGTATGCTAAGTACATAACATGCCAATTTTTTAAAAATAGTTTTGGCAGGAATGAAAAGTTTTAATTACACTGTAACATTAAACTTCTAACGAATATTAACACAAATCTCTGGGTAAATGGTGCCAAAATACAGATGAAAGGGAAAATGCGCCAGAAAATTTCCCTGATTTTCGTGAAATTTAAAAAAAATTCCCTGACATTTCCCTGATTTTTCCCAGAATCAGAAAGTTCCCTGACATTTCCCTGTTTTCCATATTCTGTGGATACTCCGTAAATAATATCTGGATTACCCAACAGGTTTTTGAGTGGCAGATAATTTATAAAGAACCAAGAAAAGAAATTCAGATTTACCTTCTTTCAGAAGTTATGGAGTAAACAAGAACATAACCATGAATATCCATAGAATAAGATTGTGGAAAAATTGAAAATTCATCCTAAGACAAAGAAGCACAAGTTAGTAAATGCAACATTTCAGTATAAAAATATTTTTGCCATTTTAAATTATTAAAATTCATTTTTTTATTTTTTATTTATATTTCTATCCTAACATTAATAAAGCTCTTCACGTTAAAGAAGACTTCCCACAATCATTCGTGAATGGAAATTCTTAACCTTAGTTACTCAAAGTTTCCTTCAATATTTACAAAATGATACGAGAAAGAAAACAGAAAAAAATAAATTATTTTGACTTATAACAAGACTTTCGAAATGGCTCAATGAGAAACTTGCACAAGTGAGGAAAATGAATATTTTTTGTATTTTATAGTGAGTATAAAGTATATAGAAAATCCAACGAATATATTTGAGCAGTGCAATTATTTTTTATCTTTATGCTTTCAATTAATCAAAAATCGAGTTTGAAATTAAACGAAATCAAAGCAAAAGTCACGTGACCAAAAACGCATGAAAAAAACGTGACGTGGTTAAGCAGAGATAAAGTCGCAAAACAAAGGAGAAACCACACTCATTCCTCGTCTAAAACAGGTTTTAGATTGGTTCATTATCTGCGCGTTGACGTTTCACGCAAAAGTGGATTTTTTTTAGCCAAATCCCAAAGTGAAAAACTAAATATTTTTTTAACTATCTATCCGAGCTCAAATTTTTGAAAGAATGTTATTGTTTTTCATGATTTTTTCTCTACTTTTATTTAGAAATAAAACCAAAAAACTTGAAAATTCCTCATTATAAGTTTTAGTATTAATTTAAGAAGTAACAAGAAAACACACATGCAAACTTATCAAGGAAACAATTTCTGTTAAGTGGAGAAAATTCTAAGAAATACTCGTTTCCCTCCCACCCACACGTCCCAATTCACTCATACACGAGCCAATCGGTACATCAAATTTACAAGTACTGCCGAAGTTTAGCAAAGGCTGCATGTCATCATTTTTAAGGACAATAATAATAAATAGCAGAATACAGTTCAAGACATATTTAACAAGTTTTTTTTTTTTTAAGATATCAATATTTTCAAGGCCTTCACTGCAAAATAAATTATATATTTTTTTTCATTCAATAAAACAATCCTTGCTGAAAAATAGCTTTATTTGTAATTACCTATCAATAGGAATTAGGGAATTTCAATTTATGAGGTGCTGCCAGAATCCGATAAATTGGACGTACGCAGGAAATCGTCGGATCCTGCAGGAAATTAAAGTCAAATGCAGGTTTTTTTTTAAATGGAGAAATTCCAGTTAGACAGGGCGGGAAAGGGGGAGTTGTTGACTCCTGTAACGCCGGGAGGGGAGAGGTTGGGGGGGATGCTATTCTCCATATAGTTCACCACCTGTTACTTCAATATAGGAAGGGAGAAGTGTTGACATAAGGAGGGAAGGGGTTTTTATTTCCTGATTTTGGAATCTTATCCTATTGAAACATGTAATTACACTTAGAGTTTACTTCCTTCATTCTTCTTTTTAATTTGAAAGAATTCTTGGATATTCCATTGCAATTTAAAAGAAACCACATTTTTCTTTAAAATGAAAAGGAGCTATCCAAGCAAGACAATGAAGATAAAATGCTGTATTTGCAAGAAATGTTGGAGCAAAACTACTCACGGCATTTAAATCGAAAGCACAAAAATGAAAATAGTTATGAAAGGAGGCATGCTGGACCAGCATCAGTGTTTGCTATCGTCTCCTAAGCTTAACCTTTAAGCCAACCCAGTACCAATGACCTAATATTGCAACTGGAAATGTATCATTGGAAACCGATGTTTATCTTGCAGAGTGGTGCTTCCAAAATCAATGCCAAGGTTTTGAATTAAACAACTTTTAATTTTCAATAGTACATAATATTTCATTTTCTTCAGCAGTATAATTTACAACCCGCAAACTCGCAGGAAATTTTTGGATATGGCATTTGTGTACCCAGGAAGAAAATATTTTTTCTGGAGTCATGGGTGCTGCATTGTCTCCATTTATATTAAAAAAAATAACGAGAGACAATCATGAACATTTCTGTTTTGTTTAACACGTGGAGCACCCTGTCAGCCATCGGTGGCTGACATTGAACTTTCCGTTTAGGCAGTGTCAGCCATCGGTGGCCGACAATGTAAAATACGATATAAAACCAAAAAATTAAATTGTTTTAAGTAATTACTGAAAATTCATTTACAATTTACTTAATTTTTATTTACTACAAGATTATATCATTAGGGCATTTTTATGGATTTTACTGAAACACGGTAAACATAAAAACGGTTGTCCTTCATAGGTATCACCAAATGTGACGACTTGTTTAGTCATTTTTCCGGCCACTGCACTACCATATTGTGTCACATTTTTTTCATATCGTATTGCTTTGTCGTAAAAGGAACCCAGCTGCGAGCCGAACAATAAACAAGACAAAACAGACTTGGCACATAACATGTTGAATGAATGTCTTTAAGCATTTCATTCTTAACATAAATATTTTTTACAATAAATTTTTACATTTATAGGTTCTTAATTATATAGTTTACTATTTAAATTTTAGTTAATTCTAAGGGAATTAGGATAAACAAATGCCTTGAAAGTCCAAAGGAAAAACTATTTTTTTCAAGAGCCTTGAGGACAAACTTCAACCTAGGCCTTTTGTCTTAAAAGCCATTAATCAATTTTCCCCCCTGAGATTTCAAGACAAATTAACTTTGCTGGTTCACAGAAAGAAGACTGCCATAATACAATAATTCCAAATATGCAGAATGGATTAAAATTTCAAGTTAAAAGATTAAAATTTTTTAGTTAGAAATATTTTATGTTTTCACTTAAACTCACCCTCATTTAATTCTAAGGTTTGAAATTAAAATTAAGAATAACTTTGTGGTGGTCTCGAGTAAAATAGCAGATACAACACCTAGACGACAGAGATCTCTTTTGTCTAGTGGTTAATGTGCCTGTCTACTGATCTAAGAGTCCCTGGTTCGACTTCCCATTAGCGCACTTCGCTACATTGGTGACTACCGGACAACGAATCATGTTGCCATCTATCAGTGTCTTCTGAAAACACTGCACGACTTCCAAACTACTACCTCAGCAAGCAACCTCCGACGACTCACTGCCACACAGCAAGTAATCTCCAACTCAAAGCCACTCAGCAAGCAACGTCTGGTGACGCACTGCTACAAGCAAGGCACTCAACTCATACGCAAGCAACTCCTCAATCGTTCGTCCCTTCGCGATTCCCTGGAAAGATGGTGGAATCGTGTACAAATGACAGATACAACACCTAGGCAGAAGAAGTGGTCACTTTTGCTTAGTGGTTAGCATGTCTGTCTACTGATCTAGAAGTCCCTCGTTCAACTCCCTATTAGCGCACATCACTATGTTTATTAAATTACTCGTGGGAACGTGTAACGCCAACTGTTGGCAACTGTTCGTTGCAGGTAAGAATAAACTTTCCCATAAAAAATTTAAGGACTTTAAATGCTTTTACACAACACACACATTTTAATTTATTACATTATTTGTTTAAATGAAATTTGGGGAGGATCTTAGCACAGCCCACCTCTTGGCATCTTTTGGAATTCTCGCCAAACGAGTGGCGATAACGTCGCCAAAGTGGCAACCTAGGCAGATTATGGAGGAGAACAGTCTAGAATCTTACGGAGCTCCCTGTTTGAACGTCTGATCGCAACGGCGTTTCAAAACCAAAACTATTCGTAATGTGCAACGAAATTCTGAAACCTGATTGGTTAATTAATATGTATTCATTTTTTTCCGTCATTTATGCTTCTGGTCTCTTGGGAGAAGGTTTTTATGATTTTACGAGATTCTTTATTCGGCAAATCATAAACACTTACCCTCCGCCGGCAAAGGATTAGCAAACAAATTTATGGTAAGTCTTAATTATTTTATCAAATATTATTATTTCTGGTCTTTAAGTATCGTACTTTAATTGAAAAATAATAACAACAAATATTCAATTAATAGTCAACTTGGCGAGATTTGAAATAAGTCGCCAAGAGGTGGGCCCATCTAAGATTTTACCGAAATTTGATAAATAAAATATTTCAGTTATATTTAAAAATATTTTGCCGAGTATAGCAATTCAGAGATTGAACTTAAAATAAATAATAAAAGTTGATATACCTGACCAGCAGTGTCCACCAACTTCAAGAAGTATTCTTGACTACCAACTTTAGTATTTTTGGTAAATGCTAGAAAGATGTCAGTTTTAAATCCTCTTGAAGTTTTTAAAATTTCAGATACACCAGAAATAATAATAAATGCTCTTACTGTTTTCAATGGTGGGCTCGTACGAATCGACAAAGCGAGCCTCCACATACTGTATGGTCAAAGAAGACTTGCCTATACTCAAAAGAAAAGGTATCATTTTTAAAAGAAAAGAAATCAAAATAGGTTTAATTTATGTTACATATATAGACTGAGAGGCGACTGTAATTTTTGGACCCCATCAAACATTATTCTGAATTTCTTTAAGAAATTAGAGATAAGTGAGTAGATTACGAATCCACTGGTCTGCCGTGGCAAAAATGGCCGAAACTGGTCAAAAATCTACTTTTAATATGTTGAACTAAATATAATTGCCAAATGCGCCATAACTTGCCAAATAATGAGCATTTTTTTTTATTTGGTAACCCTCACTCTTTAATTTTCAATTAAGAAGGTTGCAGACGATTCAGATATCTGGCAACGGTCTACTTGCATCTATTAAAAGGAAGCCAAGTTGGCAAAAAATATTACGTCACTTATGACGTAACTGATGTCGCCAATTTGGCTTACTTTTAAAAGATATAAGTTTTCCGAGCCAAAGATCAGAAATCGTTTGCGCTCTTTCTCATTGAAAATCAAAATACAGTGGGTTGCCAGACGAATAAGTTTGTTCTATTTTTGGCAAGTTATGACATATTTGGCAATCGTATTTTAGTTCAACTCATTCCAAGTCGATTTTTGATCAGTTTCGGCCATTGTTGCCACGGCAGACCAGTGGATTCGTAATCTACTCACTTTTCTCCAATTTCTATAAAAAATTCAGAATGATGTTCGATGGGGTCCAAAAATTGCAGTCGCATCTCAGACTAATAAGAAATAAATTTAATTTTTGTATTGTTTTAATGGTCTAAAATGTTCCCACTAAAGTAGCTTCCCCATGTAGAAATGCTGCGACTCAGTCACAGAAAATAAGAATTGATTCATTTCACAGAATACAGTGAGAAATAACAAAAGTGCAGGTTAAGATTTACTGTACGAGACCCTTTGGCGACTTTTAAAAAAAATTGCAAAATTGAAAATGGTGTTACACGGCTGCATCGCCAAATCCAAAATGGAGTCAAGATCGCCTTCAGATCCTTTCCTCCAATAAGGTTGCCAAAAACGGGATTTTTTGCAGGGTTGCCATTTTAGAACTGTTATTGCCAAAAGTGAAAAACTGCACCAAGGCGTCTCATATGGTAAATTTGTGCCAAATTGCATTTTATTAAATACTTGAGAATTTACTATTTAGAATAAATGATTGAAAAACATTCAAAATAAAGATAATTACAATAAATATAATCAAACAGACTTTAAGATCTAAAAGTTTGTCACAGTAACCAATTTCTGTTACAGAGCTGATTTTATGGTCCACAAAGCAATCCTTCACATAAGTAAAGAAAACATATTGTAAGGAAGACAGAAACATTCCTATACCAAAGAGCAATAAAAGTAAAACATGAAAATATCTTTTCTTCAGATTATATTTAAATGAAGAATTAAACATTTTACCAAATACTTGTGTATATCAGAGATGCATAATTCATGATAATCATATCAGTAGGGTTTTTTTTACAAATTTCAACCTAACTAAAGTTTTCAGGGAAAATAATTGTTGCGCTATAAGTAATACGCAGTAAGAAATAAAAACGTGTCTTTTGATTCAGAACACATAAGCGATGGATTTCCACTTACATTTAAAGTTGGAAAAATTACTTAAAACATTCAAGACGCACTATGTTTATGAGAAGATAGTGGTAAACGAATGATCAGTTAAAATTCAGTAAAAGTTCTTGATATTTAAAATTTATACTAACCCACAGAACGATAGCCCATAATTGCAATTTTACGTTGTTTGGGAGGCATTTTATATAGCTTTTCAAAATTAGGGAGAACTTGTATAAAAACTCATGCTTCTTTAAAAATAAATTCAAATGTTTATAAAAAAGATCGTAAACACAGAACACACGGTTGTTTAGATATTAAAGTCCAACGATGTCGTAAGAGAAAAAACAAGAACTAAAATGGCGGGATATTGTTTTTGTTTTATTATTTTGAAAGTAAATTTTCCTGAACCATGAAAAAATTTCAATGTCATAAAGTTTTAACAAAAACAAAACATATGATGTATAATTCTATAATTTATTTAACGAGCAAATAACATTTCAAATAGAAAATTATCTCTATAAATTTAAGTACAGTGTTATTTGTAGTACAAGTTTTGTCCTTTGGCAATACATTTGAAACAAATTATAACCAATTACTGCAGAGTATTTTAAAATAAATTCAGATATTCAACAAATTATAAACACATATATTATTTTCCTTTCTCTGACGTCCCAAAAGTAAGGTCGATTTGTTTTCCTTCAAATCTCAAATATTTTAAAGAAATTTACGAATCTGGCACCTCTTTATCCAGCCAGCAGGGCGAAAGCAAAGCAGACGTGTTTCTGCTGTCACAAACATACTTTCGATATCCCAAACAATTTGAATCAAGATGTCAACCTGCGAAGCAGATCTGAAGAAACGTATCCAAGAACTGGAAGAGGAGCTACGATGTGAAAAGATAAAAAACGATTTCAAAGTGAGAGCAAAGATCGAGCACATTAGCTCAGAAGTGGTCGATTCCAATCCATACAGCAGACTGATGGCACTCAAACGTATGGGAATAGTCGACAACTACGAGACCATACGGAACTATTCGGTCGCTGTTGTTGGCGTCGGTGGAGTTGGAAGTGTCACTGCCGAAATGTTAACCCGGTGCGGAATCGGCAAACTGATTCTTTTTGACTACGACAAAGTGGAGCTGGCCAACATGAACAGACTCTTCTTTCAACCCCATCAGGCGGGCCTCAGCAAAGTCGACGCTGCTGCTAATACACTATACGCCATCAATCCTGACGTCGAGTTCGAGACCCACAATTACAACATCACCACGGTGGATAACTTCAAGCACTTTCTGGAAGTTCTCCAGAAGGGTGGAAAGTCTAAAGATGCTCCAGTTGACTTAGTCTTGAGCTGTGTCGACAACTTTGAGGCACGGATGGCTATCAACACAGCATGCAATGAGCTCTGCTTGAGGTGGTTTGAATCGGGGGTGAGCGAGAATGCAGTTTCTGGGCACATACAGTTTGTTATACCTGGTGAGACTGCCTGTTTTGCATGCGCACCTCCCCTCATCGTTGCATCCAGCATTGACGAGAAGACACTCAAGAAAGATGGTGTCTGTGCAGCAAGCTTACCGACCACAATGGGCGTGGTTGCAGGATTTCTCGTTCAAAATGTCCTCAAGCATCTCTTGAAGTTCGGGAAAGTGTCCAACTACCTCGGATACAATGCTCTTGAAGACTTCTTCCCCAGCATGACTTTGAAGCCAAATCCAGACTGCGATGACTCTGGTTGTCGTGTCAATCAAAGGACATACGCAGAAAAGAAGAAGGAGGAAGTTGTAGTGGAGAAAGTGGTCGTTGAGACGAAGGTGGTCCATGAAGAAAACGAGTGGGGTATTTGTCTCGTTTCTGGGACTACCGAAGATGGTGTGGAAGAGGATCAAAGTGATGGGCTTGCAAAGGGGGTTAAACTTGCTTATGAAAAGCCTCCTGTTATTGAGGATGATGACAGTAACTGTGTGGACGTTAATGAACAGAGTTTGGAAGATTTAATGTCACAGTTGAAGTCTTTATGAAAAGTTTACTCTTGAGATTCGGTTAACTTTTATGTATTGTCTAGAAATTTAAAAAAAAAAAATATTTCCTGATCAGAAATGTTAATCAAAAACATATTTTTGTTAAATTTACAATCCTTAAATGTATTTATATTATGTTTTGAAATGGAAAGACCTATTGATTTGCATATTAAGGTCATTAAAAGAGTTTTTATAAAATATCTTTTGGAATGAATTTTTATAAAATATCTTTTGGAATGAATTTTGTTAAGATTTGGTAAATTCCTAGTTCACGTTTATGGGTTGGCGCACTTTTGAAAAGTTGGCGACAAAGCCAGAATGTCACCAATTCGGAATTCCAATAATAAAAATTGAGAAACGAACCAGCTCTATGATTTGTGGTATAGAAAGGTTGAAGCCAAAAAGCATCAATAAAAAAAATGGGGTTGCCAAATTTAAAACTGTATTGCCTACAAAACAGCGCCAAATCGGCTTGGCGATATTTTAATGTCAACTAGGAATAGACCTAAGATTTTATAAAATTAACTCTATCTATATTTTTAATGCTCACTCACTTTAATTTACAGAACTGGTCATTCAAAATATCTTCATTTGAGCTTCTATTGCAGAAAATTACTACATCTGGAAAATCACAACCTAATAAGCTATAGGCAGCACAGGTTCTTACTTGGATACCTGTATAGGTCCTCGTCATAAGCTAATGAAAACCAGAAATTGTCTACAAAAATACAAGAGAAATGTGGAAAACAGTAAGGAAATTTGCAATTCTATAAATATTGGGACATTTTATAGAAGTGAGTAGGAGAATTAAAAAAAAAAAAAAAAAAAAAAAATCAAATTAAGAATTAAAAAATGATTTTGAAAATTCCACACAAGCAAGAGGTTACTCTCCTTATCATGATATTTTTCTGTTTTATGAAGAAGAAAAAAATCACTTCTTAAAAGTTTCATTCCTATTTCCAAATGCTGTTTCTTGTGAGCTTTTATTGCATGTTTCATCAATAACTAATATTTTTGAAAATTCACAAATACATTTAATTTTTGCAAAATTTCTTTAAATTTAGTTTAGGTGTAGATGATCAGGAATTGTTGGAGAAATATCATATAATTCTATTTGTTTTTCTGGTCTATTCCTAGTTCTTATGGAAATATCGCCAAGTGAATTTGGCGCCAATTGTTACGTGATAAAGTTTCATATTTAGCAACCCTGTTCCATGCAATTTTTTTTGCCATTTCTTAAGTTTCATAATTGCATTCAATAACCTGGATTTGCATATTTCTAATGTTTCCAGTCGTCATTTAGTATTAACGGACATGTTGAATTGGTGACGTTTTGGCCTTGATGCCAACTTTTCAAAATCACGCCAACATATACACTTGAGATTTACCATTTTCCTTCTATACGCACTGAGTAGACAATTTCTACTTGTTTCTTCAATTATGTATTACAATGTACAAAGATACAATAGAACACAATTTTCTGATTAGGTAATTTAAAACATTTTTACTTATCAAGTAACAATATTATAAATTATCCAATACAGTACCTGTTATTGTAAAAATTATTATTGTTATTGAATTTAAGCAAAATTTCTTTTCTGGATGAGAATAGTAAATTCTGTAAGCCTTCCTCGCAGAGAAAAATGCCTGAATGTTGAGATTTTAAATGAAAGTATTTGTTGCTAGCGCTCATATGCAAGTTATAAACATTTTTCATAACACATTTTTTTAATGAAAGTAACATTTGAAACTAAAAATAACCTGGGCAAATGATATCTGCTAATTCTGAAATTTGGCCAACTATTGTACAATTAAAAGTTAAATGCAAATTGGCTTCACAAACCCATATTTATATTAACAGAGAGACAATGTAACAAGTTACTCTTCTTACTTAAAGATTTATTCTCTACAAATAGGAAATTTGAGTTCTAGGTGAAAAAGATCCCCCCCCCCTCCCTTTAATTTAGTAACCAGTATTGAAAAAATTACCCATGCAAATTTAAAAGATATTTTTTCGAAATTTATGCTACTTCTACTAATAGACTGGTGAAAGTTCAATATCTTACTGCAATGTAGCATTAGTAGAAATAGAATGTCAATATACGAGTTGCAGTAATACAAGGTGGCAACAAAATTCTGGAAAAAAATTCCCTCCGATAGATTTCTAAAAATTTCCGATATTTTACGGCATTTTTTTTTTAATTTCGTAATTTTTTTCAGGTTTTCCAGATATGTAGACAACCTGATCAAATAGACAAGTATGCTAAATATATAATAGGCCAATTTTTTAAAAATAGTTATGGCAGTAATGAAAAGTTTAAATTATTCTGTAACATTCATTAACAGACGATTACCACCACAATTCTCAGCGTTAATGGCGCCAAAATAGGAATAAATGGGAAAATATGCCTTAAACAATCATAGAACATTTCCCTGATTTTTGTGAAATTATAAAAAATGCCCCGATTTTTTCCAGAATTGGAAAGTTCACCAATATTTCCAGGTTCTGTAATAGTAAAAATGAAAACTGTATAATTGATGATCTTGGACCTGTAGAGGAAGGCTGGGGATCGAACCGCGTACCCCCAGATCTGATGAGCGATATTCTAGCCACTAGGCAAAAGTAATTACTAGTGCCTAGGAGTTGTATCTGACTTTTGTACACGAGACCACCACACAGTCCCTTCCCAGTGAGTCGAGAAGAGACGAACGATTGAGTTTGACAGTGGATCGCCAAAGATGCCGTAATAATCGTTGATGGTTGTGCAGTTTTCATATCAGAAGGAGCCGATAGATGACAGCATGATTCATTTTGTCCGAGTTTACCAAATGTAGAGGCAGGCTGGGGATCTAACCGCGTACCCCAGATCTGAAGAGCGATATTCTAGCCACTAGGCAAAAGTAATTACTAGTGCCTAGGAGTTGTATCTGACTTTTGTACACGAGACCACCACAGACCCTTCTTTTTCTCTCCTCCCCCCCCCCCCCTTCATTTCAGCCCATCTACTTTTTATATACTTCAATATAATATGAAATAGTATATTATATTGGATGAAATATATATTTTTTGTCATACGAAATGTAGAAAAATACCACTACGCCTGAGCTTGAAAAATTCTTTTGGTCATCTGTCAAACCAATCTAAAAGGGTTGAAATATAAACTGTAAAGGGATTCTTCCTAAAGTAATGAACAAATCCTTCCAAAAATCTACTCAATGTTTTTCCATTCAATGAGAAGTTACCTCATTGCATTCTGTGCCACAGCAATCTATTTTTTCAGATTGATGATCTAACTTGGTTGGTTGTTTTCAGATTATCTGGCGGCGTCAGCAACACGATGGCTATAATGCGCCGAAACATTCGTCATTAGACAAGCCAACAAATACTTACAAACACCCATGCCTAACACGGGACTCGAACCCGCAACCTCGTGGTCCAGAAACTAGCACGCTAACCATTATACCGTTTGGTCGGCTGATCTAACTTGGATGACATGGGTGCTCCCAGGAGGGTGCACTTGCACCCTCCTGGCTCTTGAAAATTTTTAAAAAATGAGGGAAAAGATTTAAATTCCAAGTTAAAAAAAGCACATATGTCATTTATAGTTTTATGTTACAATGAGCATTTTTTGTCTATTAATTTAGTCCTTTCTTTCCTATGTCGTTTTTTATAGCTACTTCCTTGGCGATTTTCTGGCACTTATGTCTTATGATTATTAGAGGCTGATGAGCAGAAGTATTTCTTTTATTGAATAATCATTATATTATCAAATATATTATCTTGAAATCTATTTTTTAGAATTCAATTGAACATATTCCATTACTGCCTTTGTGTTTCATTTTGATTTTTTTTTTCATTATATCCAAAATTTGAAAGAAATAAAAAAATTTTACTCTTCAGTATTTTTGCATCTTCGAGTTCCTCTATTCTAAACACTATATCTTGAATGCCGTGAGATCTAGTTGGATACTAAAAAAATCGTTAAAAATATATATTTTAATATTTTTACTATTTTGTATTTTTTTCTCTTTAACAGGGTTGCGCTTTCAAAAATATATACCATGAATTTTAACTATTCTCAAAGCGTATAATTTATAATGCATAGTTATTAATTAACATGTCTAAAAAAAATAAAATGATTTTGATAAAAAATCTAGTCTTACACCCTCTTTCAAATTTTCTTGGGGGTGCCTATGTTGGATAAATTATATCATCAATCATGTTAATTAATGACACTTATTTAATGTGGTGATAAGCAAACAGTTTGTTGTGACAGTGAAACATAATTAAAAAAATTGGTTTCTGGTAAAAAAAAAAAAAACATTTGTAAAAGGATTCTCCACTTAATTTTTCGAGTTACGAAAGATTTGGCTTGCAATTTGTATTTAAAAACTTTATAATGTACCAACTTAAAATCAGCGCAACACCATTTGGCATCTTCTCAGTTGAAATACAGCACAAACATGCCCATCAAAAGTGTAAGACTGTTGCATTGAGCTTTTGTTGTTTCTTTGTCTTTGACCGAGGTAAGTAGCAGCTTTCGTTGGTAACTTTTCACGATTGTGTATGCTGTTAAAACACCTTTTGCTTTTGATTGAAATATTTTGAATTTAATTTAATTTGCTGTGTTGGAAAAACATAGCCTCAACTTTGTCCAAAAGTATGAGAAAAATCATTAATTTAAAAAGAAAGGACTGAATTGTATACTTTCAATCCAAACAAAGATGAACTACTGATTTGTCTCGTATGCCATGTATTTATATCATAAAAATGTTTGTTGTTAAAAGCTGATTTTGGATATTGCTAATATTTATCTTGCAGCTCTTTTGCAATCTTGATTATTGAATGTTTTGCTCTTAGCGTAGAGAAGTCTGCCGATCCCTGAACTAGTGGTGTAATCTCTCCATGGGTGGTAGCAGAACACCCATACTGTAGTACAAGGCCACGAGTTTTTACTCAAACCTCTTTTATCAAAAACTTCAATTTAGTTCCCTAATAATAATTATGCATTAGTTTTCTGTTTAAAGGAATAGTTCAAAATCTATATTTAAATTTTAAAAGTATGATGCAAGTGCATGCATATAAATCTTTTTAAAATTGTACTTATACTTTCTTGGCAGAGCATATAATTTTTTTTTTTAAATTCCATAATATTCCAAAGTCAACTGTACTAATAATGTACTTAAAACAAAGTAGGATTATATTCATTAAATGATCAATTTTCATTTTTTTTAATGCAAAGTAAATTTTTTTTTTTCAATACTTACTATTCCTACAACTGAAGTCCACTCTCCCAATTAAGCCCATTTTAGCATGATTAAATGTAGAAAAAAAATCAAAAGGCAATAAAAATGACTACTCAAGTATAAAATCAGAAACCATTTATTACTCACTTAAATGAGCCATATTTTCAGGGAATTTTGATAAAAAAAAGTTTACACAAAGAAAACCAAGATATTTCTTGATAATTACAAAAATAGGGTTTTACTAAATATTTTATCAAAACAGATTGAAGGTTAGATTGAATTTCACTTTATAGTATCAACACGTAACACTGTATTTGCTAGCACACAATAAGAATTACTATTCTTACCCAGTATACATCAAAGGAGTGAACAAAAAAGAAATTCTCAATTGCAAGTATAAAAGAAAAACAAAATTTTAAGAAATTCAAATTTACATCCATTTTGTTCAAAATAGTTAAAAAAAAAAAATATTTACAGAAAAGCAAAAGCTTGATATTCAAGGAAAAGTAAAATGATAATTCAATTCAAACACATTATTTAAAGGATAATTTTTTATACAACATTTCCACAGCTCACTTTTATTTTAAAAGCACTAACATAGTAAATTGACAGTGAAAAATTAAAATATTGAAAAAATAATTTTAAAAAATGCTGGTCAAGTAAAGTCGATTTTTACAAAATCAATCAGAACTAATTAGCACAACACAACCTAAAAGATTCAAAATATCAAAAACATAAAAAAAAAAATAAATTGGTCCATGACATCACCTAATAAAGAAAAAAGATAACAAGAGAGTAAACATTTAAACTTATATAAAGTGCATAGTGTAGACATTGTTTAAATTACATAACACAGATGATATTTCAAGCAGGTTAACCCTTTAAAATGAACATAATATTTTAATATTAAAGACTATGATTTAAGTTGTTTAACCACATAAGCTAAATAACTACAGCCAACTTCAAGATAGCTAAATATCACTAGGGGTCAAAGTTCTTTTATTTTTTACGGACACATCCATACAATTAAACTGTCAGGTTGACAGGTGACATTAACAGCAGTTGGTTGTAACTGATAACTCAACAAAAATAAACTCAATAGTATTAGTGTGTTTTACTTTTAAATAATAACAGGGTTCCCACTCAAATCACAGAATGAAAATCAATGACTTTTCAGGACCTAATCAATGTTTTTAAGGACCTTTGAAAATTTGTTTCAGGCATCATGTCAATAAAAAAAATTTTAGTAAAGTATATTTTGCCAAAAAAGTTACAAATTGGTGGATGCGTAATACAAATATGTCGGAAAATTTCGATACGGTGCAAATACGTGGCAGTCACTCAGGGATAGCAAGTTCGAGTTGTATTTTTATAAATTTTGCAGTTGGCCACACAACATCTGCAAAAATTAAGGACTTTTAAGGACCTCTAAGTATTTTCAAGGACTTTTAAGCACCTCAAAGTATTTTCAAGGCCTTGAAAACAAGTTCAAGAATATTAAGCACTTTTAATGACTTTCAATGACCGTGGGAACCCTGAATAAATATCCACAGTTACAAAAGAGGAATACTGTCGAATGTTCTTTGAAAAGTGTATCTGAAATTATAGTACGGAATAATTCACACACCAAAGTATAGAAAAAAAATTAAAAAGCTTCTTAATTTTAAAAAACAATATCCCATATTTTAATGTTGCTGTCCTGTCCAGTTGACACCACAACAGTATCATCCAGCCAACCAATTCGAGTGATTTGACTTTGGGGGTGAGCTTCTGCAAGAGAATAAAATACACAGGTGAGATCAGCTAATGAATAATAAAATCTGAAAACTAAAATCTAAATTAAAGGCTAATATGATAAAAATGAGGAACTTGCACAAGTGAGGAAAATGATTACTTTTTTGTATTTTCTAGTGTTATCCAACGAATATATTTGAGCAGTGCAATTATTTTTTATCTTTATGCTTTCAATTAATCAAAAATCGAGTTTGAAATTAACCGAAATCAAAGCAAAAGTGATGTGACCAAAAACGCATAAAAAAACTTTGACGTGGTTACGCAGAGATAAAGTCGCAAAAAGAAGGAGAAACCTCAGTCATTCCCTTTCTAAAACGAGTTTTAGACTGGTTCATTATCTGCGCGTTGACGTTTCACGCAAAAGTGGCTTTTTCCAGACAAATTGCAAAGTGAAAAACTAAATATTTTTTTAACTATCTATCCGAGCTCAAATTTTTGAAAGAATGGTATTGTTTTTCGTGATTTTTTCTCTACTTTTATTTAAAAATAAAACCAAAAAATGTGAAAGTTTCTCATTCTGACAATTTTGCTTAACTTTACAAAAATATAGCTTTCGGAAACAATTAAACAATCTTGGAAAAAATTTTCCCCCAATATTATAGAATTCATGTAAAGAGATAAATACTTGCTGAACTAACTCATTAAGCATAGAATTACCAGAATAGTATGAAAAATAAAAATGGCCGATCAGCAACTGTCACAGAAACTTTTATTTGCACTGGATCATTTTTGATAAATAAAGACTACTGACCCTTAATAAAAATGTTTTGGATTTGTTAATTATTTGGAGAAAGAAAAAGTAGAAGGGAAATTAGAGAAGTGATAATTCTAGTAGTTCTTGAGCAAATTCCAAGTTCTATATTTTTTCAAAACATAATTTAAAATTAAATTAAATAATTTCTGAATAGCTTACATACAGGAGAGAAATGCTATAATGTCAAGATATTACCAGTTTGAAGTACTTATACCGAAACATATTGAATAAAGCAAACTTGATTAGTGTTTAAAGCCACAAAGTGTTAAGTTTTTACATGTTCTTTGAAATACTAAAAGTTTAACCTTAAATGAATTTGAATGCAAATTTCTTTGGGGGTATTTTTGCTTCCAATTACCCATATGTATACATAGGGTAATGAAAGTATAGCATTAGGTAAAAAAAAAATTGATTTTTTTTGCATTTCTCCATGTTTTGGTACATCCTGATTTTAAAAAAGTGATCTAGAAAAAAGGCCTCTCTGTGGTCAGCATAACTCCCAAACAAATTGACCTACAATGTCCAAATTTGGTGTGCGGGTTGGTGGTGGCCATGGGACCTACTATTAAGGTTTTCGTCAAATTCGCACATGCGCATAAGGTAGCTGCCATTGATAAAATCATGTTTATCGCTAATTGCTAAAAAACGGCTCTAATGATTTTGATCAAAATTGCTGTGGTAATGCCTCTTAAGGAGTTCTAGACAACCCCACGTCCAAAATTCCTGTAAAAATGAGATAAAATTGTAAAAAGTTGAAAAGCCGAGTACCTTTAACACAGAGCTCACTGCCCTTGAACATCGCCTATTAACAATTGATTTGTATGCGTCTTACACACAAGAAAGGACAATGTAATGTCTATCGAATAAAATCCCCAATTTTGGCGTGTGTTTTTTCCATGTAAAAATCATTGCCAAAAATATCGCCAAACTGGACATTTTTATTTAAATAAGTGAAAATATGAAAAACTATAAGTAACATCATGTCAAATTGTAATGCAAAGACCAATATTATAATGTAATTGAAAGTTGTGTGATGTTCACACCGAGAGGAAGTTTATGATGTAATAATTGACAGAGGCGTTTGTCAGAATAAATAGATTTAATAACATAAAAAGTCTTGCAAGTACGAAGAAAATATGTTGAAACAAAAACGGCAGCCACTGCTAACTTGCAAAAATAGATTATCGGCTATACTACGGCCTGCTATGAAAATCCGCACAACATACCAGTGTGATGGATAGAAGACACAAAAAGTAAAAGTACCAACACTTATATACCTACCTCTCCTGATCACGGATACACTCCAGTGAGATGCGGTCGCGACTACGCATGCTCCGAGAGTGCATCTATGAACATGAGAGGTATACCTTCGCGATTGGTCGCATACCTCATTGTCGGGCGTACTATACTTTACGTCAGCGATGACGTAATACGACGAAGCGGAAGGAAAAGAAAACTAAGTGCTGTGCATGAGCAGGGCAAAAGAAAAACCCTCTTTACTGAAAAAGCTCAAAACCAGAAAACTACTGGGTACAAAAAGAAACACTTTACCCTAACACACACCCCTATTATATAACAATGACTTTTTAGTCTAACAGTAGTAGTATTTAAGACCAGACACCACTTTGAAAAAGCTTAAGTTTTGTGCTTTCAAAGTTTGTATTACCTTGAATCCATGAAATCAGAGGTGAACACAGTCAACATGTAAAAAAAAAAAAAAAGAGTGAAATATATGTGTAGTGTATTTCAAACTAGAAAAAATAGCTGAATAAGAATATATTTGTGTACTAATGTGAGTAACAGGTGGTGCAGTTTGGAATTTTTCTGGGGGGGGGGGGGGGGGAGAGGCAAGTTAACCCTATAAAGTCTATTAAAAATTAAAATTAACTTCTCAGGGAAAAAAAGCAGAAATCGGCATAATTGTTGAAGATTTTCACCGCTGATAAAATTCTTCAGCAAAATTTATGAATCTATGATTTATTAAAGAATTTTGATCCCAATGTTTACAAATCACACACTGCCAAAAACTCTGAATTAAGATAGATTGAACATAATGAAAAAACAACTTAAAGAATAATAAGAGCAGATTTCCTCATTTAATTATTTTAACTGACGTAACATATACCACATGAATGAAAAAACAATTTTTTAAAACCTCTAATTGGCGTTAATGGTACAGTAGAAGCTCGATTTTCAAGCATCGCAAAAAAACAAATTTTCAAATGCCAATCATTACTTTGGCAACAATCATTACTTTGGCAACAATCATTTATTTTTTTTTCATGTTTTCAATGTTTTTTTCTTTAAATTTTGAATTTCTACAATTTTTTTTATTAAATTTTTTCATTGGATCTCGCTAGCGATTATGGCGTCACAGTTACGTGATTTTACTTAAAATGTTTAGAAATCCATGAAATTCACTGTATTTCCATGACTATAGCCATTTTTTTGCTCAAAATCATGACTTTCCCTGACATATCTTGACTTTCAATATGCGCAGAAACCCTGTCATAATGAAATCCTTAAAAGAATTGCAGAGAGATGAGGTTAGTATCAAAAGTTAGTCGAACACACCAACAACAATTGTAAAAGCTCAAATATATATTTTCAAATCATATATTCCCTTTGTATACTTAGACCTTCAAATGCCATAGTTTTTTCCTCCAAAATATAAATAATGAGTCTAAAATGTTTGCATGAAATTAAAATTCCAGATAATTAAAATGTCAAAAGCTGTTGATTATATATATAAAAGAACAATTCTGTTGGAATTTTTTCTCTCTGAATTTCAGAGAAAATTTTACTCTCAGGACTTAATAAATAGTCTAAATTACAAATAATTAGGATAAAAAGTTGAACTAAATAAATCAGATTTATTTCGTAAAGAAAAACAAGCTTTTCCCAACCCTACTCTAAACATGGAATTCATTCCAGGCTCTAAAGACTAATTTTGAAAATTCAACAAAATTAAGTAAAATAAACAATTTTAATAACTAAGACTATAGTTAGTAAAACAATGTTATAATTTGTGAGTACAATAATGAAGTCCAATAAAAGAACTCATTAAAATGTTATTGTTCAATAGTAGTTTAAATCCACTAGATAGATATCCTTATATGATAGAAAAGCAATGAAAAGTTTTACTTTTTATGATGAGATGTTTACTGGGCTTCTCCACTGACCACACAATGATGTTTGTATCCAAACTACCGGAAGCAAGAAATAAGGAATTTGGGCACCAGGCTAAGCAGTTGACTTTGGCAGTGTGGAAGCACCAGTCTTGAGTGTGAGTTAACTGGAAGAAACACACAATAATATAACTCATAAAAACAAAGTTTTTAATATAAATCCTTTTTATACATCAGCAATTTTTATAGTCATTAACAAAGCGCCGTTTCTGTTGCCAGCTGGTGCTTGGTGTTGGCATTTAATTTTAAATATTAAAAACATCTCAAATCAGCAAAATATCTGGTAAACTACTTTTCAAAATTTTTTCATTTAAAATAAAACCTAATTTATGCACTCACATCCAAATATCTTTTATTTATTCTGATTAAAAAATTTTATTATTTATTTATGAAAACAGTTTCGGCAACAGGAAAGAGTTTCTTAAATGATCGGTTAAATGCTATTTCAGTGCCATTGGATGATGGCAAGTTGGTTTATTAGTATTCCATAAAAGCGACTTTTTAAGGACAGTGGCAGCCCCCAAAATTTGATAGAATGCATTGTCATCAATATCGAATCTATATGCCAAGTTTCAGTTCGATTAGATGAGAGCAAGAATGTTAATTAGGCCTCCTCAGATTTGCCTGCCATCGACAAACGTACAAAATTGAAGTTAATAAAACGGATTTACACATAAAAATACACTGGAAGCTGCAAAGCTCTGAGAAATACTTCTCTCTAATTGTCTAATATATTTTGGAGGGGTACCATTTTCTCAATAATACTTGTGAGTAAATTTATTGTATAAATACTTTAATAAAAAAGCACACTCTTACACATACTGAAATTTAATTTTACTTCTTCACATTATAGAAGGTTACAATAAATGCATAACCAAAGTTGAAACATGTATCTAAAGAAACCTTCAAATTTAAAATTGAGTTCGATTTGTAATCATTTTGTTGATTGTCGTTGGTTTGTTTTTCAAGGAATATTTTTGTAAGTTAGTCCCTACGCACATAATAACATCCAAGTTGTAGTACAATAAAAGATTCGGGAAATAAAAAACACATTTAAACCAGTCACATAAAAGAATTTCAAAATTGAACATGAAAAAAAAAAATTGTAAGCGATACAGAGCTAACAATGGCAAAGGCTCAGATGACATCACGGTCAATAGGCAGACGTTTCTCGATAGCTTTGCATTTCCAACAGTTTTACTGATCTTAAAACTTATATCAGGAAAGACTGTCAAGAAGGCAGGGAAAGTTCAAAAGGCTGTCTGTGCCTGTGACAAAAAAGAAAAGGAAGAAGCGCAGGAAGGAATCCTTTGCAATTTACATTTACAAAGTTCTTAAGCAAGTTCATCCCGACACAGGCATTTCCAGCAAAGCCATGTCTATCATGAACTCTTTCGACAACAACATCTTTGAGAGAATCGCTGATAAATCTTCCCGTCTCACTCACTTACTTTTGGATTCTACAAAATTTGTCAGCTTGCCTTAAGTATTGTATTTTTCCAGTAGGATTGTCAAATTTTGTGTCAACTTTGAATATTATATTGTATTACTATGTATGAACCCGTAACTATTGTATTTTGTATGTATGATCCTGTAACTATTGCATGAAAATTCTATATACGTGTATATATATATATTTTTTATACGACCAACCCTGATGGACCTATAGACTGTTATTGGTCTTAAAATTTGTATTTTATTTGTATATATAATCCTGAAAATAAATTTTTAGCAAAAACACGATGCACTAGGGTTCCCATTCAAATCACAGAATGAAAATCACTGACTTTTCAATGACTTTTAAGGACCTAATTAATGTTTTTAAGGACCTTTGAAAATTTGTTTTCAGGCATCATGTCTGTATAAATTTTTTTTATAAAGTATATTCTACCAAAACAGTTACAAGTTAGCACATGTGTAATACAAATATGTCAGAAAATTCCGATATAATGAGGATAAGTGGCAGACACGCGGGGATAGCAAGTCTGAGTTGCATTTTTGTAAATTTTGAACTTGGTCAACATACACAAAAATTAAGGACTTTTAAGGACCTCTAAGCATTTTCAAGTACTTTCAAGGCCTTGAAAACAGGTTCAAAAATATTAAGCACTTTTAATGACTTTCAATGACCGTGGGAACCCTGTGCACATGTTAAGAAATGCAAGAAAATTTTCTATTAATATATCCTGGTTAAATAAAAATGTAAAATATGATACTATTCTCTCCTTATTGTTGAGCTATAAGATAAGCAAACTTACTTCATATGTCAACGCATTATACAGTATAACCTTTCTATTTGTGTCGGAAGCAGCTAAATAAGCACCATTTGGAGAGTAAGCTAAGTCTGTGATGCCCCCTCTGTGTTCTAATGTTGCTTTAGGACTCAAATTGTTCCCATTCAGCAGAAATACATGCACTTTCATATCCTAAAATAAAACCTTTTTTTTTTACACTTTCATACATTGTTAAAATAAAGTTTCATTTTACCATAATATGACAAATAGATTAGACCAATAACATAATTGATTATACAAAAGTATAAGTGACAAATAGGTAGGAGACATTGCACTTGTAATACTAAAAATTATTTGAAAATAGCTTTTTTACAAATTTCTTTTTTTTCAAAAATAAGTTTACATCACATATAATAGATGGGAGACTAAAAAAAACTGACATCAAGCTACAATGTAATACGCCTCCCACCACTGTTTTCTTGATGTTTAATTTAAAAGGGTGTGAAATGTAAAAATGTAACTTATTATAAATACTTCAACAGCAAATATCTTTTTGATACATAACCTCAAATTTTAATGTAAAATATACAGATGGAAAAAAATATTTTTATTTCTTTTTAATTCACATTAAGGGGCTTAACAAACTCGGAAAGTAAATAAAAAAAAATAAAAAAAACATCAAAACTTTCCTAAAATTAACGAGTCTTTATTTCAAAATTATAAAAAAAAAAATCCTTTTTACAGCATTTGTTGTAGCATAAATCTATACAAAATGACTAAAGCAATTTTCTTTCTTAAAAATAATGATTCAAGTTTGGTTCATTGTGAGAGTCATCACCTCTTGAAGCTTTTAATGTATTTTATGAGTCTTTTATGTATTTTACAGCGGAAACCTAATATTTTTTATTTGTTTTTGCTTAAGGAATTCCTAAATATTTGAATTGAAGTATCAAACATTTCTCTTTATTTCTAAAGCAGGCAAAGCTGTAAGTAGGGTGACCTCTCAGGGCGCGCGTTCTGCAGGGTAAATAATCTATCTCCAAGCAAAAGAATCGTCTACAGGATGTTGTGGCAATGATTTCCTTGCTTGACGGTTTCTTGTAGTCAGCAATGGGGTCAGATGCTGCTTCTGTATCATACTTTATTACAGATTATATCATTGTAAAAATTCATTGAAAAATTATAAATTAGTAATACAGGGTTCCCACTGAAATCATAGAATGAAAATCAATGACTTTTAAGGAGCGAAATAAATTTTTTTAAGGACTTTTAAAATTTGTTTTCATGCATCAGGTCTTTAATGTTTGACTTCACAGATGCTTTGCCCAGAGTTAATATCAAAATCTTTCATGCACAATTTTAATTTTGCCCGATAAACAAACTTTGATGGTGGTCTTTAATCTTTTGACTTGCAAACTATAAACACTAATCTCAAGTGTTTGTCTAACAGAATACAGTGTGTAACTAAAACCATTCGATTTCTACTCCACTAATCAGCAAATACGGATCAAACGATGCACAAGTTGATGCATGCTTAGTATAAAGATACCAATAAATTTTGGTGCGGTGCAGATAAGTGAAAAAAGATTATGACTTTTAAGGACCTCTAAGCATTTTCAAGTACTTTTAAGGGCCTTTAAGCAATTTCCAGTACTTTTAAGGCATAGAAAACAAGTTAAAAAAATATTAAGCAATTTTAATAAACGTGGGAACTCTAACATTTGAGAACCACAATGACAAAAATTTAGGTAGCATACAGAAAATATCCATAATACATTTTCCCTCCAAATATTGTCAATTATCTTTTACTACAGTTGTTATACATCAGGATGGCCACAAAATTCAGGAAAAAAAGTTCCCTGATTTCCCTGACAGATTTCTGAAAAATTATCTGATTTTAGGTCAAACTTTTTTTCAAGTTTCCCGAATTTTCTTAGGTTTTCCAGAATTCTAGACACCCTGATCAAATAGAACATGTATTCTAAAGAGATCCTATGCAATTTTTAAAAAAATAGTTTTGCTGTTAATGAAAAGTTTAAATTATTCCGTAACATTAAATTCCTAATGGCTTACCACTACAAATCTCCATGTAAATAGCACCAAAATATGGATGAACCTGCCTTAAGCGATACAAAATTTCCCCGATTTTCATGAAATTTTAAGAAGTTCCCTGACATTTCCCTGGTTTCCAGGTTTTCCCGGTTCAGTGGCCACACGGTACATGGTGAAGTCAATATTGAGACAGCTATTTTGGAAACAAAGCAATAGGCGAAAAGGGAAGGACGACAATTCTTCTTAACATTAGATAATATAACACTAAACAACCAACCTCTGCTCCTCCTACTGCAACATCTTGTTCCGTTGGGTGTGCTGCGATGCTCGTGCCTTCAAAATCAATAGGAAAAGTGCTCATCTTCTTGTTATTCTGCACAACACACACTTCTTTAACACATGCAACTAACACTGTTTCCTTGCAGTCGCCCTCACCACCACAAACACAAACACTTCTAGGCTGGGAGTCAAACTTGATGGATTCAGGCCTAAAGGACATGACAAAGAGAAGCGGATATAAAATTTTTAGCATTTCATAGAAAAAAATTTCTTTAAAAAAATTCAATGGTTTTTACAAGACACGAAATATATACAAAGTCTTTAGTTTGTAAATTTTTTTTTTTTAATATTTGAGTTTTTAAGTGTTTGTGTGAAAACGTAGTATGAATGTACTTTTTTGTAAGCAAAAAAATAATTTTGTAAAGAAAACTGTTTAATAATACATACATATATTTTCATGTGAATCCATACAATTCTATGCTTAGATTGAGTATTAGCTTTAAGAGGTACTTTAAGTGAAAAAGAATTTGTGAAAAGAGCCCTTTAAATAATAAAAATCAAAATTGACAGATAAACAATTAAAACCGAATTTTAATTTACACCTTTTTTTTTATTAATATATTTTATTTACAATTTCTCATCATCGCTTTATAAGTGCCAAATATAAACCATCACTTTTTTCTCATGTTTTCTTAAATTATTAGGTTTAATAGAGAATGTCTTTCATTACAAAGTTTTCGCTCTCTCAGAAAATTCAATGGCCGATTTCTTCAGTTAACAATTTGTTTGAAACAGAACATCTTTTTCCTTCAATTACCTACTTCAGTACTCACGGTAAGGGGAGAAAGGCGAGGGGATTATAAGAGTATATTTTGCTTTTCTTACGGAGAGTTTTGTATCAACGAGGAAAAAGGTTAAAAATTTGATTATTGATGACAATGGAGATTGTATTAAAGGTGGTTCGCATAAAAGTAACCATTTTAGAGAGACACAGACGGGTATCGACAAAGCGAGACCGTTCAGCTAGTTGCTAATAAAAGCTTAAAGCAAAATAAAGATAGACCAAACATAATTGTCTGCTCAAATTTTTAATTTTGGTTGTTTACATATATCGCATGAACTTCTAAAAAACAAATAAGATTTTAGACTAGAGAACTAGTTCCAAGTTAGTAATTTAGAATTTTCATCTTGGTAATCGGGGAAAATGTGGAGCAAAGTGGGTGATTATTTAAGTATAAGATAACATTAATTGGCAGCAAAACCTTGCATAACTGATCATAATATAAAAGTAGTACAAAACTTAAAACACAAAGAATTCCAATCTAAATATTCACCTGATTTAAAGGGTATGTAGAGTGGAGACTTAAAAAGGTTTCTGCAATAAATCGAAATTTTTCGTCCAAAATGGGAAAATGATGATTTTTAAAAATAAATTACACCATTAAAGGGTTGCAAAACTTACTATAAAAATAATAAACTAAATAGAATTCTGTTCATTTAATTCATAATTCTTTGTTGCTGATACCTATCTATACCGAGTGGAGTTCACAAGACATTTATCAATTCAGAAAAACTACTTTAAAGTTAGAATTTTCCAAATCTCTAGTTGGGGATACTGTCAAGGCAAACTACCGATTTTTCAGAATGGAAATAACTGCCAACTTGCCAATACTACTTGTAAGTTGAAGCTTCCATGTTCCTTAAATTAAATGAAAACAAAATAGAGGGAAAGAAACGGCTTAGAATTACAATTTGTAAGGAAAAGGTCACGTAAATCTGTTAAAAAAAAAAAAAGAGGGTGAACATAGTTCTGCAGCGATGAAACACCTATAAATGAAAAATTATGGAAAAAAATCTGCGGATATTTACTCGAAAATCAGACGAAAAATGTCATATTGATATTGATAACATTAAGAAAGAAAAGCTATTAGAAAAAATGGAAAAGGTGACTTAAAATCATACTAATTTTTACTGTCAGCAAATGTGCATTGTCCATCAAAAACTCAAAGTTTTTACTGACAATTTAACGAACAATTCATAAAACCATGCAAAAATAGCCGAAATCAGAACCAAGGTTTCCACTGAAATCATTGATTGAAAATCAATGACCTTTTAAGGATCTAAATAATATTTTTTAAGGACTTCTGAAAATTGGTTTCCATGCATCAGGTCTTCAATGTGTGTCTTGACAGCTGCTTTGCCCAGAGTGTTCTTCTTCTTATCAAGGACTATGGGGACTAAGGCACCTCTGCTTAAGCATTTTGTACCAACCCCATATCCCGTACATATCGGTAGTGGGCAGTACTGCACAGGATGTAAGCGCACACTCGCAAGAGGGAGTGCACAAGTCTACCTATAGCCGCCGAAGAGTTCATTTCTACCTCTTTCGGTAGCTATCCGGTAGATGGCAGCACTATCGACCGTATGTGGAACTTCTTAATTTAGAGGCAATACCAAGCAGAAGATTCCACCAGAAGACTCGGCTTTTGCCACCCCCAGAGGTATTGATTTGTATGGGAACTTGGAGGACTTTGCGACCATGACTGATTTAACGTGCTCCAGTCACCATTAGCGAACACAGCGGTCTTCAGTCGGTCCCAGGCCTGAACTCGCAACCTTCTAGTTGAGAGAACGATACTCTCCCGACTGGGCTACACGGCCCTTGCGCAGAGCGTTAATAACAAAATCATTCATGCACAACTTGCATTTTGCCTTATAAACAGACTTTAATGATGGTCTTTGATTTTTTTGGCTCGCAAAAAGTAAATACTAATCTCACATGTTCGTCTTGCAGAGTACAGTGTGAAACTAAAACCATTCGAATTCTACTTCACCAATCAGCAAATATGAACAGGGTACCCACTCATATCACAGAATGAAAATCACTGACTTTTCAATGACTTTTAAGGACCTAAATAAAGGTTTTTAAGGACCATTGAAAATTTGCTTTCAGGCATCATGTCTATGTATAAATTTTTAATAAAATATATTCTACCAGAAAATTTACATGTTGCTGCATGCATAATAAAATAGGTCACAGAATTCTGATACAGTGTGGATAAGTGGTGGTCGTGCGGGGATAGCAAGTCCGAGTTGTATTTTTATAAATTTTGCAGTTGGCACAACAACCGCAAAAATGAAGGACTTTTAAGGACCTCTAAGCATTTTCAAGTACTTTCAAGGCCTTGAAAACAAGTTCAGAAATATTAAGCACTTTTAATGACAGTGGGAACCCTGATGATCCAAACAAAACCAAAAAAATTTTAATGCAGTGCGGATTAGTGAAATAAATTAAGGACTTTTAAGAACGTACAAGCATTGTCAAGTACTTTAAATGACCTTTAAGCATTTTCAACTACAAATTTTAAGACCAACAACAGGCTCAATGCCCAACAGGGTTGGTCGAGTAAATATATATATACACGTATATAAAAATAGAAAATAATTTGCATACAATAGTTACAGGATTTTATCGACCTATAAGCATTTTTAAGTACTTTTAAAGTTAGGAAAACCAGTTAAAAAAATTAAGCACTTTCAATGACTTTTAATAACTGTGAGAACCCTGCTAACATTCTACAGCTATTCTGAAAAAGTTGGCCAGTATGAAAATATGTTATTAATTTTATTCCAATTTAACTTTCATGGCACATTCTTTCAAAGTGAAATTCTCTCAAGAATAAACTGCATTTATAACTTTGTCATTGTTATTTGCAGATAAAATCCATCCTTTGTATGGGTCTTTACTTAATCACTAGACGTTAAATTGCAGTTGCCCTGCATTTACTTAGTCAAAGTCATTCCCAAACAAACATGTAATATTGACAAACTAGAACTCAGCAAACATCATTACAATACCAATGGGATTCCACACTTGAAGTAAAAAGAAATGGGGCTCCTGTGAATCAGCGATTGTAATGGACTTGAAGATAAAAGTGTTTCACCAATAAAAAACCAAACCAATGGAAGAGGGAAATAGTAAAATTAAATTTGGCAATAACTAATTTCATAGAAAAAAAATTGCAGTCGAAAATGGACCAAATTAAGGACCAGAGATGAAAAATAGGGACTACGTTATCCAAGGACCAAACAAAAATAAGTAGTTCTTCAGTAGAGTTCTTAAAATAAGTAGTTACTACTTTTAAAGACCATACAAACCCTGGATGAGCAATTAAAAGAAAATAACTGAGGCTTTTTCAAAAACCACTTACATGGATATTTAATAAAATAACTCTTTTGAAAGTAAGTTTTTAAATTGGAGGATATCAGTATTACTATAAAATTAAAAATTTAACAACTTACTTTCAAAAAATAACTTATGCATCAATATTACTTATTGATGTATATTATTACATTTGGTGAAGATATTATTCTATCATAACTTGCAGTAGTATAAACAAAAAAAGTGATGTGTCCAATTATTATACAATCAATAAAAAAATTAAAAAAATAAAAATACATTCTGGTTCTCCTCGTTTGTTATAAATATACTTACTGATATTGGTAAGTAGATGCGTTGATGAATTTCATAGTATCATCAAGACTGCACGTGTAAACAGTGTCTGTTGAAGCAGCCATGCTTTGCACTTGATTACTGTGACCAACGCCTTGAACACGATCATGGTTATAGGATTCAGCATCCCAGTGCAGTGGAAATGTTAAGTTCATAACCAACTAACCCATTAAAAATTTGTTACAAAAGTTTCAAGCAATTTAATAAATGCAAAATGCTTTTAAAGGTATGTAATTAAAACATATGCAATTAAATTATGATACAAATCAATACTGCATTGTTATAATCACATTTACCTAGAGTGAATTTTCTAACGATTTTCTTTCACCTAAAAAAGTAGATTTGTTCATTTTTACGAAACTATTTAATTCCATTTTTAAATAGATAATTTACAAATATTGTGCCTTCATAATATTTGCCAACAAAGTTAAGAATATGGAAGACAGTTAGATATTTTAGTTTTGTTAGCTTAAGGTTTGGAAATCAACATCAGTAAATTTTATTTTTAGTACAGTATTTAAAAAAGAAACTTCTTAATTGTTTACAATTCTTTTAGAAAATTAATAAAAATTTAAAAAGGTTAAAAAATTAATTTACATTGAATAATAAATGAGCAAATCTTGTGAGATTGATTCATTAATTAACAAAACAATTCAGACATTTGTTACACAATCGCAGTATAGGATTTTCAAATATATGAAGCAAATTCTGATTTACTATTGCATTTGAATCCTAAAAAGCAATTATAATTTTTTTTTTTTTACTTTCCTAAAAAAATGGTTAAAATATTAGGAAAGTTAATAATCGAAAACAACAAAAACTTTAGATAAGATCATGCTATAAAGTTTTCATTTATAACTTAAAGGTGGTTTTCCCGATAGATCTTGAGAGTAAAAAGTGTTATAAAATTAAAAATAATAAATCCTACATTTATAAAATCTTATCCTATATTAATAAAACTTGCCCTTATAAATTCATTATAAATTTCAAATATTATTACACATGATGCCAATTTCAATTAAAAAAAAAATACTTTATAACCTTCAGTTTGTTTTTAATTTAATAACAAATATTTGGAAAAAGGCAATTTTGAAAATTTTGTTGCTAATTATTTTAATAAAAGATATAAATCACATTTTCTAAGTTTAGCTTTTAAGAAAGTTCTTCAGTATTCTGTTAAAAAAGTATAACTTTTCCCTGATATGTTGCATTTATAGTGGTTTCTCCATAGTTCCCTTAACAGCACATGACCTATTTCTTGTGTACTTATTTTTGCCCTCTTTGGCAGATTTTAACGAAAATATCAAAATGATTTTAAGTTTTTCGGCAAAATGCAACAATTCATTTTAGTCAAAATAATCTTTGCCTGATTAGTTTAGATTTACTATCCAAACAGAATACTTCATTTATTTAGATTCAAAATCCTGCAGGTGCAATACTAGCTTTCAATGTCAATTGACAATTCAAAACATAATAAGATTTGAATCGTTTATTGGATAGAAGATTATATTACATAAAAATAAGAGGCACATTAAAATAATTTTTGTTTTCATTCTGATGTAATATAAAAATACAGCGATGAGAGTGATCAGAGAGCAAAAAGGAGGAAATTCAAAAATTCGTTGAAAAAGCTCGCGGATGGAATACACAAAAATTCAACAAAAGAGTATGCAGAAAGGAAAATTCAATAATTTTAAAGATACAATGAAATTTCTCATACTATATAATAATTACATTTCAAATATTAGGAGTTAGTGAAGTAATCTGGGAGGAAAGAGGAGCCAAGAGAGAAAATCTTTTGTTTAGATATGAGGAAAAATATACTTTTTGCAGGAAAAACTGGTTCAGATCAGAAAAATGTGGATCCTCAAGACAGGGACAAAGAGGAGGAAAATGTTACAAAAAAAATCAAAAAGGAGGAAATCCTCCAAAAGGAGGAAAACTGGCAACCCTGAAAATAAGGTTGCCATTCCATAATTTTTTCAAAATAACAGTAAATTTAAATAAAAGCAACGTTTAATCAAATTTCAACTATTTTGATGTACTAATGCCACCATATGCCAAATATGTATTGAGTGCAGACATGTTTCATGTATTTTGTACACATACATTTCACTTACAAAAATGTTGACTAAGGTAAAAGAGAGAGGATGTTTCACTGATTTTTGATAGAAAATTAAAAAAAATTGGACCAATTAAACAAAATAATGAATGAAGAATCGCATATGATCATGAAATCGCTAAAAAAATTAGCGAACCCAATATAATGAGAATAGTAAAAGCGTCTTATTAGATGGCTGGGGCATATATATAGGTATGATAATGCATCCCTAACTAAAAAAATTACATTTTCAAACACAGAAGGGAAACGACGAAGGGGACGACCACCTACCAGATGGATTGATAGTTTTGAAAGAGACATAGAACAGATGGGAGAGGACCGATGGAGGGCTATTATGTTGGATAGAGACAGATAGAGAAAAATTGGAGAGCCAGCCTTGGCCTGTAACAGTCTATAGTGCTTGCAAAGAAGGTAAAAGTAACTGCTTAAGGGGACATGGGACACTGAAATCACCAAAAATGACGTTTTTTGTTTTCATTCTATAAAAATTGCTTATGCCACTAGCTTTAATTTCGCGTTTGAATTTTTGAAATCCGATGATTTTAAGTGGTAAAATCTTTATTTTAACTAACTATTTTAATGCATCGCACACTTGTTGACAAAGGTTAAAAATGCGTTATTCTCAGCTTCGCTTTTTCCCATTTTACTTATGTTCGAAAAGCTCCTTGCGATTCATTTTTTGATAAATCCACCTAATTTTTTTGCATTAATAATTTTTAATGTTCTATAAAGAAATTTACACATGCTTTTTTATGTCACATAATTTTTTATATTTTTTTTCATGTTGGGAATTTGAAGTATGTGCATTTTTTAATGAGAAATCACTGGCACCAAGTTTGAAATTTTATTTCTGTTCAACTATTGCACCTAAAGATAAAAGCATGTTTGAAAATGTTTATAATATATTGATAAACAACTTCAAATTTTTCTTTCATGTTTATCAAAATATTGTGTCGCGAGGAGCATTTTGAAAAATATTAAAATTTCGGGATCTTTTAATGCATTTTTCTCAATAATTTACTATCTATTTTATATTATCTGTTCATATTGTGTTGTTTTGTTTTAAGTCACATCTTCTATGTTTATGCCAAATTTTATTTAATTCTTGGCAAAACTAAAGAATTTTGGCAAAAGTGTCCTATGTCCCCTTACAGATTGCCACAGGTTAAATTTTAAACAACAAATGGTATGAAAAAGGATATTGATTGCAGAGTCGTGGCTAGCTGTGTAGATGGTACTTTTGTTTGGTGATATTGCCAATGCAGTGATGGATTTGTTATGTCCCTGAAATAAACATTCAAGTAAAGATTACAGCAGGTATTGATAAAAACTAATTCATGATACTGTTAAATATACCCACCTTTATGATCCTAAGAGGTTTTGTTGGATTATTTACATCCAGATAATTTATGAATCCTGCTAAATTAACTGATAATAAGTATTCTCCCTGCCATAGGCAGCTCACTTGTTGATCCATGATGTCTTGTCCAAATTTGAACTCCCTAAAATAAAATAATTGTGTCATTTCAAACTGGTCAACCCCCCCCCCCCCCCACACACATATATAAGAAATTTAAGGTTTTATTCTGATCAGTATGAAATTTTGCACACAAGGCCTTTGCCACAAGTGGAAAGTCATGCAACACAAGATTTTGGACCATAGGGTGATCATGGCCATAGAGTAGGCATAAACAAAACATAGCCATTCCTGAAGATACATTCAATCAGTATCTTTTGGAAGGTTAAAGTTTTCAACTGTACAAGAACCCTATATTAGCCTTATCCTTTTCTTTCATTCACAATTTCCTTTTTTGCTAGTTTAAAACCAACAAAGGCATATTTTGATATTAGAGAAGAAAACAGTGCAAGTAGTTAGTATAACAAAAGAATTCAATGAATAGACCAAAATGACCATTTTTACTAATCAAAAGTGACATTTGTACAAATGGTTATCTGGGTCATGGATATAATAAAGTTTGCATGCATTCCACCAGCATAAATTTAAATTAGTCTTATTTTGCTGGAATTTGCCAAAAAATTTGGTATATCCTCAGGGCAATTGTTTGGAGTATCTCACCCCCTAAGCAATCACACCACATAAAAATCTATTTTACCAAACGAAATTAACAATCGCATGATACTGGTGCTGAACAAACAGAATTTAACACTTTCCAACTTTGTCAACATTTATCAAGATAGCAATATTACAGTGTTCCCACTCAAATCACAGAATGAAAATCAATGACTTTTAAGGACCTAATTAATGTTTTTAAGGACCTATGAAAATTCGTTTTTAGACACCGTGTCTATATTTGAATTTTTAATAAAGCATATTCTACCAAAAAAGTTGCAAGATGTTGGACGCGTAGTACAAATATGTCGGAAAATTCTGATACGGTGCAGAAAGTGGCGGTCACACGGGGATAGCAAGTCTGAGTTGTATTTTTATAAATTTTGCAGTTGGACAATATCTGTAAAAATTAAGGACTTTTAAGGACCTCTAAGCATTTTCAAGGACTTTTAAGCACCACTAAGCATTTTCAAGCACTTTCAAGGCCTTGAAAACAAGTTCAAAAATGTTAAGCACTTTTAATGACTTTCAATGACAGTGGGAACCCTGTATTAGTACTAAAGAACCAAAATTCTAATTCTCTAAACCATATGATATATTAATTTGGGTAGAGCAATATAAAAAAATTCTATAGGTATTCTGGAAATGAGATTTTTGCCTATGTTGTGGCACCAGGCACAGACAAGCCAGGCAGAGCGGGATTGCTTGATGATCATGGCACTTGTTGGATCATTGGATTGATATTCGTTATGACTGCAATGCAGTGTAGTGAAGAAATCAAGTGTGACGGACTATGGTATTTCAGAAAAGAGAAAAAGGGGTATGCTGGTCTGATGAAAGAAGATGTTGGGGATTGGACTGAAAGTAAGGTGCTACTGGTTTTTATTTGTGTGTGGTCCTTGAGTTTGGAGTCTCATATTTTATCCATTGTATGTTTGTATGAAAATCAAGGACTTTTCAATGACTTTTTTAAGGACCTAATTAAAGTTTTTAAGGACCTATGAAAATTCGTTTTAAGACATCGTGTCTGTATTTAAATTTTTACTAAAGTATATTCTACCAAAAAAGTTACAAGTTGGTGGATGCGTGATACAAATACGTCGGAAAATTCTGATACGGTGCAGAAAGTGGAGGTCATGTGGGGATAGCAAGTCCGAGTTGAATTTTTATAAATTTTGCAGTTGGACAATATCTGTAAAAATTAAGGACTTTTAAGGACCTCTAAGCATTTCCAAGGACTTTAAAGCCCCTCTAAGCATTTTCAAGCACTTTCAAAGCCTTGAAAACAACTTTAAAAATATTAAGCACTTTTAATGACTTTCAATGATCGTGGGAACCCTGAAGAAACATGTTGAATAACGACGTAACACCTAGCAATTTTTTTTAATGGGCATGATCAGTTAGCAAAAAAAAAGATTCAATTGAAGCACATAAATAGAATTTTTCAAAGGAAGGTTATATTTTAGAAAACTAGACATACGTTATGACTTGCAAAGTAGAAGCATCCCATATTTTGCAGCTCTTGTCCCCAGAAGCAGATAGCAACTTCTTTCCATCAGGGCTCCATGAAAGCTGAAAGAAGTCCCACATTGAGAATGACATAAGACCGAATACTCTGAAGCACATTTTCATGAACATGTCTAGTAGTCCGAGAGGCGACTGCAATTTTTGGACCCCATCAATCATCATTCTGAATTTTTTATAGAAATTGGAGAAAAATGAGTAGATTAGGAATCCACTGGTCTGCCATGGCAAAAATGTTGAAGTTGTATTTATAAGAAAAATGATAGTGTAATTGTTTTTTGCTATGTGGCAACACTTCTGAATATCTTTGGATTCAAAATTGATAGAAGCTCAGTCGAGCGGATTTGTTTTACTTGAAATAAAGTTCATGGAAAACGTACTTCACAATTTAGCAAGCTTTTATATTTAATATATACTTTAATCTTAAAAAATTAACAGGTTATGGGATCACAGTCACGCTAAATGCGCTGCTATGATTAAAGTAATGCTTGATTTTGCTGAAGTTTCAGAAGTTAGCAGGATAGTTTTTCACTAACGGCAAGAACTGTAAGTTTTTCTTCCTAATTATTCAAGTCCTGAAATCACTTTTGTTTAAAGACAACCCTTGAGGGAATTATATGATTGAAGTGGACTAGTCATTGAAGTGTTTATAAGATTACTATATCGTAAAGTGAAACACTAATTATGGAGATAGGAAAGTTACAGACTAAACCTTTATGTGGAGAAGCTGACTGGCCGATGTGGAAGTATAGAATAAAATTTGCTTTAAATTATTATGCCGATGCCTTAGAAGTTACCGAAGGAAAAATAATTAAACCAAATCAGCCGCTAGAAGGAGCTGATGAAGCAATTTTGAAGAAATACGAAGAAGATCTTTCACGATATAAAAAGGCTAACACTTGTGCTATGATGGTAATAACAAATTCCATGACTGAAGAAACCATGCAGAAAATCATGAGGTTTGATAATGCTAGAGAAGTATGGTTAGAGCTTCATAAGTTATTTGAAGCAACATCTGACAACCAACTGTATAACATTTGCCTACAATTTTTCAAGTGTAAGTGGACAATGAATGACAGTATGGCTGCTCATTTATCAAAATTAAAGAACCTCTGGAGTGAATTAAATTTAGGTCTTGAGAGAAAGCAAGAAACTAAATTGCCTCAGATGTTATTAATTTGCAAGATTTTAGACACACTACCTCAAGAGTATCGTTCTTTCAAGTCAAGTTGGCTACTTTTGAAGATAAAAGAACAATTGATGAGTTGACTACTCAGTTATGTTCTCAAGAAAGAGAATTTAAAGAAGAAAAGTCAAAAGGTGATGTGCAAAATCAAGATGCATTAGAAGCTAAAGCAAGTAGAATGAGGATAGCTTTCAAGAGCAAAAAACAGGTAGGAAAATGCAATTATTGTCATCAGGATGGACACTGGGTAAAATTCTGTCGAAAATGGATAGCTGATGGAAGACCAGCAAAGTCTAATAAGAATGATAAAGTCTCAAGAAAAGATGACGTCATAGCAAATGTGTCCATGTTAGCTCTAGACGAAGAAGTATTTTCATCTGAAGAAAACTGTTATGACTGGTTTGTGGATAACGGAGCATCGAAACATATCACCAATAATAGTAGTTACTTCACAGAATTTGAAAAATTTGACACCCCACATGGAGTTACTGCTGCAAATGGCGAAGTACTACCAGCTGTAGGTAAAGGAACTTTGAAAATTGTGACAAGAGTAAAACAAGAGAAGCAATTCAAAGAACTTAAAGAAGTCTGGTTTGTTCCAGGTATTAGTAAGAACCTATTCTCAGTACTGGCAGCTCAAGATAAGAATAGAAACAGTAGATTTGAGTCAACCTTAAAAGAGTGTTGGTTGAAAATCAACAACAAGGCTGTACTCTATGGTACAAGAAGCATAAGGGGTGGTCTATATAAAGTTCACATGGAAGTACTTATTCCGAAGAATCCAGTAGAAGTCAATACAGCTACTACAGGCGATTCTGTTTTGCAACTATACCACGAGCGTTGGGGCCACCAAGACAAAAGGCATATTAAGAATGTTCTTGAACAACAAATGAATCTCAAAGTTGAGTTAGATAATGAGCTATGTGAAGCATGTATATACGGCAAAGCACATCGTTTGAAATTTGGTACTAGACAGAAGACCACAAGACCTGGAGAACTTATCTCAGCAGATGTTTGTGGACCGTTTGATGAATCTTTTAGAAGATATCGTTACTTTGTAGTCTTTAAAGATCATTTCACTAAATTTAGATATGTATTTTTCCTACGTCAAAAATCAGAAGTTGCAGAAGCTATTGAAAATATGATCTCCCATGCTAAAAATTTAGGACACAACATCAAAGAGTTCTTAAGTGACAATGGCGGGGAATTTGATAATGAAAATGTTAGAAGTATCCTGAAGAAAAGTGGAATAGTTCAAAGATTAACTGCCCCCTACACTCCACAGCAAAATGGTGGAAGTGAGCGTGAAAACAGAACGTTGGTAGAAATGGCAAGGACTTTGAAAAATTCAAATTCAGAAATTAACTTTCCTTCGTCATTATGGGCAGAGCTTATTAGTACATCTGTGTATATTTTGAACAGAACAGGAAAGAGTTCTTTTTCAAATGTAAGTCCTTATGAAGCTTGGATAGGACAAAAACCTAGAGTAAAACATATGCGTATAGTCGGATCACTATGTTATGCTCACATACCTGATCAGAAACGCAGTAAAATGGATAAGAAAGCAATAAAGGGTTACCTATTAGGATATGATGGAGATGAAAGATATCGTATCTGGATAAGAGAAATAAACACAGTTATCTGCTCTCGAGATGTGGTATTTCAAGAGAAACCACTGAAAAACTGTGAAAATCCGGTAGAAATACCTTTGCTTGAACAGTTACCTGAATCCGAAAATGAGGGGAAGCAAGATCAAGAAGATTCAGAAGATCAAACTAGTTCAGAGAGTGAAAACGAAGATGAAAAGGAATCTTCTACTATGGAGTTAAGAAAGCGCAGTGAATTAAAGAAGCCTAAACGTTTTGAAGATTATATGATGGCATCTGAAGTTTTTATTTGTGAAGTGAATGAACCACAATCATATGAAGAAGCTATTATTTGCAAAGAACAAAAATTCTGGGAAAAGGCCATGGAATCTGAAATTAGTTCCTTAAAGGAAAATGACACATGGACTCTAGAAACACTTCCAGACAAAGCAAAAGCTCTTCCTTGCAAATGGGTTTTTCGAATTAAGAAAAATCCGGATGGCACCATAGATAAATACAAGGCGAGACATGTGATTAAAGGGTTCAAACAGAGACACGGTATTGATTATGATCAGACCTTCAGTCCAGTCACAAAACTAGGAACTGTGCGTTCACTCAAAAGCGTTGCAGCCAGTGAGAAGATGCATACTCTACCCGGCATACTCGATTAGTGTTTTATCACGCAAATTTGAAAATCCCGCTGAAGAAGACTGGATTAAGGTAAAGCGTGTTTTTAGGTATATTGCAAGCACTAAGCAAAAATGCATCAACTATAAGTCAAACTACAGACCAGGAGTTTTAGAATGCTTCAGTGATGCTGACTTTGGAGGTTGCATGCAGACAGGCAGATCAACAAGTGGAGTTATATTTCTATATGCAGGAGGTGCAATATCTTGGTTAAGTCAACGTCAAGCTATGGTAGCAACATCAACGACTGAAGCTGAGATAGTTGCAGCAAACGAAGCTGCAAAAGAGTTGATTTGGCTGAAGAGACTCATCAGTGGAGTTTCCTCCCTGAAAGAAGTGCCGACAATTTTTGTTGATAACAGTGCTGCAGTTAGACTGACTCAGAACCCTGAATTTCATCGTAGAACAAAGCACATCAGCTTAAAGCATTTCTTCATTCGTGAAAAAGTATTAGAAGGAGAAATTAATGTACAGCAGCTTTCAACAGAAATACAAGTTGCTGATTTAATGACAAAGCCCCTTCACAAACCAAGACTGTTGATGCTGTGTGAAAAGATGGGACTTGTGTGAAATTCAGAAGTGTAACTTAGGACTCTTAATTTAAAAGTGTCATTTTTTCTTTTAAATAAGGGGAAGTGTTGAAGTTGTATTTATAAGAAAAATGATAGAGTAATTGTTTTTTGCTATGTGGCAACACTTCTGAATATCTTTGGATTCAAAATTGATAGAAGCTCAGTCGAGCGGATTTGTTTTACTTGAAATAAAGTTCATGGAAAACGTACTTCACAATTTAGCAAGCTTTTATATTTAATATATACTTTAATCTTAAAAAATTAACAGTCCGAACATTTGGCCGAAACTGATCAAAAATCGACTTGGAATGAGTTGAACTAAAATACGATTGCCAAATATGTCCTAACTTGCAAAAAGATAAAAAACTTTTTCGTCTGGCAACCCACTGCATTTTGATTTTCAATGAGAAGAAGCGCAAATGATTTCTGATGTATGGCTCGTTAAACTTGTATCTTTCAAAAGTAAGCCAAATTGGCGACATCAATTACGTCATTAGTGACGTAATGTTTATTGCCAACTTGGCTCATTTTTAGGATATTTAAGAAAGCCGTCGCCAGGTATCTGAATCGTCTGCAACCTTCTTAATTGAAAATTAAAGAGTGAGGGTTACCAAATAAAAAAAAAAATACTCATTATTTGGCAAGTTATGACGCATTTGGAAATTGGATTTATTTCAAATTAAGAAAAGTCTATTTTTGACCAGTTTCGGTCATTTTTGCCGCGACAGACCAGTGGATTCGTAATCTACTCACTTTTCTCCAATTTCTATAAAAAATTCAGAATGATATTCGATGGGGTCCAAAAATTGCAGTCGCCTCTCAGTCTATAGTTAGTTTAGTTATATTTTAGTGCAGAAAGAAAACAGTAGTTTTGTAAAAGTATTTATGTAAATATTATGTTAAGTATATATGTGTTTTTACTGTAGCCCTTTCGTAACCTATGTCTACCAAAGTGATCCTCAAAGTAAAGATGGGTTACTCAGCTTTTATACTACTGAAATTATTGTAAACTAATTTACTGGTGGGAACATGCAACGCCATCTGTTGGGCAGCTGCTACATTACTCTCCCTCCAGAATTTTATCAGAGATGGAATTCGATACAGGATACCACCAGTTGATAGTTGCGATTGTGTGATCGGGAGAGCTTTATTAAGTTCACCGATTTTTTGTGTGTGCTTGTTTAGCTGATTTTTACTTGTTTGGCGATATATATTTTTTTGCAATTTATTAGCAAGTCAACTATTATTTGTGTACCATCCATCATAGAATTAGGTTTTTTTTGCATGATCATTTCATCGTCCATAACCCATGTCTACTAAAAGCATCCTCAAGGTAAAGACGGGTTACTCGTCTTTTATACTACTGAATTTATTGTAAACTAATTTACTGGTGGGAACATGCAACGTCATCTGTTGAGCAGCTGCTACAGTACTTCTGTTAATGTGGCAGTTGAGTAGCTTTCAATGTTACGTGAATTTTTCTTATAAGATCCACTACCCGTAAACACTCCAACACAAACTATTATACATAGACAAATAGTTCTTTATATATAGTTTACTATTTATTGATACTTACACCATAAATTCCTCCCCCATGACTTGGTTTGCCATTTCCAAATTCCCCAACTTTTGTATAATCTGCATCACATTTGTACAGAAACATCTGGCAACAAAAAACAAAGTTATTTTATGTGAATACGCAAAACTTGTCACAGAATCAAAATTATTAGTCATTATAATCAAGCTATATCCTGGTCACTTAACTAAATTTCAATTATTTCAAACTATCATAAAAACAACGAACTACATGCAATACATACTCAATATTTTAAAGTAAAGAATACTCTGTATACAATACAGAACGAAACTGAAATGGTATTGCAAATAAACACATTCATTTGATACAGAATAAGATAGTAAATGTCACAAAAAACCACTGAATTAAAGTGCAAAACTTAGACCAAGCCATTTAAAGAATGTTAAAAATTTGGTAGAAAAAGGTAGAAAAAAAGGACTTTTAAAATCATAGTTTTATGAAATACTTAAAAAATTACTTTTAAATAAACATTTTTAAATGAACAGTTGTTACATAAAAATAACAGTGTGAGGTAGTACTGTTATTTAAGCAATTAACAAGACTGCCATACTTAATGGTAAACACAATTACAATAAAACTTTATTCAACATAAGTAGAAGTGGGAACAATATTTTTTTTATATGTTTACAACTTGGTATTATATGGATATTATTCATACTTTTAACTTAAACATTATACAAATGTTACGAGATAAAAACTGCTTAAGGCCAATATTCCAAGACAAAAACACAAATATTAAACATGTGATATTTCAAATTAGAGTTGAAGTCCAAACACCAAAATCCAACACGCATTACCAGAAGTCTATTTGCAATATTTATATCCTAAACTACAAAAGTTTTTATTAGACCAGTAGGATCACATAAATTTTCATCTAAAGTGCATGACTGGATGAATTTCTTTGTACTAATTCATTGAGAAGTTAACATCTTGGCTCCAAATTGAGGTATGGAATTAGAACTTGGATATTTGGTGACAAGCATTGATTGATGCCAAGTTTTTCATCAAGCTCAGCATCACTTTTGTTTAACCCTTTCAGTCCCAATTATTTATTTTTCATTTTATTGAAATTGAATTGAATTATCTGAAATTTATAAAATATACTCATTTGGTATCCAGAATAACAGGGTTGAAAGCAATTTTTTTTGTTTAATTTTTTAATTAAAATTAAAAATGATTCCAAATGGAATCATTGGGCATTAGGTATAGGACAAGTCTAAAGCTATTTCGCTTCGGCATTTCTAAACAAATCAAATAAAATTTGAAATCTTCTATTTAGTCGTAAATACATCTTAACGTAGTGAATACTACTACAAAAAAATAACAATAACGTGGTAATAACAGTTCGAATCTAAAATAAATAATATAGCCGGGAAAAGGTGTTGAGTTGTACTTAACTCCCACTGATGCCAAATGGAATCATCACTTTTCAATCGTTGCAAATGTTAAAATTTTAAAATATTTATTCGTTAAAAATGGTTAATATACAATTTTTAAATATTAAAGAAAATAATACGAACCTATTTAAAACAGTTATTTAATTTAAATTACTTAAAAAATGAAATTAATATCGGCATCTTTTTCGGAATTGAGAAAACATAAAAAAGCCTCATTTCATTCAGCAACAGAACCCGTGCAGCCATATATTGGTGAAAAAGAAAAATATATTTGGGCAGAGAATAGTTTGATGATTGTAAAAACATTGATTCGAATTCACTGGGAGTATTAGGTGAGGAGAAAAAAAATTGTAAATGTTGTGATTCCAATTGGCATCACTGGGTGTGAAAGGGTTAAAAGAAAAATCAAAATACATAAAACAGTGTCTGTGTCAAGAAACAAATGGTCGTCTTGACAACACAAGAATTTATTAGCCTAAGAGAGAGAGCAGCAGTGCAGTGATTTCTAGCAATGCATGCACAAAAGAGGTGGCATGACCTGAAAACAAGCATAAGGCTTATGCAGGGTAGCCACAGAATTCAGGAAAAAAAGTTCACTGATTTCCCCGATAGATTTCTGAAAAATTCTGATTTTACTGCAAACTTTATTTCAAACTTTCCCAATTTTTCCTGACGTGTAGATCAAATAGAACATTTATGCCAAAAAGATAATATGCCAATTTTTTTTAAATAGTCTAGGCAGTAATGAAAAGTTTAAATTATATGGTAACATGAAACTTCAAACAATTGCCGCAATTCTCCGGGAAAATTGAGCCGAAATAAGCATGAACGAGGAAAAGTACCTTCAAAACAAAAGAAAAATTTCCTGCTTTTTACAAAATTTGTAATTATCCAACTTATTTAACTACTTCATATATTAAAACTCAATGATCTATTAACAATTATGATCTATATTACTATTATTATCTATAGATATATACATTATTTAATATATTTCCACTTTTTATTTAACATTATCATTAGCATTATGTAAATATTGTTTTATTTTTTTATTAAAATTGTCAGACTAGGCAGTAAGAAGCTATTTTTAAACCCCTACCTATACATAAAATATTATAGGTTATCATCTCGTAAACCTTCAAAGAAGAGTAGCTCCTTAGTTATTAGTCCTAGATAGTAACTTTTTTGTATAACACTTATAGCAAATTTATAGATCTACAACTTTTGTATAATATATTTTTCCCTACGACTTATTGTTATGAAGATATAATTGAACAACTCGGCAAAAAACTTAAAAAAAGCAGCATTTTTACGAAAAAGTGTTTACTTTGATGCTACGTAGCTCTTTACATAATAGCTTTACAAAAGCAAATTGTTCACAAAAGTTGTAGAAAATTTAATATTCTACAACTTTTAAACTTAATGTTTGTTTTTAAAATGCATTGCGAAAGAGTTATGATCTATAAACTGAAAAACGTATTTTTTTGTGGTGCACCACGGAAAATACACAAAGCAGAGTAACTCCTTTGTTATTTGTCCTAGAAAATAAGTTTATATACAAAACTTGTAGGAAATTTATTGTTCTACAACTTTTATTCACAAACTTTTTCTCTAAAACGTACAGTTATGAAGATATAATCAAAACACTTGACACAAATCTTAAAAAAGTAGCATTTTTACGAAAAAGTTTTGACTTTGATGCGACATAACTATTTACGTAATAGGTCCACAAAAAAACTTAGTATACAAAAGTTGTAGATAATTTAATATTCTACAACTTTTGAATATAATGTGTGTTTCTAAGATGCATTGGCAAAGAGTTATGATGTATAAACTGAAAAACGGCTCAGTTTTTGGTGCACCACGGAGAACGCACAAGGGTTAGGAGGTCGAAAACTTGGTTTATAAACCACGGGACCGACCTTTATAACATATTAAAAAATCAGAACTACATAACCTTTTGCAAGGTAAGACCCTTTTTTCAGTCTCTATTCCCCGGACTAAATAGAAAAATTCCCTGCTTTTTGCAAAATTTGTAATTATCCACCTTATTTAACTACTTTATATATTAAAACTCAATTATCTATTAACAATTATGTACACAATTTATTTCATGGCAACCATATAAACAGTGAAAGAACAGACTCATCCTTAAAGTTAATGTACCTAAAGCTAAAAATAGTTCTTGGTTTACTAAAGGAAAAAAATACAAAGTAACAGCGAAACTAACTCATACTGTTTGCATGACAAACATTCTATATTGAATTAGAAAGGCAATAAAACACTACTCATTGGTCATCACCAAAGCAGAACAGAGGTGTGAAGCATCGCACAACTTTCAATTACACTCTAATACTGACGTGAATTTGTGTCATTTATCGTTTTTATATTTTCATCATTTAGCAAAACGAGACAGTATGACAGTATTTTTTGCGTTAATTCTTGTGTGGGTCTTAAAAAAAAGAAAAAACGACAAAATGACGATTTTGGCGATATACTTTTTGATAATTCTTAAATTATCCTTTCTTATAAGTGAAACTGGGGAGACAAAAAAAAAAAACGTTCATTGATAAGGTATGCTTAAGGAAAGAGAACAACCGTTTTTCAACTTTTTAAGCTATTAAAGCAGTTTTACGTGAGTTTTGGAGGCAAGGATGTTTAGAACACCTTAAGAGGCATTACCACAGCGATTTTGAAAAAAATCATTTAAGCCATTTTTTTAGCAATCATTGAAAAACATGTTTTTTTTAAATGGCAGCTACCTTATGCGCATGCACGATTTTGACGAAAACCTTACTGGTAGGTCTCAAGGCCACCATCTACCCGCACACCAAATTTTAACATCGTAGGTCAATTTGTTCAGGAGTTATGCTGACCACGTACACTGATCTATCCTGTTTAAATTAAAGCTCATTTCTCTCAATCATGATGTTTATTTGCAATGGGCACCTTCCCATGTGAATCTCAATAGGAACGAAATGGCCGATATCCTTGCTAAGGAGGGTTGCAGGATTTCAACATCTCCCTCTTCCACACTTACTTTTTGGGAATTGTACTCTCTGGAAAAATCAAAGATTTCGGAGGAGTGGAAAACACCCCCAACCCATAATTGGTACAAGGGCTCAAAACCGGGTTTGTCCCTTGACCTCCCGTGTGACAGACGTACCCGGACTGTTCTATCAAGGCTTGCTAGCGGTCACATCAAGTGCCTCACTTTCAATGAGGGCAGGAAAACCTTCGCCAAATGCACCAAGTGCCAAAATCATCAGGCCTCTCCTGAGCACCTCTTGGATTGCATGGGACTCTCTAAGGAGGATCTCTTTAGCAATCCTCTCCTAGTCTTCGACTTCCTTTTAGTCAACGAACTCGTGGATCTTGTCTGACTCCGTCGGACAGTGAGGATTAGCAACAACAACAACGTACACTGACACACACACAAAGACAGACATTTTTTCTAGATCACTTTTTTAAAATCAGGATGTTCCAAAACGTGGTGAAGTGCAAAAAAAATCTAATTTTTTTTTAACTGACCGAATACTATTCTTTCACTAACATTTGTATACATATGGGTAATTGAAAGTAATAAGAATACATAAGAAATGATGCAAATATTCTTAGTTTCAAGGCAATAGGAAAATGGCAAATGGAATGAACTTGAGCTACAAGATTCGGCAATTCAGAGCAGGTGTAAAAATAACCTTCTCCCCTCCCCGCAAAAAACAAATGAAACAAAATAACAGGGTTCCCACTCAAATCCCAGAATGAAACTCAATGACTTTTAAGGACCTAAATAATGTTTATAAGGACAATTGAAAATTTGTTTTGTCATCATGTCTGTATATAAATTTTTAATAAAGTATATTTCACCAAAAAGTAACAAGTTGGAGGATGCGCAATACAAATATGTCGGAGAATTCCAATACAGTGCAGATAAGTCTCGAGTTGCATTTTTTATGAATTTTGCAGGTGGCCACACAATATCAGCAAAAATTAATGACTTTTAAGGACCTCTAAGTACTTTCAAGGACTTTTAAGCACCTCTAAGCATTTTCAAGCACTTTCAAGGCCTTGAAAACAAGTTTAAAAATATTAAGCACTTTCAATGACCGTGGGAACCCTGAATAAAGAAAATCTAATGGTAAATACGAAGAGCATAGTTACCTTTCCATCAAATCCCCCAGTTGCAAAAAACTCACCATCGGGAGAAAATCGAACAGCCTGAACAAATCGAGTATGGTCCTAAACAGAAAATTATTTATGAGTATCAGAGATTGTATGACTTTGAACAAATAATTTAATTACAAGGGTCTTACCGACAAAGTAGTCTTGAACTTGAAGGGAGGACCTTCGTAAATTTGAACAGAGTTGTCTTCGCTGCCGGTAACAATACGAAATGGTCTCTTTGGCCGGAAATCAACCGAGTTTATAAGACTCGAGTGGCCGGCAATTTCTCCTACTGATGTCCCTGTTTCAGCATTGATAACATGACCAAACCTACAAAAGAAGAGGATGTACCATGATGTGTGCCATGGGTGGAAAAAAATTGCAAGAGCAAATTTCATCTAAATTACAAAAAATTTAAATGTTATTATCATTAACTTATTCATTTATAAACTAAGTAACAATACAGGGTTCCCACTCAAATCACAGAATGAAAATCAATGACTTTTAAGGACCTAATTAATGTTTTTAAGGACTTTAAAAAATTTGTTTTCAGGCATCATCTCTGTATAAAATATTTTTATAAAGTATATTCTACCAATACAGTTACAAGTTGGCGCATGTGTAATACAAATATGTCAGAAAAAAGTCCGATATAATGAGGATAAGTGGCGGACACGAGGGGGATAGCAAGTCTGAGTTGCATTTTTGTAAATTTTGAAGTTGGTCAACATACAAAAATTAAGGACTTTTAAGGACCTCTAAGCATTTTCAAGGACTTTTAAGCACCTCTAAGCATTTTCAAGTACTTTCAAGGCCTTGAAAACAGGTTCAAAAATATTAAGCACTTTAAAAGACTTTCAATGACCGTGGGAACCCTGCAATAGTTTTGATACTGCGTTTTTTTGCTGATGAAATTCCAGAATAAGCACTCACAGCTTCAAAAACAGAAGCAATTTAGAACTAATAAAATAATTTTTTTCGGAAAAAAAATTGGAAATGAATTTAAATATTATCAGGATTCCCACTCAAATCACAGAATGAAAATCAATGACTTTTCTATGATTTTTAAGGACCTAAATAATGTTTTTAATGATCTTTGAAAATTTGTTTTCAGGCATCATGTCTATATATAAATTTTTAATAAAGTATATTCTACCAAAAAAGTTACAAGTTGGCGCATGAGTAATACAAATATGTCAGAGAATTCTGATACAGTGAGGATAAGTGGCGGTCATGCGGGGGTGAGAAGTCTGAGTTGTATTTTTATAAATTTTGCAATTGGGCACACGACAACAAAAAAATTAGGACTTTTAAGGATCTCTAAGCATTTTCAAGTACTTTCAAGGCCTTGAAAACAACTTAAAAAATATTAAGCATTTTTAATGACCGTTGGAACCCAGATTATACAAAATGAACACTTTTAAAAGAAAAAGTAATAAAAGTATAGCAACGGACTTTTTTTTTTGCCCGATAAAATTTGGTAATATGGACATTTATGCGAGTGATAAAATGACACCTAAAAGGGAAAGTAATACTTCAATGTTTATATTCCATATGCAAAAACTATGCAGATAACATCTGATGGTATGAATAATTGTAGGAAAAGGAATAAATTTTTGAAAAGATCTAACTGTTGTATTTATTGAATAAATATCAAGAACAGAAAAACAATTCAAAATTTCGCTCGGGAAAGCCACGATGGACTCAAAGAAGATAGAACCGACTAATTCAAAGGTGAGTGAAATCACAAAAAAAAAAAAAAAAACTTTACTGCAAATTCAAATTGCATCAGGGTTTTATATTTCAAAGAATACAATTCTCAGGATAAAAATTAAAAATGTTTAAATATATTTATCTTAAGTTGTTTCTACAAATCCCTCCAATGGAAAAAGAACAAAAAGCTGCTTTCAAAATCCCCCCCCCCCCCCCTGAAGATCAAGGGAAGGGAAGAATGACTTCTGGGAAATCTTTCTTCGAAATCGTTAAAACCCGAGAACAAATATAAGACTATCGTTCATGACTGAAGTCATCTTAACTAATTTAGAAAGAAAAACTGACAAACAGTGATGATGCATATTCTCAAGATCTTTTTTAAACTAGTTAACCCATTTTCAGCAAACGATACATAAACGCACCATTTCAATAAATATTTTTTATTAACACTGTGAAGTATATTTTTCACTAATTTATTTTTTCTGCAATGTTTTAGGGTTCTGAAGACATCTATAAAATATTAGTACCTCCATTGGAGTAAACACTTTCTGTTGAGAAATTTTCAAAATACGCTAGTTTTTTTAACTTGAAACAGTTTATTGATAAATTCGAATTTTTGAAAAAGCATTATTATTCCACTTGAGATTAATCATGTTTTTATAAGGGATTAAAGTTGCACGTTCTGTTAATAAAATAAAACAAATTTCATGAAAAAATCTTCAATTTTTCAATTTTTTTTATTTAAATTTAATGGTGCGTTAACACACCCTTAACCAAATACTTGAAGAAAAAAAGGCAAAAATTGAAAACCCACTTTTTATGCAAGGTTTCAGAGCTTTAATGCAAATTTAGTGTGATTTCTTTTCAATTTACTTAATGACGGCATTCATTTGACTATAATACAATTATTTGACTATAATACAATTGTTCAACTAAATGATTTGTTCATTGATTTGGTCACTGGTGCATTTAAGTACCATTTTTTAAATTTTTTTTTTTAAATATTATTTTTGGTGCACAAAACTTTTTTTGTGTCTTAATGAATGTAATTTAAGTCTATTTTAATGAAAACACCACATTTTATAAAATTTCAATTCTTGGCCTAAAATGGGTTAAGCTTCCCGATTATTAGGCCAGTTAAATTATGCCAAGTAGCTATGTTAAGAAATACAGTCACCCAGATGGTACCTTGTTGGAATAGAAAAAAGATGCTCAACTGTATTGTAAAATAGGAACCTACCGTTCTCTCCCTTCTCCCACAACTGCAATGCGTTGGTTGTCCATGGACCAGGCAATGTCCTTGACTGGACCCACAAATGGCTGAAACTCATTGCGCAGAATGTGCTCTTTCTGCGTAGTGTCCCAGATGCGCACCTTCCCGGACTGGTCTGAAAAATAACATAACACATAAAAATAAAGTTTTCAAAAAATCCTTTATATGCTTTGTCAATTTTTATATTCATTAATACTGCGCCGATATCAAAAACATTTCTGTCAGCAAAATGTGCTGCAAACTACATTTCGAAATTTATTTAAAATGAACGTAAATTTATGCTCTAATATCCAAATATCATTAATTTATTTAAAATGAACGTAAATTTATGCTCTAATATCCAAATATCATGAATTTATTTAAAATGAACGTAAATTTATGCTCTAATATCCAAATATCATGAATTTATTTAAAATGAACGTAAATTTATGCTCTAATATCCAAATATCATTAATTTATTTAAAATGAACGTAAATTTATGCTCTAATATCCAAATATCATTAATTTATTTAAAATGAACGTAAATTTATGCTCTAATATCCAAATATCATTAATTTATTTAAAATGAACGTAAATTTATGCTCTAATATCCAAATATCATTAATTTATTTAAAATGAACGTAAATTTATGCTCTAATATCCAACTCTAATATCCAATAGATTACTCAGCTTTTATACTACTGAATTTATTGTAAACTATTTACAGGTGGGAAAGTGCAACGTCATCTGTTGGATGGCTGCTACAGGATGTTCATAGGCTGCTACAGAATGTTCAATCAATAGAATTAGTAGATTTCATAACCCATGTCTACCAAAAGGATCCTCAAGGTAAAGATGAGTTACTCAGCTTTTATAATACTGAATTTATTGTAAACTATTTACAGGTGGGAAAGTGCAACGTCATCTGTTGGATGGCTGCTACAGGATGATCATAATAGAATTAGTAGATTTCAGTCAATCTACTGTAAAATCAAAATAAAAGCTCCACTAAAAAGGTCATCTTTTATAACTCAATTGAAAGGCCATTATACTTTTTTCTTAATATACCTTATAGAACTCCTGTTTAATTTCTTAATAATAAACTCAACTCGTCATACTTACATATTTGAATACCATTTCATACTTGAACTGATTCACAGTTCAATTATGCAATATTTATATTCACAATTCTAATCATAATGTATCGCACAAGTTTATCTTTCTATTTTCTGATTCATTGCTGTTGGATAAACAGCTTCTGTCACTTACTTGTCTTCATATTTTTCTATTCTGCGAAACTTTTCTAACAGTTGTTTACCTTTCTGGCCACCTAGTTGGCGGCTCAGTTTTAAAGCAGTAAAAAAAGCTTAAATGAAAATTAATTCATAGTTTAAAATACTTATTTTTATTAGAAACGATTATTTACAGCTATATTTTCAAAGAACGGAAAAATAGTATTTATGGAAACAGCAAGTCGCGAGTCCTTTCCTCGTGATCCTCGAATCCGTCTTCTTAAGAAGTCTAGTCAGCTTCGAATATATGCATGAAGGCCATTTGCATATCAGCTGGCTTCATCGCGTGCAGTGAACCATATTAACTTACGCCATGCTGTGGTTTAACTGGTGAGCATTTGGCAACACAGACTTTAACAGTTCGTGGAGTTGAGCTCGACGAAGCTGTTAGCTAGGTAGTGATTTTAAATGTTTTTTGGCGTCGTTTTAGCTTCTGCCAAACTTCTTCTAATTGCTACCTAGTAGTGTTTAGACAGGAAATGACTTTTGTAGAGGTAAGTGATGTGACCTCTACACCTTTTTCAGCTGTGCTATATTAAGTTGTAAGTGGCTACATGCAAGCAGGACTAATACTATTTGTACTGGTATATTTATCTGTCTCGATTTATGAATGATCAGTTGCAATATTTTTTTTGCATGGAATCTTCTTTGAATTATGTAAAAAAAATTTATACATAAGCATGTTTTTTGAAGGTGGAGCAGATGATATCAAAAACAGTCTGAAGTTATAAAATTTTGTTTTAAAATAAATTTAGTCTTATTTTAAGCCATTCTTGTCTTAGTTCATTTACTTCCACTGTAATTTTCAGATAAATAAAAAGTATTCTCGATTTCATTGTTGGAGATTCTGATAGTTGCCAACAGGGATAACCACAGTTTGTGCACATCGATTTAAAACAGAAAAGTAGTTATTTTCAGGGAATAATCTTGATAGCATAAAGGGGAATTTTCTTGCTGCTTCATAGAACAGAATTAATCTTCATCTATATTTGAAGGTAACATCTTTAAACACTTTATTCAAAGTTTCTGATAATTCCAGAACTATTGTTTAATGATTTTATGTACCTATCTTATGTTCAGGGATCCAGAAAAATATTTTCTTCCTGCGTACACAAATACCATTACCAAAAATTTCCTGAGAGTCTGTGCGCTTTAAATTATACCACTACAGAAAATTGATTTTTACGTACTATTGAGGATTTAAAGTTGTTTAATTCAAAACCTTCTTGGCATTTATTTTGGAAGTATCAGACTCTGCAAGATAAACATCAGTTTCCAATGGCAAATTTTCAGCTTCAATATTAGGGTCATTAGTACTGGGTTGGCTTCAAGGTTGAACTTGTGAAACGGAAGCAAACATTGATGCTTGTCCAACATGCCTCCTTTTCTAACTGTTTCCATTTTCGTGATTTCGATTTAAATGATGGGAATAGTTTTGCTCCAACATTTCTTCATTGCAAATACAGCATTTTGTTTTCCTTGTCTTGCTTGTATAGCTCCTTTTTATTTTAAAGAAAAATGTGGTTTCTTTTTAATTACAATGAAATATCCCAAGAGTTCTTTCAAATTAAAAAGATGATTGAAGGAAATAAACTCTCAAGAGCATAAAACTCAAGATGCAAATGGATTGAAAAAGTTAGTGAAAGAAAAACTTGTAATTGCATGTTTCAATAGGTTCAGATTCCAATATTAGCCCTACAGCTGTCAATACTTCTCCCTTCCCCACCCAACCTAACTGAAATTTCTCCTTCCTAGAAGTAACTGGTGGGGAACTATATGGGGAATAGCAATCCTGCGGAACGATGTCGCTCTTGCCGGAATGCGGATCGCTCGATCTGTTTAGCGCATTAAGGGGGGGAAAAAATTTAATTTAATTTCCTGCAGGATATGCCGATTTCCTGCGTACACCGTACGGGCGTACGTCCATTTTATCGGACTCTGCTTATGTTGCTGTCAATTTGGAAATGAACGAGATGAATAACACCAAAGAGAAAGTTATATGAAATGTATTTTGAAATAAGCAAGAAATTACCTGCTGATGCTATGTAAAAGCCACTCGGTGAGTACTTTGCAACAGTAGTACGAACAGAATGCTCAGTGTAAATATCAGCTAAGGAACTATCCTATTAAAATAATGCATTAATTACACGCAGAAATCATTTATGAAATACATATATGCCAAAAGATAATCAAATCAAAAGATGATAAATTTTGATAAAATTGAAAAAAATGTGCATATCTTTAACCCACTGATGGTCATGGGAATGGGCGAAATTCTACAGTTGTTTTCCCTGCAATAATTTTTAAATTATATTTCTAATTCAAATACATAATTTTTTTTAATTATTTTAATTTATTTTGTTTTAAATAGGTTATAACCTATCATACTAATAAAAATATTTAAAAAATATTTTATTTTGAATTTTATTTAGAATTTTAAAAATTTTGTGTATTGCTGGAAAAACTTGGGATCAAATGTCGTATATATACGTGCATGACTGTCAGTGGGTTAAAAGATATTCTTCTGTCAGATGTGTACCAGATAAAAATTGTCAAATTGCAGCGATAACTCATTCAAACCAATAATCTTCTGATCATTTATAACAAGCCTATAAGAAATCATAATAAATGTATAATAACCAAATTGAATTAATTATTGTCGAGTAAACATTTCAGCTTGTTGACAATAATTGCACCCCGAAAGCAGAAAGTGCCTAAAACTGCGACGTACGTCGCAGAACAATCAGAGTCCTTGCAGAACAATTTTAAGTTTGGAGCAAATGCCCGCGAGTGAGAAAAAGAATTTCACCTACGGGATGACATGTTCTGCAGAACAAAACGACTTTATTGTCCACCCTTCCCCTCCCCCCTTCAATTTTCTCGGAACAACATTTCCCCGAGCTTCAATTTCTTATAGAAAAACTCATCGTGTTCATAGGAGGATCAATCATGTATCCGTTTCCCGTTCTGGAGCGCTTTTCTTGCTGAAAGTCATTGATAAAGTTAAAAATTTTGAATGAACGCCTTGGTTTGAAAAACAATTTTTTTCGTCATTGTCATTTTGCAATAAATGTTTAGTATTAATTTTATGGGTTTTTTCTTTTATGTCATAATGGAAATTTTGAAAAAATGTCTGCAGAACATTTGTAACTGTCAAAAGTCCTGTTGCAGAACATTATATATTATTCTGCTTCTGGGAATCGCACTAACTTTCAGATTTGGCAACTTTTGGTACACGTATAACGGAAGACTACAATTAAAAACAGATGTATATATAAGAGAAATGAGTACACTTATCTGCAAATCTTTTCATTCTATGAAATTCCTAATGAATCAATTTAAAAATGAATATCATAATATCTAAACTATGCTTCAAAATGTAATATCAAAGAGTCACAAAGGATATGAAATATTTAAATAATTCTACTGACAATATAACTGACAACCTAATTTAGTAATATACATACTGCAATATCTCGAATAATAATGCTGTTGCCATTGGCATACAAGAAGTTCTTGCCCTTAGGATCGCCTCCTAACACTATTGGTTGACCTCGCTCTGTTCGAGGGAGAGTTGCTAAAATGGTGCCTGAAACAAAAATCAAAGTTACTTATATATACATACATACCTACATATAAGATAAAAAAGATTACAGAAGCTTGCAAGAATAATTTTCTAATCTATTTTGTAACAAAATATGTGCTGTGATTTTTTTTAAAAATAAATACTAGCTGATTGCATTTTTAGCAAATTGCAATTCATTATCTATCAATATTTTCTTAAAACCAAAATTATCAATTTGATATAAAATGGTAAATCTGATTATTATACAAATAGGATTAATGTGATTAATATTGATTGTGGCAAAATTATAGAGTTCCAGTATTTCAAAAATTAATAATTTTTTATTTCTCATCGAAAAAAATTAAAAAAAAAACCTAAAGCAGTCTGGTTCTTTTAAATAACAAATTTGTAATAAGACACATGACAAATCATTTCTCTCGCTGACTTTATAAATTAAAAAAAGCATTTTTAGCAAAATAATAATCAAGCATTACTATCATTGTCCACTAGTTATCATTTGGATCCTCGTTGTACGGTTACAAGGTGGAGATAATGCACAGTTCGGAGATTTAATAAAATATGTTTTGATTAAAGACAAAAAACATTTGAAATATGAGCAATAGCTGAAAATATTGAAACCAGAGTAGTGCATCGATTACCCAAGTAACGATCAAGCATTGGCGGATCCTGCGAGGGGTGGAGGGGACAATCGCCCCCTCCGATATTCATGGACAGCTCATGTTTTAACGTGCGCTGCTCTCAGGCTTTGGATAAAATTAATCAAAATTTAACGAATCTGCACTGAACACTTTTAATATAAATGTTCTCTTCCCAAAAAAGTGGATATGAAAAAGCTGAGGACGAAGCCAGATGACAAAGCAAATTCTGGGTTCCCACTCAAATCACAGAATGAAAATCAATGACTTTTCAAAGACTTTTTTAAGCACCTAAATAATGTTTTTAAGGACCGTTGAAAATTTGTTTTCAGGCATCATGTCTGTTTTTAATGAAATATATTCTACCAAAAAGTTACGAGTTGATAAAAGCGTAATACAAATATGTCGGTGCGGATAAGCGGAGGTCACTCGGGAATAGCAAGTTCAAGTTGTATAAATTTTGCAGTTGGACACACAACATCGGCAAAAATTAAGGACTTTTAAGGACCTCTAAACATTTTCAAGGACTTTTAAGCACCTCTAAGCATTTTCAAGCACTTTCAAGGCCTTGAAAATAAGTTAATTAATATTAAGCACTTTTAATGACTTTCAATGACTGGGAACCCTGAAATTATAGTATAAAAATGTTCAATGTGTATACGTATTCATTGTTATAGATTGTTCTGTCTATCATATTTAACAATAATTTATCCTGAATCAAATAGTTGTAGACAACTCTAATTTACTGTCATAAATTCATACATAGCCTACCATTGCGTCGCCTTTATGTTATTGAAAATTTTTACCTCTTCGTAGCATATTCAGTATAATCAAAATTAAGTTATCCCATGGTAGAGTAGTACAACTTAAGAGCAACAAAATGTACCCAAGCTCTTCAACAGCTACCGCCCCCTCCGTAATAAAATATCCGTCCTTGAGATCAAGCAATGTATTGGCTAACTGAACCCATTCTATACTAAACTTCAACTTAACTAGACATCACTTAGACGGTAGATCGTGACAGTGCTCATAGGTATTTAATCCATTTTGGCGGCGTGAAAGCATAATGTTCGCCAAACCACAACCCTGTAGAGAACAAAAGGCTCTAAGGTTTGGCGAGAATTATGTCTTCACTCCGCCAAAATGGATTAAATACCTATGAGCACTGTCACGATCTACCGTCTAAGTGATGTCTAGTTAAGTTGAAGTTTAGTATAGTCTGCAGTCAACACTTTTGACTTCTTTTCTAAAGTTTAAGGCTTCTTTAATGTAATATTATGATTACTTGTAAAATAAGCGATAGAGAATACATCCAATTTTGTGTTTTATATCATTGTCTCTTTGTTTTAGATTGTTCAGGGTAGATATCAAGGTATCAGGAAAATACCAGGGTAGTAGATAGGTAGGAAAAAGTTATTAGCCAAATTTCTTTAGCAAATATGCAAAAATAAATATTGGAGTAATAATGTGCAAGATTTAGAATTGATCAGTGATGTAAAATACTTGGATATATTCATTATTGTGGGTCAATATCCTGGGTATATACCCACGTATTTACCGAAATTGGTATTTTAGTGGGTATTTATAAATTTTCTTCAGGTTTAACTGCTCATTAAACAATAATTAATCAATTGCTTCAACAAACTTTTTTTATATAATTGATTTTTTTTTAAAGTTTAAAAAAACTTTAGGGTTGAAATTTTTGTGTTGTAATTTTAGGAGAGAGTGTTACAGAAAACAAACAATTTTTTTTACTCACCCTAGGATTTGAACCGAGTACCTTTGATATATAAGACCAGAGAACTAACCACACAACCATCAGATGGACTAAATTACATAAGAATTTTATGAATATATACCATAAAACTTGCTCTACTCTAAGAGGAGTTATAACTTTCTTATGAAACGGAAAAACTTTTCTGTCAATGAAAAAACTGTTATATTCTGTCTGCTGTATAAAACTGTTACAAACAGTCATATTCTATAAATAAAACATATTTGGGTTACAACTGTTTCATGCAACTATAATAAGTACTATATGTGGAAGAGTCAAGAACTTTGTACAGTATACTGTTGTAGAAGGTACAACATATATACAGGGTTTCTGCCAAAATAAAATGTCACAAATCCATGACTTTCCAAGACTAAAGCAAATAATTTTCCATGACTTAAGAAATCAAATCACAAAATAATAATAATAACCTATATGAATTTTACTAACACGAACATAGTAAGTAAATCAATGTACATACCACAAAATGATTTCTATAAAGTTTTATTTTAAAATCAAGTAAAAAGTCCTAGTTTCAGTAACTTTCAAATCAGAAGAAAAAGGGAAAAATAATTTTCCGTTCTTTGATATTTCAGTGTTAAAAAATTTAATTAATCTTTAATAATAAAGAAATATTTGAAGAAAGAATAAGTCAATAATAATAATAAATTATATAAAAAAATCAAATGATTTGATATCAACAATGCAAAACAGAAAACGAGAAAAAATATAATTTTACTCAAAATGTTTAGAAATCCATGAAATTCACTGTATTTCATCAATTAAATCATTACATTACAAAAATGGTCATCACTTATGACCATTTTTTTGCTCAAAATCATGACTTTCTATGACAAAATTTACCCAATGTCCAAATTCATGACACTTCCTGATTTTCCATAAGCGCAGAAACCCTGTTTATAAAGATAACTGTATACAAAGTTATAATATATATACAATTGTACATAAAGTTAAAAATTAATTATGATCGCACATTATGAACAGCATATAAGATGGTCACATAATTTAAAAGTTAGGTTTAATTTTAGCACTACACTCATTGCCTACTTTAATTTCTCGAAAATATATATTGCAGGGGGAGGAAGATACAAGTTTGTGTTCAATACTTGAATTTTCAATGTTAAAAGGTAAACATTAATATTCTGTTCAATGCATAAAATAAAAATCATGTTATACTTCATTTTCCTGAAAATTTTACCACTTTCCCCCCTTTATTTCTAGTTTTTAAAAGAAAAGGAATTGCAAGTACAACCCCTCTGGCAGCGCCCATGCAAAAATGGTTGGTTGTTTTCAGATTATCTGGCGCCGTCAGCAACACGAGGGCTATAATGCGCCGAAACTTTCGTCATTAGACAAGCCAACATACATTTACAAACACCCATGCCTAACACGGGACTCGAACCCGCAACCTCGCCCATGCAAAAATGTTTTTCATACTTTATTCTGGTGCTTACATGCAGTAAAAGATCGATATATATTTTAAATACACACATCAATCGTAGAAACATGTAATATACGATAAACATCAATATAATCATCGGATACAGTCCAAAACAGATCTGGCCGGCAGGAAAACTGAAAATGAACATTTAGGTTAAATAGTTATTACTACTATGTGGAAATGTTTCTCTCGATGCTACCAGTCTAAGGATAAATAAATATTTCAAAAACCAGCAAATGTAAAAGCCAAAAATAAGAGCTAAAATTTATTAATTTTGACGGATGTGACACCCACAATTTTACTTATAAGGCGATTAACCTGTCGACTTCACAAAAAAAGGCAAATGCACGTATTTTAATGCAATTATTTGGTTGAAGGTTATAATTAGAACTTACGATTTGTGAATGACATCATGTGCCAATTTATTCGATACTTTTTGTTTAAGTTGAGACCACAAAATTGACAATTTGGGAGTGAATCAGAGCAGTAAATGAAGGTGGGGAGGAAGTGCGAGGAGGAACTGGAAAGTAGATAGTGTTACTTTATTGCTTGACGACTGACAACTTCATTAAGAAAAAAAGGAATGAAAAATTACCATTTTGAACTCCACTAAACTTAAACCAAATACGAATCTGTATTTCTATTATAATTTTAGTTTTAATCCAAGCTATGCCGTGTTCTGTAGTATAAATATTATTTATATAAACTGTATTGGCATCGGCCTGGCTGTAAACAATACAACTATACAACTGCTTGATGACTAAATGAGGCTAGCTAATGTGAAATTCTTGGATTCAAGTTTTGGAAAGTTTAAAATCACGCGAAGAAAAACATTCTCGTTTTGAAGTGTATCTTTTTATCATTGTTGGAGAATGGATTCCGAGGCTGGAAGTTCGAGTAAGAAACAAAAAACTGCAGAACGAGATCTAGATTGTTCAAATGCCAACAGAGGAGTATGGTTGGTAAAAGTACGATGATGATGATTTTATACTCATTACGTTTATTTTGTGAATTGATTTACATTGTCAAGCAAAATCCCCTTCTTCTAAGAAAATATTTCGCATCTTTCCTTTGCAGTTGTAATCATGATAACAAAATTCTTCGCAATTAGAGATATACGTATTATAAAATTGGTCTTAGAACTAAGATCTCAACGCTTGTTTACTATTGCGATGCCTGAATTATTTGCTGTGCCTATAGTTGTATGAACTGTTGTTAAAGTTTGATAATGGGTTCATTGTTGTTTAGTGAAGTTTAGTAATCCTTTGATGAAGAATAAATTATAGCTTTTATTTTGTAAAAGATGTAGATGTGTCGTCATTTTCTTTGAGAAAATTCATAGCAATATGTCAATAAGAATAGACAATACCTACATTTTTTTTTATTCCAATTCTAAATTTTTCAAAAGGACTATAAACAGAAATTTTTGCTTACTGCACTATTTTTCTTTATAAATTTGCAACCTAAGTTCACCTGTTAGACTTTGGAGAGAAAACGATTCATTCGGCTCAAATTGAAAGTGACGTCACTTGATCTGAAACAACCTAGCTTGAAACACAGCAGTGGAAACCAGTTTTGCAAGTGTTTCACAAATCGCATCAACCTGTACGGGATATGGCAACTGTCTACCAAACCAACCTCAACTATTTGGCAGAAACCTCACTATAACCATAGAGAATGGAAGGATGTCATGATGTCACAATCAGACTGATTTTGGGGCATTTTCATAATATTTAAATAACTAATTTTTTTAAAGAGCTTTTGTTTGAATATTTTTAATCAGAAAGAAATGCTTCATAAATATAAACTAATTTCACTCATTTTTCAAAAATGTGGGAATTGTCTATTTCTTCGAAGATGATAGTTCAGCACCCTCTTTGTTAGGTCACAAAGAATAGTTTTCCTCAAGCGTCTTTTTGTTTTGTCAAATTCATTATTTTTTACTTTGTTTTATAAGAAGTTGTATCCCAGTAGTCTATGAAATGTCCTTTTCAAAAGAGAAATAATTATTCTCATTAAATGAATGAAATTATACTAGTAGTACTTGTGAACTGGAAGATAACTTTCTTATTGGTTATTATATACATGTTGTAAAAAAAATGCTTTCAATTACACAAAAGATCTGTTGAGAATCAAGCATTCAGTTTGTATGGTACACAATTTAGTGTTATCATTTATTTTTGTGTTAGTATGTTTTATGGATATGGCTTCATTTTCTTCTGTTCTTTCAAATAAAATGTATGTTAACAGTGAGACATACTGTTTCTTTTCATTTTTTCACTGTTTAAATCCTAACTTCAAACTAGCTATCACTTTATTTCTATAATATTGTACCAAATTCTTTTCATATTTCTTAAAAGTTTCTCAAAAACGATGAAATACCCTACTTTTTCTCTCCAATTCACTAATTGATTAAGCTATTAATCACCATTGTTAGTGATATCTTTAAACCAGCTAATTTGAATAGTTTACATGAACCTCCTTATTGAAGGATAATTAAAAAATAATTTCGCTAAGTTAAAAGTACTCTGCTTGTAACCTTATTGTTTAAGATACCAGGTGATAAGTGTAATTAAAAAATATTCTGAGTAGATTAGTAGACTCTAAACAAAACTAATTTATTTTTAGGTTCCCAAATACATATCTTCACTATGGGAACAATCACAACCTCTTAGTGAAGCTGGAAGGTTGAAGATATCGAGGTAAAGTTTCCATTCTATGATTATAACAGGTTGAAGGATCTATACTGTTATGAACATATATTTTTAACTTAAGACAGTATTTCCCAAACTGTGGGTCGTGACCCATTAGTTGATCGTGAACCAATTTTTGATATTAGTTTTTTAATATGAGAGGTTTTCATAAGAAAATTGGAAGTCATAGAAAATACTCAAATGGAAAAAATATAGAAAATGTTAATAAGTAGCTGCCTAATTGGTCATTTTGTGAGAGATAGCGACTTCAATACTAAATTTTTTTTACAGTTCTTGAAACTTTTAGAAAGCTATTTACAGGGTTCCCACGGTCATTAAAAGTGCTTAATATTTTTGAACTTGTTTTCTTTCAAGGCCTTGAAAATGCTTAGATGTACTTAAAAGTCCTTGAAAATACTTAGAGGTCCTTTAAAAGTCCTTAATTTTTACAGATGTTATTCAGCTGCAAAATTTATAAAAATACAACTCGAACTTGCTATCCCCGCTTGACCGCCACTTATCTACACCGTATCAAAATTTTCCAACATATTTGTATTGCGGATCCACCAACTTTAACTTTTTTGGCTGAATATACTTTATTAAAAATTTAAACATAGATATGATGCCTGAAAGCGAATTTTCATAGGTCCTTAAAAACATTAATTAGGTCCTTAAGAGTCATTGATTTTCATTCTGTGATTTGATTGGGAACCCTGAATAAGTAGCTGCCCAATTGGTCATTTTGTGAGAGATAGCGACTTCAATACTAAATTTTTTTTACAGTTCTTGAAACATTTAGAAAGCTATTTAAGAATTGCATTTGATTGTACGTGCTCTCAAACCATATAATTAAAGTAAAATACTTTTAAAGCTTGTGATACATTTATTAATTTTTACTGATTTAATTATTTTTAATAATATCGATACATTTACCATTTTTTAATTACTTGTATTTCAATAAACTTTTTTTTTTATTAATTGAAAGTAATATTGAAAACCATTCCAAATCAGATGTAATACAAAAAGTAGGTCGCTGTTGATCAACTAATTTAAAACGGTGGATCCTAAACTTTGAAACGTTCATGATTTTCAGTCTCAAGGTTGTAGAACTTGCCTTTCATGAGCAATTCAGTTTCTCAATCAGATCAGACAACAGAAGTGAATGCCTATTTTGAAAAAATAATAAAATTTGTATTAATAGAGTAGATTTATCCATTTCTTATAATAAGGAATAGTATTCTAAATTCACAGCGATTAAAAATTGTGTCTACTAAATTTGAACTTTGAACCTCTTTTTTAGGATAATATTTTATTTCTTTGTGATAGGGTTGGCTCCAAGACAGACATCAGGTTCTCGCTTTCTGATGAGATGCTCAAAAATGCAGATGGCACCATCAAGACAGATGTACCAAAAGAACACAAGTTTGCCATTTCCAATATTTCTCATCAAACACTGGCCGTATTTGGTAAGTATTTAGTACATAATGTTTAAAAAATGGGAGTTTACTTACAAAGAATAATTACAAATTTACATCAAAACTTGTTTAAATGTGTTTTTAATTTTCATTAAGCAACCATCATTTGTGTTTCCAATTTGATAACACTGACAGGTGAACAAATACTTTTAAACTCAATATATTTTTCTAACATCTGAAATTAAATTTTAATATTTTGAGGTAGTCACCCCAAATCTAATCATCCTGTTAATATTGGATTGCAATATATATCAGAGTGGCCACAGAACCTGGAAATCAGGGAAATGTCAGGGAGTTTTCTGATTCTGGAAAAAATCAGGGAAATGTCAGGGAATTTCTAAAATTTCATGAAAATCAGGGACATTTTGTATTGTTTAAGGCACTTTCATCCATATTTTGGCGCTATTTATATGAAGGTTTGTAGTGGTAAGCCATTAGAAGTTTAATGTTACGGAATAATTTAAACTTTTCATTACCAGCAAAACTATATTTTTAAAAATTGCATATTATCTCCTTAGCACTTAGCATACGCAAGGCCTGAACATGACAAGTTGGGGCCCAATTTCCGGACACTTTTAGGGGCCCCTTCATCAAATGCGAGATTTATTGGAAATGAGCTTGACTCGTTGTCAAATGAATTAACATTAAATAGAGAAGAAGTTGATAGATTAATATCAATATATTGTCTTCTTAAAAGTTTTTTTTTTTTTAATCATAAATTAAGAAACAAATTTCAAATAACCAAATTTATAAAGCAAAACAGCTAGAACTTTGTAATGTAGCATTGCATTTCACAATCACAATGTGTAGTAATATCCGTGCCAACAATATCTGCATCATTATTCACAACTTCAAAGCCGACATTTGCTGATCTCGCAATTAATTTGTCAAGACTTCCTTTCAATATTTCTTCGAAAAATATTGTTTTTTTACGTTTTAAATGATGGTTTGATGCATTTGAATTAATACACTCTGGGATACTAAAGATGGTTCAAGATCAATACAAAATTATTTTTATGTAAAAATTCTTTTATACAGATTGTAAAAGATATTGTATTCACAAAAAGAAAGAAAAATTATAGTTTTACAGCCAATTTCGGGGCCCCCTAAAATCATGGGCCCAAGGCCCGGGCCTTGTGGGCTTAGGCGATGAACAGGGCCTGAGCATACGTGTTCTATTTGATCAAGGTTCCTAGACATCTGGAAAACCTAAGAAAATTGGGGAAATTTGAAAAAAAGTTTGCCCTAAAATCAGGGAATTTTTTAGAAATCTGTCAGGGAAATCAGGGAATTATCAGAGAACTTTTTTTCTTGAATTTTGTGGCCACCCTGTATACATTAGAAAATGGCTACACTTTGAGTGTTTTTCACTGATATAATGCTCGAACCCTTCAGCGCGCTGACTTTCTCATTCCATTCCATCCCATTCTACCTTAGAGAAAACTAAACGACGTTTGTTGATGATTAACTTTTATAAGTAGATTATATATTATGAACTTTAATTCTTCCACAAACTGGATATTTATTTGAGTTTAAAATCATCGTTTATGTTCGACGTCTTCCATCCAAGAGTGAATGTACAACAAATAAAAATTGACAGAGGCCTAAAAGCTATATTTATTGTGAGTAGACTTACCTTCTATCAATATTAAAGCAAATTAACTTTTTCAATTGGGTATTAAATTTGTTTGAAAATCATGTAAGTAGTGTGGAAGAGCCACGTACCCCAGTCGGAAGAGTATCGTTCTCGCAACCAGAAGTTTGTGAGTTCGGGCCTGGGACCGACTAAAAATCGCCGTGTTCGCTAATGGTGACTGGGGCATGTTAAATCAGTCTTGGTCTACCTGCAAAAAGTTCTGCAAGTTCCCATACAAATTAATACCTTTGGGGGTGGCAAAGCCAAGTCTTCTGCTTGGTAATGCCTCTAAATTAGGAAGTTCCACATACGGTTGGTTGTACTACCAGCTACAGGATAGCTCTTCGGTGATTGTAGGAAGACTTGTGCACTCCCTCTCACAAGCGAGTGTTTGCTTACATCCTGTGCGGTACTGCCCAGTACCGACCTGTACTGGGTATGGGGTTGGTACAAAATGCTTGAAAGAAGCAGAGGTACCTTAGGTACCAGTTAGAAGAACTGGTGTGGAAATTGGAGGGGGGGGGAGTATTAACTATTATTTGTCAAGAATTCTTTTGTGAACGATACAGAGTGCTCAAATCAAAAGTCGCTAATTTCGAGAGGCTACTATACTTAACAGAAAGTTAAAAAGCATAAGAAAAATGTAAAATTCGGTAAAAGAACTCGCAAAGTTTATGGGGAAAAAAACAGTGCATTTGCACACGGGCTCTCCAGGATATCCAGCCATGTTCCCTGTAGCATTTTCATAGCCATTATAGCAATAGTAATGGTTATTGAGGCATGAAGGTTTTCAATACCACGGATGGTCCTTGAGTAGATTTTGTCTTTGACTTATCCCCAACAGAAAAAAAAAATCCAGTGGAGGGACGTCAGGAGATCTTGTTGGCTAGACACAATCAAGCCCCCCCCCCCCCTTCTCCCAATTGCTGACCAAAAAATAAAAATTGTCTCCAAAATCTAAGAATTCAGCAGCCAATTTTACATATACAAATACGAAAATAAAGACCAAATACAGGCACAAAGTCCATCAAGATCAGTCCAATTTAACTTTTCTGAACAATCCCCCAGTGTAGATCCAGCTGCCTTTCAAAACTGTTGACTCGGGTACAATTTACGATGTTGTCTGGCAGATTGTTTCACTTATCAATTTTATCTTCAAGGCCTAAATGAAATAGTTCATTTCCAGTCAGTTCAGGAACATTTAAGCACTCCATTTTTCACTCATTAATCACTAAGAGTTTCAGCTGATCATTAAGTTTCGTTTCAACACAAAGTCACCAGGTTTAGTTTCGTTTCATCACTTAGTTCAACCCAAACCACGCTCTGCTACCACTTAGTTGTTCTTTTCATAAAATATACCATGGATTTAGGTTTGAAGGACAATACTGTTACAGGAAGGACTTGATGAAGATAGAGAAATGGATGTTCGCATAGAACTCTTTCGGTATTGCGCATAACCACACAGGTCGGTTTTCGTTCACATCCAAATGAGCAGTGTTGGTAGAGGAGAAAACGAACTACACCCTACACAAATCTTGTATCGATTCGCAAATATAGTTTGCTCACTCCAGTCCCAACAGAATCAAATCCCCTCTGAACCTTTTTTCATCCAATAATGTATACATATTTGGGTTCCTCAGTCTAACACCATAATTCAATATTGAGTTTCCCTGTATCATTTTTGTTGCTCTATGTTGAACATTTTACAAAAAAATCAATATCCTTCTTGAGATGAGGACCAGCATTGTACTGCATACTCTAGATGTGGCCTAACCAATTCTCTATAAAGTGGCAAAATAATATCGCTAGATTTAGACGAGATAGTCTCCCTGATAAAACCTAACATTCTATTGGCTTTTTTTCTTGCTATCCCCCAATGATGCCCAAACTTAAAAGTTTCATCATTTGACACCCCTAGGTCATTAATAACTTCTTCCTCGTTGATTTTAGCTTCTTGTAAAAAATAAGTAGCATTCATATTTTTATGACCAAGTTGCATGACTTGACATTTATTTAAGTTAAAAGACATACCCTATTTGACAGCCCAATCTGATAACTTATTTAAATCCCCGTATTTTTATTTAAGCCCCATCATCTTATCACTAATAGATTTTTTTTTTTAATCAACTGTTAAAATTAGCAGGGTTCCGTCAATCATTAAAAGTCATTGAAAGTGCTTAATATTTTTAACTTGTTTTCGAGGCCTTGAAAATGCTTAGAGGTGCTTAAAAGTCCTTGAAAATACTTAGAGGTCCTTAAAAGTCCTTAATTTTTACAGATATCGTGCGCCCAAATGCAAAATTTATAAAAATACAACTTAGACTTGTCATCCCTGCTTGACCGCCATTTATTCGTACTGTATCAGAATTCTCTGACATATTTGTATTATGCATGCGCCAACTTGTAACTCTTTTGGTAAAATATACCTTATTAAAAATTTATATATAGTCATGATGCTTGAAAACAAATTTTCATAGGTCCTTAAAAACATTATTTAGGTCCTTAAAAGTCATTGAGTTTCATTCTGGGATTTGGGTCCTTAATTTTTACAGATGTTGTGCGCTCAAATGCAAAATTTATAAAAATACAACTTAGACTTGTCATCCCTACTTGACCGCCATTTATTCGTACTGTATCAGAATTCTCTGACATATTTGTATTATGCATGCGCCAACTTGTAACTTTTTTGGTAGAATATACCTTATTAAAAATTTATACATAGACATGATGCTTGAAATTTTTTTTCAAAGGTCCTTAAAAACATTATTTAGGTCCTTAAAAGTCATTGATTTTCATTCTGGGATTTGAGTGGGAACCTTGTTCTTTAATTCTATTAATTCTCAAAATCTGTGTTTCATTTAAATGATTTTTTGCAATCTTTTTTGTTTCTTTTTACTTATTTGTGACAAGTAAATTTTTAGATTTTAATCTCATTTATATTCGATTTTCTCTATTGTTACAATTCAGAGTAGTTAATAACATAAGTATGAAACATCACACAAGTTTTAAGTACCCTATATTTCAGGTGTCTGCTTTGAAATTTAATATCAGTTTAAAGGATTTACCCTTAGTGCTTTCATATTTTTGAAAATTTAAATTGAAAAAACTGGGCTATTTGGCTAGTTTGGGAATATTTTTAGTGATAATTAAACTTCACAAATCTTACCAAGTTAGTATACTTTGGCAAAAATTTTTAGTGAAAAAGTAGTTGTCAATTTCTAATTTTGGCTGTGGAAATTGACTTCAAACAGACAGACAAAAATAAGCTTATCAAAAAATGTAATAGAAACACTAGGTTTGTTATTATATATTTTTATTTTAATTAAAGAAATTAAAAGGGATTTAATGTTTGAACATCTTCTAATTTATTTTGCTTCATATTATATGACACTTTCATCATTGAATAAAGACATTTACTGTTGAAGAAAGATAGTTTTCACTATTGAAAAATTGTTTGTTTTTCAATTTCTTATGCTTTTGCATGAATTTTAGAGGTGGAAATATTGATAACTCATAATAAGGGATTGCCAGATTGATTTTGATCAAAATCTTTTAAGAAGTTTTTTGGAAATTGCTGGAAAACCTATATTTTTCATTAGAACATTAACTTTACAGGGGTCTATGCAGAAGAAAATTTGGGTCCTTTTAAGGACCCTTCACAAAATTCCATGTCCAAAAATCGGACCCTTCACAAAATTTCATAATTAACAAAAGGATCCTTCACAAAATTCCATGAGCAACAAACTGACCTTTCACAAAATTCCAAGTCAAAAAAACGGAACCTTCATAATATTTCCAGTTGGAAAACGAACCAATTACTAAATTACAAAGTTTATATTGTGCAAAAAGGAGAAAACTGCTCACTTGCCCACATGTTGGTTATAAAGAAGTGACGTCGTGGGTGCCAAACCATATGCTCAAAATATATGAAATTGGAAATTTTTCACAAAATTAACATATTTTCACAAAAATAGGACCCTGTAAAAAAAATCTGGATAGACCCCTTCTTTAACTGTACTATTTGAATGAGATCCTTGTTATCACTTCCAATGAACACTAAGCAACTTGTTTACTAAATTCGAACATTGGAGCATGATCTTTCAACACATAGCAATTTCTAATAAAATCAACAGAATTTTTTTTCCGGCAATGCTTTCTTTATCTTACACATTGATTGATTAAAAATAATAATTGCTTTATTCTCTCTTTTCTGCTTGTTGTCAAATAAAATAAACAGTCGACTGATAATTTTGTGAAGCATAAATAACTATTTTTATCATATTTACAGGTACTGATAATGATGATGACTCTAAACCTGGTAATTGCCTTAAAATATTTTGATGTTGTCTAACTTTATTTCTTTTTTAAATAATTATAATAAAATTTTAAGACAAATAGATTTGTGTTTAAGCTCTTCTTAAGTTACCATTTTATAATCATTCTCTTTTGTTACATTTATGAAAGATTTATTATATTAATCCCTTGAGTACAGATTTATTTGAAAAAATTCATTCATTTGGAACAGATTTAATTTTCAGATATGCTGAATAGTATGTAAAGGCAGTAGATTTTGTGTGAGAATTCATTTATTTGAGCAATTTGATGTATATATTAATTAAAATTGTAAATCGAATCTAAATTCCTAAAAGAAAAAAAATGAAAATATATTCCAGGAATCATGAAAAGCAAATTATTTATATTTTATGAGAGTGTAAGATTTTTCAAAGCAAATGGATATATGCTGTGTCCCTTGACACTGCTTGCACTGCCACGTAGTCTCTTTCCTAATTAAAGAGAATAGAAAACGCTGCACCTTTTTATACAGTGTTTGTTCGATACTGTGGATAGAATATTCTTAGAAAAGTGTGCCCAATTTCTCACATGTACTTGAGATGGACGCATGTACTTTAAAAGACGTCAAAACAGCAATCTTTATCCATAACTTAGGCAAAACTAGGACAAGACAAGTCTCAGTCATCAAATGTACCCAAGGGGTTAAACATACAGTAAAACCTATCTATAGCAATACTGTACAGACTTAGAAAAATATTGTTAGATACTTGGTTATCGTTGTATGTAAAAACCTGTCTGTAACAATACTGTAAAGACTTAGTAAAATATTGTTATAGGCAGGTTTCACTTAGAAAGTTTGAGCATTTTACTACACATCCAATGTTTATGTACATATAGTAATGTGCATGTGAACATATTGGATCTGTGATTTTTTATTTACTGATCCAAATTTTACTTCATTTAAATCATTAAAAGGGTAAATATATATATACCATACTTAATATTATATACAACATTAATTAGCAATTCAATCGCCTGGTGATTTTAAGTTCTTCCTTAGAATAAAGATAAAATATATTTACTGCCCTTGACAATGTTTACATTGAGTTGTCTTGGCCAAATTTTACTTCATTTAAATCATTAAAAGGGTAAATATATTTATACCATACTTAATATTATCTACAACATTAATTAGCAATTCAATCATCTGGTGATTTTAAGTTCTTCCTTAGAATAAAGATCAAATATATTTACTGCCCTTGACAATGTTTACATTGAGTTGTCTTGGCAAATGAACTAATTTAGATGAGGCACATCTTAACCAATGAAGTTATTTTGTAGAGACAAGGTATATCGCTAATTATCTTTTTTATGATTTTGGTGTTGATGTGACAATTTCTTTAATGATTGAAAAAAGTTAAAAAATTAGTTTTCTATAAAAGGGAGATGTGAGTATAATTTTATTTTATAGAAAAAAATGTGATACTTATTAAAAAAAAAATTATAATAGTTAAAAATAGTTAATAAATAAAATAGTTATCTATTAATTTTGTGTTCAAATCCATGTCCGAAACATTTGGTAATGTTGAAGCAAAAGCCTGTTGAGTTAGATTCTATTTTTGAAATTGTTTTGCTACTCTTATACACATCTTTCACAGTATCTAAAAACAAGTTTATTCCAATTTTGATATTACTTCTTTGTATTACACAGATATTTATACTTTCAATAATGTTATAGCCATTTTCGTCTTCAAAAGCTATAAAAAAAAGTTGCGCAGCATTGTTTTGAGCATATCCAACTTTGTATAATGCAAATGCTGTTTGTAAATAAGACATGTGTCAAATGAGATTAAAAAATTTTTAGGTAAGTAGGTTACCTAAAAACATTATATTATTTTTTATATGTATGTCTTTTACTTTGCAAACTGCTCTTAAACTGTGTTTTAAGATGAAGTCTGTACATAACCTGAAAAAAAAACGTTAAAGTTATTTTAATGCTAAACTCTAAGTTATAGTGTTAAAGTAAGTTTAAAAGTTATTTTATAATGTTAGTGTCTGACAATAACAGGATTCCCACAGTTTTTTTAAAGTCCTAGAAATTTTTTTTTATACAATTTGATCCTTGAAAAAAGGATGAGGACCTTGAAAGTCCTTCAATTTTTAAACTATCACCGATAATCTCGGCCTCCATTTTTTCCCGTCTTTGTTTTGTATTTTTATGTCGAAAGTATGTAATTTTATGATCCTTGAATTTACTTAAAGAGGTCCTTGAAAGTCCTTGAATTTTTGTCTTCAATAGGAATGGAAACCCTGAATAATTAAAAACAAAAACTATTTGTAATGAAACCGAGTTCCCACGGTCATTGAAAGTCATTAAAAGTGCTTAATATTTTTGAACTTGTTTTCAAGGCCTTGAAAGTGCTTGAAAATGCTTAGAGGTGCTTAAAAGTCCTTGAAAATGCTTAGAGGTGCTTAAAAGTCCTTGAAAATGCTCAGAGGTCCTTAAAGTCCTTAATTTTTACAGATATTGTCCAACTGCAAAATTTATAAATATATAACTCGGACTTACTATCCCCGCTTGACCACCACTTTACGCACCATATCAGAATTTTCCGACATATTTGTATTACTCATCCACCAACTTGTAGCTTTTTTGGTAGAATATACTTTATTAAAAATTTAAATATCGACATGATGTCTAAAAGCGAATTTTCATAGGTCCTTAAAAACATTAATTAGGTCCTTAAAGGTCATTGATTTTCATTCTGTGATTTGAGTGGGAACCCTGTGAAATCTATTCTTCAGTCCCATCTGTTCTCCTGATTAACTGAGCATAATCTTTAAAAAGGGGGAATTACTTTTCATTGTTGATGTAATAGTTAAGCGACATTGAAATTATTAATCAAAATGAAATTGAGTGGAAATCGCACTGTTAAAAAAAAATTATGTTTCAGTGATAGTGTGTTTTCAATGATAGTTTTTCTTAAGGTAAACTTGTGCTGGGAGGACATGTCTTGCAAAAGGGAGAATGTCAGCCCTTAACTTCCGACAAGCGATACATGGATTTGAAAAAGTAAGATTTGGAATTTGGTAGCAATTTATTTAATATTGAAAATATAGGTATATCATCTGCATCCATCATTTGAAAATAGAAACAATTATAATAACCCATAAACAGGCCCTGATCATCGCCTAGGCCCACAAGGCCTGGGCCTTATGCCCATGATTTTAGGGGGCCCCGAAATTGGCTGTGAACCTATAACTTTTCTTTCTTTTTGTGAATATTTTTTACAATCTGTATAAAAGAATTTTTATATAAAAATAATTTTGTATTGATCTTAAACCGTCTTGCAGTATCCAAGAGTGTATTTATTCAAATGCATCAAACCATCATTTAAAAGCGTAAAAAAAAAAATTCCCGAACAAATATTGAAAGGAAGTCTTGACAAATTAATTACGAGATCAGCAAATGTCGGCTTTGAAGTTGTGAATAATAATGCAGATATTGTTGTCACGCGTATTACTACACATTGTGATCGTGAAATGCAATGCTACATTACAAAGTTTTACCTGTTTTGATTTATGAATTTGATTATTTGAAATTTGCTTCTTTATTTATGATGATGATAAAAAAAAAAAAAAAACTTTAAGAAGACAATATATTGAATTAATTTATCAACTTTTTCTCTATTTAATGTTAATTAATTTGATAACGAGTCAAGCTCATTTCCAATAAATCTCGCATTTGATGAAGGAGCCCCTAAAAGTGTCCGGGCCTTGGGCCCCAACTTGTCATGATCAGGCCTTTGCCCATAAAATCAGTTTTTAAAAAATCCTTTATATGCATTGTTAATTTTTATATTTATTAACACAATGCTGATATTAAATATATTTCACATGGTTGATCATGTGTTGCCATTGCTTGTATAATAAAAATAGTGAAATTTCCATGACTTATTTGTCTTCTTCTGATTAATACATGAACATGCTCTTTTTTTCTCTTTCTGCTTAACTCCAAAAATATAGCTCTTTTTGTTATCTGCTCATTTTTAACCAAATATATCAACTACTCCAAGCTGTTTTACACATAAGACACTCAGTGAAACTTCTTAAAGCAACCCCTTGCCTACTTTGTTATCCAAATCTGTGGAAACTAATTATTATTATTATTATTTTTTAATTTTGTGTCAAATTTTAGTCTTATGAGGATATATTTGTCTTTAATGTGATGTTACTTTTTTTTAATGCATAACAGCAGCTTGCATGTTGTTTAAGCAACTTGTAAATTTACAACTTTGTTGAATTTATTTCCAGGGGTATGATATTAAAAGCTAGTCAACCAGAAAGGCAGGTAAAGCAGTTAGCAAAGGCTGTCACAAGCTTTAAACCAGTGTCTGATCATAAGCACAATGTAAGTAATCAACGACTGTTTTTGAATTTTTTATCATATGGTTTCAATTAGTGCTCTGCCATCTATAATAATAAAACAAGCTGTCTGTTTGTCTGTCTGTGGATCTATAGAAAGCTACTTAAAATTGGAGTAGAGCGCTGACATTTTCAACACAAGTAGTTTTGACCTTCTAATTGTACCTATAGCAAACAGAATGTTAACATTTTAATTAGTTCTTTTTTAATTAATTTTTTTTACAAAGTGACTTCAAATAGCGATACAGCTATGAAATTTTCAACATAAGTAGTTTTGGCCTTCTTATTGTACCTATGACAAACAGAATGTTAAAATTTTAATTAGTTCTTTTTTTCTTTCTTTCTTTCTTTTTTTTTCCTTTTTTTTTCTTCTTTTTTTTTTACAAAGTGACTTCAAATAGAAGTACAGCTTTGAAATTTTCAACATAAGTAGTTTCAGCCTTCTAAATAGACTTTTGAAAAACATAATTTTAAATTTTTATTTAGTACTTTTTTTTCACAGCTAGTTAAATTATTGCACATAGCAAAATTTCGTAGAGAAGCACGGGTATTCAGCTAGTTACCTAATAAAACAAGTGTATTTGAGAAGTTAAACGACAATATTAAAAAACAATTAAAACCACAAAGGTCTTGGGGAGAAATGATCTTGGGGAAATGGCGACATGCTATATAGGAAGAATAACAAGATTTCCTTTTTGTTATTTTATGCCAGCTTCAAAGTCTGGTTTAAAGTATGATTAAGTGGCAGATAAGTTTTTAATTCTTGAACAAAAGATTCACTACTTCAAGCATTCCAATCCAAGTATTTGCAACAAACTTATTAAGGGTGGGTGGAAATAACTCGTACTTGTAAATACGTCAAAAAATCCAACATACACATCAATCTCTCTTGCCCTTTTCTACATGAAATGAAAATGTAATAAGCGCTCTTTCAGTGTTCTTCCATTTTCATAATCTTTATAAGAATTTAAATGACTTTTTCTTGCACTAAACTAAGCCCAATGTTGTATTTGTGAATGGCTAAATTTTCAGGATTCATCCAGGAAAAAACTCTGAAACTCTCAGATGCAACTTCACACTGTCTGTCTTACTTTTTAAATATCAAAAACTGGGGTCTAAAACGTTTAGTCTCTAAACATTAAAACCTATTACTATGTTTGTCTTTACTATAAAGCTCATTAGAAATTGTGTGATTGAGGAGTTACCACATAAACTTCATCTTTGAACAAAATACAACTTGAAAGAAAATAACCTCCTTTGCCCCAAATTTTTTTAACAGAAAGCCATTGAGTTGACCCTAGAAGTACCTTTACCCCCTTCCTCAGAACTCTTCTCCCTCATGAGGATGGACAGCAGTAAGGAATGCTGATTCTTAACAAATTTGAAATAGCGTTAAATTTTTTAATGCCATTTACCTATACATATTAATATATCAACATTTAAAAAAAAAGTTGCCAATTTCATAAGGTAGTAATCTGGTAACTTGCACGTTTTTTTACGTCTTTATCAGGAATTTTTTTTATGGGAAGATAAAATTCAATGGTTTTGTTGTTATTATTGACATCTAATGAATAAAAAAAATTATTTTTGACTTAGTTTTACAATGTTTTATTATTATTATTATTATTGCTCAAAGTAGGCGCCTAAAAAAGAAGTATGTGGCTGGCCCCGGAGATTTCGGCTCTTAAAGACATCTGAAATAAAAAAAATCGAATTGATTGTTAATCTAAAGAATTGTCTTTCTCGTTGGAACTAGGATTATTACATTTTATTGGAAAATAACAAAATGGGGGACTTTGAAAAATAAAAGTGATTTTTTTTTTCAGGCACAAATCGGGCTGTAAAATAGAAAGTTAGGAAGGGGAAAAAATTCCTAGTCCTGACGAGAATTACTGATGTGTAGAATAACATGTAAAAATTTCAGAGCAATCGGACAGATAGAATTTTTTTCCACACGGGCTGAACGAAATAAGTTGTTTCGAGAAAAACGCTTTTAAAGTTTCAAGAACAGATGCTCAACAACAACGAGACACACTCAAATATTCATTATAACTTCATTAATGTTTAGAATTTTGGTCTAAAATTTTTGCATTATACTCTTGATATATTTTACTTTCGAAATAAGTAAGAAAGTCTTATATAAAATTCGAATTAGTACTTTCAAGTTTGTCATGTACAAAAATTTTGAAAGTCGGAAAAACAGTTAAATAAAGAAACAACAAATAAATCATTTTCAGATATTGCTGTTAATATTTCAATTATAGTGGTTATAATTATAATTGTTAATTATAGTTGTTAGTTTTATAGTTCAATTATAGTTGTTGTAATTGATGGTTTCGTTCAGTAATATTTTAAGGCGTTTTCTCACTTTAGGCACCTCGAAAATAGGCTATTTTCGCGATTTTTTTTCGAGGATTTTTGCAAACAATTATGGGATAAAATGGATCCTATATAATAAACACATCTTTCAAGTACAAGAAAAAAAAAAAATTTTTGTTTGAACAATTATTATAATAAAACAGTAGCATCGAAAAACCCGTGTAGAAATGTAATGTTGATGAAATTTCGGAAACTATCCGTCCGATTGTCATGAAATTTGAATGACATATTCTTCATAGTTATGGCTATAGCGCATATCATCAGATTTTTGAAATTTTGGTTTGAAGTATTTTTTTTTTACAAAAAACTGCAAAAACACGCGTGTTTTTTTTTTACTTTTTCGAAAAACGTGCGCCATTTTGTTATTTTCGCGAATATCAAAAATCTGATGATATGCGCTATAGCCATAACTATGAAGAATATGTCGTTCAAATTTCATGACAATCGGCCGGATAGTTTCCGAAATTTCATCAACAAGCCACGAACATTACATTTCTACACGGGTTTTTCGATGCTACTGTTTTATTATAATAATTGTTCAAAAAAATAAAATAAAAAAATAAAATGTTCTTGTACTTGAAAGATGTGTTTATTATATAGGATCCATTTTATCCCATAATTGTTTGCAAAAATCCTCGGAAAAAAATCGCGAAAATAGCCTATTTTCGAGGTGCCTAAAGTGAGAAGACGCCTTAATAATCGGTTAATATTTAAGTCGCTTACCAATAGGAATATTTTCTGTAACTATACATTCTGTTTGGCATTTCCAACTTCAGTGACAGTTATCAACAGATGCAGATTCTATTCGTTAGTATTACTTGTAGAATTGATTCAATTACTATGTTTACCTATTTAAAGTCTACAACTATTTTAAAATGATAATGGGCATTTCTTCAATTCTGAAGCTACTCCATTTATCCTTGTTGTTGACAGGGAGAACTAAATTGTTCAGTTTTAGGAAGAATTAACAGAAAAGACAAAATGTTTTGACAGCGAGTCTTCTTACCAGGGTTCCCACGGTCTTTAAAAGTACTTAATATTTTTTAATTTGCTTTCAAGGCCTTGAAAGTACGTGAAAATGCTTAGAAGTCCTTAATTTTTGTGGATGTTGTGTGCCAGACTGCAAAATTTATAAAAATACAACTCGGACTATCCACGCGGGACTGCCACTTTTTTAGGTAGAATATACTCTAATAAAAATTTATATATAGACTTGATGCTTGAAAACAAGTTTTCAAAGGTTCATAAAAGTCATTGATTTTCATTCTGTGATTTGAGTTGGAACCCTGCCTACACATTTTCAAACAAACATTCAAAAAATCTCTTCTTATTGACTTGAACAGAGTTCCCACGGTCATTGAAAGTCATTAAAAGTGCTTAATATTTTTGAACCTGTTTTCAAGGCCTTGAAAGTACTTGAAAATGCTTAGAGGTGCTTAAAAGTCCTTGAAAATACTTAGAGGTCCTTAAGTCCTTAATTTTTGTGTATGTTGACCAACTTCAATATTTACACAAATGCAACTCAGACTTGCTATCCCCGCGTGTCCGCCACTTATCCTCATTATATCGGAATTTTCTGACATATTTGTATTACACATGCGCCAACTTGTAACTGTTTTGGTAGAATATACTTTATAAAAAAATTTTATATAGACATGATGAATGAAAACAAATTTTTTAAGGTCCTTAAAAACATTAATTAGGTCCTTAAAAGTCTTTGAAAAGTCATTGATTTTCATTCTGTGATTTGAGTGGGAACCCTGTTGAACTATTCTCTCATGTTTCTTAATTAAGAATTATATAATAAAAAAAAAATCTTCCCTTAATGTGTGATGTTGCAGATTGAGTATGAGCAAAAGAAGAAGGCTGAGGGCAGGAAAGCACGTGATGACAAGGACAAGGTGATGGACATGCTGTTTGCTGCATTCGAGAAGCACCAGTACTACAACATCAAGGACCTGGAGAAAATCACCCGACAACCAGTGGTGAGAAGTTGGTTTAGTCATTCACTTGTTTCGTTTAAAACATCACTGATGTGTCCATCAGGTTCATACAACGTGGGTAATGACACATACAACCGAGAAAAAGAAGCTACCATTTAGAGGATACTGTCAATTTGTATTGGATATAAGTATTATTGTAAGATTGTCATTCCAAGCAGCTCCAAAATATTCATTATTGATCAAATTGCTCTATTATTACTCAGTTTTATCACAAGAGTTAACAAATTTGACAATGAAAATTGTTGTTGTTGTTTCTTATTCCACTTGATCTAGAACAAGTCTAGACCAAGTCCAAGAGATCGTACGCCCAAAGAAAGTCTCGAACCAGCGCAGGGTTTTTAAAGAGATCGCTCTTCTCCAAATCCAAACAGGAAAACAGATGGTACGGTGAAGCTTGATTTGAAACACAATTGAGGAACACTGGGTACTCCTTTTGTCCCTGAACATATACAAGTGTGCAAGTATGTCCAGTGATGAGTCTGGTGATGGTGGTTTGTAATTTCCTGTCGCCCTTCAACTCCAGGGCAGCCCCAGGACGTTTTTGTTCATACCAGTCATGAGTTGGTGGAATCCTCCATGTTTTGCTATTGTCGGCTCTGACCTTCGAGAAAATTTCCCTAAACGTAAGATGACCACAATTTTCGGATGTTACAGCAGAGCCCTCCTAGCCAAGTCATTGAAGAAGAGGTCTACATGGGAGGGTATTCACTGCAGATGAATGACATTATGCGAGGAGAAAATCTAGCAAGCGAATCTTGCTTAGCGAATGAAAATTGTACGTTTTTTATCTTATTACCAATTGATTTTTTATTATTGTCAAATTAAAAATAAAGACTTGAGCTTTTTTTTTGGGGGGGGGGACATTCCCCCAAATTAGATATTTGCTTTGAAAACTGGCTTAACATTGATTGAATTTAATTTCTCTTCTGCTTTGAAACTATGATGGCAAAAAGGATTTATACCACACAAGATTTTTATGATCTAATATTCTTGAAGCTGTGTAACTTAACAGTTGTAGTTATACTGATTTTGAAAGCTGACATTTATTCATCATAATTTTTTAATTAGTTTTAATTCTACCTTAATCATCTTTTGTCTTAAATAATCTTATGGTATTTGTAGGAAGTATTGTTTTTATGATTTTTTTTTTTATTTAAAAGGTAATATAAGTGTTAAAACTGAACCAAACTTTGAAATATCCTTGCAACACCATAATATGCTCCTCATTTCGATTTAGCATTTTAAAAAATACTGGAATACTACAGGGATAACAGTTTTCCTCCTTTTGGAGGATTTCCTCCTTTTTGGTTTTTTATGTAACATTTTCCTTCTCTTTGTCCCTGTTTTAAGAATCCGTATTTTTCTTATCTGAACCAGTTTTTCCTGCAAAAAATATATTTTTCTTCATGTCTAAACAAAAGATTTTCCCTTTTAGCTCCCTTTTCTTCATAGATTACTTCACTAACTCCTAATATTTGAAATGTAATTACTATACAGTATGAGAAATTTCATTGTATCTTTAAAATTATTAAATCATCCTTCCTGCATACTTTTTTTTTTTTTTGAATTTTTGTGTATTCTTTTCATGAGCTTTTTTAGCGAATTTTTGGATTTCCTCCTTTTTGCTCTCTGATCGCTCTCATCCCTGATACTAAGTTTTGTAAGTTTTCAAAAGAGTAAGTTTTCTTTATTCTCCTTTTTCAGCCCTATCTAAAAGAGATACTGAAAGAGATCTGCAACTACAATGCCAAGAATCCCCACAAGAGCACCTGGGAGTTGAAACCAGAATACAGACATTACAAGGGAGGAGAAGGCACCGAATGAAACATTCCTTGCTGTAAATACTTCATTTATAGTTTGAATAAATTATTTTCACTTGTTTCAATTTGTATACCAATTGAAGGATTTTCTCTTTTGATTCGTAAGTAAATAAATGTTTTATAATTTTTTTTTTTTTCAATTTGTACAATTTGAATAAAGTTTATTTCCATAAGATTAATCACTCAATCCAACATTGCTTCTTAAAAATGCTGAAATGCAGATTTTTTTTGGCACAAAATAAAGATCTTTAGAATTTTAAATGTTATGCATTAATTTTATTTTTATTGTTTAATAGTTATATTGTATACAGTAAGTAATAAAATATTCATTATAAAGTATGTTTTTGATTTAATAATTAAGAATATCCAATAACTAAAGTAACATGTGCACCGCCAGGAAGTGCACTTTTCTCCCCCCCCCCCTCTCCCATCCCCCTCCTTCCCTGGATAATAACAAAGTAAAATTTCATTAAGATAGAGAAATTGAAAAATCCGGATTAAACCAAAAAAATAAAAATAATAACCGGCTTTTATACCCCCTTGGGTGCTTTATGTTTCCCCTAGAAAGTAATTCGGTCGCTGCTCATGTTATTTAAAATAAACTTCTATACATGAATTCAATAAAATGTTACAAAGCTAAATAAGCATAACTTTCGACTACATAACGTGTTATGAAAACGTTGTTTTACAGTATTTTGTAAAAAAAATATAGTTAACATCGTGATGTTTACTTCCCGATATATCGCGATGCAGAAATGTTAACATCGCCCAGCCCTAATACCAACTTAACTCTTTATAGGGCAGTACACTTCCCTCCAATTCTGAAATTTCATGGAAAGTGGTAGGTATAGATTCTTAAATTTTTTAATAAAAAAATATATCTAATTTAGAATTCCTTTTGTAGATTTTAGTACTTGCAAATTATACTTCATAAACAGGGTTCCCACGGTACTTGAAAAATTTTTGATGAAATTTGGTCCTTGAAAAAAGGATAGGTTCTTGAAAGTCCTTAAATTTTTAAGCGACCACCTATAATCTTCGCCTCCGTTTTGTATTTTTATGTCTAAAGAATGTAATTTTATTGTCCTTGAATTAAAAAGGTCCTTGAAATTTCTTAAAGAGGTCCTTGAATTTGTGAGCGACCACCGATAATTTCCGTCTCCGTTTTTTATTTTTATGTCTAAAGTTTGTAATTTTATTGTCCTTGAATTTTCTTAAAGAGGTCCTTGAAAGTCCTTGAATTTGTGAGCGACCACCGATAATTTCCGCCTCCGTTTTGTATTTTTATGTCTAAAGAATGTAATTTTATTGTCCTTGAATTAAGGTCCTTGAATTTTCTTAGAGGTCCTTGAATTTGTGAGCGACAACCGATAATCTCCGCCTCCGTTTTTTATTTTTATGTCTAAAGTATGTGATTTTATGGTTCTTAAATATTTTTAAAAAGGTCCTTGAATTTTCTTAAAGAGGTCCATGAAAGTTCTTGAATTTGTGAGCGATAACCGATAAACTCCGCCACCGTTTTTTATTTTTATGTCTAAAGTATGTGATTTTATGGTTCTTAAATATTTTTAAAAAGGTCCTTGAATTTTCTTAAAGAGGTCCATGAAAGTTCTTGAATTTGTGAGCGATAACCGATAAACTCCGCCACCGTTTTTTATTTTTATGTCTAAAGTATGTGATTTTATGGTTCTTGAATATTTTTAAAAAGGTCCTTGAATTTTCTTAAAGAGGTCCATGAAAGTTCTTGAATTTGTGAGCGATAACCGATAAACTCCGCCACCGTTTTTTATTTTTATGTCTAAAGTATGTGATTTTATGGTTCTTAAATATTTTTAAAAAGGTCCTTGAATTTTCTTAAAGAGGTCCATGAAAGTTCTTGAATTTGTGAGCGATAACCGATAAACTCCGCCACCGTTTTTTATTTTTATGTCTAAAGTATGTGATTTTATGGTTCTTAAATATTTTTAAAAAGGTCCTTGAAATTTCTTAAAGAGGTCCTTGAATTTGTGAGCGACCACCGATAATTTCCGTCTCCGTTTTTTATTTTTATGTCTAAAGTATGTAATTTTATTGTCCTTGAATTTTCTTAAAGAGGTCCTTGAAAGTCCTTGAATTTGTGAGCGACCACCGATAATTTCCGCCTCCGTTTTGTATTTTTATGTCTAAAGAATGTAATTTTATTGTCCTTGAATTAAGGTCCTTGAATTTTCTTAGAGGTCCTTGAATTTGTGAGCGACCACCGATAATCTCCGCCTCCGTTTTTTATTTTTATGTCTAAAGTATGTGATTTTATGGTTCTTAAATATTTTTAAAAAGGTCCTTGAATTTTCTTAAAGAGGTCCTTGAATTTGTGAGCGACCACCGATAATTTCCGCCTCCGTTTTGTATTTTTATGTCTAAAGAATGTAATTTTATTGTCCTTGAATTAAGGTCCTTGAATTTTCTTAGAGGTCCTTGAATTTGTGAGCGATAACCGATAAACTCCGCCACCGTTTTTTATTTTTATGTCTAAAGTATGTGATTTTATGGTTCTTAAATATTTTTAAAAAGGTCCTTGAATTTTCTTAAAGAGGTCCTTGAATTTGTGAGCGACCACCGATAATTTCCGCCTCCGTTTTGTATTTTTATGTCTAAAGAATGTAATTTTATTGTCCTAGAATTAAGGTCCTTGAATTTTCTTAGAGGTCCTTGAATTTGTGAGCGACAACCGATAATCTCCGCCTCCGTTTTTTATTTTTATGTCTAAAGTATGTGATTTTATGGTTCTTAAATATTTTTAAAAAGGTCCTTGAATTTTCTTAAAGAGGTCCATGAAAGTTCTTGAATTTGTGAGCGATAACCGATAAACTCCGCCACCGTTTTTTATTTTTATGTCTAAAGTATGTGATTTTATGGTTCTTGAATATTTTTAAAAAGGTCCTTGAATTTTCTTAAAGAGGTCCATGAAAGTTCTTGAATTTGTGAGCGATAACCGATAAACTCCGCCACCGTTTTTTATTTTTATGTCTAAAGTATGTGATTTTATGGTTCTTAAATATTTTTAAAAAGGTCCTTGAATTTTCTTAAAGAGGTCCATGAAAGTTCTTGAATTTGTGAGCGATAACCGATAAACTCCGCCACCGTTTTTTATTTTTATGTCTAAAGTATGTGATTTTATGGTTCTTGAATATTTTTAAAAAGGTCCTTGAAATTTCTTAAAGAGGTCCTTGAAAGTCCTTGAATTTGTGAGCGACCACCGATAATTTCCGCCTCCGTTTTGTATTTTTATGTCTAAAGAATGTAATTTTATTGTCCTTGAATTAAGGTCCTTGAATTTTCTTAGAGGTCCTTGAATTTGTGAGCGACAACCGATAATCTCCGCCTCCGTTTTTTATTTTTATGTCTAAAGTATGTGATTTTATTGTCCTTGAATTTTCTTAAAGAGGTCCTTGAATTTGTGAGCGACCACCGATAATTTCCGCCTCCGTTTTGTATTTTTATGTCTAAAGAATGTAATTTTATTGTCCTTGAATTAAGGTCCTTGAATTTTCTTAGAGGTCCTTGAATTTGTGAGCGACAACCGATAATCTCCGCCTCCGTTTTTTATTTTTATGTCTAAAGTATGTGATTTTATGGTTCTTAAATATTTTTAAAAAGGTCCTTGAATTTTCTTAAAGAGGTCCATGAAAGTTCTTGAATTTGTGAGCGATAACCGATAAACTCCGCCACCGTTTTTTATTTTTATGTCTAAAGTATGTGATTTTATGGTTCTTAAATATTTTTAAAAAGGTCCTTGAATTTTCTTAAAGAGGTCCATGAAAGTTCTTGAATTTGTGAGCGATAACCGATAAACTCCGCCACCGTTTTTTATTTTTATGTCTAAAGTATGTGATTTTATGGTTCTTGAATATTTTTAAAAAGGTCCTTGAATTTTCTTAAAGAGGTCCATGAAAGTTCTTGAATTTGTGAGCGATAACCGATAAACTCCGCCACCGTTTTTTATTTTTATGTCTAAAGTATGTGATTTTATGGTTCTTAAATATTTTTAAAAAGGTCCTTGAATTTTCTTAAAGAGGTCCATGAAAGTTCTTGAATTTGTGAGCGATAACCGATAAACTCCGCCACCGTTTTTTATTTTTATGTCTAAAGTATGTGATTTTATGGTTCTTGAATATTTTTAAAAAGGTCCTTGAATTTTCTTAAAGAGGTCCATGAAAGTTCTTGAATTTGTGAGCGATAACCGATAAACTCCGCCACCGTTTTTTATTTTTATGTCTAAAGTATGTGATTTTATGGTTCTTAAATATTTTTAAAAAGGTCCTTAAATTTTCTTAAAGAGGTCCATGAAAGTTCTTGAATTTGTGAGCGATAACCGATAAACTCCGCCACCGTTTTTTATTTTTATGTCTAAAGTATGTGATTTTATGGTTCTTAAATATTTTTAAAAAGGTCCTTGAATTTTCTTAAAGAGGTCCATGAAAGTTCTTGAATTTGTGAGCGATAACCGATAAACTCCGCCACCGTTTTTTATTTTTATGTCTAAAGTATGTGATTTTATGGTTCTTAAATATTTTTAAAAAGGTCCTTGAATTTTCTTAAAGAGGTCCATGAAAGTTCTTGAATTTGTGAGCTATAACCGATAAACTCCGCCACCGTTTTTTATTTTTATGACTAAAGTATGTGATTTTATGGTTCTTGAATATTTTTAAAAAGGTCCTTGAATTTTCTTAAAGAGGTCCATGAAAGTTCTTGAATTTGTGAGCGATAACCGATAAACTCCGCCACCGTTTTTTATTTTTATGTCTAAAGTATGTGATTTTATGGTTCTTAAATATTTTTAAAAAGGTCCTTGAATTTTCTTAAAGAGGTCCATGAAAGTTCTTGAATTTGTGAGCGACAACCGATAATCTCCGCCTCCGTTTTTTATTTTTATGTCTAAAGTATGTGATTTTATGGTTCTTGAATATTTTTTAAAAGGTCCTTGAATTTTCTTAAAAAGGTCCTTGAAAGTCCTTGAATTTGTTTTCTTTAATGAGAGTGGGAACCCTGATAAGTAGCATGTAATGCGATATAAACAGAAAAGCAAAACATGAGATGTCTTACCTTTGAATAGCTCCTTGTGGGGATCATTCTTCCCACCAAACCAAAAAAAATGGTTTTAAAAAACAATTAATTATAGGTAATGAGCTAAATTAATTTCTTTTTATAAATCAATCTCATTCCCAAAAATATTTTAACATAACTTTACTAGAAAAAAAATCGCCCTATATATAATTAAAGTGTAAATAATATATCCCATAAAAACAAAGTTTTTGTTATAAATCTTTTATATGCATTGCCAATTTTTGTACTCATTAACACAGCGCCGATTCCGTAAACAGCGTGTGCTTGGTGTTTGCATCTAATTTTAAGTATCAAAAACATTTCCATCGGCAAAATGTGCAGAAAATTATTTTTCAAAATTTATTAAAAATGAAATTAAATTCATGCATTCGCATTCAAATGTCTTCTATTGTGATTTGCTCTGTGGAATACTTTAGTGTAACTAAAATTAAACTTTTCATTCCTTCAATTTTTATGCATAGTATTTCTTTCTGTGTCTTTTCCAGAGGATGATGTAAATTTACTAGAACTCTACAGTCAACTCGCGAAAACTCGAAGTTTAAGGGACTGGTCAAATTCTTCGAGTCATCCGAAGTTCGAGTTATCGAGATTCACTTGGTAGTTATTTTCTATTTAAGGCATGGACCTAATGAAAACTCCGAGATAAACAAATATTCGACTTATGAGACTTCGAGTTATCGCGAGTTGACTGTATATAGCAGCGTCAGCCACTAGGCGGCCCGCGGGCCGGATCCGGCCCGCGACAACTTTTTCTGCGGCCCGCCGGCAGTACAGAAGAGCAAAAATCAATTTTTGCGGAAATAATTTTAATTTGTCTACAATAGTATGTGTTTACTATTAAAAACCGCGTTTTCCGTTAAGTGGCCCGCGTCAGTAAGTCTGAAAAATCCCTTTTTTTCCCCCTGAGACTTCCAGAAAAAATAATAAAAAAAGCAATAGTTTGAATTATTACCAATGACGCATTCCTTCGCATATTGCTTAGTTTTGTACTTGTGATACCCAACCCCCTGAATTCGTGAATGACACAATTCGATTTCTGCTTTTCTGAATGTGATGGGCAGGAGTTGGTGTTTTAATGCATACTGGCCTCTTTTGTTTTGACGTGAAAAGAAGATTCGCGATCTCTATAATTCCAGTGCAATAATAGCGTCGAAGACTAGTTTTAAACTCAAAGTGGATAGTGAAAAGCGGACCGGTCGTCATTGTCTTGCAATTAACATCGACTAAAATGGAAGATTTAGGAGGTATGGTTTTATGAGTTTATGTCAAGTCACAATGTAATATTGTCACAAAAGATTAACTTCTTTTATGACTTTGATTTACGATGCAGAGAAAATGATTTTTTCAATTATTTGAAACAATATCAATTGTTATTTTATTACTATAAAAAAGTTAAATTATTGTTTCAGTTTTCAAAATTGTTTTATGTTGTTGAATCTTTAGTAATTATAACATTTCTAACATTGAACATATGTAATAAAGCAATATATGTATTGACATATTCGGTATAAATCTGTGGCCCGCGGAGAGTTCCAACATAAGTCATACGGCCCTTCCTTAAAAGTTAGTGGCGAACGCTGGTATATAGAATTGGTCTGTGAGGTATTTGATCCTAGGTAACTATAAAAGGATATACTGCTTCAATTGCCACGAATTGCTGCAAGTAAGTAGCTCTATGTTCATTCATGAAACAAAACAAAGAATTACAAACAGAGATAAAAGAAAATATTTAATTTTCATAAATTATAAAATAATGTTCAAAATAAACAATGAAAACCGACATTAGTATTGTATGTGAGCTCCCCTCACCTGCATACAAAGTGTATTGAGTGTGATTGTGCTTGTTACGAGGTGATCAACCATCGGAGAGTCCAGTAATCGCCATTCATCCTGTAGGGCAGTTTGTAAATCTCCGAGAATGGCTGTGGCGACCAAACGGTATAGTGGTTAGTGTGCTAGCCTCTAGACCGCGAGGTTGCGGGTTCCGAGTCCCGTGTTAGGCATGGGTGTTTGCAAATGTATGTTGGCTTGTCTAATGACGAATATTTCGGCGCATTATAGCCCGCGTGTTGCTGACGGCGCCAGATAATCTGAAAACAACCAACCAACCGAGAGTGGCTGTAGGTGGGAAACATCTATATACAGCACAGCCGAGGGCATTCTAAAGATTTTCATTTGGTTGGTTGTTTTCAGATTATCTGGCGCCGTCAGCAACACAAGGGCTATAATGCGCCGAAACATTCGTCATTAGACAAGCCAACATACATTTACAAACACCCAAGCCTGACACGGGACTCGAAACCGCGGTCTAGAAGCTAGGACGCTAACCACTATACCGTTTGGTCTGGGATTTTCATTTGGATTAAAGTCCGGCGAGTAAGCCGGCCACTCCATACTCGCAATCCCCTCACTCTCCAAAAAGTCGTCAACGATGGCAGATCTATGGGGTCGCGCATTATCGTCCATTAAAACGAAAGAAAGATCGACTGCTGCAGCGTACAGTTTCATAATGTGGTCTAAGACTTCATCTCGATTAGAGGTCGGAAATATCGATCAAAATAAATATCGATACTATATCGTTGCATAGAAAAAAATATCGATAAATCGATGTATGATTTTTTTTATTTGATTTTTAATTTTGCCAGAAACAAAGTTTTTCGGGGCAAATTTCTACTTTTCATGATTGATTTTTTGTAAGGTGACTACTTTTTCAACTGAAATGGATCTATTACAAAAAAAAAAAAAAAAAAAAAAGGTTATAATTTCGCTTAATTGGTGCAGTGATTTTAAGAAAAATTTAGATAATTTTCAATAGCTTTTAAGTGTATGGCAAAATATTGAATATTGGTGCCATTTTAAATGTCTCTTAGCCAAGTTCAAACTTTAGTTTTGAAGTTTTTGAAAAGGGAATAAAGAAAATCGAAAAAACACATGGAACTACAAAACGATCATCAAAAAACTAAAAATATCGATATATCAGTGACTTTTATCGATAATTTTTTTAAAATATCGATGTATCGCCGACCTCTAATCTCGATACCGTACAGCCGTCACAGAACCTCGCCTGAAGATGTGCAGGTCGGTACGATATCTCTGCCCCAGACCATGATATGCTTCCACTGCGGAATGCGTGATGTTTGGTCATGTTCTGGCAGGCGCGTGACTAGGGGAAGGGATATGGGGATATATCCCCTCCCAAAAATTTTATGTTTGATATTAATAACACAAAAATCAATTGATATTTTGTTTAAAATATAATTTAATTTTTTTTTTTTTAATGTCTAAAGATGCGGAAAAAATACCTGTTATTTTGATTACTAAATACATGCGACATTGATAAATAGGATTGTATGATTTATTGACATAATTTCACATCCCCTCCCGAATTTTTTTTCTGGCTACGCCCTTGAGTTCTGTGACCAATTGCGTGTGCCTTGATCCTTCCAGACAATTACACGCTTATCATCGGGTTATATGGCAAATCTCGACTCGTCTGTGAACATAACATTGCCCCAATCAGACAGTTCACTTCACATGATGGCGGTACCTCTGTAATTGTATCCCTTTGGATTGAACGGATAAAGGAACACAAACTCGTGGTACCAGGGCGTACAGACTATTCTTGTGTAGCCTTCGTCGAACTGTTGTAGCAGATATCGTCTTACCAATGGCCGCTGCAACCACAGACGTCACACGTGTGGAGGACGATCTTCGATTCCACTTGGCTTCCACAGCAATATATATCGATCTTCCGAGGGAGATTGTAACCCTTGAACGACCGGCTACAGGTCTTTGGACAACTGTTTGGCTGGTTTGAAATTGTGTCCATAACCGTGAAATGACGGAATGTTGAATGCCGAAGAAAAGAGCAGCATACATGACAAAAATAACTGTTCTCGTATCTTGTAAGTTTTGAAATTTTTAAAATATTGTATAAAGAAAATACAATCATATTTCTATAAAGTGGTATTCTGCAATAAAAATAAATTGGCAACTAATCAAAAAAAAGTATTTGGCCGCTGAATATCTAGATATTCGGCCAAACCGAATATTCGAATAGGTACTGAATATTCGGTGCATCCTTAACATTCCTCGACAATTTTTGGCTGCACTAACATTTTCGACCACAGAGGCTGCCACTAATTCAGAGTTATAAAATTTTGCACACTTTTTAATGATGAGTGTTCACAACTTTTCTACACTACCGCAAACAGATTTTAAATACTACGACTTTTTCGAGCCGGCCTACTGAATAGATTATTTTTGCTATGTTTGTTCTTGTTGACATTTGGGCAGGGCCTGATCATCGCCTAGGCCCACAAGCCACAAGGCCCGGGCCTTGGGCCCATGATTTTAGGGGGTCCCGAAATTGGCTGTAAACTATTTTTGTTTCACAAAAGCTATGTGAATATCTTTTATAACATGTACAAAATAACTCATACATAAAATTCATTTCGTATTGATCTTAAACCGTCTTTAGTATCCCAGAGTGTATTTATTAAAAAAAAAAAAAAAAAAAAAAACGTTTAAAAGCGTTAAACTCAAGCTTTCTTGAAAGATAGAGAAAAAAAAATTGAAAGGAAGTCTTGACGAATTTATAGTGAGATTAGAAAATGTCGGCTCTGAAGTTGTGAATAATTATACATAACAAGTTTTTCTTTTTTTGATTTATAAATTTGATTGTTTGAAATTTGTTTCTTTATTTGTGATTAAAAAAAATAAAAACTTTTAGAAAACAATATTAACAATAATTCATCAACTTTTCTTGTATTGCATGTTAATTCATTTCACTTTGCGTCGAGTCCATTTCCAATAAATCACTTGTTTGAAAAAAGGGCCCCCGAATGTGTCCGGGCCTTGGGCCCCAACTTGTCATGATCAGGCCCTGCATTTGGGCTCACCTGGATGACTGGGGATTTAGTGCTTATAAGCCTCGTATACCTAAAAGTGCAAGGTTCGAATCTTGGGTTTGGCGTGGATGTTCGTTGTGGTTCAAAATCTACGTTAATATGTGGATCCCGGCCTGATTAGCCGTCATCGTGCATAAAAATAGGTAATTGAGGGTACAAACCAACCAACTTTGTTGACATTTGTACCTATTTTCAGAGATGGGATTAGATAGGAAGGGGGAGAATTTTAGTGATGAGTGACGAGTTAGTCAGTGGGGGCTTTGCCTTTTACAAAAATAATTTCTATAATAATAATAATAAAAAGTTATATTTTGACCGACTATCTTGAGTTCCTTAAAGGCCACCGTTGCTACTATTCAGGAGAAATTTTTCTGCCAATGTTTGGATGATTTTGTTTTTTCCATTCTTTAGGATCCTAAAGCAAATTCTCCAATTTTGTTTACTAGTTATTGTATGCAATGCAGTTAGCATCGTAAGAACTGTGACTGTAGATCTTTTTTGTGACTTTATTTTATTTCTGATTTTTCGACCCTTTTCCTACTCAACTCCAAGGATATCTTAACTTTTGCTTGTCTTGATTTCGATTTTTTTTTTTCAGAGAATAATATTATGAGTCATAATTTTTTTAAAATCTTTTTGAAACTTTTCATCATGCCAGGAGACTGTTTTCTTCTCGGTTAGGACAGCTTGATAGTTTCCTTCTTACAGAGTTGTGACGTCACACATATAGGAAGACAATAGGCTGTAGGGAATGTAGGGATCCACCACCACTATGGTCAGGACCAAGAATCTCGCGCACATGCGCACATCCTTGTATAGCTTTGATTTGTGTTGGTAAACTTTGAAATTGTTGTAAGTATATTACTATGTATATTGTAAATATATATTTCTTTTTAATTTCATTTTTAGCGTTCATTGCATATTTTGTTAAAGGTGTGTTTTAAGTAATCAATGACTTGACCTTTGGTCTTTATTTCAAAATTCTATGTGGAAAAACACTTTGCAGGGCAGAATATAACTTCGGAATAATTTTTACTTGCTTCGTAAAATTTGATAACAGTTACAGAGTGGGGCAAAAGGAGTAAAACAAAACGCTTGTACACTGGCCCCTACTGTTGCTTTAATTTAAGAATTTCAATCATTTCAAAATTATTACAGCTACTTGTAACCACACGTTATTTTTGAGATTTTCTTTTATCGATAGCTTTAGCATGCCATCAAACATTGTTTAGCAAAGGATTATTATTTATTAAATCCTTTAAAACTGTGAAATTTAAAAAAAAATCAGTTTTTGGAAATTTACTTTGTTTTACTATGTGATATATAAATCAAATGCATAAAACTTCAATTTGGAAACTCGGGACTTGGCTGGTTTCGGACGAAAGGGAAGCTTATGCTAATCAACAAAGGCCAGTGGTAGTCCATGGTCGAAAATGCTAGTGCAGCCGAAAACATGCAACCTCCCTACATGTCCTCCCCCTCCCAACTATACACTTTCCACAATCATTGTTGAACGCAAATTCTCTAATACTCAAACTGATGTTTCCTCTCAATTTGCACAAAATAATAACATTTATAACATATTATAAAATAAGAAAAATTAATTAAATCATTCTGTATAGTTTTGTTTAAAAAACATTGTCTATCATTTTGGCCTCTAAGTTAAGTCTTGTTTACTTAAAAACAACACAGCTTTGAAGAGTAATTGCATAAAGCAACTATATTCAGAGAGCTACCTTTTTATTAAATTCAACAATATAAAGTTGAGAGTTTTTATTAATGCGCCAGCTATTTGAGTTTCACTTCTTATCATTTCAAAGTTTTAAGAGTTTCTTAAAGGTTCGTTTGAGCTCTCATGTGCTTTAAGTGCTTGTGCGATGTTGGTTAATCTACCATATCCAGAACTCTTCCAAACACTCTTTTTAATTCTGACAATCAAACATTTCCGACAAAAACAATTTCTAGTAAAAACCACAAGAAAAGCACATACCAAGTTAACTGAAAATTGAAACCATACTGAGGAATATCCCCTTTTGTTATGAATGGAGGAAAGTTTTGGTGTCGGTCTATCTTTAAGTAGATGGCGTTTATCACCTTCTTTCCATCTTCTAAAAGGAGTTCCAAACAATATGCACACTTTATCATAGAAGGGCACCATGTTTCAAAATGGTTAACTTAATAAATAACAAGAAAACAATGTAAACGTTATTGCAACATTCCATTTGGACGGATTTTTAAAACGGTTTCCTACCTTTCGCATTCATCCATGCTGATTCTCAAGCAGAGCCAATCAGTTCATTGAATTTGCAAAAAGCCGAAGTTGAAAACTGCTTAACTGGCTGTCACGTTGCACATTACATGAAGGGAAAGGCTTTGTTGGGTTCCATCGGTTACCGTGGTAACTTCGCAGCCGAAACGTGTTTCAGGAATACTCGGTTGCAGCTCAGAGAAAGGTCATCAGATTGCATTGATTGGAAGCATTTTTTCCCCTCATGAATTGAATATTGAGGCAACAAGTTTGCTATTTATTGTATTTCTTTATTCTTACTGTAGAAATGAGATCTTCATTTTTAAAAATTGTAAAATATATAATATTAGTTTTGAACTATTAAATTTAGATGTAGTGCGGGTGTACTCCACAAGCCGCCATTGACAAAGGCTCCAGCTTACTTTTTCTTAAAAAAAATAGTGATTGCCATTTGTTAGCAGAAATCACCTTGTCATAGAAACAGCACTGGACTTGGGGGATTTTTACTGCACCAACATTCTTTTAGATATGCATATATATATTGCATAAAAGTACTTAGCTATGAATTATTTTATCGGTTTCGTTAGCTATATCGACTTTTATTTATGTGATCGTCTAGTAGCTGTGAGAGTAGAGGTCGGGTTTTGTTTCATGGGAGCTGCCATTTGCAGGGGATGTCGTTTCAAAGTGGTTTGTACGTTCAGCGACCTATTTTTTTGCACAATGCTGGCTAGTCTGGCCCAGGACCTACAGTTTATTGTGGATTCCTAACCACAACGAACAACCATGCCTAACATGGTATTTGAACCCAGCATCTTTGGCATGTGAGGCCAAAGTGCTAGCCACACATGTGGGCCTCATTTCAAAGTAAGTAAACACGGCTGTGATAGTGACATATAGCTTGGTATCATTTGTTTGACCACATGGTGGAAATTTTCTAGGTTTTATACGAGTCAAGAGGCAAATGTGGGGCTTTTACTTTGTAGCCACCAACAGATGGCGTTGCACGTTCCTACCAATAAATTAGTTTACAACAAATTCAGTAGTGTAAAAACCGAGTACCTGGTCTTTACCTTGATGATCCTTTTGGTAAACATGGGCTACGAAAGGGCAACGTTGGTGACCGATAAAAAGAACATGCAAAACAAATTTTACAATGGGATAAACAATTTACAGTTGACTTGCTAATTGCAAAAAAAATATATCGCCATTCAAACTACTAGTAAAAAAAAATATTGGGGAACTTAATAAAGTTCTCCCAATCAAGCAATGCATCTATCAACTGGTGGTATGTAACAAATTCCATCTCTGATATAATTCTGGAGGGACAGTAATATACTCAATTACAGTCCAATTATGGCATTGGAAGAGATCATCTGGCAATGTATAAAGATCGTCCATAGTTATTCCATGGAATGACCATTTCCTTGGTATTGTTTAGTTCCAAATGGAGCTTAAGGTTTATAAATATGATATTGTTAGGTTTGCATGCAAAGCAAATTGTGAGTAAAGAAAGAATATTTATTTTTAAGTAAAAGTTAGTAGCCTTCTAAGTTAAGAATCAAAGTAAATATAAAAAGGACATTCTTCCGGATGCTCCCCATAGACTGACATCCAGGTTCGAAGTGAAGCAAGTTGCACAAAATATGTATAGATGTCGCTGTGTAAAGAGCGCAGCTCTATGGCAGGTTATTCTATTATACACATGAAGGGAAGTAGGTATACAAGGTAGAAAATAAGCATTGGGAATATAACAGATATTACTAACTTGATATGTGTGCAACTAATACTATCAAATAAGTAATTAATAATAAATATTTTATTATTCCTAACTGGTTTTATTTTGACCCACTGACTTGATGATGGTATGATCTTTACAGTTGCACCTATCTCGCATGTAAATAATAAAATATGATTGTGTGTAATATGTTTTTTATTGGAATCAAATTGGTTGCGTTAGACTTTTTTCCAATATCACAGTTGACTTATTGTGACACTTGGTGGGCTGTTAAACAACTAAAAACTGCTGTCCACAGACATCGCGTGTGAGTCTTGCGACAAGAAGTATTTAATTAATTGTAATTGAATTACAACTTATGCAAGTTATACTCAGGCATAACATTGCTTAACATACCTTATAGCTAAAAAAATAATAATAATAAACACATCAAGGAAATATGATTTGGAATAAGAATTTGCATCAGTCCCCTGGCATGACAAATCTTGTCCATGGATGTATTTTTGTAGTATAAAAAATATTTTTAAATTTATATGACTTGTTCTGAAGATTTTATTGCATTAAAATATAATAACAAAAATATCCAACTTATCTAGTGGTGAAAAAAAATTGAAACAACTAGCTTTTTTTGCGTTTTACGGCGAATGATCCATTGGTTGAGTTCTATAAAAGTATAAATAATAAAATAATATTGTTTACATCTGCAGAAGAAAGTAAGACAGTAAAAAAAAAAAAAAAAAAAAAAAAAAAAAAAACTTTAGAAACATAATTTGTGTAAAAAAAAAATACTCCCCCCCCCCATCCTCGATACTTTATACTTTACACAATGAAATTAAATTTGTGAAATCTCATAGCATATTACTTCAGCTTAAAACTTCTCTAAACACTCATTTTACTTTTAATGTTGAAATATCAAAAAGCTATGTTTTCAAATTCATAATGTGTATTCAACTGAAACCAATTGTCAATGATTTTGTAACTCTTGAAATGAGTTCCTTGTTGCAAAAAGCAAAACTGATTTTATTCAGCACAGATCTGTACTATTGAGCAAGATGATTTTGAAGTTTTGTTCAAATCTGTAAAATCCAACAAGGTATTTCCCCCCCCCCCCCCTTCTTGGTTTTTGGAACCGACATTCGATGAAAGAAGGTTTAAATATGCATTCAGTGAAAATGATGTTCACATTTAGGAATAAGATTTCATATTCTTTGTTAATTAAATTACTTATAGGTTTTAGTCAATGATATAGTATAGATCAGTGTTGGCCACTACGCGCCCCGTGACAGATTTTTCTGCTGCCCACCGGCACCACAGAAAAAAAATCAAATTTCCCTGTATGGATTTTTTTATTTTACATAATTATAATTTATCCGAAATAGAATGTGTTAACTATGTAGAATAGAGTTCTCCACTACGTGCCTGAAGAAACTATGTATGAAAAAGCTTTCAGCAAGGTGGTTTTCATCAAGAATAAATACAGGAATAACTTAACTGAATCTCATTTGGACAATTTATTAAAATTAGTTGCAATGAATACTGCGACTCACATCGACCCTATCATAAAATAAACTGAATAATTTCGACCTCCATTGTCTAACAAATGATATCGGTGTAATCTGGAAGTACAGTTTAAATACTTTTATTAAAAGTTAGGTCAACTCGCACTGTCACTTTGAAACAAAAGATTCATTTAGTTTTTAAACTTTGGTTTACTAATAATAAAAATTATTATTTTTTAATTATTTAAAAAAAAAATCAAATATTCTAATTTTATTAGGATTAAAAATAAATTAGTTTGATAATAATTGAAGATACATATATTGGTGTATCTATCACGCGAAAAGCTCTTACTTAAATCATGCAGCCTACTTCTAAAAGTTAGTGGTGAAAGTTGTTATAGATGGTCTAATCCTTTTAAAGTATAACAGTGATATTATACTTTGTATAACAGTTTATACACTCTTATAGTATAACAGTTATATTATTTCATAGTGTGGTCAATTGGTGTTTTTTATGAAGAAGCTATTTTAATAAGCAAAAAATTCTTTAAAATGCTGTTGAATCATGATTCTAAGTCAATTTCCACATATTTTTTTTAAATCCCAACAAGTCCCTTCCGCAACACAGTGCTAAGTTTAATTTAGGTTTTTTAAAAAAAAAATCCCGGGTACATTTTTTTTACAGAAGTCGTGAAATACCTAGATTTTATTTAAAGAAATAATTGATAGCTATATTTTAAAATTACTATGAGGAGTAACCATTAAGTGAACTCCATATTTATGAACTATAATATTTTCCCCTGTCTTCTTGGCAACACATATATTTTAATTTTGCTTTTTAAATTAATTTTGATACGTGATAATTGTGAGCTTTGTCTATACAATCATGGGCTTTTTTTTAAATGTGGATTTGATGAGGACTCTTCATCAAATTATGTAAGGAAATATCTCCTCCCTAACTAAACGGCTTATTGTGGCTTGATCACTATTTGTTAAATCTTACAAGCACTTCAAATTTCATTGTTTCAACTCTACTAGAGCTACCTTAACATATTGATGATTAGTGAGTTTTGAGACTAGCTCACTCACTGATAAATTGTTAAATGTGTTTTAAAATAAATTATTTTCAAATGTGATTTTCTCGTCAACCAGTAGAATTGGATACTTGAAACCTAATGGTCTTACTAAAGTGGCTTACTGATATCCGTAAATAAAATTTCAACTTCCAGGTATACTGTAATGTGCAGGTACGAGGGGGTCAAAATTCTGCTGCGTTGCTTCCAATAAAGGGTGACTGGCCGTCAACTTGGCGGGTACATCCTAGATTTAAATAAATAAAAAATTCTCATGCATTCAATTTTGTTATTTATTTCATATTTTTCCCTCTCTTGTCATATCTTTTTTCTTGCAGAACTTTGCTACCTTGAAGTGGAACTTTGAAAAGAACTAAAAAGTGTTTATTCTATAGTGTTTGCAATGGTGAATCATCAAAAGTTTGCATCGTAGTGTTATCAGGGCAGGGAGATATACTACACATCCACACTTCATTACAGTGCATCACGGTCGAAGAAAAGTTTGTAAATAAACTTAAGAAAGCACATAACTAACTCCTAATCTTTTGTCTTGTCCTGTAAAGCAGCATACATAACATGTTTATAATCACTTGCACTAAAAGAAAACCACATGTGTACAATGTTTGCAGCAGGAAATTTTTCCTGACACTTGAAACATCTCCCCATTTTTACTGGAGAAAAGTGCCTTTTATGTGATGTTTGCAGCAGAGCATTTTCCCAAAAGAGCCATCTTGTAGCCTCACTCACACTGGAAAAAGTCCGATGTGTGTTCAGTTTGCTGTAGAGCAATGTCCCATAAGACCATTCTCTCAAACCATCTCCTGACTCACACTGGGGAAAAGCCCCATGTGTGTGATGTTTGCAGCCGAGCATTTTCGCAAAAGGGCAATCTTGCAAAACACCTTCTTACTCACACTGGAGAAAAGCCCCATATATGTGAAGTTTGTTACTTGGCATTTCCCCTAAAGTGCAGTCTTACAAGACATCTCCGCACGCGCACTGGGGAAAAACCTCATGTGTGTGATGTTTGCAGCACAACATTTTCTGATAAAATAGATCTTACAAGACATCTCCTCACTCACACTGGGGAGAAGCCTCATGTCTGTGATGTTTGCAGCAAAGCATTTTGCCAGAAGAGCAATCTTGCATCGCATCTCCGCACCCACACTGGAGAAAAGCCCAATGTATGTGATATTTGCAGCCGAGCATTTTCGCAAAAGGGCAATCTTGCAAAACACCTTCTTACTCACACTGGAGAAAAGCCCCATGTATGTGAAGTTTGTTACTTGGCATTTTCCCTAAAATGCAGTCTTACAAGACATCTCCGCACGCACACTGGGGAAAAACCTCATGTGTGTAATGTTTGCAGCACAACATTTTCTGATAAAATAGATCTTACAAGACATCTCCTCACTCACACTGGGGAGAAGCCCCATGTCTGTGATGTTTGCAGCAAAGCATTTTGCCAGAAGAGCAATCTTGCATCGCATCTCCGCACCCACACTGGTGAAAAGCCTCATGTATGTGATGTTTGTAGCAGAGCATTTTCCCACAAGATCAGTCTTGCATCACATCTCCTCACTCACACTGGGGAGAAGCCCCATGTATGTGATGTTTGCAGCAAGGCATTTTCTCAAAAGCGTAATCTTGCATCACATCGCCTCACTCACATTGGTGAAAAGCCCCATGCCTGTGATGTTTGCAGCAAGGCATTTTCTCAAAAGCGCAATCTTGCGTCGCATCTCCGCACTCACACTGGTGAAAAGCCCCATGTATGTGATGTTTGCAGCAAGGCATTTTACCATAAGTGCAGTCTTGAAAGGCATCTCGTCACTCACACTGGTGAAAAGCCCCATGTATGTGATGTTTGCAGCAAGGCATTTTACCGTAAGAGCAGTCTTGCATCACATCGCCTCACTCACACTGGTGAAAAGATTGAACTGACACACACCACTGAAGAATAACTGCATATATGATGTTTGGGGCAGGGAGTTTGACCCTTAGAGCAGGATCACAAAATGTGTCTTGAACTGAGATCAGTTGCATGTTTCGACATTTTTCAGTATGGAATTTTCAAATTATAGCCTTGTGTATGTTGTTGCAATCATAAAAACTGGTGGGTAACTTAAGCGTAATGTTAACACCTTGAAAAAAAGGTTGGAACTTTTAAAGTTATTTTTAATCAGAAAATGCAATTTCCTCCATATATATGTAATACAAATCTATATTTTATAACCTGTGTTTTACGTATAGTAGGTTAAAATGTTTAAATTGTTATCATTTACTGTAAACTATATCGAGAGACTAGCCGCCATATTTCGTGAAACAAGTCTGTAATTTGGCACATTGATAGAATATGTCATTCTGATCATTTCAAGATACGGAGCCACTCGGATTTCACTTCCGGTTGAATTTTATACTTGTTGTTTTTATCATTCGTTTTTTGGCTATCAATAAAAAAGGAATTTTGGTAATGTTTTATCATGAACTAAAATTAAAAAGCGACTTCCGGTCGAGGTTTAAAACTTTTTAAAGTTGGACTTAAAAATGCCCTTTTTTTAAATTTTACCACCTTCGTATAAAGGGTAGAGGTCGGCGATATATCGATACGACGATATTTTTATCGATATTTTTTTTAAATATCGATACAAGTCATCGATATTTTCAAACATTTTTAGTTTTTTATGATTGTTTTGTAGTTCCACGTTTTTTCTTTCGATTTTCTTTATTCTCTTCAAAAATTTCAAAACTAAAGTTTGGACTTGGCTGAGAGACAGTTAAAATGGCACCCTAACCAAAAAGAAAACATAATGTAATGGAAAAATAAGATAATTTATTAGTAGTCATTAACATAACACCGTTTTTGTTGTCAAGGTGTGCCTGGAATTAGCATCTAATTTGAAATATTAAAAACATCTCCTATCGGAAGAATATGCGGTTAACTACTTTTCAAAATTTCTTTAAAAATAAATGTGAATTTATGCATTGATATCCAAAATGTATTTTATTTATTCTGCTTGATAATATAATTTATTTACTAAAACAATGTTATTAAATCAATTTTTATAATTTATTTATTAAAACAATGGCACGAATTCATGAAAAGTAGAAATTTGCCCCGACAATTTTCGTATCTGGCAAGATTAAAAATCAAATTAAGACAAAAAAAAAATAAAATGTATTGATATATTGATATTTTTTTTATGCAACGATATTGTATCGATATTTATTTTGATCGATATTTCCGACCTCTAATAAAGGGTTACAATTAAAAACTTAATACTACATGTTGTTATATTATAATATAAGGATGGATATGCTGGATGTAAAATAGAAATTTTCAAACGAAAGTAATTGAAATTCTGACTATGAGTCTGTTTATACGGAACTGATACTGCCCATATTCTAATAAATATATGTATCACGGTGATATACACTGGTGTCCAAAATTTAAGCATAATTGATAATTATGTGAATAAAAAAGGAACTGTACATCAGAATGGCGGGAAACGTGATATGAGAGTGTAAAATGGTTATATAATAAGGAAGCAAATCAAAAGAACGATAATAATTAATTTTATTATCCAAAGTAGCAGTTTGAAAGAAACTGAGAATAGCAAGGGTTCACACTTAAAAGAAAAAATGAAAGAAAACATTAAATAAAATACTGATGCTGCAGTTTAATAAGGCGTGTGGTCACCTCTGACAGCTAGGCACGCTGCACAGCGATTTACCATACTTGCTATGAGATGATGAATGAGTTGTGGGCTCAAATGGTTCCAAGCTTCTTGGAGAATTCTCTTCAGTTCTGTAACGAAGCTTGGTGGGTGCGAAAGGGCTGCAATTTGTCTCCCGAGCATATCCCATACATGCTCGATAGGATTTAAATCGGGGGAGTTGGCAAGGCCACGACATGCGCTGGATGTTTTCCGTTTCAAGGAAGTCATCAACCAGCACCTGACATGGCGCATTATCATCCATGAATATAAAGTTAGGACCGACAGCACCTCGAAACAAGCGAACATAAGGCTCAAGAACTTCGTCTCTGTATCTTTGACCAGTCACAGACCCCGTGTCAAAGAAATGGAGGTCTGTGCGGCCGTCCATCGTGATGCCTGCCCATACCATTACTCCCCTTGATGGAAAATGATGTCTTTCCAATATGTTTCTTGGTTCAAATCGTGTTCCACGTTCTCTCCATATCATTTCCCGACGAGAATCACCACTCAGACTAAACCGGGACTCGTTACTGAACATCACATTGGCCCACTCTTCCACACTCCAATGTTGATGTTTCAAACTCCAGTTCAAACGAGCGCGTTTCTGAGCAGACGTGAGGGGAATGCAAACTGCTGGTCTTCTGGCATACAGGCCAGCATGATTGAATCTCCTGTAAACAGTTTGTCTCGAAATTCGTATTCCTGTGGAGACTGTGAGCGCAGAACCAAGTTATCTGGCAGTACTGCCCCTCTGACGTCGCGCACTTATTACCAGATATCGGTCTTGGCGAGGGGTTGTGACTCTTGGTCGACCTGATACTGGTCGTTGGGTAACATCTCCCGTTCTTTGAAACCTCTGCCACAGTCTTGAGATCACAGACTGGTTCACATTCAGAATTCGAGACGCATCGATTTGTGATCTTTCGGATTCTAGCATTCCAACGATTCTTCCTTTCGCAAACATGTCCAATTGGCGTCTTTGTGCCATCATTCACCTTGTTTGATGGTTAACAACGCTCTTTCTCACAGCAGTTGCCCGAAAATTGTCTGAACTGCCTATGCTTGAATCGGTTTCTCTGCGTTCCGACATGCGCAAGTGTTTCACGCAGGACGTAGTCGACTGAAAAGTTTTGCATAAACTCAATGTTTCTTCTTCACCCAATTAATATCCGCAAGAAATTTTGAATAATTTTACGAATATTTAATCCATGTTTTTCGCATTTTACAATTTATGCTTAACTTTTGGACACCAGTGTAGTTTCAGACAGCTGGTTCAGTTGATGTTTGAGAAAAAATAAAGATGATCATGCTGAGTATTAAATGGTAAATTTCAACCAGATGACTGAAATTCCGATCGGAAGTCGGATTGTACACACTGAATTTTTTCCAATACAATTTAGATATGACCAAAATATAAATGTAACTAAGTGACATCCTCTCAAATATGCACTATGGCGGAATTATTTCCAAGGCGGTTGCAGGCCACACACTAATGAGTAACTTTCTTGTTTTTTGGTTTTATTTTAAATAAAAGTAGAGAAAAGTTCATGAAAAACAATACCATTCTTTCAAAAATTTGAGCTCGGATAGATAGTTAAAAAAATATTTAGTTTTTCACTCGATTTGGCGGGGAAAATCTACTTTAGCGTGTGACGTCAATACGCAGATGATAAGCCAGTCTAAAACCTGTTTTAGACGAGGAGGGAGTCCTCGTTGGATTTTCTTCGTAATCTCTGCGTAACTACATCACGGTTTTTATGTGTTTCTGGTCACGTGACTTTTGCTTTGATTTCAAACTCGATTTGATTAATTGAAAGCATAAAGATAAAAAATAATTCACTGCTCAAGTATATTCGTTGCATAACACTAGAAAATACCAAAAATATTCATTTTCCTCACTTTTGCAAGTTCCTCATTGGTTCAATATGGTTAATTTTTGTTCAAATCCTGATTTTTTTAAAGGGGATTTCCTAATGAAATGTTAAAAAATAGTTATAAAATAAATTTCTTTTCAGTTAAATAAAAATCTCTTTTAATCTTCCATTTTCCAGAGTTACACTATCTTTCCTCTTTATATTTAATTTTTGAATTCCACTGTGTTGAGTTGAGAGCACCCCAACTTCAATCCTCGTGGAAAAGTTCCTCTCCGGTGTGATGTACGTACGCTTCAAGTTCAGCGACAATACCTGCGTACATCACTGTTTGGTCAGCAGCCAGAATGGCCTCCAGTCAACTGAACATCAAACGGAATTGCCAGCAGAAAGGTAGAATCAAACTGGTTTCCAAAGACACCAACCTCACCGAAGCTTACCGACAGCAGTTTGCAGGAAACTCAAGTCAAACCCTAAAGAAGACTACTTGCATAACCGTCTAGACGTCCCGAGGCCAAGAAATTGCTACGCAATGCTGTGCTGCCAACAAAGCCAGGAACCACTTTCTACGCACAAGACTGTATACACAAGATTTGTCTTAATAATTTCTATAGTTGAGCAATGCTTTTTGACATCGTACTATTAAATTAAAGTATAAGTTACATAAAATATGCGCAACTATAAAAAACGATCTTACTGAATTTGAACTGTGTGTAGAAGGGGAAAAGAAAACAGAGTTACGAGACATAAACTAAATAAATTTAATAACTTGATTAAAAATTCTACATACAAAAAAAAAAAAAAAAAAAAAACATACACTATCTATTAATAAGTATTTGGACACCCATGCAAATGAGGACGTCTTTCGTGGTATGGACTGGGACCCTTAATCTCAATTAATTGTAGGCGCAACGCAGACGCCTAACTCCACTATTCTACAAAACAATGTGCTTGCTACGCTGTGACAATTTTACGGTTTGGATCATTGTTAGTTCCAGTATGACAATGCTATTTGTCACGTTACAAGGTCCACCATTGATTGGTATGATGACAGTGGGATGAATTGACTGGATTGGCCTGCCCAGAGTCCATCCATGTCTGGGACGAGTTGGACCGCCGAGCTAAGGGGTGCAGCAACCGTCTAAAATCGGTGAAAGAATTTACATGTCTTCGCCAAGCCGAGTGGAGGAAAATACCTTTCTCCATCATCTAAACACTTATGGAAAGCATGCCCCGAAGAGTTAAGGCCGTAATTGCCTCAGGTGGAGTCTCTATCACCTATTGAATATGAATAAATTGTGTTTTTCTCTTTTATCACAGGTGTCCAATTACTTATTGGTAGATAGTGTATAATATTCTGCTGTCTTTCAAGAGGAAAATACCCGTCATATGAATCTTAACACATTCGCTTCCGATCACGTATCAGCGCGGAATATCTCTTTACTCCCCAGTAGAGTGTCCTGATCAGACTGGGTTAATAATGAGTTTGAAGCATAGTGTTATTTAACTAGGAGTGAGGAACATCGCACAACTTTCAATTACACAATAATATTGGCCATTGGATTCAAATTTGATATGGTGTTATTTACCTTTTCGTATTTTCCCTCATTGAAATAAAAATGGCCAGTTTGGCGATATTTTTGACAATAATTTTTGCATGGGTCAAGGGGGGAAAAAACGTCAAAACGGTGAAATTGGCGATGATATTTGATAGAAATTATGGTTCCGCCTGTAATCAATTGTACTGCGCAATCCTTTTGCGCAGCTCCATCCCTCTAACCCTTTCCCCTTCTTTATGTATTCATTCTAATTGGATCCCGCCACTTGAGCGGTCATGTAATAGAGAGGTATCACTGTGGATATGAAATAGAGCTTTGGAAAGCCCCATATAACTACAGTCTACTAATAAAGATTGTTTGTTAACAACTAGAACTTGCCAGACCATTTGTTGCTGCAAAAATACACACACTGAGCTATCGGAAGGTACATTTGGTCCTGGTCGTGCGGAGAGAACTGCGCATTAACCTTTGGATGAGTCATTCGTTTAAACGAAAACGATACGTTGGACTATACCAAGTTGGATTGTACGCATTGGAATGCCTACAATTGGATACTATAAGCAATTTGGAGTGACTGTTTAAGGTAGGCAAGTGGCTTCTTATTTTAAATTTGTGAATTTAAATTATGGAAGAATTGCAGAAACTTAAAAACATTCGTGCATCGCTTAGGACAAGCATCACGAAACTGATTTCTAAAATAGACGAATCGCTTCAAAACAAAGATGAAATTCTAGAAGTGTTAGACTTTCTTTACGAAAAGGAAAAATCGTTAAAAGCTATAAATAATGATGTTCTGAACTTGGTTTCTACTCCAGAGGATTTCGGCAAGGAACTCTCTGGAAATGAGGGCTATGACGATAAGATATCGAGCAAGGTCTAAGTTAAAAAGGGTTCTTAGAGAATTAGAGAAACCTCAAGTGCAATCCTCACGGAGTGATAGTTCAGAAAACAACAGTTCACAGAACTCTGTGGTTCGTGAGAATACTATACGAGTATTAAACTTCCGGAAATTCCTCTTCCTATATTTTCAGGTAAATACGAGGACTGGAATAGTTTCAAATTGCAGTTTAATAACATAATTGGATTAAATGATAGTTTGTCTTCAGAACAAAAACTACATTATCTTAATGCATCATTAATAGGTGAAGCGAAAACATTAATTAGTACCGATGATACATTTATTTCTTTGTTTAAAGCATTGGAGGATAGATTTGAAAACAAAAGATATATTCTTGAAACTCACATCAAGGCTATTTTAGTAATGGATAAACTCAATCAGGAGTCGGCGAAAGATTTGAGAAGTCTGATTGACAATGTTAAAAAGAACATTCGTGCATTAAAAGTTCTTAAGTTTGAAACCAATAATCTTTCGGATATATTAATATTAAATCTAGTTTTGCAAAAATTAGATCGTGAGACTCGAAAGCAATATGAATTATCAATAAGTTCAAATGAAGTTCCTCTGCTTGATGATTTAATTTTATTCTTGGAAAAGCGTTCCCAAGTCTTAGATAATGTGAGTAAAAGTACTTCAATAAAACCCAAATTTCAAGAGCGTAACTTTAACAAGCCATGATCACTTATGGTGAAATCATCTAACCCAGTTTTGCCCTGTATTCTGTGTAAGGGAAATAGCGCCAACGAGAATCATGTGCTTTATAAATGTGATCAATTCTTAGAAATGAATATGCCGCAACGAAAGGAAATAGTTTTAAAAAACAAGCTCTGTTTTAAATGTTTAGGATTGCACTATTATCACAACTGCAGATCGAAACATGTTTGTAGATGGTGCCGAGATGCTAGACATAATTCTTTATTATGCCCCATAAAGAATCCTGAATCAGCAATAGGAGTTCAATTAACAAGTTCGCTTAACCCGACAGCGGCGCCATACGAGGGCATGCAAATCATTCCTTCCCCCTTTCTTTCCTGTGTGAGTGATAAATCGAAGCAAGCCGTTCTTTCAACTGCATTAATTTGTGTATGGAATCCATCTTCGAAAAAATACATATCTGGGAGGGCAGTTCTTGACTCAGAGAGCCAATTGAATTTCGTAACGTCGGAATTTATTGCTCGCTTAGGGATTAAAAAAAAGAAGCTGAATTTTGTGGTGTCTACGTTGGGAGGCGCTCAAATGGAAATAACGTCTCAGATAGAAGCTATCGTAGGAAATAGGGATCGGACATTTACCAGAGTACTTGACTTTCATGTAGTGAACAAAATTACCGATTTGCTTCCAACTTCCAGTATAAATGTAGACCATCTGAAAGTGCCAACGGATTTAGCTGACCCATATTTCGCCACGCCCAGTAAAATAGATATCCTTCTTGGTGCAGAGATATTTTATGACATTATTCAGCCCGAAACTCAAGCTGGTAGTCCCGGATTAATATTTAGAAATACGGTTTTCGGGTACATATAGCAACTGGGACTGTCGAATCGCCTAGTGCAACAAACTATTGTGGATTTATTTCACAACCGGAAATATTAGATGACTGTTTACAAAAGTTTTGGGAAATAGAAGCTATTCCAGAGAGCATCCCCACGAGTGAAGAAGAGCTCTATTGTGAGAATCACTTCCTAAGTACTCATCAACGAGATAAAAATGGTCGATTTATTGTGCAGATGCCAACTTCAGACATACAGACTTTGGGTGACTCTAAACAACTAGCTGAAAGACGGTTGAATCAACAATGGAAGAGACTGTCGAAGGATCTTCAGATGAAAACTATGTACCAAGATTTCATGCGGGAATACTTGGACCTGGATCACATGGAGAAATTAAGCGAAGTTGCTATTGAGCCATCTAAGCCTATTTATTACCTTCCTCACCACGGAGTATACAAACCTGACAATGTGACAACAAAGTTAAGAGTTGTTTTTAATGCATCCGCACCTTCAACTAATGGGAATAGCCTTAATGACTATCTATTGAAAGGTGAGGTCAAGGAAGATATTTTTGAAATAATGACTAGATTTCGAAAGCATAAATACGCTTTTACAACTGATATCCGCCAGATGTTCCGGCAGATTCTCATCGATCCTCAACAACGTGATCTTCTTAGAATTATCTGGAGGAAAGAAGCGGACTCTGAGCCAGTCACTTATCAACTTAAAACAGTAACGTACGGCACGGCGTGTGCTCCATTCCTTGCTATCCGGACACTGAAGCAGTTGGCTCAAGATGAAGCTGAGAAATTTCCACTAGCAGCTACAATACTAATGCAGGATGTCTACGTGGATGACATAGTTTCCGGTGGTCAAGATTTGGACTCTACTGCAGTGCTGCAGGAGCAGTTACAAGATATACTCAAGACATGTGGAATGACTCTTCATAAAAGGAGCTCAAACTCGAAACAACTGATGAATAGCACGGAGTCGACAGAAAAGGAGCACCACTTCTCTACGAATGCTGAGGTGGCAGTGAAGACACTTGGCGTGAGCTGGCACCCTGGAGAAGACATATTTACATACAAAGCTACAGTTGCTGAGAAATCGTCGTACACAAAGCGTGAAGTGTTAAGTGTCATCGCAAGACTTTACGACCCCTTAGGACTGGTAGGACCCATTATCACGAAGGCCAAGATATTTCTACAAAAACTGTGGCTACAAAAACTGGACTGGGATGACACCCTTCCTGAATCAGTTTTGGGTGAGTGGATAAACTTTGTTTCTTCCTTAAAGGCAATCGAGGATATCAAAATAGATAGATATATCTTAACAGATACCTTTGAAAAAGCCATACTTTTGGGCTTCGCAAGCAGCATACGGTGCAGCAGTGTACTTGCAGTGCATAACCAGTGAATCGTTGACAACCACAAAGCTCATCGCTAGTAAATCACGAGTGTCCCCCCTTAAAGTGCTCACGATTCCTCGTCTCAAATTAAGTGGATGTCTCATATTGTCTCAATTAGTGCAAAAAATTCGTCTTGCTCTAAAAATGAATATTGATGATATAATACTGCTCACAGATTCAACCATTGCATTGGCTTGGATAAACACACCAGCAATTAAGTTGAAAACCTTTATCGCCAATCGAGTGTCAAAAATACAAAATCTAACTGAGCAGTGCCAATGGAAACATATTCCTTCCAGCAGTAATCCAGCTGATATTATTTCGAGGGGAGCCACCCCTCGAGAGTTAATAACAATGAGTTTATGGTGGCAAGGCCCTTCTCTGGTGAATGACACTCTCATACAAGAGCCTGTGGAATTACCCGTAAGCTCATTTGAAGAAAAACCTTACTTGTGTGAACTTAAGAACACAACTATTTCATTAACTGTGTCATCTAGTGCAGATTTCATATCAAATATTCTTCAGGTCTCTAATAGTTTTGTGAAATTGATTAGAATTCTAAGTTATGTTTTCAGGTTTATATTTAGTGTGAGAAATGCAGTTAGAAAAACAGGTCCCCTTAAAGTTAATGAGCTTAAAGAAGCTAAGTGGTTCTTAATTAGAGAAGTACAGGTAATGGTTTTCAGTGATGAAATTAATTCATTAAAAAAGGGTAAAGATTTAAAGAAAGGTCAGGTGAGTTCTTTACATCCTTTTCTTGATGAAAACAAATTGTTGCGTGTAGGTGGTAGATTAAATAATGCAAATTTATCCTATGATAAGAAATTCCCAATTCTACTCCCTAGAAATCACAGGTTAACTCAGCTTATAGTGACTTAATTTTCATCTTAAATATTTGCATGTAGGTGCACAAACTTTACTTTATCTAGTGAGACAAGAATTGTGGCCTTTAGGTGGTAGAAACCTTGCTAGAAAAATAGTTTATGAATGTGTCAATTGTTCTAAAAATAAACCAAGAGCTGTTGAACAGATTATGGGAAATCTTCCTACCGAAAGAGTAACTCCTAGCTCTCCATTTACTCATGTAGGTATAGATTTTGCAAGCCCATTTCAAATAAAATTTAAGGGACAACGTAAGGGCATTTATCATAAATGTTACATAGCTCTATTTATTTGTTTTGTTACTAAGGCAATACATATAGAAGTTGTCACTGATCTTACATCAGAAACTATGATGGCCACATTAAAAAGGTTTTAGTCGTAGAGGAAAAAGTTCAACCATTTTTTCTGATAATGGCACGAATCTGGTTGGGTGCAGCAAAGAATTGAAACGTTTGTACAACTTATTTAGAAACCCTACAGATGATTTGTCAGGTTATTTAACAAATGAAGAAGTTGTATGGAAATTTATTCCTCCAAAATCTCCTAATTTCGGGGGTCTGTGGGAATCAAATATAAAGGCATTTAAAAGTCATTTTCGGAGAACAATTGGCAGTACACGGTTAACACTTGAAGAGTTTATTACTGTGACAACACAAATTGAGGGAATACTTAATAGTCGGACCCCTTACTCCTATGTCCTCTGACCCAAGTGACTATGAAGTTCTAACACCAGGACATTTTCTCATAGGCAGACCCATAAATAGTATTCCTGAACCCGACTATACTGTTAAAAGGGATAGTTATTTGAATCATTGGCAAAGGGTAAACAAATTGGTGCAAATCATTTGGCGCAAATGGAAAATTGATTATTTGAATAATTTGCAAGCCAGAAATAAATGGCAATTTGATAAAAATAATGTTACCTGTGGTTCAATGGTATTGCTAAAAGATGACAACTTACCTCCTGGTAAGTGGACTATGGGTAGAATTCAGGATGTCATTTTGGGATCAGATGGTAAAATAAGAGTAGTTACTGTCAAAACTCCTTCCGGTGTATATAAAAGAAGTATTTCGAAAATTTGTTTACTGCCTGTCAATTATTTTGTCTTGCATCATGTTTTCAATTGTTTAATTGTATTTCCTATAATTGTATTTCCTATAATTATATTTTTATAATTTCTGTATTTCATAATTTTTTGAATTTTTATGCATTGTATTTTCTAAATTTTATACTTCATAATTATTCTATTTTGTTGTAATAATATTGAAATGTTATTTCAACGTGGGCCGGGATGGTTCCGCCTGTAATCAATTGTACTGCGCAATCCTTTTGCGCAGCTCCATCCCCCCTCTAACCCTTTCCCCTTCTTTATGTATTCATTCTAATTGGATCCCGCCACTTGAGCGGTCATGTAATAGAGAGGTATCTCTGTGGATATGGAAATAGAGCTTTAAAAAGCCCCTACAACTACAGTCCACTAATAAAGATTGTTTGTTAACAACTTGAACTTGCCAGACCATTTGTTGCTGCAAAAATACACACACTGAGCTATCGGATGGTACAAATTACATTGTCGCATTTTGTGCGTGAAACAGAAAAGAAATCAATCGTTGATAGGCGATGCTCTGTGGTAAAGAGCTGTGTGTAAAAAATACTCGTTTCTTAACTTTTTACGCTTTTATCACATTTCTACGGGAATTTCGGAGATGGGGATGATTAAAACATTTATCGATATTAGATTTATATTTCAACCTTGTACGCATGCGCGATTTTGATGAAATTCCTAATGGTGACTCCCATGGCCACTACTAACGCGCAAAACCACGTACACATTGACATATCTATTCCACTTTTCGAAATCAGGATGTTCCAAAACAAGAAGAAATGCACACACAAATTTTTTTTTACCGAATGCCGCTTTCATTACCCAATGCAAACGTATGAGTAAATGAAAATAAAAGTGTGTTTGGCTACGATTCTCAATATTTTAAAAAGAAGTTAAAAACAACATGGAACTCATTTAAACTACTAAGGATAAATTTCTTTTTTATAATTTAAGAAAGTAATTTTGTTCGACATTGACAAAAGGCTTTTATGATTTTGCATATACAGTGACAGGGTGCAGATACAATGACTTATTGCAGTAAAATCAGTTTTTTTTTTTTTTTTTTTTTAATAAGAATTACATATTCTATTATAATCTAATCAAATATCGCGATGATAATTGCGTACAATACCAAATATCACTGTGCAGCATACATCAAACTTCTTATCATTCGGACAAAAGTGAATTATTCAATCATTTTTCGGAAAAAAAAGAGAGCAAATATCTAAACAAAAATAAATGGTATATGAAATATTACATTGTGTAAAATAAAGAGTAAAATTAAAAAAAAAAAAAAATCTTACCATGGTTATATATTACTGTCAATTATCTTGCAGTGTCATACCAATTGACCATTATCTTCGATTCCACCCCAGAGAAAATATTGTAGCAATTCGATACCCACATGTGGTAACGTGACGTGAAAGGGAGGGAATAGTATGATCCCTCAAGTTTTATGGCTTTGTCTGTGTCCTTAAATTTCAAATTCAAGGTTACCCAAAGAAGGGGTCATTTTTTATCCTCTCCCTAGCTGTCTGAAGATCTTTTGGAGAGAATTCGAAGATAAATTTATCGGTTCCTTTTATTTATCGAATGTCTCTATTGGAATTGTGGGTTTTTACAATATTTTGTAAAATTGCAATAATACTATAATATCGATTTTCGATTTAATGAAAGCTTTTTTTTTAATTATGAATTAGGCATTTTATTTTACAATTATGATTATGGCTTTTTTTAAGAAATTTATTGTAGTGCACGAGTTTTTGTAGACAGATTGGTTGTTTTCAGATTATCTGGCGCAGTCAGCAACACGAGGGCTTATACAAGCCAACATACATTTACAAACACCCATGCCTAATACGGAACTCGAACCCACAACCCCGCGGTCTAGAAGCTAGCACGCTAACCACTATACCTTTTGGTCGGCGATTTTCATTTGGATTAAAGTCCGGCGAGTAAGCCGTCCATTCCATACGCGCAATCCCCTCACTTTCCAAAAAGTCGTCAACGATGGCAGATCTATGTGGACTCGCATTATCGTAAACGAAAGAAAGATCAACTGCTGCAACGTACAGTTTCGTAATGTGGTCTAATACTTCATCTCGATACCGTACAGCCGTCACAGAACCTCGCCTTAAGATGTGCAGGTCGGTACGATATCCCTGCCCCAGACCATGATATGCTTCCACTACGGAATGCGTGATGTTTGGTCATGTTCTGGCAGGCGCGTGGATATAGGAAGGAATATATGGGGATATATCCCCTTTCAAAAATTTTATGTTTGCTATTAATAACACAAAAATCAATTGATATTTTGTTTACAATATAATTTGAAACAAAAAAATGTTTTCAAATGTCTAAAGATGCGTAAATAATACCTGTTATTTTGATTACTAAATACATGCGACATTGATAAATAGGATTGTATGATTTATTGACATAATTTCACATCCCCTCCCGAAATTTTTATTCTGGCTACGCCCCTGTGTTCTGTGACCAATTACGTGTGCCTTGTTCCCTCCAGACCCTTACACGCTTATCATCGGGTTATACGGCAAATCTGGACTCATCTGTGAATATAATGTTACGACATTTTGTATATTTGTAAATATTTCGTAGTGTTAATTTTGTAAATAGGAAAATTTATGTACATTTTTTTGGCGACTAATTTTTTTCGCCAAATTTGACAAGAAACGCGAAATGTCGCCAAACTTGGCGACCATTTTGGCGACATTTTCGGTCCCCATGTACATGTATGTTCTCCCCAGTGATGTAGAGGGCGCTGCTAATGTAATCCCCTAGCTGCGACTTCGTCGCCAGAGAGAGAGTATGATCGGAGGAGTGGAGGTGAACGGACGTGGAAGTTGCCTCTCCTAGTTTGGGTTTAAGAACCTATTTCTATCTAATGCACGAATAAACCTGCTGTCCATTTAATTGGCCTCTTTCACTTTTACCCCTTCATCATACAACATGGGGGCTCGCCGTGCTTTTTACCCGCGATCATACAACATGGGGGCTCGCCGTGCTTTTTACCCGCGAGAATGCGATGGAAAAAATATTTAAAAAACTGCACTTCCACGCATCCAGAGGTCAAACCAAAATCCTCTTCACGAAAAAAAACAAACCTTTACTTCCACGCATACAGAGGTCAAACCAAAATCCTCTTCACGAATTACCGCAGCAGTCAGCGACCACCAGTGGAATCTACAAATAAAAGGAAAACTCATCAACCAGCGTCGTCATTATACAACTGCATAACACTCGCTTCGCCGAACAAGTCCCACTTCAGCCGTCAAGCAGAAGTTCAACGAAGCTAGCATCGTTATTCCACATAGCCAGCAAGAATACAGAATCCTGAGCCAACTCGAACCTGCAACCACAACACTGTCGCTTCGCCGAACAAGTCCCACTTCAGCCGTCAAGCAGAAGTTCAACGAAGTCAGCAAAGTTATTCCACATCGACCAACTACTACGAACCAGAAACCAGAAGCAACGAGTACTCTTCGAAAGAGCAACAACATAAAACGGATACAGCTCCAAAAGCGAAGTAAAATCAAGAAACGCAGGTAGGATCCATCTTATTATTAATTATGTTTAAAAATATCAAAAAGCAAGATCTCGTATTTGTCGCCGCTGAGTTAGATATCGTTGTACCGGATGGTGCCACAATTCTAAAATTAAAAGACTTAATCGAAAAAAGTGAAGCTTTCGTTAAAGATCCAGATTTCGTTCAAGATTTAATAACAACAGTTGTAGCTGATAGAAAAACCCAAGAGGAGGATAGAAAAGCCCAAGAGGCTGATAGAAAAACCCAAGAGGCTAATGAAAAGCAAAACGAAATCGAAAAAATTAAGCTTGAAAAGCAAAACGAAATCGAAAAAATTAAGCTTGAAAAGCAAAACGAAATCGAAAAAATTAAGCTTGAAAAGCAAAAAGAAATCGAAGAAGTTAAACTCGCACAGATAGAACGACAACTCGAGCTCACAGCTCTTAAAAATACTACTGCATTAAACCAAACTAGTACTGGAAGTACCACAGCAACCGAAGCAAGTCCAAATATCGAAAGTCTTCTTCGCAGTGTTCGAACGCTAAGCATGCCAGTCCCGTCGAGACCAGAAAACTACAATTTATTCTTTCAGTCTCTGGAACGTGCGTTTACGACAAAAAATGTCCCAGATGATGCAAAATCGGAAATTTTGATTGGCATACTGGGCGAACAGGCTAGTTACATTTTACTAAATATTTCGGAGAACGACCTAAAAAATTACGAACAAGTCAAAAGTATTGTCCTGCGCCAATTTCAACCCACGCCACAAGAATGTCTTCTTAATTTTCGAAGGAGCCAACGCATGCCGAACGAGTCGCATACGCAATTTGGGTCAAGGCTATCACAATCATTCGCATATTACTGTAAGGTACGCAACGCCACTGACTACGAAACACTATGTAAATTAATGGTGTCGGATAAACTTTTCAGCACACTTGACCGCCAAACACAAGCACACATCGCCGTTCGCCAAGGGGAAGACTGGCTAGAACCTAAAGAACTTGCAAAAGAGTGTGATATTTACTTTACGTCAAAACGTAAATCTCTAAGCGAAACAAATCATCAGCAACAAACATACAACAGCGGGCAGAATTTCCAAAACAAAAATACGCAAAACCAATACAGAGGGTCATTTAACAGACCGCCAAGGGGTTCTTACAATCACCGTAACAACAACGATAATTTTAGGCCAAATGCACCAAATAATCACGTCTGCGAAATAGAAACCGGAAGAAATTACAACCGCGATAAATATTTCAATAAGCTACAGTACGAAGATGTTCTTATCGATGATAAAAAAATAAAAACTTTGATCGATGGAGGTACTAATATAACTTGTGTAAAAACCAGTGTATTACCACCCTCAACAGTCTATGACGGATCAATAACCCTCACAGGAGCTTTCGGTTCCACACAAAAAGCGAAGTTGACAAAAATAAATCTAGCTCATCCTAAGAACAAAAATCCAATTCTAGTTACGGCAGCAGCTTGTGACGACTTATGTTCGAATTTAATAATTCCACCTAACGTATACGAAAGCATAAAAAAACGAGACACACTTCCGATTGTAAACGAATTCGAAACCCGCGCGAAAAAAATGCCATGTTGCTTCAAAAAAGAACTCGGAATATATCACTTTTCCTGCTGACAAAAATAACGAAATTTTAAATACTTCGCAAATCCTTCCGATTCCGGAAACTCAAAAAGAAGGCACGTGTCAAGGTCATACAAAAGATAACTCAACGGAAAACACGGGCTCTTCGTTGATGGAGGCGGGGCTTAATGTCCCCAGGAGAATAGACGAGCGGTCATTGGAAGATCCTGATGAAGTAGGCGAAGTTTGTGTTAGAACAGAAGACGCAGGAAAAGGCTCAAAACCAGAAGCTCCTGGTCCAGAATGTAAACAAACAGCACACGTTGACTGTTTACCTTTTCTGTTTACGATTGGGGATAGCGTGAGTTTAAACGAAGCGGATTTCTTGCACATTAACGACGATAACTTGCGGGATACTGTTACGAATATGGTAAAATTTTATAAACCAAATAAGATAAAAAGTACAAATTTTCAAATGAAGATTTTTTTATCGGATGAAACGCCAATCTTTCAGCGGGCACGCCGTTTATCAATCACCGATAAATTGGAAGTTAACAGGCAAATCAAACAACTATTGAACGACGGAATTATTTCAGAAAGCACTTCTGACTTTTGCTCACCAATAGTTTTGTGCAAAAAACAAGATGGCTCAACACGCATGTGTATTGATTACAGACGTTTGAATAAAGTGGTAATCAAAGAACGATTTCCAATTCCTATTATAGACGACGTCTTCGACAGGCTACAAGGGGCTACCGTGTACACAAATTTAGATCTCAAAAATTCGTTTTACCAAGTAGACGTTGATCCTGCAAGCCGCAAGTATACGAGCTTTATTACACCAGATAATCAGTATCAATTTAATAAAGTCCCGTTTGGACTTTGCAACTCGCCGTCTGCTTTTCAAAGATTCATACAGATTGTTTTTCGAGAACTTTTAGAAACTAATACACTGATCTTGTACTTAGACGATTTGATCATCCCATCAATCAATGAGTTAGAGGGTGTCGAAAAACTCAAGCAAGTCTTCAAAGTAGCTTCCGACTATGGACTTGAGTTTAACTTTAAAAAATGCAATTTTCTACAAAGAAAAATCAACTTTCTCGGGCACATTTTAGAAAAAGGTACAATTCGTCCCTCGACAGCCAAAACAAACGCTGTTTTAGGTTTTCCACAGCCCAAAACAACAAAAGATGTTCAATCGTTCTTGGGTCTAAGTGGATTTTTTAGGAAGTTTATAAGGGATTATGCTGCCATTGCAAGACCCTTGAGTGATCTTTTACGGAACAATACTCCTTTTTATTTTGGTACAGACCAAAAACAAGCTTTTCTAACACTGAAACAGGCACTGTCAACAGAGCCTGTGCTACACCTATATAAACAAGGCTCGCCTTTACAGTTACATTGTGATGCATCCTCAAAAGGATTTGGTGCTATTCTTCTTCAAGCAGACTCGGATAACATCTTCCATCCTATACATTATATGAGCCATAAGACATCACCACAAGAAGAGAAATATTCATCGTACGAATTAGAAGTTCTTGCCATAGTTCAAGCACTAAAGAAATTCAGACACTACCTTGTAGGTACCAAGTTCAAAATTATTACAGACTGCCAAGCCTTCCAAAAGACCATGTCAAGGAAAGAAGTTCCACCAAAAATTGCCAGATGGGCAATGTTGTTAGAGGATTTTGACTACGAGATAGTACACAGACCAGGCAAGCAGATGACACATGTTGATGCTCTCAGTCGTTACCCAGTCATGTCAATCCAAGTTGATGCAACAACCCAGAAAATCTGCGATGCTCAGTCAAAGGACGAATTCACACAAAACATTAAAAATCTAATCGATCACTCTTCAACTACAGAATACAAATACAAGAACAACATTCTTTACAAACTGGTCAATGACCAAGAACTGTTAGTTATACCACAAGACATGCAAAAACAAATAATCCAAATAGAACACAATAAAGGCCATTTCGGGATCAATAAAACTGAAGCATTGGTGAAACAACAATTCTGGTTCCCGCATATAAGAAAAACCGTCGAAAGCGTAATATCCAACTGCATTCCATGCATACTTTCTTCACGTAAAGTTGGAAAACAAGAAGGATTTCTACACCCAATCCCAAAAGGCGACGTCCCGTTGGACACTTACCATGTCGATTTTCTCGGCCCACTTCCAAGCACAAATAAAAATTACAAATACATTTTTACCGTGGTATGTGCCTTTAGCAAATTCATATGGATATACCCTGTTAAGTCAACGTCAACAAAAGATGCTTTGGATAAACTTCAACTCCAACAAATTACCTTCGGAAATCCTAAACGAATAATATCAGACCGCGGATCAGCCTTTACAGCAATAGAATTTAAGAAATACTGCGAAGATGAGGAAATTGAACATGTCACAATCACCACTGGTCAGCCTCGTGGAAATGGACAAGTAGAAAAGTTTCATGGAACACTTATCCCTGTCATCACAAAGTTATCCCTCGATGACCCCAATAAATGGTTTAAACATGTGCCAGCAGTCCAACGCGTAATCAACAGCACCGTTTCTTCAGCAACAAAGTACACACCTTTCGAGCTCTTAATAGGGATTAAAATGAAAAATAAGGAAGACCTTAACATCAAGAAAATCCTCGAAGAAGAACACATACATACCTTCGTCCAAAATAAACGACAAATACGCGAACAAGCAAAAACCAATATACTACAGCTGCAAGAAAGAAGCAAGCACAACTATAATACTCGACGCAAGACAGCAAACAAGTACAAACTCCACGACAAAGTAGCCATCAAAAGAACGCAGTTTGGTACTGGTTTAAAACTGCGTCAAAAGTTTTTCGGCCCATACGAGGTGGTAAAGATTCGGCCAAATGACCGATATGATGTCCGTAAACTGGGGACAACTGAAGGACCACTTCTCACATCTACATCAGCTGATATGATGAAGTGCTGGGAAGATACTTAAGTTTCTTCAATTTTCTTTTACAAGAACTTTTTACAGAAGAGACTTTTTTTTTCTTTTTATGAACTTTTGAATGAAGAGACTTTTTTTTCTTTTTATGAACTTTTGAATGAAGAGACTTTTTTTTCTTTTTATGAACTTTTGAAAGGAGAGACTTTTTTTTCCATCACACAAACTTTTTAAAGAAGATACTTTTTCTTTTTCTTTTTATGGACTTTTGAAAGAAGATTTTTTTTTTCTTTCACACAAACTTTTTAAAGAGAGACTTTTTTTTCCCTTTCTACAAACTTTTCATGGTGCAAGAACTTTTTCCACAGACTTTAAATTTTTAAGAACTACACATTGTGATCTTCAAGACATTAATGTTGTTTAAATTTTATTATTGTGCTGTATTTTTCAATATCTTTATTTACATGTTTAGTATATATCAATGAGTCGGCGGTCCTCCTCAATCAGGATGGCGGAGTGTTATCCCCAGTGATGTAGAGGGCGCTGCTAATGTAATCCCCTAGCGGCGACTTCGTCGCCAGAGAGAGAGTATGATCGGAGGAGTGGAGGTGAACGGACGTGGAAGTTGCCTCTCCTAGTTTGGGTTTAAGAACCTATTTCTATCTAATGCACGAATAAACCTGCTGTCCATTTAATTGGCCTCTTTCACTTTTACCCCTTCATCATACAACATGTATAGGACTTTTCGACCACGATCTGGAAAGTTCTCCAAATATCTACCTCTAGGAGTTTCAAGATGGTTCACGTTTGTTCCCTTCCCCTATAAAAAGCTCAGGAGAGCGGGTGATGGAGTTAGTTGATTTTGAGTCACTGAGTGAGTTGTTAGCTGAGTCCATTAGTTGACTGGAATTACTGAATCTCAGTGAACGTTCAGAGAGTTCCGAAAGCGAACTGTATTGCATTGTCTTTTGCAGCGATTTGAGCAGTTGTGTTGTCCAGTTTTGAACTGCTGTTTTGTGCTCTATTGTTGTGAAAAGAGCTGTATTCTGTCTACTAGAACGACAAGTTCTGGAGCTGTAAGAGAATCTGTGAAGAATTATATTGGAATAAATTTCTGCAAGTTTTGATCTGCTTTGGCTTTAAATCTTTCGAACCCGTCCACGCAAAAATAACATTGCCCCAATCAGACAGTTCAATTCACGTGATGGCGGCACCTCTTTAATCGTACCCCTTTGGATTGAACGGATAAAGGAACACAAACTCGTGGTACCCGGGCGTACAGACTATTCTTGTGTAGCCTTCGTCGAACAGTAGTAGCAGATATCGTCTTACCAATGGCCGCTGCAACCAAAATCGTCACACGTGTGGAGGACGATCTTCGATTCCACTTGGCTTCCACAGCAATATATCGATCTTCCGAGGGAGATCGTAACCCTTGAACGACCAGCTACAGGTCTTTGGACAACTGTTTGGTTGGTTTGCAATTGTTTCCATAATTGTGAAATGCCGAAATGTTGAACGCCGAGCAACATACATGACAAAAATAACTGTTCTCTTATCTTGTAAGTTTTGAAATTTTTTAAATATTGTATACAGAAAATACAATCATATTTCTATAGAGTGGTATTCTGCAATAACAATAAATTGGCAACGAATCGAAAAAAAGTATTTGGCCACCGAATATCTAGATATTCGGCCAATCCGAATATTCGGCTTAATTGCTGAATACCGAATAAGTACTGAATATTCGGTGCATCCTTACATTCCTCGACAGTTTTTGGCTACACTAACATTTTCGACCACAGTCTGCCACTAATTCAGATTTATAAAATTTTGCACACTTTTTAATGATGGGTGTTCACAACTTTTCTATACTACCTCAAACAGATTTTAAATACTTCCACTTTTTCGAGTCGGCCAACTGAGTAGATTATTTTTGCTATGTTTGTTCTTGTTGACATTTGGGCTCACCAGGATGACTGGGGATTTAGTGCTTAAGCCTAAATAATACCTAAAAGTGCAATGTTCGAATCCTGGGTCTGGCGTGGATGTTCGTTGTGGTTCAAAATCTACGTTAATCTGTGAATCCCGGCCTGATTAGCCGTCATCGTGCATAAAAGTAGGTCATTGAGGGTACAAACCAACTAAATTTGTTAACATTTGTATCAATTTTCAGTGATGATGTAGGAAAAGGGAGAGAATTAGTGATGAGTGTGTTAGTCAGTGGGGGCTTTGCTTTTTATAATATTTCTAGAATGATAATAAAAAAAAGTTATATTTTGCTCAACTATTCTGTAAAGGCTACCGCTACTACTATTCAGGGCAAATTTTTCTGCCAATGTTTGGATGATTTTGTTTTTTCCAGTCTTTGATATCTAAACCAAATTCTCCAATTTTTTTTACTAGTTATTGTATGCAATGCAAATGACATCGCAAGAACTGTGGCTGTAGATCCTTTTTGTGACTTTCCCTAGTAGCAATTTTACCTCGGGCGATGATCGGAATTCCATCCCCAGGTGAATCGCCGGTGATTGGCGATTCACCGGAAACTCACCCTAAACTTATCTTTCCCTTGGCAACTAATCCATTTTGTCCCCGTGGCCGGCCATTGGCCGATGTCCGGAAACTGATCGAATTCGAGGAGAAGCCGGCAAGAATTCGTTTGAAGGCCGAGGGAAATTTTGCTCTCAAGAAATATCGAAACGGTCGTTATTTTGTCGAAAATACCAATTAATAAACATTAAATAATTATAAAGATGTAAGTATCGAATATTAAAAACGACAAGTTAAAATAATGCAAAACTAAAATATTTTTCCAGAGCGCGTAATTCTTATATTGTAGTATTTCTAGTGACATATTAAGAGTACAAATCGAAGATATAACACCATCAAATTACTCACGCCAGAATTGTCTAATTTACTTACCCTGGAATCGAACCATGGATGTTGGTCTCCGAAGCGCGGTAACTTGGCCACTGGACTGATATGGTACTAGTGATTCTTGGTATAGCAATTGTATTGTAGTACAAAACTCTACTATCATACAGACTTTGCAAGAAAATTGACCGACATTTTTTTTTATATATGGGGAATTTTTGGAAAATAGCAAATCCTCCGTAAATTTGGGAAAATGATATTAATTTATTTATTATAGCAAAAACGTATATATATCCCATATGAAAAAAAATTTAGTTTTTGTATTCATAATAAATAGTGTCGCCATCTATTTTGGAAAATTTTAATTGACGTGTACATTTTATGATATTTTTTTTAAATGCAATTTAAGAGTTTACTTAATAATTTTGACATTTAAAAAAATATATTTCATTTTTAATTTTTTTAAAAAACTATATTTAGTTTGATTAACTTTTTGAAACATATAAACATATTTTTATTTTACTTAAAAGATGTTTAAAAAACGGACCAAAATGAGTTCGGCAAATTATAATGAAAACTATTTAAAAACAAGGACTATATTTTTATTTTATATTGAAATTGAAATGGAGAATTTATTTTTAATTTTAGAAAATTGTTCCTATATTTTTTTACACTATAAAAAAAATGTATTTATGGATTTTATTGACGTATTAGATAAGCAATATATAATTATGTGGTTTGCATTTTTTCAAAATATATTTTTACATTTAAAAATTTTCGTACACTTATTTTTAAAATATTTTTCACTTATTGCCAAAGCGAAATGTTTAGCAAATTGTATACTTGATTTAAATTTGAAATACATTCAAGGATCGCCTCTAATTCAGTGGAATTGCAAGAAAAAGAAACATAAGTTTTTTATCGGCTGTCGATGTCGTTCCGATATCTTTCGCCGATCAAAAAACGATAATCCGAAATTTCACCGGCCACCGATATTGGGAAGATATCTTTTGCCGATGAGTTTAGGGTCATCGGCAGACGAGGAAATACGGGTGTGTTTATATATCAGTCTGGGGAATCGCCGATGACTTTGATGAATTCCGATCATTGGCCGACGAAACGCCATGCAGTGATTGCTACTAGGGATTATTTTATTTCTAATTTTTCGACCCTTTTCTTAAGTCTCCAAGGATATCTTGACTTTTGTTTGTCTTGATTTCGATTCTTTTTCCAGAGAATAATATTGTATGTCGTTTTTTTTTTTGTTTTTTGTTTTTTTTTGTAAGTCGTTTTGAAACTTTTCATCATGCCATGTTGGTTGGGTGGTTTGAATTCCCGGCTGGGGAGTGGAAAGGAAGGACTTTGTGAACTAGCACCTGTATCCGCGTACATATGTGAGAGAACCACCTCTCTGGAACAGGTTGAGGTAAAAAAAAAAGAACTAAAAAAAATAAAATAAAGGGGTTGTCAAATCATTTCGGTGCAGAAGAAATTTTGTGATGTGGCCGTTTCAATGCTTTCTCCGGCTGAGGACGTGGACACACACGTCGAGCTCATATTTTGATTTCAAACCATAGGATCGGATAAGTCTCTTTTCTCTCTCATATGGTTGGTTGGTTGAAAATTCCGGCTGGGAGAGGAAAGGAAGGACTTCGTGAACTAGCACCTGATTCCGCGTACATATGTGAGAGAACCACCTCTCTGGAAGAGGTTGAGGTAATAAAAAAAAAGGGGGGGGGGGTATCAAATAATTTCGGTGCAGAAGGAATTTCGCGATGTTGCCATTTCAATGCTTTCTCCGGGTGGGGACACACGTCGAGCTGCAGTCTTCTCGGTTATGACAGCTTGGCAGTTTTCTTCTTATACTGTTGTGATGTCACACGTATACGAAAACAAGAGGCTGTAGGGATCCACCACCACTATGGTCAGGACCAAGAATCCCGCGCACATCCTTGTTTCTTGTAAAGCTTTGTTTTGTGTTGGTAAACTTTGAAATTGTTGTTAGTATATTACAATATATATGGTAAATATATTTTTAAATTTATTTTTTAGCGTTCATAATATATTTTCTTAAAGGTGTGTTTTAAGTAATCAAAGACCTTTTGTCTTTATTTCAAAATTCTCCGTGGAAAAACACTTTTTGCAGGGCAGAATACAGCTTCGAAATAATTGTTACTTGTTTCGGAACAATTGATAACAGTCACAGAATGGGGCAAAAGGAGTAAAACAAAACGCTTGTACACTGGCCCCTACTATTGGTTTAATTTAAGAATTTCAATCATTTCAAAATTATTACAGCTACTTATAACCACACGTTATTTTTGAGATGTTCTTATCGATAGCTTAAGCATGCCATCAAACATTGTTTAGCAAAGGATTATTAGTTATTAAATTCTTTAAAACTGAAATTTTTAAAAAAATCTGTTTTTGAAAATTTACTATGTGAAATTTAAATCAAATGCATAAAACTTCAATTTGGAAACTTGGGACTTGACTGGTTTCGGACGAAAGAGAAGCTTATGCTAATCAACAAAGGCCAGTGGTAGTCCATGGTCGAAAATGCTAGTGCAGCCGAAAACATGCAACCTCCCTACATCTCCTCCCAACCATACACTTTCCACAATCATTAATGAACACAAATTCTCTAATACTCAAATCGATGTTTCCTTTCAATTTGTACAAAATAATAACTTTTATAACCTATTATAAAATAAGAAAAATTAATCAAGTCATTCTGTATAGTTTTGTTTAAAAAACATTGTCTATCATTTTGGCCTCTAAGTTAAGTCTTGTTTATTTAAAAACAATACTGCTTTGAAGAGTAATTGCATAAAGCGTCTATTCAGAAAGCTACCTTTTTGTTAAATTCAACAATATAAATTTGAGAGTTTTCCTTTATGCGTCAGCTATTTGAGTTTCACTTCTTATCATTTCAAAGTTTTAAGAGTTTCTTAAAGGTTCGTTTGAGCTCTCATGTGCTTCAAGTGCTTGTGCGATGTTGGTTAATCTACCATATCCAGCACTATTCCAAACACTCTTTTTAATTCTGACAATCGAACATAGTCAACAAAAACAATTGTAAGTAAAAACCACGAGAAAAGCACATACCAGGTTAACTGTAACTTGCAACCATACTGAGGAATATCCTCTTTTTTTAAGAATGGAGGAAAGTTTTGGTGTCGGTCTATCTTTAAGTAGATGGCGTTTATCACCTTCTTTCCATCTTCTAAAAGGAGTTCCAAATAATATGCACACTCTATCTTAAAGGGGCTCCATATTTCAAAATGGTTAACTTAATAAATAACAAGAAAACAGTTTAAACTTATCGCAGCATTCTCAAGTGGAGCCAATTAGTTCATCGAATTTGCAAGGAGCCAAAGTTGAAAACTGCTGAACTGGCTGCCACGCTGCACATTACGTGAAGGGAAAGGCTTTGTTGGGTTCCATCGGCTACTGTGGCAACTTCGCAGCCGAAACGTGTTTCAGGAATATTCGGCTGCAGCTCAGAGAAAGATCACCAGTTTGAGTTGATTGGAAGCAGGTTTTTTTCTCGTGAATTGAGTACTGAAGCAACAAGTTTGCTATTTATCGTATTTCTTTATTCTTACTTTGTCGTAGAAACATCAGTGGACTTGGGATTTTTACTGCTCCAACATTCTTTTAGATATGTATATATCATATAAAAGTACTCGCTATTAATTATTTTGACGGTTTCATTAGCTATATCGACTTTTATTTATGTGATCGTCTAGTTTCTGTGAGAGTAGAGGTCGGGTTTTGTTTCATGGGAGCTGCCATTTGCAGGGGATCTCGTTTCAAAGTGGTTTGTACGTTCAGTGACCTATTTTTTTGCTTAGTGCTGGCTAGTCTGGCCGGGACCTACAGTTTATTGTAGATTCCTAACCACAACGAACAACCATGCCTAACATGGTATTTGAACCCAGAATCTTTGGCATGTGAGGTAAAAATTGCTAGCCCCACAGGTGGGCCTCATTTCAAAGTGAGTAAACATGACTGTGATAGTGACATATAGCTTGGCATCATTTGTTTGACCGCATGGTGGAAATTTTCCAGGTTTTATACGAATCAAGATGCAAATGTGGGGCTGTTACTTTGTAGCCACCAACAGATGGCAATGCACGTTCCTACCAATAAATTAGTTTACAACAAATTCAGTAGTATAAAAACCGAATACCTGGTCTTTACCTTGCGGATCCCTTTGACATGGATTACGAAAGGGCTACGTTGGTGACCGATTAAAAGAACATGCAAAACTAATTCTACGGTGGGGTAAACAATTTACAGTTGACTTGCTAATTACAAAAAAATATATCGCCATTCAAACTGATAAAAAAAAAAAATTTTTGGTGAACTTAATAAAGCTCTCCCAATCACGCAATGCATCTATCAACTGGTGGTATGTATCAAATTCCATTTCTGATAAAATTCTGGAGGGAGAGTTGTTGTTGTTGTTTCTTATCCCCCACCTGTCTGACGAAGTCAGACAAGATTGTTGTTCCTCAAAAAGTCGATGACAAGAAGTGGTGTAGCGTATAAGTCCTCTTTGGAAAGACCCAAGCAGTACAGGATATGTTTGGCAGAGGCCTGCTGAGCTTCACATTTGGAGCAGACAGGGTAAGTTTTTCTACCCTCAGAGTACAAGAGACTCTTCGTGTGTCCACTTGCCAATCTGGAAATTGCCGTACGAGACGCTCTATCACCAATAGATACAAGTGAAGAACCCGGTTTCTTGGCTGCATACCAGTGATGAGAGGGAGGGGTCTTCCACTTTTTGGAGAGATGACTTTTGATTTTGGACAGATGCTCCGAGTATGAAAGATCTGAAGAGGAAGGTGTTGAGTGACTGCAACCCTCCTTAGCTAAGCGGTCCGCTTGCTCATTTCCAAAGATGTCAACGTGGGATGGTATCCACTGAAAATGAACGTCGTGGCGCTTTGAAATAATTTGAAGTTTAAGAAGGATGGAGATGCTTGTTTTGTCTCCAACTTTTGTCCAATTGTGTAGATGTTGAAGGGAGCTGCGACTGTCTGAAAGGATCCACGCTCGTTGATTATAGTTTCAATATACCCAATTACAGTCCAATTATGGCATTTGAAGAGATCATCTGGCAACGTATAAAGATCGTCCATAGTTATTCCACGGAATGGTGTCCACGGGCATGACCATTACCTTGGTATCGTTTAGTTCCAAATGGAACTTGAGTTTTATAAGTATGATATTGTTCGGTTTGCATGCAAAGCAATTGTGAGTAAAGAAAGAATATTTATTTTTAAGTAAAAGTTAGTAGCCTTCTAAGTTAAGGATGAAAGTAAATATAAAAAGGACATTCTTCCGGATGTTCCCCATAGACTGACATCCAGGTTCGAAGTGAAGCAAGTTGCACAAAATATATATAGATGTTCAGTTCGATAAAAATTTTTTGAGTTCTACAAAAATATAAATAATAAAATAATATTGTTAACATCTGCAGAATAAAGTTTAAAAAAAACAACGACAAACTCTAAAAACACAATTTGGATAAAAAAAAAAAAAAATACCCACCCCAATACTTAACACAATGAAATTAAATTTGTGAAATCTCATAGCATATTACTTCAGCTTAAAACTGCTCTAAACACTCATTTTACTTTAAATTTTGAAAGATCAAAAAGCTTTGTTTTCAAATTCATAATGTGTATTCAACTGAAACCAACTGTCAATGATTTTCTAACTGTTGAAATGAGTTCCTTGTTGCAAAAAGCAAAAGCGATTTTATTCAGCGCAAATCTGCACTATTGTGCAAGATAATTTCGAAGTTTTGTTCAAATCTGGAAAATCCAACAAGGTATTTCCCCCCTGGAAAAATGAGAACAGAAGTTGCGGATCAGTTTTTCACAAATTAATTCTTGGTTTTTGGAACCGACATTCGATGAAAGAAGATTTAAATATGCATTCAGTGAAAATGATGTTCACATTTAGGAATAAGATTTCATATTCTTTGTTAATTAAATTACTTATAGGTTTTAGTCAATGATATAGTATAGATCAGTGTTGGCCACTACGCGCCCCGTGACAGATTTTTCTGCTGCCCACCGGCACCACAGAAAAAAAATCAAATTTCCCTGTATGGATTTTTTTATTTTACATAATTATAATTTATCCGAAATAGAATGTGTTAACTATGTAGAATAGAGTTCTCCACTACGTGCCTGAAGAAACTATGTATGAAAAAGCTTTCAGCAAGGTGGTTTTCATTAAGAATAAATACAGGAATAACTTAACTGAATCTCATTTGGACAATTTATTAAAATTAGTTGCAATGAATACTGCGACTCACATCGACCCTATCATAAAATAAACAAAACAATTTCGACCTCCATTGTCTAACAAATGATATCAGTGTAATCTGGAAGTACAGTTTAAATACTTTTATTAAAAGTTAGGTCAAGTCGCACTGTCACTTTGAAACAAAATGTTCATTTAGTTTTTAAACTTTGGTTTACTAATAATAAAAATTATTATTTTTTAATTATTTAAAAAAAAAATCAAATATTCTAATTTTATTAGGATTAAAAATAAATTAGTTTGATAATAATTGAAGATACATATATTGGTGTATCTATCCCGCGAAAAGCTCTTACTTAAATCATGCAGCCTACTTCTAAAAGTTAGTGGCGAAAGTTGTTATAGATGGTCTAATCCTTTCAAAGTATAACAGTGATATTATACTTTGTATAACAGTTTATACACTCTTATAGTATAACAGTTATATTATTTCATAGTGTGGTCAATTGGTGTTTTTTATAAAGAAGCTATTTTAATACGCAAAAAATTCTTTAAAATGCTGTTGAATCATGATTCTAAGTCAATTTCCACATATTTTTTTTTAATCCCAACTAGTCCCTTCCGCAACACAGTGCTAAGTTTAATTTAGGTTTTTTAAAAAAAAAATCCCGGGTACATTTTTTTTACAGAAGTCGTGAAATACCTAGATTTTATTTAAAGAAATAATTGATAGCTATATTTTAAAATTACTATGAGGAGTAACCATTAAGTGAACTCCATATTTATGAACTATAATATTTTTCCCTGTCTTCTTGGCAACACATATATTTTAATTTTGCTTTTTTAATTAATTTTGATACGTGATAATTGTGAGCTTTGTCTATACAATCATGGGCTTTTTTTTAAATGTGGATTTGATGAGGACTCTTCATCAAATTATGTAAGGAAATATCTCCTCCCTAACTAAACGGCTTATTGTGGCTTGATCACTATTTGTTAAATCTTACAAGCACCTCAAATTTCATTGTTTCAACTCTACTAGAGCTACCTTAACATATTGATGATTAGTGAGTTTTGAGACTAGCTCACTCACTGATAAATTGTTAAATGTGTTTTAAAATAAATTATTTTCAAATGTGATTTTCTCGTCAACCAGTAGAATTGGATACTTGAAACCTAATGGTCTTACTAAAGTGGCTTACTGATATCCGTAAATAAAATTTCAACTTCCAGGTATACTGTAATGTGCAGGCACGAGGGGGTCAAAATTCTGCTGAGTTGCTTCCAATAAAGGGTGACTGGCCGTCAACTTGGCGGGTACATCCTAGATTTAAATAAATAAAAAATTCTCATGCATTCAATTTTGTTATTTATTTCATATTTTTCCCTCTTTTGTCATATCTTTTTTCTTGCAGAACTTTGCTACCTTGAAGTGGAACTATGAAAAGAACTAAAAAGTGTCTATTCTATATTGTTTGCAATGGTGAATCATCAAAAGTTTGCATCGTAGTGTTATCAGGGCTGGGAGATATACTTAACATCCACACTTCATTACAGCGCATCAAGCACGAAGAAAAGTTTGTAAATAAACTTAAGAAAGCACATAACTAACTCCTAATCTTTTGTCTTGTCCTGTAAAGCAGCATACATAACATGTTTATAATCACTCGCACTAAAAGAAAACCACATGTGTACAATGTTTGCAGCAGGAAATTTTTCCTGACTCGTGAAACATCTCCCCATTTTTACTGGAGAAAAGTGCCTTTTATATGATGTTTGCAGCAGAGCATTTTCCCAAAAGAGCCATCTTGTAGCCTCACTCACACTGGAAAAAGTCCGATGTGTGTTCAGTTTCAGTAGAGCAATGTCCCATAAGACCATTCTCTCAAACCATCTCCTGACTCACACTGGGGATAAACCCTATGTGTGTGATGTTTGTGCTAAGGGATTTTCTCTAAAAAGCTCTCTCTCTAACCATCTCCTGACTCACTCTGGGGAAAAACCCCATGTGTGTGATGTTTGCAGCAAGGCATTTACACATAAGTGCAATCTTGCATCACATATAATCATTCACTCTGGGAAAATGCCCCATGCGTGTAATGTTTGCAGCAGGGCATTTACCCGAAAAGACCAACTTGCAGCACATCTTCTCACTCACACTGGGGAAATGCCCCATGTGTGTAATGTCTGCAGCAAGGCATTTTATCAAAAGAGAGCTCTCTCATGCCATCTCCTGTCTCACACTGAACAAAAGCTCCACGAGTGCAATTTTTGCAACCGCACATTTTCCTTAAAGCATAATTTTTTAAGACATCTCCTCACTCACACTGCGGAAAAAACTCATGTGTGCGAAGTTTGCAAACGGGCATTTTCGAAAGAGAGCATTCTTGCAAAACATATTCTCAATCACACTGGCGAAAATCCCCATGTATGTGATGTTTGTAGCAGAACATTTTCCTGTAAGGGCAATCTTGCAAAACATATTCTCAATCACACTGGAGAAAAGCCCAATGTATGTGATATTTGCAGCCGAGCATTTTCGCAAAAGGGCCATCTTGCAAAACACCTTCTCACTCACACTGGAGAAAAGCCCCATGTATGTGAAGTTTGTAACTTGGCATTTTCCCGAAAGTGCAGTCTTGCAAGACATCTCCGCACGCACACTGGGGAAAAGCCTCATGTGTGTGATGTTTGCAGCTCAACATTTTCCGATAAACGAGATCTTATAAGACATCACCTCACTCACACTGGGGAGAAGCCCCATGTCTGTGATGTTTGCAGCAAGGCATTTTACCAGAAGAGCAGTCTTGCATCGCATCTCCGCACTCACACTGGTGAAAAGCCTTATGAATGTGATGTTTGCAGCAATGCATTTTGCCAGAAGAGCAGTCTTGAAACGCATCTCCTCACTCACACTGGGGAGATGCCCCATGTCTGTGATGTTTGCAGCAAGGCATTTTCTCAAAAGCGCAATCTTGCCTCACACCTCCTCACTCACACTGGTGAAAAGCCCCATGTATGTGATGTTTGCAGCAAGGCATTTTCTCAAAAGCGCAATCTTGCATCGCACCTCCGCACTCACACTGGTGAAAAGCCCTATGTATGTGATGTTTGCAGCAAGGCATTTTACCATAAGTGCAGTCTTGTAACGCATCTCGCCTCTCACACTGGTGAAAAGCCCTATGTATGTGATGTTTGCAGCAAGGCATTTTGCCATAAGTGCAGTCTTGAAAGGCATCTCGTCACTCACACTGGTGAAAAGCCCCATGTATGTGATGTTTGCAGCAAAGCATTTTTCTATAAGAGCAATCTTGCATCACATCGCCTCACTCACACTGGTGAAAAAACTGAACTGACTCACACCACTGAAGAATAACTGCATATATTTGATATTTGGAGCAGGGAATTTGCCCCTTAGAGCAGGATCACAAAATGTGTCTTGAACTGAGATCAGTTGCATGTTTCGACATTTTTCAGTATGGAATTTTCAAATTATAGCCTTGTGTATGTTGTTGCAATCATAAAAACTGGTGGGTAACCTTAAGCTTAATGTTAGGACCTTGAAAAAAAGGTTGGAGCCTTTAAAACTATTTTTAATTAGAAAATGCAATTTCCTCCATATATATGTAATACAAATCTATATTAAAACCTGTGTTCTACTTATAGTATGTTAAAATGTTTAAATTGTTATCATTTATTGTAAACTATATCGAGAGACTAGCCGCCATATTTCGTGAAACAAGTCTGTAATTTGGCACATTGATAGAATATGTCATTCTGATCATTTCAAGATACGGAGCCACTCGGATTTCACTTCCGGTTGAATTTTATACTTGTTGTTTTTATCATTCGTTTTTTGGCTATCAATAAAAAAGGAATTTTGGTAATGTTTTATCATGGAACTAAAATTAAAAAGCGACTTCCGGTCGAGGTTTACAACTTTTTAAAGTTAGACTTAAAAATGCGCTTTTTTAAATTTTGCCACCTTCGTGTAAATGGTATAGGTCGGCGATATATCGATACGACGATATTTTTATTGATATTTTTTTTTAAATATAAATACAAGTCACCGATATCGATATTTTCAAACATTTTTAGTTTTTTGATGATTGTTTTGTAGTTCCATGTGTTTTTTTCCGATTTTTTTATTCTCTTTTCAAAAATTTCAAAACTAAAGTTTGGACTTGGCTGAGAGACAGTTAAAATGGCACCCTAACCAAAAAGAAAACATAATGTAATGGAAAAATAAGATAATTTTGTAGTGGTCATTAACATTGCACCGTTTTTGTTGCCAACGTGTGCCTGGAATTAGCTTCTAATTTGAAATATTAAAAACATCTCTATCGGAAGAATATGCGGTAAACTACTTTTCAAAATTTCTTCTTTAAAAATAAATGTGAATTTATGCATTGATATCCAAAATGTATTTTATTTATTCTGATTGATAATATAATTTATTTACTAAAACAATTTTTATAATTTATTTATTAAAACAATTTTTATAATTTATTTATTAAAATAATGGCACGAATTCATGAAAAGTAGAAATTTGCCCCGACAATTTTCGTTTCTGGCAAAATTAAAAATCAAATTAAGAAGAAGAAAAAAATCAGGTATAGATATATCGATATTTTTTTCTGTGCAACGATATAGTATCGATATTTATTTTGATCGATATTTCCGACCTCTAATAAAGGGTCGCAATTAAAAACTTAATACTACATGTTGTTATATTATAATATAAGGATGGATATGCTGGATGTAAAATAGAAATTTTCAAACGAAAGTCATTGAAATTCCGACTACTATAAGTCTGTTTATTCGGAACTGATACTGCCCATATTCTAATAAATATATGTATCCCTGTGATATAGTTTCAGATAGCTGGTTCAGTTGATGTTTCAGAAAAAATAAAGATGATCGTGCTGAGTATAAAATGGTAAATTTCAACCAGATGACTGAAATTCCGATCGGAAGTCGGATTGTACACACTGAATTTTTTCCAATACAATTTAGATATGACCAAAATATAAATGTAACTGACATCCTCTCAAATATGTACTATGGCGGAATTATTTCCAAGGCGGTTGCAGTAATGAGGAACTTTCTTGTTTTTTGGTTTTATTTTAAATAAAAGTAGAGAAAAGTTCATAAAAAACAATACCATTCTTTCAAAAATTTGATCTCGGATAGATAGTTAAAATATTTAGTTTTTCACTCGATTTGGCGGGAAAAAACTACTTTTGCGTGTGACGTCAATACGCAGATGTTAAACCGGTCTAAAACCTGTTTTTGACGAGGAGGGAGTCCTCCTTGGATTTTCGACGTAATCTATGCGTAACTACATCACGGTTTTTATGTGTTTTTGGTCACGTGACTTTTGCTTTGATTTCAAACTCGATTTTTGATTAATTGAAAGCATAAAGATAGAAAATAATGACCACTTTTTTGAAATCAGGATATTCCAAAACAAGGAGAAATGCACAAAAAAGATTTTTTTACCGAATGCCGCTTCAATTACCCAATGCAAACGTATAGGTAAATGAAAATAAAAGCGTGTTTGGCTACGATTCTCAATATTTTGAAAAGAAGTTAAAAACAACATGGAACTCATTTAAACTACTAAGGATAAATTTCTTTTTTATAATTTAAGAAAGTAATTTTGTTGGACATTGTCAAAAGGTTTTTATGATTGCATATGAAAGGGTGCAGATACAATGACTTATTGCTGTAAAATCAGTTTTATTTTATAAGAATTACATATTCTATTATAATCTAATCAAATATTGCGATGATAATTGCGTACAATACCAAATATCATTGTGTAGCATAAATCAAACTTCTTATCATTTGGACATGAATTTTTTTAAAAAAATCGTTGAAAAAAAAAGAGCAAATATCTAAACAAAATAAATTGTATATGAAATATTACATTTTGTAAAATAAAGAGTAAAATGAAAAAAAAAAAAAAATCTTACCATGGTTATATATTACTGTCAATTATCTTAAATTGTCACACCAATTCCAACGCAACAATTGACCATTCCCTTCGATTCCACCCCAGAGTAAACATTGTAGCAATTCGATACCCACATGTGGTAACGTAATGTGAAAGGGAGGGAATAGTGTGATCCCTCAAGTTTTATGGCTTTGTCTGTGTCCTTAAACTTCAAATTCAAGGTTTCTCAAAGAATGGGTCATTTTTGATCCTATCCCCTAGCTGTCTGAAGATCTTTTGGAGTGAATGCGAGGATAAATTTATCGGTTCCTTTAATTTTTCGAATGTCTCGATTGGAATTGTGGGTTTTTACAATATTTTGTAAAATTGCAATAATACCATAATATCGATTTGATGAAAGTTTTTTTTTTTTTTTAATTATGAAGTAGGCATTTTATTTTCCAATTATGATTATGGCTTTTTTTAAGAAATTTATTCTAGTGCACGAGTTCTTGTACACAGATTGGTTGTTTTCAGATTATTTGGCGCCGTCAGCAACACGAGAGCTATAATGCGCCGAAACATTCGTCATTAGACAAGCCAACATACATTTACAAACACCCATGCCTAACACGGGACTCGAACCCGCAACCCCGCGGTCTAGAAGCTAGCACGCTAACCACTATACCGTTTGGTCGGCCTTGTACACAGAAATAAGTGTATGGGGTGCGATGGCACCCCTATATTAAAACTTTTATAATAATTGGCCTTGGATCAAGAAGTAGTCGTGCAAAATGCCAATCGCAATAAAAAAATTGTCACTCTTTGGTCCCATTTCCTACTTACTAATGAGAAAATCGAACCGAAATTAAAAGAATTTTTTAATTAAGGAACCCCACAAGGCCGGGGCGTACTGGCCATATGGTTGTCCGGTGCAATCGCCGGGCCGGTCAGTGTCTGAAAAAAATGGGCCGGTCCGGTATGGAAGTTCGTTCTTTTTTTCAATATAAGTAATCGTCTTGAACTTTTTCTTTTTTCTAACCCATTGCATTTGAATCCCAATTGTTTCCATCGTTCACTCCCTTTTTTGGTTAGTCGGGGAGATAAGGAAAAGTATGGGGTATTGTGGAGAAGCGGCCGATGACTGCTACTTAACGCCCGAGGTGAAGAAAGGACCAAGGAGATCTGAGACTACCCAAAGGTCCAGTCGTGGATGAGCTATTAACTCATTACTATAATGGCCCCCCAAGATCGTTGGCGACAAAGTATATATTGTTCGGACATCTTAAAAGCAGAAACTTTAAGTAAAGCTTCTCGGGGGGTCAATTTTTCGAGGCGGTAAAGACTCTAGCTCTAATTACATTACTAGTCGAACTGAATTGACAAATGATGGAACACAAGTCACAACACCAAGAAAAGAGTGGTCGTTGTTTTGTTAGAGGCCATTTCCATTTCACAAATTGGTATGGTTCCATGCGAAGCTAAGCTGGTAGCAATTACATATTATAGTCGATACCAAACGAAAATGTTGCAACTGATTACATAAAACTTCAAATATACATTTCAAGTAAGTGTCTTTATTTTAAATTATTTATATATAATGGTTCTTAATTCTTAAAAACTTGAAATGAATTAATCTAATTCATACGTAAAATTACGTTTACTAGAGAAAAGATTTTTACTTAAATTTTATCTCTCCATATACGGATAAAATTCAACGTTTATCTATGTTTATTTACGCCTATAACTCCAGATTAACTGAATCAATTTGGATCATGTTTGTGTCGATTTATAACTTTTTAATACGAATGTAAACACATATTTAACATTGCATTGTGTTAGTGATCTGCCTGACATTGTGCGTTTAGAGTACAATTCAAAATCTAAGCTTTTTATACGTTTTGTTTTCGAAATCAGAAAAATTAAATTTTCTGTATTACACATTTTCCATTCATAGTTATTTTTTAAAGTCCGTATAATCTTTTTTTTTTTAAAAATGTAGTACTATTAATTAAGATGTTATTGAGAGTGATTTAATTGTAAATAAAAATTATTAAACCATTTTTATAAATAATAAGAGATACATCTCTTATTATAATCATAAGTATACAATTTTATGTAGATAATTTGATTCACTCCATAGACAAGGAGTAATTATTTAATTTTGTGTTGTAATGCAATTTCATTTTGTCTAAAATTATTTAAATAGAATTGAATGACAATTGAGTATGTGCCAAACAATCTTCCATTATGAACTGTTTAAAAATAATTATTAAAAAAAGAAATTAAGTAGTGGTAAATTTAAAAAAGAATAAAATCTTAATAGAAATTCATGAGTTTAACCGATAACACGTTAAAATTAGGGATGGAACGGATGTGAGTTTTGCCGGATACCGGATTTCGGATATCCGGGGTACCATGTCTACCGGATACGGATATCCGAAACGGATTTCACCGGATATCCGGCCGGATATTCGGTCTATATACTAAAAACGATATTTATACGATATGCTATACGAAAAAAATGGTCATGATATGAAGTATCAAGTAAATTATAATTAGTGATTAGCGCACCGCACTGTATGCCACAGGTCCATGGTTTGATTCGCGAACTGGGAAAGGTTGACTTAGCTGTTTATACCTGAAAGAAATGAACTGAGGAGGACCATGCATGCTTGGGATCTAAACACTGGGGTTCGGGGTCAGAATGACCATCTGACCGGAACATCTGCTATGTGACACACAAATGCCACAGTCAAGAAAGCTGAGCTGGGCCCTGCAGACCTTGGTCCACACGGGCTGTCACGCCACTGAGTTAATTTTTTTATTTAAACTTTAGTTGATGAAACGATGTTTTAGTGATGCCAATACCTACACTTGCTGAACAATTTTGAAACTTCAACACCATTTTGTTTGTGTGTTACTTAAAATTGTACCAATTAAAATTGTACCAAACATTCTGCAATGTGATGAAAATATTTCAGAAATACGTTTGTAAATTATTACTCAACTTCTTCTTACCTTGTATCATGTAATGTAAACATAAGATAATCTTCCTCAAGTCTGCATAAATATCCTATATAGCTTTTACCCGAAAAACACACAGCAAGGTGATAACAAACAAAATTAGAACTTACATATTTTTGTGGTTAAGGCTTTTGCTTTAGGATCATCTAAACTCCACAATTCTGGTACATATATTGTCGATTCCAATGTTGTCTGCGTGCATTTCTTGTTTTGATGAATTGTTTTTTCTTGTTCATCACTATTTGATGCATTTAGTGAGTCTTTTAAGCTTCGGTGAATTTCCTTATGCACACTCATTAAATGGTTCCATAAAAGGGTTTTGTGGAAAAGGATTTTGAGCTTTTGCCGCGCACAATATATTTTTTAAACGATTCTGTGGAGCAAGTAACACATAGGGCTTTGCTTTCGTCATTTCCATTAATTTTAAAATACTTCCAAATGGGTGACTTTAAATGAACCGTTATTAAAAATTATAAATTGGATTGTAATTGGAGAAAACTATGATTCAAGACATTCTAGAGAGCTAAATATAATTCCACATTGTGGCGCTGTGTTAAAGACCTAAAAATTACAATACTTCATTTTACGTCAGAAAAAATATACCAGCTTTCAACTTCTGCCAATGAAAAATCAGAAATTAGACCATACCATTCACATCATAAAGGGGTAGGGTATTATCGTCGATAGAACAAAAAAAAAACCAAAAAAAAAAAAAAAAAACATTGGGGAGTGCGCATTGGCTATTTATTGCTTTTTACTCGCTAGCAAATGTCAGAAAAAAAGGAGGAAGTGGGAAGACTTATGTTATGGAAAAAAAGTACTATTTATTAGTATTTCGGTTCGTGTTTTACGGAGAGGCATTCAAATATAACATCTGGAATTAATCAGATCATAAACTTGGAATGAAAAGAACATATTGCAAAACACGTATGAAGGATGTGTATGGAAAAAGATTGGAGGAATCGTTTATGCTTATCAACTCGGCGCCAATAATACGGTGCCTCTTTCTTCGAATTCAAACTAAATGCACCTGCATCTTCTAGCTCATCTCTGAAGTTAGGGATATGCGAAAGCATAGCTCTCACGAAGGAACTTTTTCGTTTTCGAACTTGACAGCAATTTATGTCCGAGAAAAAAAAAATTGAAAAAAAAGTGTAGGATGCGGTGTACCCTTTGTCCGAAAAAGATCATTATTTTTTGAAAAAAATTATTTCTTGTTGATACCTGGTGGCCGGATATATATCCGGATATCCGAATGAAATTATCGGATGTCCGGTATTTCAAATCGGATATCCGACGGGGTTTCGGATATTGAAAAATCAGCCGGATATGCCGGATATCGGATATTTGCCGGATATCCGTTCCATCCCTAGTTAAAATATATTTCGTAGAAATCAAAGTTATCTGTTGAAGAAATTAGAAAGTTAAGATATGTTTGCTAAAAACCTAACTGAAATGTCAAAGCATTAAAACTTGATAAACCTATTTATATATGCAAGTTCCTCAATTTATGTATACGTTTAATTATAACAGTATTGTCACGAATTTGTGCATGTTATGATCCATCACATATTTTTCTATATCTGAACTCTGCCCTTCTTCTTTCCTTCCCTGTTCTCCTCAATATTTTTGAATAATTTACGCCTAACTTTACGCCATCACGTAATTTTTCAAAGTTCCAAGTTTTCGATTAATTTTGCAACAAAATGGATTTTAAAGTTTTTTTTAACGACGACAGTTTTTATATATTCCGATTTTTGTCTAATTTGGTAAAATGGACGGTAAAAAAAGAAAATGTCTTGCAAAGCAATGTTTATCTATAAAAGATATATTCTTTGGATCAACGGATAAAAATATTGTTACAAATCATAACGTAGCAATCGACACTACTGAGATTAATAATCATTTAAACAAAACTTTAGAAGTTTCATCTACGTGTGCAGATACAGAACCAAACAGCAATGATATTTGTTCAAATGAAAAAGATCTCTAGTATTACAACTCTTTACTTATTTATACCTTTTAAAGTTAAGTATATAGTATAATTTCGAAAGTCATTTTCTTATAAACCTAAGCATTCTTTATTTTACAATTTAGATTTTAGATATTGTTTTATTTTGTAATAAACTATCAATAGTTTACTAAACCAAGTTCACTCAAAGGGGATATAAGTATTAAAAACAGAGAAAAAATTAGTTAATTAAACTAATTATTAAAACAATTCAATTATAAAAATTTATAAATAAATTTATATAATCATCGAAATTAATTATTCATTATAAATATTTAAATAATAAAATTTATTAGTTATTCAAAATATTTCATTAATAAAATTAATTAGTGGAATTTTATTAACAAAAAAAGTTAAAATTTGATAAATGATTATAATTAAAATTTGGGCCGGCATAAATCTAAAATCACCGGGCCGGTTTTATGTCCCAGTACGCCACTGCCACAAGGGATAAAGATTCGTTGGCCAGTACGTGAAAAACGAACTGAAAAAAGACGTTAAAAAGTTTAAAGTTTCAACTGTAGCCTTTCTTTCATCTATGGATAAATCTATGATAATTAGAGATGATTAAAAAGAAGTAATCGAGTTGACAGTAATCGTTTTGGGAAATATACCAGAGAAAATCAATTGGAGAGCAGTTTTATTAATTCCTCACGCATGATGGATGGTTAAACTCCTAAATTTTTAAAAATCTTTTTGTTAAAGAGATCAGCAAGAGATTTTCCGTATAACTAATAGCGATAAGAAATGTAAATCCAGCAATTTGTACAGTTCGGTGCTCTTTTGTATAGTAAAACATGGATAGAAACTCCACTTGCTTCTGGAGGTGACCTGAACTAGTGGTAAAACATTAAAATGTATAAGATAATCGACTATAAAATTGGAAATGCAGCCAGAAAGCTTTGAAAAATCTTATATGGTATCTGTAGGATCTCACTTGGATCCTTTTTCAGGTTCAAATTATGGAAGGTAACAAACGCCAGCACACTTAAGAAACGAGAGCAAAATCCTTCACGTCTTTCTTTAATTACAAAAAGTTTAGAACTAGAACAAGAACATATATAAAATAACCGTTTTTACATTCTAAAAAAAAGATTATCGTCTGCACTTTTTCAGTTCGTAACAGAATTCAGAACAAGCCGAATAGTACAAAAGTCAATTCTTATAAGCAACTCCATGATGACGTAACAGTATCTTTTAGATTAATTACTTGGTTTGGCCATATTTTCATACAGAATTACAACAAAAGTAAATTTAAAAAGTATTGCAGTTATGAATAACTCAAAAGATTCGCGAAATATAAGAGGGTAGGAGCAATTAAAATTTTTGAAAGATGACGTCAGTCTGGGATTTTTAGTAGGCAAGACATAAATTTGTCACACGTCACTACTCCTAAACTGCTCAACCGATTCTTACGATCAAGGTATCCTTTGAAGGAAGGTCCTTTCATTTCAATGAATTGTTCTTACTAGGAGATTGAGTGTCTTTTGAAAGTGTATTTTCCAATGAAATACTTTTCATGATTTTATACCCCTTTATAGGGGCAATTTTATCAGAATTTCAAATATTTAATGAATACTACAGGGGATTGACGAGCGTTAGTGACCAGGTGGCGGAGCATTCTAGTATTTAATCATTTCAAACACTTTTACTAACTTATTTAACATTGCCAATTGTTGCATAAATACTTTCTTTGAAAGAATTGCTTTCAATTACATTTATTGGCAAATCCACTACAAATACCCCAAAACACGAAATTTTACTGCTCATTGAGCGCCATCTTTTAATGGAGTAAGATTCTGAAATTTTGCTAGAACATTTGTATGGGTAGATTTAAAAAAAAAAAATGAGGGGGTGTCCTGATCTCTATAGCTAGAAAAAAAAATTTACCATATATTTTTGAACCATCCTATTGTTACAATGAGGAACTTTCACGTTTTTTGGTTTTATTTTTAAAGAAAAGTAGAGAAAAAAATCATGAAAAACAATTCCATTCTTTCAAAAATTTGAGCTCGGATACATAAAAAATATTTAGTTTTTCACTTTGCGATTTGGCGAGAAAAATCCACTTTTGCGTGAAACGTCAACGCGCAGATAATGAACCAGTCCGAAACCTATTTTAGAAAGGGTGTGGTGCACGACCCAGATAGCATGCAAGCTTACGAAAACCTTGTCATATGCTTGTCATTAGACTTGCAGTTCTAAGCTTGCCGAGTAACCCTCTAATAAAAGGGTTTGAAAAGGGCAGCCGTGAAAAGCTTGGAAAGTAACACCTTTCGAAAAGGATATGTAAAGGGTCGAATTCCAGGGCATCAGCAACCCCCCCCTTTTCGAAAGGGTAGGTAAAGAGTCGAATTCCAAAGGCTGCAGTCTTTCCCCTCCCCTTACCGCAGATCAGATAAGATCTCCCCCGTAAAACGTGTGTGACTCGACGTATCTTGCAACCGGTTTTGAGTTTGGCATTCGAATGTTGGTTAAAGAGCTTGACCAAGAGCTTGACGGACACGGAAGATGAAATACTTTCATCTTTAATTCCCGCTGTAAAAACCGGTATGTACGTTGTTTTATATTTATAATTAATTAATTTTTTATCAATCTGCAATAATATTATTAAAACGGAAGCGTTGGAACGTTTATCAAATTCTTAAAGAAATAGGCTTAATTAGTTGTTGACACATAGTAACGCAGCCTAGAAAACATTAACAATTTTTTCATAGACAAGTAACTTTTTTGTTTCTTCGAAAAGTTTTATGGGCCGAAAAAAAAATCAGCTATTTTTGTGGCGAAAAGTTATTGAATTGCGTTGGGGTAGAATTTTTTAAATAGTACATGCTTTGTTATAAACAATAGCTTAATTCCATAATTCACTCTGAGCGTAATTTTTACCTCGTAACACGTTTTTACGATACTACAATTTATAAATCTGTACTTAAGATAAACTACCAGGAGTGCAATGTTAAACACTAAATTGCATTTATGGGATCCCGCATTTTATGATAGTTTACTTCTGAGGTACAGAAATGTTCCTTATGTGCTGTAAGTTTAACGTAATGAAATGAAATTTAGCCGTGTTTCACCAACATTCCCTTAAATACAGACAGGGCAGCCGACAGGATTTTCGGCCCCTATGCAAATGTAACTCGGGCCCAATTACCCTCCCTCGCCCATATACACATATTAGCGTCGATACTAAAAAGATAATATCTCCACAGTTATTATAACCACATGCATTCAGGACATTTAACCTAAGAATAAGATGAAGCAATAAATGATTATACATTTTTTCATTGTTTGGGTAAACAAATACTAAACTTGCTGCGTATTCTCAAACCAGAAATATAGAGAAAACGAGAAAAAACAAAGATAAATTAGAGGAGTAAGATGAACTGATAGCACTGTTCTCAAATACCAACTTAAAGTTAGCGGCCCCCTGGTACCTTCCCGGTCAAAATACAGAGCAATCAGAATGCGCTATATGAGTGCGCCCATGATGCTTCACAATTCCAATTGCATCGAGCTTTTGTTGACGTTCGTTGTTCTCTTGTCTCCGACTGAGGTAGACGGCAAATTTTGCTGTAAAATTTTACACATGCGCGTGTTGCTAAAACGACCTTTGCTTTTTATACACTTGATTGGAAAAACCCGAGTTCGATTTAATCCAAAACGAAGAAAAAAATTGATGTGAAAAATCGAGAATTTAAAAAAGAATGAACTAAATCGTATGCGTTAATTAACACCAAATTTGGACAGCTGACTTGTCTCATTCAGGCCCGTAGCCAGCCAAAGTTTGTAGGACGGGCAAAAATTTTCCCAGGAGGGGCAGAAATATAAATTACTTAATTGGTTTTCAATTAATTTTTACAATTATTACAAATTTATACAATTTTTACAATTCGTAAAAGAGTATTTATCAGAGCACTTTGTGAAGTACATATACAAAAAAATATTTAAAAAAAGAAACATTGTTAATGTATTTTTGATGTAATTTTATTTTTATTAATTCTTTTAAAGATTCTACACCAGAAATTTTTTTGATAAAAACAAAACTTTCAATTAAAAAAATTTTAAAGTATATTTAATACAATTCTATTCCTTTAAAATATTCTATGCTTATCCATCTCTTAATTTTTCACACATTTCAACTTAAGAATATCTACTTTAAAAATAATTACAAATATAAAAATTAGTAAAAGTTACTTTTACATAAAAAGTTTTTTTAACATAAAAAGTTTTTTTAACATAAAAAGTTTTTTCGAAGTTCTGTTCTTACATTTCTATTTAAAAATATATATTGTTAAACAAATTACATTTTTCTATCATTGGTCTTGTGTCATATATATATATATATATATATATATATATATATATATATATATATATATATATATATATATATATATATATATATATATATATATATATATATATATATATATATATATACACATTACTAATAGAATTGCATTTTCCTTTATTTTCTCCTATCATTTTCAATACTCTGAAAAATTTATCAGATACTATTATAATATAAAAACCCTTTTTCTATTTATTTGCATATTTTATTAATTATAATATAAAATAATAGAAATTCATTTTTCTATTCTTGGTCTTATATTAAACATTTTGAAACTTTTTAAAATACATAGCGTAACAAAAAAATCTAAAATAAAATGATAAATGTTAGTATAATAGCAATTTCCTATCTTTACACCATATTAAACAATTTCAAAACTCTTATTTCTACTTCAAATGCCCAAAACACTAGATTTGCCATCCTTTCGTGGCCCATTGACATTCTTTAGGGACAATTTATGGCCGTCAAAGTGGAAAAGGTAGATTCGCAAGTTGCTGTGCTACAACCGAAGGTATCAACAGCAGCAAAATGTTCGTTTCAATTCAATCATAGATATAAAGGTTTACAAATGATTGGGATAAAATTTTCCAGGACAGGCGAAGATTTTTCCAGGTCTTGCCCCACTCTGGGCTACAGGCCTGGTCTCATCTGCCATGATTTTTATACTATAAAAATGTTCGTTGTTAAAAACTCGTATTTCCGCTCTTTAAATGTACTGCGATTCTGATGATTATTGAATGTTTGGCTCTTTGCACAGAAACGTCTGCCGAACCCTGGTAAATGTAAAAAAGGTTTTGGTAATAGAAATAGTACACCAGCGTTAATTGGGTGCTCTCATGATATGTTTTGGCTTTATAAAATACTGTAATACAGCCTCTAAAAAAAATTATCTCAATAATATTCATTTCTAAACATTAAAATACAAGAATTAAAATAAATTATTGTTTTAATTTTTTCGTTTCAATAAAAGTTAAAATGTCCTTATGTGTACTGATTTTTAAGAAAATAGTTTGTTAAAACATCTTGTGAAATGCATATCGGCTTCCATTTATTTATTCCTAGTAAGAGGTTATATTTTTCGAAAGCTATTTTATTGGCTTATTTAGGTAGAAAAATGAAGAGGCCCATACGCTAGAAAATATTTCCAACTGGTAGTTTTTGTAAGAAAGAAAAGCAACGAACAGACATTTTGGAAACTTTCGAAAACAGCATTTTAGATTATGTGACCTTTATTTAAACAGTTTAAGGTCTCAATTAAATTCATTTCATGGTATTCGAGGTTATTGCATATTCAACATAATAGGCCAAGAAATACATATAAACTTATAAATCAGCATACTAAAATATCGTATTTTCTAGACAAACTAGAAAGGATAGGACAAAAACAATATAAAGATTTTTTTTTTTAAGTTTTAAATTTTAAAATAAAATTTCAATTATAAAAGTTTGCTGTCGATTAATCGAGTACTACAATTTTACAGAATTTTCTGATATTTTAGAAAAACTTATTAAATAACTAATGATTATTAGATAATTTTTATCTCAAGGCAAAATTTTCAAACAGATCAATGTATTGGATTTCAAAACAATTACGTATTTACCATTTTAACAATTTTACGGACATTTTTAAAAAAAGCAGTATATAAAAAAAAAGATTTTTTTTTCTTTCTTTCTCCCCCCCCCCCCCAATAGTATTACTTAAGGGTAAAATAATCAAAAGGGTAAAATAATATCATAAGGGCCTAACATTTTACAAAACGTTGCCTGCAAATTGAACCAGGTAGTTCTCAAATATTAAAAAATTTCTACATAAATTACAAACACAATGAATTAATAATCATTTTAGATATGCATTAATTTCTGGTGATACGTTCTTACATAAGTAATGAATTTATCATTTCCTTATTGCTTGGTTGTTTTCAGATTATCTGGCGCCTTCAGCAACACGAGGGCTATAATGCGCCGAAACATTCGTCATTAGACAAGCCAACATACATTTACCAACACCCATGCCTAACACGGGACTCAAACAAGCAGCCTCGCGGTCTATAAGCTTGCACTCTAAACACTATACCGTTTGGTCAGCCATTTCCTTTTTAAATCAATGAATAATATAAATACCATTTACCCAAATAACAAATGCTTTTGAGAATGTAAACTTGGTATTTTGAAAAATAATTATTTAAACTTTAAATAAATAAATCTTTAAACAAATTACTTTTATTGGTATCGATAGCTAGCTTTTGAAATTAGTTTTAAAAAAATTCAATTTTAAATGTATAAATTCTAAATCTTGACACACATACTAAAATTAAATGTTACTCTGAACTCATACATTCTTATCAATCGTATATTGCAAGCCCACTTTAAGGACACTCCGGTGCATCCCCAAGGCATGTCTGGTCTTTTGTCAAAGAGCAGACATGCAGCATGTGTGGCCAATTAACCAATTTCCCAAGGCTATAACGCTGTTGTATGGTATTGACAGATACACCGAGCCCAACTGCTTCTTGGTTTGCGGGGCGGGGGTTAGAAATAGAGGAGGTGCTTTTCTCCATCTGAAGTTAAAAAAAAAAAATTCGGTACCTTTTGTCTTTTTGTTTTGTTGTATGGATCCAATAAATTTTAAAATTTTTTAGTAAAACAAGATATCGCGGGTTCTTCTTGACAAGCCCTTCTTTGTTTTTATTTAAATTTTATTTTAGTTACTGTGTTTTTAATTTTGGCGAATTTTCTAATCGCCAAATGTCCTATGCTACATCTGTGTTCCAATGTTTCTTTCAAACTCTGTTTAAAATACATTTTCCAATATTTCTCAGAAAATTTGCGTTCCACAACTCAAAAGATCTGACTGCAAAATGCTGAAACCCAACTCAAAGCTATCTCCTGAAGTTTGAGGTAAGCTTTTTTTTTTTAACTTTTGTAATTTTTAATCAAACTAGGGGGCTCCGCCCCCTGCTCGCTGACGCTCGCCAACCCCCTGGATTGCTATGCAATCCCCTTGGCTCGCTTTGCTCGCCTCAAAGTGAAGCATTTAAAATATGCTCTAGCAAAAAGCTATTTCAGCTGCGTAATGCCAAGAAACTGAAAACGTTTTCTTATTTATGAAGAGCCAGAATACTTGCCACATCATTATCCTACTGCTGTCGATACGCGTTAAGCAGGGACAGTGTGGCAACGTAGTAGAAAGTTCTTACTACAAAAATAAACAGTATCGTACATATATTTAAAAAAGATCGGTTATTTCATTGAACAATTAAAATGTACGGGCTGGTATCGTATGAAGCGCTAAAATAAATAAAGTTGTTTATCGAAATTTCTTAACGAAGCAATCATATGTTCGCATAATCTTTTTTGCGATACTTAGAAAATAAAATAAAACAGTGAAAGGCCAATTATCCGGTATTCAATGAACAGGAATTTTTTGAAAATCAAATTTGGCGAGAAAATTAGCCCTATTTCGCCAAAAGTTTTTTTTTATTTCATATGAGATTTTGAAGTTGAGTGGGTGGTTTTATTCGTTATTTTGATAGTTTTTAATTCGTAATAGCTGAATTTGCACTGATTAAAGATGAGTATAGGTTCAGATTTACTGCATAACGCCTCTTAGCGATTTTTTTTTTAAATTGGCGATTTAGCGCTGAATGCAACCCGGCGACCTCCGGAACATGTTCCAGCAGATAACTTTTCCAAAAAGTCTGGTTTATCCAGAATTCCAATCCAAAAGAAATATACACATCTAAGATCTATTTATTCTTGCATCATCGTAACTATTAAATCAATACGTTTTAAATAGGCAATAATTTCTATCTGTAGACTGTAATAAGAAAAACAAAATATAGCGAATCCAAGTTGTTGCTGTTGCCAGATGTATTAGTCAAATTTCAAGAGATATATTGTGATTGGCTAGATTGCTGAATTTGGAATTTCGTGCATAAAGTACATTTAGAAGATTTGTTTGAAGTCATTGCCATTCTGCTCACAGAAATATAGCCGAATTTGGACGTTACGCAAGAGAATTATATATATAGATGTGCGTAGTGTTAAAAACAATGAATTCTTCTGCTAGTCGCTTTTCTGGTAACCTTGTTGGCCAGCTCTTCAAGAACTACTTCATTATTTTCTGTTGTTTATTTTATTACTTTTTCATACTTTTTTAGTATTATGGAGTGAAATTATAATTTTTCTAATGTTTATTTTTATTTAGTCACCATTTTTTTTAGTGTGTTTATAGGCTATTTTCTTGTAGAGCAGTCTCAATCTTTAAAATTTTATTTTATTATTTCATTTGATTATTAATTTTTTGCAGTCACATTTTAGAATTGGAGGATCAGTACTTCTACTACACTTTTTTAGTAGTATTATAGTTACTCACTATTTAGTTTTTTTCTTTGGTTTTCTGAAAGAAAAAAAAGACTTTTGTCTGCTCTTGCCATATTCATGTAACGCCTTAAAAAACTGAACATTTGATCATAATAGGAAAGAGGGTTGGGCAGCTAATATTAAAAAATAATAAAGCTAGTTATAAATTAAAATTACTCACTTTTTAACATAATGAAAGGAAATTTAAAACTGCAGTGTTTCACAACTATTCTGTTAAGGTATTGAAAAACATATAATTTTACAATTCTACATTATAACGAAAAGAACATTTAATAAACATTAGTGCCGTTTCTAAAACACAACTTAAGCATGTGTTATTAAAAAAACGTAAGCATGAATGTTATAAATAAAATCAATGTAAACACATAATACAAGCAACGCAAGAAGTAACATGTTAAAAAGTCAACGCTGGTGTATACAGTGAAATTTATTAAATGTTAAATATTGTTATGATATAATGTAAACACTGTTTATTGGTGTATTCTAAATCCCCTAAACAAGGCAATTTCATTGGCTACCGAAACCAAATTTTTATGTTGTTGTGAATTGACAAAAAGTGCCAGTCTGTTCAACCTTGTTTTGCTCATAGAATTTCTTAATATGATGTTAATGATCACAAAGTTGAAAGCTCAGAAGTTTCAATTGAAACTGGTAAAATACATTTTTTTTTAATAAGGGACGTATATTCGGAAATATGTCTACAGAACATTCTGCGAAAGCATCAAGAAAACCTTTCTACAGGGTTACTACAAAAGAATCATTCATTTTCAAAACAAGATTTATTCAAAAGTATTATACTTTTGAATAAATCGGGTAAACTTGAGCACCACCTGGAGCATAAAACTTAAATATTTTGCGGTTGTTTTCTTGTACCAATCATATTTGTAAGTATAATACTTTTGAATAAGTCGGGTTTTGAAAATGAATGATTCTTTTCTAGTAACCCTGTATTTTGTTTTCCATATTTCCTAATCTGCTTCGATGATGTTTTGAAAACCAAGAAAACCTCTTTCATAAAATTTTACCAGATTTTCTATGGCAGATTTGTATTATTGGTATCAGGAGGGAGAAGTCTTGTGTCTACGCATGCTCTTTCAGGGAATCAGTAAGTTTTCTCTGCTCTGACCATCTGAAGGACGTCATGACCCCAGCATATAGAAATGAGAAAGAAATGTAAAATCGGAAGAGTTTGAAATGAAATAGATGTGCTTGTTTTTTTGTGTTCATTTCTCGTTGTTATAATTATTTTGAAAAAATGACTGACTCGAAAAGTTAGTTAAATGAGGATATTAAGTATTAACTATTTACAAAAATTGTTACATTACACTTGGAAATATAATTTTTCTCAATTTTCAGGGAGCTGTAGCCCTATCAGCCTCCTCCCTGTATACGCCACGGACTTCATATGGCTAAGCAATCCTACGTAAGTAGAATCCTTTATTTGTTCTGATCTTCAATACCAAATTATTAATCGTGGTGAAACAGGGAGTGTTAATTTTTTATCGAGCGAGGGGAGTACTTTCATTTCACCTAAAATTATAAAATAGCATCTAAGAAAAATCTAATATTTCAATAACGTACGTATTAGAGGCATTAAAGTTTCAATAAAGGATGTATTTTGAATTCTTTAAATTAACTTCGATTTTGTGTGAGTGTCGATAGAGTGCAAGTCTGCGGATGCTTAATTAACCCACCTTGCCGTCATCCAAGAGGGCTGAAAGTTGGTAGATAGATTCGATGTCGATGGTAATACATTCTTTCACATTTTGGGGCTGTTATTGTCACTAAAAAGTTGCTTATACGGAATACTAATAAACTAACTTGCCTTCATCCAATCGCGCTAAAATAGCAGTAAGCCGATCATTGTTGAAACTCTTTGATATTGCCAAATTTTTTTTAAATAAATAAATAATAAAATTGTTTTAATCAAAATAAAAAAAAAAAAAAAAGATGTTTGGATGTGAATCCATAAATGCACGTTCATTTCTAATAAATACATTTTGAAACGTAGTTTGCAACACATTTTGCTGATATAAATGTGTTTGATATTTAAAATTAGATACAAGCACCAAGCACACGCTGTTAACAGAATCGGCGATGTATATAAAGGATTAATATTTAAAACTTTGTTTTCATGGGTTATATAATTATATCTCGCGAAAAAAAAAAGAAGAATAACGTCATTTGAAAATGAGTAAAAAATTCACAAATATTTGAGTTCGCAGTTGTATGCGACTAAAACAATTTATAGAGGGATCTGTCTTGACGAAATAATTAATTTCTTCAAGAAGTTTAGCTAAATATTATAATTTTATTTAACAATATCAATAGCATGGTTTATTTCATATGTATTTAAAGTTTTGCGAACCAAAACGCAAATTATTTTGTAAAACTTGGCAATTCTCTAGTAAAAGTTCCCGCGCGGAAAGAGTTTCTACTAAATGTCCCATGCAAAAGAAAGAAAAAAAAAAATTCGCCACAAGACTCTGCTTCTCGGAGTTGACAGGAGTGAACTTCCCCCTATAAATCAACACCACAGGAGGTGAGGAAGCTGACCCGACCCCCCAAACCTCGAAGATCGCAAAACGCCCAAAACCGCCCGAGAATCCTCTGCAGAACAAATAGTTCTCTGGCGCTGTAGGTTTCAGGGGGTTAAGATTATTTTAACACATATTTGTGGAAAGCAAAATTAGAAAGCCAAAACTATTTATGTTGAAACTTTCAAAGCTCTAGGCCTATTAGAAGTCGCTTTTTGTTAAAAAAAAAAAATAATAATTCAAAGAATCAATCGAAAATCAAATTAAAATTTTAACATTCTGTTTGTCAATAGTCCAATTAGAATGCGAAAACTACTTGTATTGAAAATTTCAGAACTGTAGCCCAAATAGAAATCGTTTTGTAAAATATTTTTTAATTAATTAAAAAAGAACTAAATAAAAATGTAAAATTATGTTTTTCAAACGTCCAATTAGGAGGGCACAACTACTTATGTTGAAAATTTCAGAGCTGCAGCTCTATTAGATATCGTTTTGTTAAATATATATTAATAAATTAAAAAAAAAAATAATAATAATTAAAAAGGAACTAAATAAAAATTTGAAACTCTGTTTTTCAAAAAAAGGCCAAATAAAAGACAAAACTACTTATGTTGAAAATTTCAGAGCTGTAGCAATATTGGATATCATTTTGTAGAATAGTTATTAATTAATTAAAAAGAACTAAATAAAAATTTAAAATTCCGTTTTTTAAAAGTCCAATTAGAAGGCTAAATCTACTTATGTTGAAAATTTCAGAGCTGTAGCTCTATTAGAAACCGTTTTGTAAAATATTTCTTAATTAATTAAAGAAAAAACTAACAACAAATTTAAAATTCTTTTTTTCAATAGTTCAATAAGAAGGCCAAAATTACTTATGTTGAAAATTTCAGAGCTGTATCTCTATTTGAAGTCACTTTGTAAAATAAAAGTTAGTTAAAATATTAATTAAAAAAGAACTAATTAAAATTTTACATTCTGTTTGACATTCATAAATTAGAAGGTCAAAACTTCTTGTGTTGAAAATTTCAGAGCTCTACTCCAATTTTAAGTAGGTTTCTATAACAGATCCACAAACAGACAGACACACAGCTTGTTTTATTATTATAGATTTTAAATTTGTTTATTTTTTTCAGATAGAAATGAATGGGATTCCCTTTAGTTTTCCTCAAGAATCTCCCAGAAACTTCTTGTCAGATGCAGCAAATAAATGAAGAAATATTTGTAGTATATATTTAAAATCATGTTTAAATTATATTCTTTGTATAAAATGAAAAAGCAACTCATTTGTGTTTGTTTACTTCAAAATAAAGAATTATCTAAAAAAGAATTATCAGTAAAAATGCATTTTTAGTTGTATATGTTTCTAATAATAAAACTATAAGTAGCTTGGATTAACCCTTTAAAACAAATTTTAATGCAATTTAAATTGTCTAACGCAACCTACTAAGATCTCAATGCATTTTTTTAATAATATATACATAATTTTTTATTGAATTTTGAATCTTTATTTTTTTTAAAATTCTTTACAAAAAAAAAGTAAATTATGTTTATTATTCTAGTAAGTTCTACCTAGCAAATAAATTAAAATTTATCAATAAATTGGGTTATGATTGATACCATTAAAGGCAAATTGTAATTAAATTCCTATAGAATAAATATTAATTTTTCATTAGCCACTAAATTTAAAGCATTTTCCGACAATATTGGAACTCTCCCAATGAAGTGTTTCTTTTTGAACACAAAAGATAAATGATACTTTATAAAGGAAAGTTTTTGCAACCTTTCCTATATCTACAGGGTGGGAACCTCAGAGTGAAAAGGTTTACACACCCTTTACAGTGAAAACCTTTTGGCAAGCCTATTATGAAAAGGCTTATACAACCCTTACGGCAAAAACCGTGTGGCAGGCTTATCACGAAAAGGTTTACACACCCTTTACGGCGAAAACCTTGTGGCAAGCTCATCCCGAAAAGGTTTACATACCCTTTACGGCGAAAGCCTTGTGGCAAGGGGGGTCATGAAATGGTTACCAAAAGCTTGACGTCTGGAAACTAGGACCCTTTCTTCAAGGTTTTATGATGGTTACTCCCTTGTCATCTGAACCTTACTCCCTTTTCGCTTGAGAGGTTTAGACAAGGGTTTTAAAAGGATAAAATGCTATCTGGGGAGGCTAATAAAATCCCACGCATCAAAGTTTATTTCTTGTTCCTGGATGGCAGTTACGCATTGCCAGGACAACGTAACTTGTTTTTAACTTTATTTTCCATCTTGTGTTCTAAAAAATTTATGTAGCTATAAGACAGTGAACGTATACCTTTTCTTCATATAAGCTGTGTTTTATAACAGAGGCTAATTATGCTTGTAACTATATTTTGCTTGTAAATAACTGTAAATATTAAATGCTAACATGTCGTCAATTGTCTTGAGTTTACTCATCTTATTGAACCACATATTGTAGGAAGCTCTATCTATACACGCTTCCCCTAACAACTGGTGACCTGAGGATGTAGATTTTATTTGGATGAAAGAAGGTCTGTGCATTTAAATATAACTATTATTATCTGATTTAACTTTATATTAAACATGAATGAGAGCGTAGACGATAATTTAAATTCATCAAGTCAAGATAATGTAAATTTAGAAGTAAACAGAGTGGCGATAAAGCAGCCAAATTTTTGGCGACATAAGCCTAAGCTATGGTTTTTACAACTTGAAGCACAGTTTTCTAATGGAAATATTACTCGTGATGTAACTAAATATAACATTGTCGTTGCGTCATTGGATGAAAATGTTTTAGATTTTGTCGAGGATATTTTATCAAATCCGCCAGCGGATGGGAAATACGAAACTTTAAAAAATGCATTGTTGAATAGATTAACAGATACTGAAGAATCCAGGTTAAAAAAGGTATTGACCGAACTTAATCTGGGAGATAAACGCCCATCTGACTTGTTACGACAAATGAAAGGTTTGGCTGAAACTTCCATTTCTAAGGAATTGTTAAAAACACTTTGGCTACAGAGGTTACCGCAGCAAGTTCAAGCCATATTGTCAATAAGCCCCGATTCTTTAGATAACATTGCGGAGATGGCAGATAAAATTATCGGAATATTTAGCTCAACAGAATTATGTACAGTGAATCAAGCATCCAGTAAAACTTCTGAGCCGAATAATACTAATAACGAAAAAATTAGTTCTTTGGAAATTAGCATTGCAGAATTAACTAGGAAATTTGATACATTCATGACAAGGGGTAGATCTCCAAATAAAGCTGAAAATGCTCGAAATCGCAATCGTTCGCGGTCCAAACCTGCTCGTTATAAACTATGTTGGTATCATTACAAATTTGGAAGCAATGCACGCCACTGTGTAAAGCCATGCGAATTTGAAGACCAGCAAGTATACTTCGGGAAACTAACGGGCCGGTCGATTGAAGAGGCCAACGACTACGGCCAAATAAACTGTCGCCTCTTTCTTTTTGACAAGTCTAGCAAGAGGCACTATCTTGTAGACACCGGAGCTGATGTGTCCGTAATTCCACCGCCAAAACCAAATAAGCTGTCCCCATCCGATTTTAAACTTTATGCTGCAAATTCAAGTTCGATCAAAACTTACGGCAAGCAACTTATCAGTTTGGATTTAGGCTTGAGAAGACGTTTCAAATGGAATTTCATCATAGCAGATGTCTCGAAGCCAATAATTGGCGCAGATTTTCTTGAGGCACATGGACTTTTGGTCGATATTAAACAAAAGCGTTTGATTGATCCTTTAACGTCATTATCAGTTCCAACTAAAATAATTAAAGGACCATCTTCATTTTTAACACCCCTCGATAGTAGAAATTTTGAGCCAGCTATAAATTCTCTTCTGCAAGAATACAAAAGCTTATCTTCTGAAAATATAGAACGAGATAAAGTTAGCGTCAGCCATAATGTCACCCATTCTATTGTTACAAAAGGGCCACCCGTGGCATCTAAAGTGCGTAGATTAGCACCAGATAAATTAAAAATCGCCGAGGCAGAATTCGACTACATGCTTGAGCGGGGCATATGCCGACCATCAAGCAGCTCGTGGTCTAGTCCATTGCATCTGGTCAAGAAAAAGGATGGAGGCCATGTGGAGATTATCGTGCTTTAAACGCAGCTACACTACCAGATAGGTATCCCATACCCCACCTGCATGATTTTACGCACCAATTAGAAGGCTGTACTGCATATACCACACTAGATCTTCATCGTGCTTATCATCAAATTCCCATGGAATCATCAGATATAGAAAAAACAGCTATTTGTACTCCGTTCGGACTGTTCAAATTTCCCTTGATGACTTTTGGACTTCGGAACGCGGCGCAGACATTTCAGCGATTCATGCATGCCGTTCTACGAGGCCTGGAATTCTGCTTCGTCTATCTGGATGACATACTTGTTGCATCTCGCACTAAAGAGGAGCATTTACGTCATCTCAGAACAGTTTTTGAAAGATTACAGCAATTTGGGTTAACATTAAATCTCAGGAAATGTAACTTCGCTCAACCTGAGGCAAATTTTGTTGGCCACATTGTGTCTCTAAAAGGAATTCGTCCAAAGGAAGAAAAAATCAAAGTCATCGAAGATTTCAATAAACCCAAAACAGTCAAACAACTTAGAAGATTTTTGGGAATTATAAATTTCTATCGAAGGTTTATACCTCTAGCAGCTCAGCACCAAGCAAGCTTATACGATTATTTAAAAAATAGCAAAAAGAATAATAATCGAGTTATTGAGTGGACAGACGAAGCGTCAAATGCCTTTACAATCTCTAAAGAATTATTGAAATCTGCTGCAATTTTAGCTCACCCAGTGTCATCATCAGCTAAACTTGCTCTTATGGTAGACGCTTCGGATATAGCAGTTGGCGGAGTGGTGTAACAACTTGTGAATAAAGATTGGCAGCCACTTGGTTACTTTTCTGTTAAACTGACACCGGCACAAAAGAATTACAGCACGTATGATCGGGAGCTGCTAGCTGCATATTCGTCTATCAAGCATTTCCGGTATTTGTTGGAGGGTCGTGAATTTACGTTATTCACTGATCATAAACCGCTGGTGTATGCATTCCAACAAAAATTAGAGAAAGCCTCCCCTCGCCAACAAAGGCATTTGGAGTATATTAATCAATTCACTCTAGAAATTCAATACATTTCGGGAAAAGACAACATCGTTGCTGATGCACTATCAAGACTAGAGGAGATAAGAATTTCACCTCAAATTGATTTTGAATCTTTAGCCGAAGCTCAGGAAAGTGATGATGAATTAAAAGAATAGGGTATTTGACACCATCAACAAATAATTACCAAATGCGGCCTATGAATAGTATTTAACGAGGTAATAATAATGCAAGCATTTTTGACTCGAAATAATTGCTCAAATTTTTATAAATCGAATTCTAAAAAATGGTTTTCTGAGCGCTTCGTCATGTGACCAGAAACGATCGCTTAGGCTCCTCCCAGAATGTGACGTCAGTATTGTGGAGTGGAAGTTTGTGAACAAACAACTTCATACGTTTATTTTTAAGCTTGGTTCGTCTTTCTTCCTACTTTATGATTAATTATGACCATTAAAGGTGAATTTTAGGAAATATTTATTTAAAGAAGCTTTATTGGAAAAATGTATGACAGTTTCGTAAAGGCAGACAGTTTAAATTTACCCAAAATAGTCGCATTGATGATGGGTTCTTTTTCAAATCAAGCGCAGAGTTTTTTTTCCTACAGTGTTTAGAAATGTTAAAACATCTGTGTAGATAAATAAATCGCCCTGTTATTATAATTTGTAGAACAAGAACTACACACTATCGCAGTTATAATAATTATAAAAACATAAGCAAAATTATTAGCGATTAAAATAATCGGCTGAACACTGAATCGGAAACCTTTTCAACTTTTAAAGTAAAAATCCGGTGTAATAATCTTGTTAACGAACTAATTTTTGACTTTGAAACTTGGATCATACCTTCTCCTATGATGATCAAACCCCAAAATGTTGAAAAAAACATTACTTCAATTTATTTTGATTTTATTCATGGTGTACCACATCACCTAGCAGAAAGGGGTGAATAATAATCGGAACACTCGTTATAATTTATGTCTGATCTTATTTAAACATTTACAGGGTAAAAAACAAAACAAGTATTAATGCATTGAAGTGAATAGGAACACAAGATTACTATAAAAAAATGCTATAGTAAAAATCCGCCATAACTTGCAGACAATTCTTGGCGCAAAATCCTCTACATGTCAAAAATTGGAAGTTTTACCCAAATTAGTGTTCAGCTGTTAATTGAAGTACTTGTACAATGGAGTACAACACAGTATCGGTAAGAAATTTCCTCGAACAAAATCAAAAGGAAAATAACCCATTACGGCTACACAATCTCGCTTGAAACTCATTCGCGATGCTGTTTATGCAATGTTGACGTCACACAATCAGATGGATTTTTGAGCAGCGTTTTAGGGGCGGGGCTTCTGCTTGCATTTTAAAATGCGTTTTTTGGCGCTTTGCGACATTATTTTGGAAAAAGAAAAAATACGTGTCTTTTATTTTGGGCATATGCTTTATTTAAAACATATTTTGAAAATTTGTCAAATACCCTATTGCTGGAATCTCAAAACTCTTCATTAAAAATTGAACTAATCCCAATTTTCGGCTCTAATCGTTCATTATATTGCGATACTTCCACAAAATTTAAAAGACCATTTATTCCAGTTACCTTTAGGAAAGCAGTGTTCCAAAGTGTTCACAATCTCTCACATCCTGGAATTAAAGCAACTGTTCGATTGGCTACATCAAAATTCATTTGGCCATCAATCAACAAAGACATTCGCAATTGGACTAAAAGTTGTTTGAAATGTCAGAAATCTAAAATTTCTAGACATGTTCATTCTCCATTGCAAGAATATCCTACCGTTAGTCAACGATTTGAAGAAATTAATCTAGACCTGATTGGTCCCTTGCCGTCATCGGAAGGATATCGATATTGCCTTACAATAATTGATCGCTACACGCGGTGGGCAGAAGCTATTCCTTTACCTGATATTCGAGCAAAGACAGTTTCTGACGCTTTGTTGAAGAATTGGATAGCTCGCCACGGTATTCCGCTCGTAATTACAACTGATCAGGGTGCTCAATTTGAGTCTCAATTGTTTCAGGAACTTTCAAAATTTCTGGGTTTTAAAAGAAATAGAAGTACCGCATATCATCCGCAAACCAACGGCTGTATTGAGAGTTGGCATCGTACTTTGAAAGCCAGTATAATGTGCCACGAAAATCCCCAAGTTGGACAAAGTCAATTCCGATTATTCTACTTGGTTTACGCACGACATTGCGTGAGGATTGTCAAGCCACCCTTGCAGAACTCTTGTATGGGGAAAATATAAAATTACCATGTGATTTCTTTGAGAATTCAAATACTGAAGTACAGTCAGAATTTATCAAGAATTTAAAAAGCACAGTGGAAAAATTAAAACCCATTCCATTCCAACATCATCACTCAAAGCAAAAGCCATTTGCATTCAAAGATTTAAAAACTTGCTCACACGTATTTGTCCGTACTGACAGTGTTCGGCATGGTTTGCAACAACCATATCATGGACCATATAAAGTGTTAAGGCGAACCGACAAAATTTTCACTATTCGAATGAAACAAAAAGAAGTTAACATATCCATAGATAGAATTAAACCCTATTTTTCGGACAATTCTATAGAACCTGAAAGGACTTACGAAGCACCTGCACCTGGGGAAAATAATTCCGAAACTGTTTCATCGTCTTCAAGTTCTGAAACAGCAACAGAGAAAGCCAAGAGAAACAAAAGAGTGAAGTTTGACATCCCGCCACAAGTGACTAGATCTGGACTCACAATCCGCATTCCAGCTTGTTACACATGAAGTTACTTCATAGTTCGAGTAGCTCACTAGGGGGCCTACTGTGTGCACGAGGCTAATAAAATCCCACGCTTCAAAGTTTATTTCTTGTTCCTGGATGGCAGTTACGCGTTGCCAGGACAACGTAACTTGTTTTAAACTTATTTTCCATCTTGTCGTGTTCTAAAAAATTTATGTAGCTATAAGACAATGAACGTATATCTTTTCCTCATATAAGCTGTGTTTTATAACAGAGGCTAATTCTGCTTGTAACTATATTTTGCTTGTAAATAACTGTAAATATTAAATGCTAACATGTCGTCAAGTGTCTTGAGTTTACTCATCTTATTGAACCGCATATTGTAGGAAGCTCTATCTATACGCTTCCCCTAACAAGGGAATAAGTGATGTTTCTCCTTCGTTTTGCGACTATCTCTGCGTAACCACGCCACGGTTTCTTTATGCGTTTTTGGTCACGTGACTTGCTTTGATTTTGGTTAATTTCAAACTCGATTTTTGATTAATTTAAAGCATAAGGATAAAAAATAATTGCACTGCTCAAATATATTCGTTGGATAACACTAGAAAATATTCATTTTCCTCAATTGTGCAAGTTCCTCATTACGATTTATTCGTCCCCTCCGAGGGTTAAGAAAAAAGCTCGGTTAGGCGACTTAAAAATGTATATGAATGAGGCATGAAAAATGTCAGAAGATTAATATTCTTTGCTGATTTCTATCGATCTTAATATTAAGTAAAAATATATCTTAAAAAGTATTAATGAAGTTTAATTTTTTTTTACATTACAACTCGGTGAAAACTACCATTTAAAAATAATTTAGATGACACTTTATGGGGGTGCAGTCGCACCCCCTCCCCATATTCGCCTTTGAACATTGCCCACCAACGATTGATTTTTGTTGTTTCACAAACAATAAAGGACAATCTAATGTAATGAATAACATTGCCAATTTCGCTATCTGGACGTTTTCTTTTTGTTCATGCAAGTCAAATAGTCTATCAGTGTACGTTTAACCTATCACTGAAAAAAAAATCACAAGCAATAAAGGCAAAACACATGCAGGTAAAATTATTTTATTAAAAATTAAGAAATAAAAATACAAAAACACATCTACTCCTCATCAATCTTCAAATTCAACAACCGAACAAAAGGCATGAAATCAGAATCAAAAAACGCGTCAATCAGGCGACCAATCATGTTGCTCACCATCCTCTCATTAAAACCGATCCTGGCAACGCATGCAGAGATGGCGCCCTCCAACTTATTATCTTCCCTCTTCCCCTTGAAGTACTCAAAGGGGATTTTTACATCCACCCTGGACCCACTCTCATCGTTGTAGAAGAACGTAAAACGCTCCTCTCCCTCCAAGTTGCAGTAGACCCCTGCGACTGGACCCTTCTTATCCCTCGCCACAATGGTCCTGAAGTTGAACACCAAGTTCCTCTTCTCTGACACACGGCTGCAACTGAGGAACTTCCTCCCGACAAACACCAAGTTTGTCCACGAGCTGATCTTTCCTTGCCTCGTCTCCCTGACGTGCCACTTGACGTATGCCCCATCAGCAGAATAGCAGTACTCCTTCCTGGACTTGGCAGTCTCCGCAGGAGTGAACCAACCCGTGTTGGGTCGGAGTCCGTCCGCCATGACCACTACGGGTGTCCCTACGTGGTAGCCCGGGTCTAGCACTACATGGCCTGGCCTGCCTTCTACCGACATCTTGAGCACTACGAGGACGTGCTCTTTGACAGAGAGGGATTGCGAAGGTGGGGATACACTGGTGTAGGATTCCACATCTAGAATCATCTCTTCACAGGAGGCCAAGAAGAGGGCAGAGTTGAGGGCTGGATAACAAGGACCGAGGGAGCTGCGCATGCGAGAAGCCAGGGAGCAGCCTAGTCCCACGCAGGAGAGGCTGCTGGGCATGATACCAGGTTCATAGCATCGAAAAAATGACTCCAAGGGCTGGGCCTACGAGAGGGGAAAAAAATCCATCAGATACAAGTGAAGTCACTGAAATGCAGAAAGGAGCATGCCAAATCTTGGAGTGCAGGAAGGATAAACACTCCAAGGTGTACAATCCTTCTTAATATCAAGAACCCATACGTAAGCAATTTATTGAACTGTAGAGACTTAGCGGCCACTCAGATTGTTTAGTTAGCATATTTACATTGGGCTTCTGGATCAGTGTTCCCACTCAAATTACAGAATCAATACAAGTTGATGGATGCGTAATACAAATATGTCTGAGAATTCCGATACGGTGCAGATAAGTGGCAGTCACGCTGGAATATCAAGTCCGAGTTGTATTTTTATAAATTTTGCAGTTGGGCACACAACGTTGCAAAAATTAAGGACATCTAAGCATTTTCAAGGCCTTAAAGACAAGTTCAAAAATATTAAGGTACTTGACCACCTTGGAAAGCTAAAAATTACAACATTTTCAACAATTTTTTTTCAGGTCCTGTATAAGATATTACAATGATTTTTTCTTTAATCTTTTACTTGAAGTTTATAGAATACAAAAATACTTGATTTTTTTTCCAATTTAATTTTTTAACTACTATCCAGGAGGCGCCAAACTCGAGCCCCCCCCCCCCAAAAATGGTGTCCTACGGAGGATAATTAATCTCGGGATTAGTAAATCTGAAACTAAAAAAAACAACGGAATCTTCAAAAGAAAGGTTGCTTACGTAGCAATTTACGATAAATTGCAAAAAATAAAAAAAATGGCGGATGTTTGAAAAAACAACCCTGTTTTTCACTATTCTTTGCTAAAAAGATGTTGTAATTATTCCCCCCCCCCCCCAAAAAAATGTCATAAATTGGCATACAAAACATATCAACGAACAAAACAAGACCAAAATCATTAAAATCGACCAAGTAGTTTCGGAGATTAAGTGTCCGCCATTTGAAAAAAAGTAGATTTGAGAAAAACGTGTTTAAAGTTTTTACTCACAATTTTTTTCAAATAGTTTTCAAAAAATGAAGTTTTTTCACTTTGAGTTTGTTAATCTGCTAATCCTAGACCGTAAAACCCTGGAAAGGATTGAGAACGCAAATTTTTTATTATTATTATTTTTTGTATTAAATTTATAAAGGTGGTTAAGTACTGCACTTTAATGAACGTGAGAACCCTGTGGATAGAGTTTGAGCACTTCATAAAATAAATCACAGTTCTAACTTTGACTTTTAATTTTCCTAACTATTTTTTAAGGTTCATTTTACAAGAGGAAATTGCACGGAAAATTTAAAAATTTGAATTATATTATAGTAAATGCATCATCTTTAGGAACTGGATAACCAAAATATGGAAAATAGTTTTTGCAAGTATAAACTGCTGATTTGGAGAGCTGCTGTATTGCATGCATCAAAGCTCCACAATCAGGGGTCAAAGTGACAAAATAAGAATATATAGGATTTTTTCAAAAAAAATATAGGACAATATAAAACATCAAATAAATGCACACAGTTGCTATTGAACTTCAAAATTAATTCGTTATACATTTATATACTCGTTATATTGAATTTAAGAGAATAGAAAACGCACCTTTAAAAAAAAGAAATCGCCTGATCCTGAATACGTGATCCGTTATTACCTCAATATTCCATCCCTAAATCAAGTTTTATTAATTACATTATTTGCAATCATGAGTCTTTTGCTTCCAGCATTTTTAACTGTTCCAATTTCTTTAAGTATTTTCTTTTTATCCCTGTTTGCAGTCATTTGTTGATTCAGATTTACTGTTCAGTGTCGGCAGGATTGGCGGCGAAAAGTCGGAGAAATATCGCTGAATGTGGCGAACCTGGTACTTGGATTTAAAGCAACCCTAGTGATCGTTTGGATTTGACAACATAACGTATTGACGTAATTTTCAATTTTGGCGACTTTTAAGAAAAAATCGTGGCTAATATTTCGAATCCAGTACGAATTCTGCGCCAAGGCGATTTTCGCCAAAAAATGGCAGCCCTGCAATTTTTTAAGAGCAAGATAACTAACTGCCTATGGTTGCCATAATTTGGAGTGGTTTGATGTAAACAATTCGTGGCGCAGAATCCGTACAGGATTCGAAATAAAAAAAATCGCCATCCGACATCATACAGTAAATCTTAACCCTTTTGTTTCCTTCATCAATTATTGACTGAGCACTCAAAATGTTCTTTAGTAGTCCTGCAAGTTAATCCCAAGTTGTTTTTATCCGTTTTTCCAGAGGCAGCGTTTTGTTGTTGCATCTCTCTCTACATTATGGCCAATTAATTTATTACGTTGGAGGAGAAATCAGATCAGAAATTCAAGACCGATTGTTATGGAAATGTTCACATGTTTACAACTCCCGCCGGTCCAGTAGAGTTGAGTTGTAGGTTATGCAGCACGTGACGTCACAAGAGATAAAACGCCGCGCCGTAGTTACAAACATCGTTTTTGTCAGGTCTTTTTCTCCTACGATCGCGCCAAAGAATCCGAAATATTAAAAAATTGCAACAAACGGCGCCGTTATTACGAATTCGAAGAAAATATAGATCGAATCAATGTAGAAATATAGGATATATAGGACAATTGTTAAATATAGGACAATATAGGACGTTTTTACCGATTTTTTAAAAAATATAGGATTTATAGGACATAGGACGTCTGCGACCCCTGCACAATGAGTATTTTCGTTTAATCTACCTACGTATTTTCTTGTATACTATCAAAGCAAAATTAAAATCAGTCATATTTTTAGTTCATTAAAATAATCATCCAGTTAAAACTGGGCACAAGCTTTTATCCTGTGATATTCCTATCGATAGTAAATTTCCCTTTGTAAACGATCATTTAAAATAATATAACCCATAAAAACAAAGTTTTTAATATAAATCCTTTATCTGCATCGACAATTTTTATATTTATTAACAAAGCACCATTTCTGTAGCTAGTGTGTACTTGCTGCCACCAGTATCCAATTTTAAATGAAAAAAACTCTATCATAAAAATATCTGGCAAACTATTTTTCAAAATGTATTTATTAAAAATGAACGTGAATTAACGCACTCGCATCCAAATACCTTTTATTTATTCCGATTATAACAATTTATTTTATTTATTTATTAAAACAATTTTGGAAAACAGGAAAGAGATTTTTCAATGATCGTTTAAATGTAATTTCAGAGCGAATGGATGACAGCAAGTTGGTTTATTAATATTCCATAAAAGTGACCTTTTAGTGAATTCAGCCCGATTGGATGACGGCAAAGGGGGTAGGCCTCCAAGATTTGCCCATCAACAAACACACCAAATCAAAAGTTAATATAAAAGACATAAAAACCTCAGTCCTTATGAAAATGCCAATATCTCTCAATCTGGGATGTTATTTTTCATTCCCTGAAAACTACGTAGTCAAACATGGTTCTTACTATTAATGAAGAAAAAATTTCAAGGACCTTTAAGAAAATTACATACTTTAGAGGGAAAGATTATCGGTAGTTACTTAAAAATTCAAGGACCAAATATCAAAAATTTTTCAAGGGCTTTCCAGGATCGTGGGAACACTGTCAAATGTAATTCAACCTACCGATACGTAGCAAACCATTTAGTCCGAGAGGCGACTGCAAATTTTGGACCTCATCGAACATCCTTCTGAATTTTATATAGAAATTGGGGAAAAGTGAGTAGATTACAAATTCACTGGTCTGCCGTGGTAAAAATGGCCCAAAATCAACTTGGAATGAGTTGAACTAAAATCCGATTGCCAAATATGTCCTAACTTGCCAAAAAGAGAACAACCTTTTTCGTCTGACAACCCACTGTATTTTGATATTCAATGAAAAAAAAAGAGCAAACGATTTCTGACCTTTGGCTCGGAAAACTCATCTTTTAAAAGTAAGCCAAATTGGCTACATCAGTTACGTAATGTTTATTGCCAACTTGGCTCCCTTTTAATAGATGCAAGTAGACCGTCGCCAGATATCTGAATCGTCTGCAACCTTCTTAATTGAAAATTAAAAAGCGAGGGTTACCAAATAAAAAAAAAAGCTCATTATTTGGCAAGTTATGGCGCATTTGTTAAATGGATTTAGTTCAACTTATTAAAAGTCAATTTTTGTCCAGTTTCGGCCATTTTTTGCCACGGCAGACCAGTGGATTCGTAATCTACTAACTTTCCTCCAATTTCTATAAAAAATTCAGAATGATGTTCGATGGGGTCCAAAAATTGCAGTCGCCTCGCAGTCTAATTATCCTATAAATTAAGAGATAATTCAGTATTGCCTACCTGTTGTTTGAATGCATCGTAGAATGCGAGGAATGAACCGAACGTATTGTAAGGGTGCGACTCCAGTTCCGACTCCAAGATGCGACGCAGTTCAATCATGAAAAACTCGAAAGTCTCCTCAGAAGGGAAGGAAAGCTCACCGGGCTCACCACCCCACTCAGGGTCAGGAAGTAACTGCCCCTCCTCATAAGGTACTTCATCTGATTTCACCTGAAATTTTACACAGAAACATATTAACATTTTTTGAGTCGAGCTACGAAATACATGCGATAAAAACAATAACAATTCAAGGAACAAAATTTTACAAAAACTTGGAACAAAACAGAACTCCATCCACTATTTAACTTGCAAATACTTTTTCAGGGTAACCACAAAATTCAGGAAAAAAAAGTTCCCTGATAAATCCCCGATAGATTTCTAAAAAATTTCCGATTTTACGCGAACTTTTTTTCAACTTTTCCAGATGTGTTGACACCCTGATCAAATAGAACATGTATGCTAAAGAGATAATATGCAAATTTAAAAAAAAAATAGTTTTGGCGGTAATGAAAAGTTTAAATTATCCTGCAACAGTAAACTTTTGACGATTCCATCACAATTTTGTGGGAAAATGGCGCCAAAATATGGATGAACGGGAAAACGTGCCGTCAGCACAGAAAAAATTTCTCCGATTTTCATGAAATTAAAAAAAAAAAAATTTCCCAGGATTAGGAAGCTTCCTGACATTTCCCTGATTTCTAGATTCTGTGGCCACTGTTTTTAAACTATTCTTTGATACAAGACAGACTGTCTAACAGAGCCTTTGGAAGAGTATCATAGGTTAGAAAACACAAAGAAACAAATATTCAGTTTTTTATCCAAAATTTACAAATAGATAAAGAATTTTTTTTAATAAATTTCTGCTTTAAATAGAAAACATACCCTAATTATAAAACAAAATACTTTTTAATCTATAGTGGCTAGAGTATGAACCAGAACAGTAAGTTATTTTATTATATTCTAACCATTTCTGTTTTTTTAAACAAGTACAATACATTTATACTTAAGTTAAATGTAGCGATACTTATTCAGCATATACAAATATAGCTTAAGGGAAAAAAAGTAAAATATTGCTCTTTCAGTTGAAAATTATTACAATAGAATGTTAAATAATATACTTAAGGCTTTAGAACCAGACTTTCTGATTAATCATTAATAAAGAAAATATTTAGATTAATATACATTTTTTTATGAAAATAGTTTTAATTTAAATGCTTCCAAGTTTTATAACAAGGTAATCTCAAAGAATAATTAACAAAGGTTTCACTTAAATGTAGCCACTTGCCTCATTTTCAAGGTTCCAGATAATGTCAGGTAGGATCAATTTGGTTCCATGATCCTGGCTTGATTGCCTGAAAAAGAAAAAGCATGCATTACTAATATTCAAAAAATTGAGGAAACTATATTATATTTAGTTGAATAAATGCTAGGTTATGCCCATTTCAAATATTTTTTAACACAAAAAAAAAGGAAACTAATTTCTAAAAAGCAAAAAACTGGCAATGTAATAATTTTTTTAAATTCGGGAGCAAACTTAATCTGCTATAACCAGGGATGTGATTGACCAAAAGGCAAAAAAGAGGAAATCTTAAAATTGGGTCCAGAAAACGTGCAAAGGATAAATATGCGAAAATAATAAAGACTATGTAAAAAAAAATTATCAAAACAACAGTACACCCCCATGACATATTTATTTTTAAATACTTGTAAAAGGAAGCATTATTTTTTTTAGAGAACATCTCTTTGATGGTCAAAGGACCTTTGCAACATTTTTTATCAACATCATTAGTTTTTTGTTTTTTTGTCGGTCTTTCATTTGTGACACTTAAGCGATGTTTTCCAATTTGTTTATAAATATTTACAACAGTCACATAGGAAGCAGCTTCACTTTGGGCAGAATTATCTGATTGATTATTAATTAACTTAGAATTCATTTTTTTAATATGGATGTTTCGCTGCAATTTAGCAGCTTTAGCAGTTAGTTTCATGGCAGCTTCCTTACTATCACGTTTGAGATTTGCTGATGGTCAGAAGTATTTTTGTTAAAAATTTCTGATCTGTAGTTTTTTGATGCAGAATTCATGTTTCTGCAAAGATTTCTGTCCACCTCGTCTTTTAGATAGTCCTGCTTTTTAAACAATTGAACCGCAGACTTTTTTTGAGCGGGATAAACTTGCCAGGGAAGAAAAAATATCTTTTTCCACCCGCGATTCTCTTCCGCGGAAACTTTAGAAAATGCTGATTTTTGTTAAAATTTTCGAAAAAAGGCGAAAGTTGAGGCAAAAATTAAAAAACCGCGGATTTCCGCGGAAGAATCACATCCCTGTATAACATAGAACAAATACCTGTTATTTTAGCTTCAATAAATCTACCACCTTAAATGGGAGTTAAGACTCCGTAAAAATAAGCGAACACTATATCAGAGAACGCATATTTATTCTTCAGAAACAAAATACAAGTGCCACTTTAATTTATAAATGTGAAAATCAATCTATTATACGATTAAGCTATACGAAATGTAGAAACAATTAGGCAACAAAAAGACAAATATTTTAACTAATTCAAAACAACTAGTAAAAAACCGTGTTCGAACTAGGAAAACAGACAAGGAAGTCAGTTGTCTGCGATCAAAATAAATCTTGCATCGACAAAAGAATGACATATTTTGTATAAACTAAAAAGAACGAATGCAAGTCTTACTACTGCCCCAAGGACCTAATGTAATAATTTCTCTTTGATTGGGAAAAATATTGTCCCGAAACAGATATTTTTTAATTACTATCATAATAAAAGCTGATTAATGAAATTTGAATGTACAAGAGAACTTTATATTAGTACTCAAAATAAGTGCCACGATTTTGTATTTTGTTTTACTAGCACCACTTGTTAGACAAGACACAAAAACCAGTTACTATATAAAATTTAAATTCTTTTATACAGCGTTCCTACTGAGATTAAAGGATGAAAACATAGGCGTAAAGTACGGGGGGCTGCCTACCCTGATTTTTGTAACAATATCTCCTTTTTCCCCCTCCATTCTCCAAATAAATTATAATAACTGCTTATTGTTGATATTATATGAGAAGTTGTGTCATACCTAGATTTTCGAAAAATTAATAGATTTCGATAATTTTTCGAAAAATTTCATCTTCCGTCAACAATAAAATCAATTCTTAAAGCTAGATAAAATGGCTTAATGCTCACAACTACGAATGCACTGAATAGCAATTCTGACCCAATGGAGAAGCTGAATGCCGAATAGCTGATTCACCGCTTTCTATAAAAAATGTCTTAAGTACCACTTACAATAAAAATTAAGATTATTTTATAATATGAAATATAGGATAGATGACTGAACATTTCATTAACGACAATTATCTTGGCACGGAACGGTTACAAAAATAACTCTTTTATCTTAAAATTGCTATGGATGAGACTTGATAAGTTTTAAAATTTTGTATGAAGAAAATAAAATCATATTGCAATAAAAACAAATTGGCAGTAAATAGAAAACAAATTTTTCGGCTTAGTGATTGAATAGATACCAAATACTCGGTGCACACCTACTTACAACCTCCAATAGGTGATTTAGTTTGAAATGTCAAAGGATTTACCTGTTTGCAGGCGTGCATTGAGTGCGGACTGCATCCTCGAGTCAAGATGGCCATTCTGCAGCAAACTTCTCAGCTATACTCAATGTACAACTCTTCAGATGTTGCACAAACAACCCATTAGAGCTCTCGTCCACTGTATCTAAAATCAATTCAGTCACACGTTAACCACAAATATATAAAGACACGATGTTAACCGATAAAAAGTTTTTAATATAAATCCTTTATATGCATTGACAATTTTTAAATTCATTAACACAGAGCTGATTTTGTAAACAGCATGTGCTTGGTGTTTGAATTTAATTAATCAGGGTTCCCACTCAAATCACAGAATGAAAATCAATGACTTTTGGCGCATGCGTAATACAAATATGTCAGAGAACTCTGATACGGTGCGGATAAATGGCGGTCACTTGGAAATAGCAAGTTCGAGTTGTATATTTATAAATTTTGCAGTTGAGCACACAACATCTGCAAAAATTAAGGACTTTTAAGGACCTCTAAGTAATTTCAAGGACTTTTAAGCACCTCCAAGCTTTTTCAAGCACTTTCAAGGCCTTGAAAACAAGTTCAAAAATATTAAGCACTTTTAATGACTTTCAATGACCGTGGGAACCCTGTTAATATCAAAAACATCAGCAAAATATCTGGGAAACTACTTTTCAAAATTTACTCATTAAAAATGAATGAGAATTTATGCACTCACATTCAAATATGTTTTATTTATACTTATTAAAACAATTTTGGCAACAGGAAAAAGTTTCTTCAAAGATAGCATTTAATCTATTTTAGCACAATTGGACGAAAGCAATTCGGTTTATAAATAATCCGTAAAACCGAACATTTAGTAACAGCTGCTAAAATTCGATACAATACATCGTCATCGAATCTATTTGCCAGTTTCAGCCTCATTAGAAAAGGGCAAGGCAAGGGAGTTAATTAGGCCATTGCAGATTTGCCTGATATCGAAATCTACCACACACACACAAAATCGAAGTTAACATAAAGGATTTAAAAAAATAAGTCTGCATCATTGAAAAAATATTCGATTTTAACAATACTCGCATCTTGAAATGCTTTCAACTTTTAAAAAAGATGTTTTGCCATATAAATCATTTTTAAACATACCATGGAAAACAATACTCTAGATCAATCAATACTACTATAGTGATTAAAATACGCCTAGCATTTCTACACTACCAATTATAGTACACTTCATAATGTAATGAAATAGATTAATCGTAAATCAGATAAAAATTAGTTGACCTCTTTCACTTTTAAAAGAAAACTATCAATGAATCCTTTAAAGTAAGAGCACTGTAGCACCTCAAGTACAGGCTAATAAAAAAAAAATTTAAAAAAATCAGAAATCGTGCAAAATTGGCAAAAAATTTGTCAATCATAAAATAATTTGTATTTCTAATATCTTTCCATTTAGATTTCTCATACTTTTTAATAGCTTATAAGACAACTCAACTTATTGTAGCACAATAATATATACAAGAAGCTTGATTTGTTCCCATATTTTTGTTTAAGAGACCAATGATACAAGACAAAAATGAACATTCCTGTTCATACTGTGTGTTATGAAAGTTAACTGAACTATTCAAGGAAATGGATTCCTAACAATAATAGAGCATAAAATTTAAACATTTAATTCAACTTTACGTAAATAGGCTACGCATGTAAATAGGCTTCGATGTAGTAGTTCCAACAGTTCAAAACGTGTTCCAACAGTTCAAAACGTGGCAATAACTTTTAAACATTCCTCATTTACTTCAGACACAATTTAAATTTCTCAGTGATACACATTACGTCATAAAAACACGCTTATTAAGGAATTAGCTTAAAAATAAAGTTACACAAGTAAATTCCTCTCTTGAATTGCACTTGTAATAAGATCTCCCTTTCCAAGAATCAATAGGAAACGAGGACACCATACTGAAGTCCAAATTAGGAGAACAAACAATAACTAACAAATCAGATTTCAAACAAGGGCGATTCCTTTCACGTTATTAGTACAAGGTCACTACGTTTTAACAGGGCAATTATATTCTTTCGACATCCGATGGCGACTAAGTACAAGTGCTAGATAAAGCGTAGCTTAATTATGGAGTTTAAGGGTAAATCCAAAGTTCTATATTTAGAATTTTACTACCAAAATTACGATATTAGATACAGATTTCGAAATATTAAAAAAGAGTTTTTTTAAACACTTCCCGGAAATTGCTTCTGTCGTAAAGTAAATTTGTACCACTTGGCATACGTCATAAATCACCTTATTAAATCAATATTCAGAAGATGAATTGTTTGATAAGTTAGAAAAATAGCACCAAAATACTTTTAAAATTCAGTCACCCTTACTAAATACGGAAAAAGAAAGATTAATAAAAGAAATAAACGCAAATACATACCCATACAATGTAAGCTTACGCTTATCGCTCTCAAATGAAAAGACTACTATTACTCTACGACGACTGCGCGTTGCCGAGGAATGAGAACGAATAATTCGCTCTTCCGCGGTTCAGCAAAACTAAACTAACTGTCAAATACACTGCGGGCGATATTTATAGGCGAGGCTACGAATCAGAAGAATGAAATGATAACGATGAAAAAAGCAAATAAAACTCAGCTGTGTACATGATCAGATAAATGACGCACTTGATCGCAGTGGCTTTTTTTATTTGAATGGATAATTTGTTTGAGCTTTGGATGTGACGCAGTAATAAGTGGAATACACAATGGATTCACGTGATGATCATGTGCTGTTCGTTTCATTCATGTTTTTGATATTTTGCACCTGTTTGACCCACTATAGAATCTGTATACCAACAGGGCCTTATTTTGCACAGGGAAGTCGGGGCACGTGCCCAGGGCTCCCAAATTTTGGGGACCCCCAAATGATTCAAGTCTGGAAAGAGCAATTTTTGGAAATTCGAAAAAAAAAGTTTATTTAAATTTTTTTTTTTTGGGGGGGGGGGGGGAAGGTGAGACTCCTTCAAGCCCATACCAAGGATTTTTTTTCCGGGGTGGGGGCTATGGTTGAAGATTTAAATTGAATACATATTACACAAAATACATATTGAATACAAGTTACACACAAAAAAAGGGGGAAATTGTGGAACAAGATATCGCAAAATTTGAGGGGGGGGGGGGGTATCCTGTCGGTCCCCCCTGTCTACGGCTCTGGACACTTGTTGTTGTTCCTATCTTCCGCTAGCGAATACAACATAAACATTATACAACTATTAAATGTTTTATTTGAATGCATTTAACTATTTTTTATGAACTTAAGTATATGTTTACAGTATGGTAGAGAGAGATTCCCATTTAACTCAATAGATGCATATAATAATTTTTGGCAGTTTTTAAAATTGTATACGTGTTCGTTTTTTAAAAAAAAAAATCGATTTTACTGTAATAAATTTCATATCCTGTGCAATTCATTCGTTACAATTTTTGCTTATCTAAATTATTGTTCAAATAATCTTTATTTTATTATAATTGGTATATAAGGCATTTTTTATTGGTGTAATGGTCTTACTAAAGTTGTTTGTCATGAGAAGGGGGCCCCCAATTAGAGTTTGTGCCCTGGCCCCCTGGATTTGTAAGTTCTGCCCTGTTTACCAAGAAATCCAACTTTTGTTATTATTATTATTATTTTAGAAAATATTTAAGTAGCACCAACGCAACACTAAATCAATATCTACAATTTAATTGGAAAATTCATATTTTAAAAATTCACAAATACTTTGCTAAACAACGCAGCCCATTTTTTTGTTTTTTAATAAAATATACAATTGTACAATAACAAATAAAAAGCACTGATTCGCGGAAAGACATAATAAAATACATTCATTTATCCAAAATTAAATCTGTACAGAACCATGAAAAGTTAACAATGCAATAAGCCTGTGAGGTTGGTTGTTTTCAGATTATCTGGCGCCGTCAGCAACACGAGGGCTATAATGCGCCAAAACATTCGTCATTTGACAAGCCAACATACATTTACAAACACCCAAGCCTTAGACGGGACTCGGAACCCACAACCTCGCGGTCTAGAAGCTAGCACACTAACCACTATACGTTTGATTGGCTAATAAGCTAGTGAGACATTGTTATTTGTTATTTTAGAGTTAGGAAGGAATTGCAAAGTTCTATGTTTTGAAATCCCAGATATATGCAATCAGCAATAAAACTTACCTTGTCATACACATGTGCATTGAACTTTTATGGCAGTACTTTGTAGAAATAATCCAGGGCTGCACATCAGCGCCTGAAATAATGTAGATGTTGAGTTGGAATTCTGGTTGAAAGACGCTGACATTAGAACTTTACCTATGAATATAATTTTATTTGTATCCACATATATATACTAAATATGTTCAGCATTATTTCACTGTGAAAATTATATTATTAAGTTACAGTAAACGGTAATTTTTTTTAAACATAATTATGAATAAATTCTTTTATGAATTTTAAATTCATAATTCACTCTATCACAATATATTGAGTATCGCGTATCGCGTTTTAATTATTCTGGTATCTGTGGAATGACATTAAAAGTTTATTGCTATAAAATTAGTTTGAAAATATTTAAATTTTAGAAACAAATTTGAAAGTTTAAATGAAAACGTAAATAGATTGAAAAGAACATAATACTTTTAAAGTCAATATCAACCAACCAATACACTAGCAAATACATTTCGATAAAAATAGAAGTTGTAACAATGACGGGAACACATAGTTGTTTATTTTGCTACAATATGTAAAAGCAGCTAAAATATGCAATAAATGAAACTTTATAAAACTACTAGGGGGCTTCGCCCCCTGCTCGCTAACGCTCGCCAACCCCCAAACGCCTCGCGGCGCTCGAATTGAGGGGCTTTGCCGCTCGAATTTGTGGTTAAAACATTTTGCTGCTCTGGAATAGGTTTGCCAGCTGTAAAAAATGTAACCAAATTTTTATAAATTTAATGTAAGGCCTAATAGAGAAAACACCCAAATTGCAAGTTTCATAATAGAAAGTTAAATATACTATCCGCCAACATTCTGACTTAAAACTTCATTAGCTATGCCCTTACATTGAAGTCCCAATATCTTTTATTTATTTTGATAAGTCGCCCCGTTAGAGAACGACGTCCAACGCGAGGCATTTTCTGGATAGAAATACTTCAAAATAATAATTACTCTAATACGAAAATGCTTCAGAAAAACAGAAAAAAATCAACTTTGAAACGAAGAGTTTAAAAAGAGCTTTAAAATTAGCAACGGATTTGTTGTTTACCATACGTAAGGATGTTGCCATTCATATATTCAAAATCATTGAGGCTTTGTAGCAGCTTAATGATGAAAAATATTGAAATTTAACTAATTAACAAAGTGTTAATAAATTATTTTGGCACGTTTTGGCAAATCTACAGCTTATTTCCTTTAAAATGACACCTTGATCATTGAAATTGGTTGAGCAGTTTAGGCGGACGGACTAACCCCAAAAAACGTATTGCCTATTAAATATATAGAAATTTAAAAGCAATATTGTAATGTATTTATGTAAAAATCTAACACTTCATGTACAGGCACTTCGTTTTACATTAATATTACTGGACAAAAGAATAACTTGAGTCGGATTTATACGCTACCAGTAGGAATTCCAGTTTCAAACGCCAGTCAGTGACGTCACCTGGTTATGGTTCCAGTAAACCAAATATTTTCTGTTTACTTGCGCCGGCGACTTCCATCAAACAATCACGTGCGCTTTCCCTTGATCACCGACAGGCGGCGCAGCTGTCGCTTAGCTGACGTCACAGAACTGGCGATCTCAACTGGAACGCCGACTGGTAAATCCGACTTTACCCAAACAATTTCATATCTGAAATCATATAATCACACGCTGCCAAAGATTTGAGATTCTTTAGACATTTCAATGTAACAACTGGGGCAGGGGTCGGCAACCTATTGAAACTCAATATTATAGTATTTGGTTATATATATATATTGGATTTTTGATTTAAAATAAACGGCTTTAAATACGGAATAATATTTATTCATATAAAAACACAAATATAGATAGTTACACCAATGGGAGCATTATCTGTTTACGCAGCGTCATGGTTGTAATTCTTATAATTATCGTTTGCTTTAATTTTCATTGTCGAAATTACAAAAGTTTATTCTTTGCAAGTGGCATTTAAAAAAAGTTTTTTTAGTGTTCTATTTTTTGCTGTTCTGGTTGACATTGTGAGTTAAAAGTCGTTCTAAAAACCTTCTCCTCCCGATATACAAGAATTATAATAAACTTATAACAGAAGAAAACTGAGAGTTGTTTGTTTGAAGTGCAATTAATCTAAAAAGCTATCGACTATACTTAACTTCAACTTAACTAGACATCACTTAGACGGTAGATCGTGACAGTGCTCATAGGTATTTAATCCATTTTGGTGGAGTGAAGACATAATTCTCGCCAAACCTTCTAGCCTTTTGTTCTCTATAGGGTTGTGGTTTGGCGAACATTATGCTTTCACGCCGCCAAAATGGATTAAATACCAATGAGCACTGTGACGATCTACCGTCTAAGTGATGTCTAGTTAAGTTGAAGTTTAGTATAGAGATGGTCCGTCAGATGTGAATTAACATTGGCTTTGCATGCCTTTTGAAAGTTTGATTAAATCTGGCTTTTAAAACTTGTTGTTTTAAGTTTCAAGCATGACTCTAGATTTTTATTTGTTAGTATTGACTTCTAACTTTACTTTTTATTACATTCATGCAAGATAATGCTTGCTCTCACGAATATGTCTACCCGAAGATCGTCAGCACTCCATAATGCCAACTTCTTCACTTAACTGTTGCATTCTGGAAGACTATTCCATGCGCCGAATATGAGGTCCTCGTGGAATTTCTTTTAGAGCTGTCCACTTGTGCTGAGAGATGTGCACACATTTCTGGACCACCAACTCTTCCAACTTGTGCCCTTGAGTTCTGTGAACTTGCTACTCCACAAGTCTTTGGTTTTCAAATCCAGCAATTGCATTTGAAGCGATCCAGCATCAATTTCAAATGGCTTAAAATGTTGATTTCATTTGTATTTGTGTCGAGAGAATTTCCCTATGAACTCGAGAGAGCTTTTATTTATTTTGAATTGCTCGAATCTGTCAGAGAATCCATCCTTCATGGTTTTTTTTAAATCTATACTGAAATAATTCGGGTCAATAGTTGAATTGGTCCCATCGCGATATTGCTTCAGATTTTTAAAATGAAGTAATTTACCGCTCTCCGTGTCTTCAACAAAAATAAGTAATTTTTTTTCGAAACAAACTACTGCTTCAATCAAGGCGTAGGCTTGTTTGCCTCTTCCTTGAAAGTTTTAGATTTAGTTCATTTATAGTTTCATTGTGATATCTACCATGAAGTTGAATTTTTGTGTAGCGATTTGTAATTAACGATTGCGAATATATAGCAGCTACTGAGAAATTAGGAACTTAAAAATATATTTTCTTACTCTTTAAGAGTTTTGATGACAAATTATTAATTTTTTCGTATGGATAACTGGAGAGCCGCGACTTTAGATCAAAAGAGCCGCGACTTTAGATCAAAAGAGCCGCGACTTTAGATCAAAAGAGCAGCGACTTTAGATCAAAAGAGCAGCGACTTTAGATTAAAAGAGCCGCGACTTTAGATCAAAAGAGCCGCGACTTTAGATCAAAAGAGCCGCATGACGCTCGCGAGCCGCAGGTTGCCGACCACTGAACTACGGGAGTCGGAGTTGAAGATCGTCAAAAAATCAATTTTGAGATAATAATTGTAAAAAGAACTACAAATAATTTTGAATCTAACAGTGAAAAAAGTTTTAATATCGTTAAATTAGACGTATTTTTCATGTATTTTTTTAAAAAAAAGTGTTCTGCATCAATTTGTATTATCGTTTGCAACTTTAAAGGTCCAAATCTTTAAACGTAGTTTTGGAGACGTAAGGGACATTTACTCAAACGCTATTAAAGATAAATGCTTAAAAACTTTTAACATATATTCTTGTCAATATCTTATACAACTTGAGAGTAGCATTTTAAATTCTTTTGCTTTGTTTCTCAAAAAAAATTAAAGGTCTGAAAAAGTAAAAATTAAAAGGTCTGTCATTCTATAGAATTTTCAGAAAAATTAATTTTTAATGGCAATTGAACTGTAAAAAATCTTTAATTTCGAGAATATTTCAAAATGCTTCACTCAAATTGTGTAATATATTGGTAAGAATATATGTTAAAATTTTTTGGCAATTATCTTCAATATTTTTTGAGTAATTGTTCCTTACGTCTTCAAAATTGCGTTTGATGGAGATATGGTCCATTAAAGTTGCAAACGATAATGCAAATTGAAGAACACTTTTTTAAAAAAAATTATGCTTTTATCGCATTTTTATGAGAATTTCGGAGGTGGGAATGTTTAGAACGCCTTCATAGGTATTAATTACCACAGCGATTTTGAACAATATCGTTAGAGCCGTTTTAGCAATCACTGAAAAACATGATTTTTTTCAACGGTAGCTACCTTATGCGCATGCGCGATTTTGACGAAAACTTTTATGGTCAGTCCTTGGGTTATCACCAACCCGCACACCAAATTTGAACATCGTAGGTCAATTTTTTCGGGAGTTATGCTGACCACGTACACACAGATATTTTTTCTATATCACATTTTTGAGATGAGGAAGTTCCAAAATATAAAGAAATGGAGAGAAAAAAAAAAAAAAGACGATTTTTTTTTTAAATCGAATACTATGCTTTCATTACCCTAGGTATTACATATGGGTATTTGAAAGTAAAAATCAAACAAAATACTTTTAAAGTTATTTAAATACTTTGAAATAGATGTATATAACACTTTACGTTAACATAATGCTTCTACGGTAAAATTAGTATTGTAATAATAAATAACTTAACAAATCTCTCATAATCTCTATTTTCTTAAAAAAGAGTGATGTAAAAATAAAAAATCTTGGTTCCATTCTTGGTACTGAGATTATACAAAACATTAGTTAATTAATGCATATACAACAAATTAATAAAATTAAATAATTATTTATTTAATTTTATTGATTTGTTTTGAATATACATCATGTTCATCTCTTCATTTCCTTACTGTTCTTTTATTAGAAATCCTATAGATGTCAATAAAGTCCAACAAAATGCCATTTTTTTTTTTTTTTAAATTCTTCGGGAAGTTTCGGAATGAAAGTTTTGCTTGAGAAAAAGTGGTATTTTAGTGACAGTGACAGAACTTATTAAAATAAGAATTGTCATAGACATCAAATCTATCTGCCAAGTTTCAGATCGGTTGGATGACGGCAGATGGGTTAATTACCCCTGCCCAGATTTTTCACGCTACCCACTAAGAAACAAACAAAATCTAAGTTAATGTACAGGATTTAAAAATAGCTTGGTCGCATATCAACGCAAACATGCAAACAGTTATAAATATTGTTACGAATTTCAGTATATTTGTAATTATTTCGTAGTATTAATTATGAAAAAAGGGAAATTTATGTACACTTCGCATAAGGCAGTACAAGAGTTTGTCTTTACTTCGCTTTCCTGCAATGCGTCTCTTAATGCTTGAAAACGAGTTCTACTGGGATCATGCTGGAAAACAAGTTTTACAGAGGGCAGGCTATTTAACATTATGGTTAATGGCAATCTCGCCAAGTTGGCGACGGTTTTGGCGACTAATTTTGGTCGCCAAACTTGGCGACCATTTGGCGACATTTTCGGTCCCCATGTACATGTATAGGGCTTTTCGACTACGACCTGGAAATCACTTCAAATTTCTATCTCTAGAAGATTCTCGAAGGATTGACTTTCCTATATAAGACCGGCTGTGAGTTGAGTTAGTGGAGTTACTGAGTTAGTTGTCTCTCAACGAGCATTCAGAGAGCTGTATTGCGAAAGTGGAACTATATTGCATTGTCTTTTGCGGCGATTTTAGCAGTTGTGTATCAAGTGTTGTAACTGCTGTTTGTGGTCTATTGTTATGTAAAGAGCTGTATTGAGTCTATTAGAACGGAAAGTTCTGGAGTTGTAAAAGAATCGACTAAGAGTTATTCGGAATACATTTCTTCAAGTGTTAATCTGCTTTGGCTTCAAGTCTTTTGAACCCTTTTACTCAACAATATTGTTTTAAATTTTTCGTAATGTATAGCATATGGAATAAGTAGCGATAATAATACAACACATAAAAATAAAGTTTTTAACAAAAATCCTTTATTTGCGTTGCCAATTTTTATAGTCATTAACACAGCGCCGTTTCTGTACACAGCTCGTGCTTGGTGTTTGCATTTAATTTTAAATATCAAACACATTTCTATCAGAAAAACTACGTTTCAAAATTTATTTATTAAAAAATCAATCACATCCACTTCCAAATATCTATAATTTATTCTGATTAAAACAGTTTATTTAAAAAAAAAATTGGCAACAGGAAGGAGTTTCATCAATGCGCAGTTGTATGATGACAAGTTGGTTTATTAGTAAGCTTGGCGTCCACTATCGCTGAGCAGAGCAGATCAGAGCGTAGTGGATTAGAGCCAATTACAAGGCTGTCAACGTCCATTGTAGCTCGAGACTCGTGCTATAGTAAACATTGGCAGCCTTGTAATTGGCTCTAATCCACTTCGCTCTGATCTGCTCTGCTCTGCTTAGCGATAGTGGACGATAAGCTTTAGTATTCATTAAAAGCAAACTTTTATACTAAACTCAACTTAACTAGACATCACTTAGACGGTAGATCGTGACAGTGCTCATAGGTATTTAATCCATTTTGGCGGCGTGAAAGCATAATGTTCGCCAAACCACAACCCTGTAGAGAACAAACGGCTCTAAGGTTTGGCTAGAATTATGTCTTCACTCAGCCAAAATGGATTAAATACCTATGAGCACTGTCACGATCTACCGTCTAAGTGATGTCTAGTTAAGTTGAAGTTTAGTATAGTGACAGTAACAGCCCCAAAATTTGATCAAATGCCTTGGAGTGCCCAGGCTGGAGAACTCACCCAGAAGGCATTAGAGCTTTTTGTATCTCCGGCCGGGAGGAAAGAGACACCACCAGCCCGAGAGGAGCACCCCCCCCCCACCCCCCGAGCGTCCCAGCACTGCCGGAACAGCTTTATTTAAAATTGGGGTGAGTATACAGAGGGTTTTGTATATATAAATAAATTCAATAATATAGATAATCAGGGAAAACATTCTTCTTTCTGCAATTAACACAGGAAACCAATAAATAAAAACACACGGAAACATGCAGTGAACATAAACAGTGAACATAACAATTGAACACAAAACTAACATTCATAGATTAACTCATATAACTCATATTTGTGTCTAAAAATTTAAATTTACTCTCTATGTAGTACTTTTGATTTCCTATATTTTATTATTCATTAAGGCGTCTTCTCACTTTAGGCACCTCGAAAATAGGCTATTTTCGCGATTTTTTTTCGAGGATTTTTGCAAACAATTATGGGATAAAATGGATCCTATATAATAAACACATCTTTCAAGTACAAGAAATTTTTTTATTTTTTATTTTTTTGAACAATTATCATAATAAAACAGTAGCATCGAAAAACCCGTGTAGAAATGTAATGTTCGTGGCTTGTTGATGAAATTTCGGAAACTATCCGGCCGATTGTCATGAAATTTGAATGACATATTCTTCATAGTTATGGCTATAGCGCATATCATCAGATTTTTGAAATTTTGATTTGAAGTACTTTTTTTTTTTTACAAAAAACTGCAAAAAAACGCGTTTTTTTTTTTTACTTTTTCGAAAAACGTGCGCCATTTTGTTATTTTCGCGAATATCAAAAATCTGATGATATGCGCTATAGCCATAACTATGAAGAATATGCCAATCAAATTTCATGACAATCGGCCGGATAGTTTCCTAAATTTCATCAACAAGCCACGAACATTATATTTCTACACGGGTTTTTCGATGCTACTGTTTTATTATAATAATTGTTCAAAAAAATAATTTTTTTTTTCTTGTACTTGAAAAATGTGTTTATTTTATAGGATCCATTTTATCCCATAATTGTTTGCAAAAATCCTCGAAAAAAAATCGCGAAAATAGCCTATTTTCGAGGTGCCTAAAGTGAGAAGACACCTTAATATATTATTTTTATTTTTCAGCTTCCTCAGTGTCAACAGGATACGTTGTGCTACAATTAACGGTTATATTTTTTAATAATTTTCCTGTTTTTTTTGTTTTTTTTTTAATTAAAATCTGGATCAGTTGTACTGGAAAATTATATTTACTTCATATCTTAGAAAAAAAGAATTTTTTTATTTTTCTTAAAAATAAACGGATCTGTTGTGCCGGAAAGGATAAAAAGCCTAAGTTCAAAAATTTTACTAAAAAAGGTTGATCTGCCAAAGGCTGATCTGATGATCAAATGCATTATAATCGACATCGAACCTATCTGCCAAGTTTCAGCCCGTTTGGATGGCGGCAAGGGGGTTAATTAGGGCTCCGCAGATTCCGTCGACGAAAGAGAAGTTAAAATAAAGGATTTAAAAATAGCTTGGTCGCATATCTTCGTAAAAATGCAAACAGTTATAAATATTGTTTAAAAATTTTCGCAATGCGTGGCATATGGAATATGTTGAGCGATAAAAATAGCATCAACAATATCGAGATAAATGTCAAAGAGTGATATTAGGATTGCAGTGGTTGCGCAATGTGAGACCACCGTTCAAAGGAGAAAATGCTCTATTTCTGTCGCAATATCAGGTGGATGAAACAACGTCAGCCACACACACACAACGTTGTGAAATAAGGAGCAGTTCTTTTTTTTTTTTTTTTTTTTGCTCTCCTTTCATTGTGTGACGTCACAGAAGAGTAGACGTATACGTGAAGGAGACAGTTTCTCTTCAATGGGGTGATTATTTTCGCAATAATTCACGCTCAATCTATAATAATAAAACAAGCTGTGTGTCTGTCTGTGGCTCTGTGGATCTATAGAAACATACTTAAAATTAAGAGTAGAGTTCTGAAATTTTCAGCATAAGTAGTTTTGGCCTTTTAATTTTATGCATCACAAACAGAATCTATAATAATAAAACAAGCTGTATGTCTGTCTGACTGTCTGTCTGTCTGTCTGTTTGTGGCTCTGTGGATCTATAGAAACCTACTTAAAATTAGAGTAGAGCTCTGAAATTTTCAGCATAAGTAGTTTTGGCCTTTTAATTTTATGCATCACAAACAGAATCTATAATAATAAAACAAGCTGTATGTCTGTCTGACTGTCTGTCTGTCTGTCTGTTTGTGGCTCTGTGGATCTATAGAAACCTACTTAAAATTAGAGTAGAGCTCTGAAATTTTCAGCATAAGTAGTTTTGGCCTTTTAATTTTATGCATCACAAACAGAATCTATAATAATAAAACAAGCTGTGTGTCTGTCTATGTCTCTGTGGATCTATAGAAACCTACTTAAAATTAGAGTAGAGCTCTGAAATTTTCAGCATAAGTAGTTTTGGCCTTTTAATTTTATGCATCACAAACAGAATCTATAATAATAAAACAAGCTGTGTGTCTGTCTGACTGTCTGTCTGTCTATCTGTTTGTGGCTCTGTGGATCTATAGAAACCTACTTAAAATTAGAGTAGAGCTCTGAAATTTTCAGCATAAGTAGTTTTGGCCTTTTAATTTTATGCATCACAAACAGAATCTATAATAATAAAACAAGCTGTGTGTCTGTCTATGTCTCTGTGGATCTATAGAAACCTACTTAAAATTAGAGTAGAGCTCTGAAATTTTCAGCATAAGTAGTTTTGGCCTTTTAATTTTATGCATCACAAACAGAATCTATAATAATAAAACAAGCTGTGTGTCTGTCTATGTCTCTGTGGATCTATAGAAACCTACTTAAAATTAGAGTAGAGCTCTGAAATTTTCAGCATAAGTAGTTTTGGCCTTTTAATTTTATGCATCACAAACAGAATCTATAATAATAAAACAAGCTGTATGTCTGTCTGACTGTCTGTCTGTCTATCTGTTTGTGGCTCTGTGGATCTATAGAAACCTACTTAAAATTAGAGTAGAGCTCTGAAATTTTCAGCATAAGTAGTTTTGGCCTTTTAATTTTATGCATCACAAACAGAATCTATAATAATAAAACAAGCTGTGTGTCTGTCTATGTCTCTGTGGATCTATAGAAACCTACTTAAAATTAGAGTAGAGCTCTGAAATTTTCAGCATAAGTAGTTTTGGCCTTTTAATTTTATGCATCACAAACAGAATCTATAATAATAAAACAAGCTGTGTGTCTGTCTATGTCTCTGTGGATCTATAGAAACCTACTTAAAATTAGAGTAGAGCTCTGAAATTTTCAGCATAAGTAGTTTTGGCCTTTTAATTTTATGCATCACAAACAGAATCTATAATAATAAAACAAGCTGTGTGTCTGTCTATGTCTCTGTGGATCTATAGAAACCTACTTAAAATTAGAGTAGAGCTCTGAAATTTTCAGCATAAGTAGTTTTGGCCTTTTAATTTTATGCATCACAAACAGAATGTTAAAATTTTAATTAGTTCTTTTTTAATTAATTTTTTAAATTAATTAATAAATTTTTTACAAAATGATATCTAATAGGGCTACAGCTCTGAAATTTTCAATATAAGTAGTTTTGGTCTTCTATTTGGACTTTTGAAAAACAGAATTTTAAATTTTTATTTTGTTCTTTTTTAATTAATTAATTTATATATTACAAAATGATTTCAAATAGGGCTACAGCTTTGAAATTTTCGACATAAATAGTTGAGGCCTTCTAATTGGATTTTTGAAAAACTCATTTTTTTTTTAATTAACTAACAAATATTTTACAAAATGATTTGTAATTGGGCTACATTTCTGAAATTTTCAACACAAGTAGTTTTGGCCTTCTAATTGTAGTTTTGACAAAAAGAATGTTAAAATTTTAATTTGTTTTTCAATTAATTTTTTTCACAAAAAGCGACTTCGAATAGGCCTAGATCTCTGAAAGTTTCAACATAAGTAGTTTTAGTCTCTAATTTTGCTTTCCACGAACACGTGTTAAAATAATTTTAAAGGGGTGTTGCATTATTGTATTAACGGGGAATTTTTTCTTGACAAGGAAACGTGGTAATTAGATTTTAGTGAGTGAAGCGAGCTTATGCTTACGCAGCAATGAACCTTTCAGCGAGCGAAGCGATCCTATGCTTGCATAGCAGTGAACCTTTTAACGAGTGAAATAAGCCTGTGTTTATGTGTCCATGAACTTTTCAGCGAACGAAGCGAACTCGATTTTGCGTAGCGATGAACCTTCCTGCGAGCGAAGCGCCAAAAACTGGGTTCTATACACGAATGACAGATTTCCGCAATGAAAGGCTTCACAGCTAGCTAAAATACTGCACATGTTAAAATTTCGTAGCGAAGCACGAGTGTTTAGCTAGTAAATTAATAAAATAGTATTTCGTTTAAATCGTGAAAATATCTTTCCTTTAGTGTGGACTCGTGTAAACATAATAAGCATGAGCGCCTGCAGAAATATTTGCAGAGACTAGATTTTATCAAAATCATTAGTTTTTTTAGAAATTTTAATTAATAGTTATGTATTTATACTCTTTAGGAATAGTTTAGAAAAATTCATGGTATATATTTTTGAAAGCGCAACCCTGTTAAAGAGAGAGAAAAAAAAAAAAAATAGTAAAAATATATTTGGAACGATTTTTTATCGTCTGACTAGATCTCACGGCATTCAAGAGACAGTGTTTAGAACAGAGGAACACGAAGATGCAAAAATGCATAAGAGTAATATAATAATTCTTCAAAGTTTTGGAAATAATTAAAAAAAAAAAAAAAAAATTCAAAATGAAATACAAAGGCAGTATTGGAAATGTTAAATTGAATTCTAAAAATGGATTTCAAGATACTATATCTGATAACTTAAAAAGCAAAATATTTTTGCTAGAACTTTACGAACTACACAGGAAATGATTATACAATAAAAGAAAAAAATACTTCTACTCAGCCTCCAATATTTGTAGACAATAGGCGCCAGTAGCAATAAAAAACGACATAGAAAAGAAACAAAAGACTAAAATAATAGAAAAACAAATGCTCATTGTAACATAAAAACCGAAACAGCATACGTGCTTTTCTTTTTATCTTGGAATTTACACCTTTTCTCTCATTTCCCCCCCCCCCCTTTCCCCCACTTTCCCCAAGAGTTGCAACCTCCTGGGGGCGCCCATGATAATGAGACTCTCAAGTAATTATTATAATAGTCCGAGAGGCGACTGCAATTTTTGCATCCCATCGAACATCAATCTGAATTTTTTATAGAATTTGGAGAAAAGTGAGTAGATTACGAATCCACTGGTCTGTCGTGGCAAAAATGGCCGAAACTGATCAAAAATAGATTTGGAATGAGTTGAACTCAAATCCGATTGCCAAATATGTCATACCTTGCCAAAAAGAGAACAAACTTTTTCGTCTGGCAACCCACTGCATTTTGATTTTCAATGAGAAAAAGCGTAAACGATTTCTGATCTCTGGCTCGGAAAACTTGTATCTTTTAAAAGTAAGCCAAATTGGCGACATCAGTTACGTCATCAGTGACGTAATGTTTATTGCCAATTTGGCTCATTTGTGAAAGATGCAAGTAAGCCATAGCCACACATCCGAATCGTCTGCAACCTTCTTAATTGGAAATTAAAGAGTGAGGGTTACCAAATAAAAAAAATGCTCATTATTTGGCAAGTTATGGCGCATTTGGCAATTAGTTTTAGTTCATCTTATTAAAAGTCGATTTTTGACCAGTTTCGGCCATTTTTGCCACGGCAGACCAGTGGATTCGTAATCTACTCACTTTTCTCCAATGTCTACAAAAAATTCAGAGTTATGTTGGATGGGGTCCAAAAATTGCAGTCGCCTCTCAATCTATATAACTCCTGAATGTGAATATGGAAGGGCTTTTCTGGGGTATGTTTGTCATATTGACCCTCTATTATACTTGTAAATGCCGTTTTTCGGCCTCTCTGTGGAAACACTTATTAAAACTAGGGGTGTGGAACATCGCACAACGGCCAATTACACTATAATACTGAAGTGACATTTACCGTTTTTATATTTTCATCGTTCATTTAGCAAAAATGGCCAGTTTAATGCGCCAAATTGATGATTTTGGCGATACACTTTTCGATAATTCTTATACTATCCTTTCTTGTAAGTGGAACAGAGGAGATAAGAGAAAGAGATCGTTGATGAGGTACGCTCAAGGAAAGAGAACTCTGTGTTAAAGGCATTCGTTTTTTAACTTTTTACGCCATTAAAGCATTTTTACGGGAATTTCGGAGATGGAGATGTTTAGAACACCTTAAGACGCATTACCATAGAGATTTTGAACAAAATCGTTAGAGTCGTGTTTTAACAATTACTGAAAAATATGTTTTTTTTCAATGGTAGCTACCTTATGTGCATGCGCGATTTTGATGAAAACCTTAATGGCTTGGGATATCACCAACCCGCATATCAAATTTGAACATAGTAGGTCAATTTGTTCGGGAGTTGTGCTGATCACGTAAACAGACTTCTTCTCTATAACATGTTTTTGAAATCAGGATGCTCCAAAACGGTGAAGAAATGCAAAAATTGCGATTTTTTTTTTGACCGAATAATATTGTTACGAATTTCTGTATATTTGTAAATGTTTCGTAGTATTTACTTATGTCAAAGGATAAATTTGTGTACATTTCGCATAAGGCAGTGCAAGGGTTTGCTTTCCTGCAATGTGTCTCTTAATGCTTGATAACTAGTTTTACAGAGATAACGCTGGGAAGCGAGTTTTACAAGGAGCAGGGTATTTAACATTATGGTAATTGCAATCTCGTCAAATTGGCGAGAAATCGCTAAATGTCACCAAACTTGGCAACCATTTGACATTTTCAGTCCCCATGTACATGTATAGGAATACGATCTGGAAAGTTCTCCAAATTTCTATCTCAGGGAGTTTCGCGAAGATTCGCTTTTCCTATATAAGCCCAAGAGAGCGGATGATGGAGTTAGTTGACTGGAGTTACTGAGTTAGCTGTCTCTCAGCGAGCATTCAGAGAGTTCCGAAAGTGAACAGTGTTGCATTGTCTTTTGCGGTGATTTTTAGCAGTTGTGTTGTCAAGTTTTTAACTGCTGTTTTGTACTCTATTGTTGTGTAAAGAGCTGTATTGAGTCTACTAGAACGAGAAGTTCTGGAGTTATATCGGAATAAATTTCTGCAAGTTTTGGCTTCAAGTCTTTCGAACTCATCCACGCAACAATATGCTTTCATTATACTATGTATACATATGGGTAATTGAAAGTAAAAATTAGAATCGAAAACATGCAGAATTTTTTTTTTTGTAATTTGAGTGAGAGATGGAAAATTCAGAAAAAACCACAGTAAAAAACATGCCTCGAATTGTCATTTTAGAAACACCGACTTTACATATGATAACGCTATCGAATTTCGTCTCTATTATAGAAATCGAAATTAAAACTGATTTTTTTGTTCGTTCATAAACAAATTTAATATGTTATCCATTTAATATTCGTAGGAACTTACAAAACAATAAAATACATGCACTAACAAAATCTCCAATATTATATTGGATTATCGTGGTAGGCATAGGCGTTGAAATGAGATCGTTCACATATAATACCCATATAATTTTTTTTATTTTCCCAATAGTTATTGTTAAAAATCAATAAATATAGCCCTTTTTGCACTTCTCCACAGAAATGTGCGCCCACTAGAGGTCGGCGATATATCGATACGACGATATTTTAATCAATATATTTTTTAAAATATCGATACTGAAAATATCGATACAAGTTACAGATACATCGATATTCTTTTAATAACATTTTTAGCTTTTTGATGATCGTTTTGTAGTTCCATGTGTTTTTTCGATTTTCTTTATTTCCTTTTCAAAAACTTCAAAACTAAAGTTTGGAATTGGCTGAGAGACAGTTAAAATGGCATCGTAACCAAAAAGAAAACATATTAAGAAAGTATTAACAATATTAGGAAAAATAAGATAAGTTATTAGTAGTCATTAACACAGCGTCGTTTCTGTTGCCAACGTGTGCCTGGAATTTGCATCTAATTTTAAATATTAAAAACATCTCTATCAGCAAAATATGCAATAAACTACTTTTCAAAATTTCTTCTTTAAAAATAAATTTGAATTTATGCATTGACATGCAAATGTATTTTATTTATTCTGATTGATAATATAATTTATTTATAAAAACAATTTTTACAATTTATTTATAAAAACAATTTTTATAATTTATTTATAAAAACAATTTTTATAATTTATTTATAAAAACAATTTTTATAATTTATTTATAAAAACAATTTTTATAATTTATTTATAAATTTTTTTTTTATAATTTATTAATTAAAACAATTTTGGCATGAATTCATGAAAAGTAGAAATTTGCCCCGAAAAACTTCGTTTCTGGCAAAACTGAATATCAAATATAAAAAATCATGTATCGATGTATCGATATTTTATCGATATTTTTCTTCTATGAAACGATATAGTAACGATATTTATTTTGATCGATATTTCCGACCTCTAGCGCCCACACCATTTCAGTATGGGAGGTGAATCCTTTTTTACTCTCTCTGCGCCATTATCTAACAGAAAAAGAAAAGTTAATTAAAACTTTATCAATAAATTTAAGTGATCATAATCTGGGATACGAATAAATATAACACACTAATATAATGAACGTTTAACAAACGTTTTTGAGGCGTGCGGAGGAAAACTCCTCTCGCTGCATATTTATCGTGTTCCATCACTTTTATGAGCAAAATAGAAAAAACGTCACTAAAAGACGCAGACGATATTTTTCGAATAATATTTTTCATCTTGAGATATTCATTGCGAGGCGTGGCTTGACTGCGAAAAATGACTTGCAAATAGGATTCAATTATACATACCCACCAAGTAATATTATTTTAGCTGAGGAATGGAATTTAGGCATTTTGACGTTTTATCTTAATAGTGAACTAGCTGCGTGGCCCCGTTTTGCCGAGATCCGTCGTTGGTGTATAGGTCTCAGCTTTTGTCGCTTCGCGAATGGGCTCGCTTCGCTTGCAGAAAGGTTCATTGCTACGAAAAACTAAGCTCGCTTCGCTCGATAAAAGCTTCATTGTAACAAACTCGCTGAAAAGTTTGTTGGCACATAAGCAAAGGCTTACTTTACTCATTGAAAGGTTCATTTCTGTGTAAGAATAAGCTCGCTCCGCTCACTAAAAGTTAATTGTTACGTAAACCTTTAATATTAGAACCCCCACCCCTACCGAGAAACAAAAAAATTGTCCCCGTTAATACAATTATAGAACACCCCTTTGAGAATATTTTACCTCTTGCTTGTGAAAAGCAAAATTAGAACGCCGAAGCCACTTATGTAGAAATTTTCAGAGCTCTAGGCTTATTAGAAGTAGCTTTGTAAAATATTTGTTGATTAATTAAAAATAACTAATTAAAATTTTAGCATTCTGTTTTTCAAAAGTCCAACTAGAAGCCTAAAACTACTTATGTTGAAAATTTCAGAGCTGTACCTCTATTTGAAGTCACTTTGTAAAAAACCAATTAATTAAAAAAGAAATAATTAAAATTTTAACATTCTGTTTGTCATAGGCACAGTTAGCAGGTCAAAACTATTTATTTTGAAAATGTCAGAGCTCAACGCCTATTTGAAGTAGCTTTTTATAGATCCACATAGCCACTTATTAACAAACACACGGATAAACAGGCAGCTTGTTTTATTATTGTAGATGAATGCATAAAAATGATTGAGGAAAATCCGAAATGGTGCTATATCGAAGCTCACAAGATTCATCAAAATAAAATATGGAATGCAGGTAACCCAAATGAGAGCTTGTATGAGAAGGCACACATGGGAAAACCACAAAATTATTTGAATATACAGGACCAGTGGGGATCCGATAAAATGTTCAGGGCGGAGAAGGGTGCATCTAAACGTGCCAAAATATTGTTACGAATTTTTGTATATTTGTAAATATTTCGTAGTGTTAATTTTGTAAATAGGAAAATTTATGTAAATTTTGCATAAGGCAGTGCAATAATTCGTCTTTAGTTTTTTTTCCCCTGCAATGAGTCTCTTGATGCTTGATAACGAGTTTTACAGAGGTAACTCTGGGAAGCGAGTTTTAAGGAGCAGGGCATTTAACATTATGGTAATGGCAATCTCGCCAAATTGGGGAGATAGAGCCAAGTTGGCGACGGTTTTGGCGACTAATTTTTATTGCCAAATATCGCCAAACTTGGCGACCGCTTGGCGACATTTTCGGTCCCCATGTACATGTATAGGACTTTTCGAATACGATCTGGAAAGTTCTCCAAATATCGACCTCTAGAAGTTTCAAGAAGGTTCGAAGCCTCCCCTATGTAAGCCCGGCCGTGAGTGGGGTTAGTTAGTTAGTTAGTTAGTTGTTGATTTTGAGTCACTAAGTTAGTCGACTGGAGTGACTGGAGTTAGTTGACTGATTTTGAGTCACTGAGTTAGTTGTTAGCTGAGTCCATTAGTTGACTGGAATTACTGATACTGAGACTCAGTGAGCGTTCAGAGAGCTCCGAAAGCGAACTGTATTGCATTGTCTTGTGCAGCGATTTGAGCAGTTGTGTTGTCAAGTTTTTAACTGCTGTTTTGTGCTCTATTGTTGTGAAAAGAGCTGTATTCTGTCTACTAGAACTAGAAGTTCTGGAGTTGTAAGAGAATCTGAGAAGAGTTATACTGGAATAAATTGCTGCAACTTTTGATCTGCTTTGGCTTCAAATCTTTCGAACCCATCCACGCAACAACATGAATCTAAATTTACCGCTTATCATTTAATTACAAATGATACATAATCAAACGATTTTTACATAAACAAACGATAGATGCTGAAGTATAACCCACTCTCAAAATACAAGTTGAACGTGTAACGACGTGCCTTAACGGAGAGTCGGACCAGGGATCATAGAACAGTAGACAGGCGCATTAACCACTAGACAAAAGTGACTACTAGTAGCCTAGGTGTTGTATCAGTTATTTGTACACGAGACCATCACATAGCCCCTTCCAAGTGAATCACGAATGATTCAATTGTCCGGTAGTCACCAATAAGGCGTTGTTGCTAACGGGAGTTGAACCAGGGACTCCTAGATCCGTAGACAGATACTCTACCGCTAGGCATAAGTAATTCCTAGTGCCTAGGTGTTGTAGCTGTCTTTTGTGCGCGAGACCACCACATAGCCCCTTCCCAATGAGTCGCGAAGGGTCGAATGATTGAGTTGCTTGCGTGCGAGTTGATTGCTTTGCGTGAGAGTTAAGTGCGTTGCGTGAGAGAGTTGAATGCGTTGCGTTTCGTCAGTGTATCAGAAGGTGCCAATAGATGGCAGTATGATTCAGTTGTCCGGAAGTCACCAATGAAGCGTTGTGGCTTTTTTCTGAGGGCGCAGGGGGTCGATCGTACGACCTTTGCTTTCCCAGCTAGATACTTAATCCCCCAGACAATAGAGGTTTCTGGTGTCTAGAGGTTGTATCTGTTATTTGTACACGATATCACCACAAGGTATACTCAAGGAAAGAGAACTCTGTGTTAAAGGCATTCTTTTTTTAAATTTCTTACTCTATTAAAGCATTTTTAGGGGAATTTCGGAGGTGGGGATGTTTAGAACAGCTTAAGATGTATTACCACCGAGATTTTTATTAAAATCGTTAGAGCCGTTTTTTAGCAATAATTGAAAAACATGATTTTCATTTTCAAACCTGCCCCCCCCCCCAACACAGGCATTTTTTCTAGATCACTTTTTTGAAATCAAGATGTTCCAAAACGTGGTAAAAAAAATAAATAAAAAAAAATGGACCGATTACTATACTTTCATTACCCTATATATACATATGGGTAATTGAAAGTAAAAGTGCACATTTTAAAAAAAATTGCAGAAACCATATCCTTTATACATACAAGATTTTTTTTTAAACAAGAGTGAAGTATCTAAAATATTATTATTAAAAGTTTTGGTATTGCGTGCACAATTCTAATTTTATGGTAAAAGAGGAATGAAAAGAAAACTTTATAGACTGAAAGGCGACTGCAATTTTTGAACCCCATCGAACATCATTCTGAATTTTTTTATAGAAATTAGAGAAAAGTGAATAGATTATGAATCCACTGGTCTGCCGTGGCAAAAATGGCCGAAACTGATCAAAAATCGACTTTTAATAAGTTGAACTAAACCCGATTGCCAAATGCACCATAACTTGCCAAATAATGAGCATTTTTTTTTTATTTGGTAACCCTCACTCTTTAATTTTCAATTAAGAAGGTTGCAGACGATTCTTATGTGTGGCGATGGCTTACTTGCATCTTTCACAAATGAGCCAATTTGGCAATAAACATTACGTCACTGATGACGTTACTGATGTCGCCAATTTGGCTTACTTTTAAAAGACAGAAGTTTTCCGAGCCAGAGATCAGAAATCGTTTGCGCTTTTTCTCATTGAAAATCAAAATGCAGTAGGTTGCCAGACGAAAAAGTTTGTTCTCTTTTTGGCAAGTTATGACATATTTGGTAATCGGATTTTAGTTCAAATCATTCCAAGTCGATTTTTGATCAGTTTCGGTCATTTTTGCCACGGCAGAAAAGTGGATTCGTAATCTACTCACTTTTCTCCAATTTCTATACAAAATTCAGAATGATGTTCGATGGGGTCCAAAAATTGCAGTCGCCTCTCGGACTATTAGTTATTATACAGTTCCATTTCACCAATATATATAACTTCTACCTTAAATTACATTCTTCTTTATAATAATTAGAGTTATATTTAGTATTTTATGCTAAGATTTTGCACGAATGGTGATCTTGAGCATTTAAGTTTTACGACAGATTTCATCTGGGAATTGCTCTTATTTATTTAATTAGAATTCAGAATTTATAATTTTTTTTTCTGATCCCTATAATTTGAATTATAGTAAGTGAAGTGTGTGTATTATTTCTAGTTTGGAATGTGAATGCGACGAACAAGGGTGTAGCCAGGAACTTATTTTGAGAGAGGATTTTTGTTCAAATTTTAAGATAACATAAAATGTAATATTACTTTCCCCCATGTATTCATTTATGAAAATGAATGCGTGAAATTTTTTGTTCAAATTTTAAGATAACATAAAATGTAATATTACTTTCCCCCATGTATTCATTTATGAAAATGAATGCGTGAAATTTTTTGTTCAAATTTTAAGATAACATGAAATGTAATATTACTTTCCCCCATGTATTCATTTATGAAAATGAATGCGTGAAATTTTTTGTTCAAATTTTAAGATAACATAAAATGTAATATTACTTTCCCCCATGTATTCATTTATGAAAATGAATGCGTGAAATTTTTTGTTCAAATTTTTAGATAACATAAAATGTAATATTACTTTCCCCCATGTATTCATTTATGAAAATGAATGCGTGAAATTTTTTGTTCAAATTTTAAGATAACATAAAATGTAATATTACTTTCCCCCATGTATTCATTTATGAAAATGAATGCGTGAAATTTTTTGTTCAAATTTTAAGATAACATAAAATGTAATATTACTTTCCCCCATGTATTCATTTATGAAAATGAATGCGTGAAATTTTTTGTTCAAATTTTAAGATAACATAAAATGTAATATTACTTTCCCCCATGTATTCATTTATGAAAATGAATGCGTGAAATTTTTTCTTAACATCCTGTAAAATTCCGTTCCCATGTTCATTTTCAAATGCAAAGAGAGGGCTCTTGGGATCGTTTACAAAACATGGGTCAGAATGTTGTTATTTGTTTGATAACATTTACGAACTGTTGCAAATACAGTACTGGCTTGGTGGCATAGTCATTCAATGAGGACATAAAAAGACCTCAGCAAAAAATGCGTTTATTATTGAATTTATCGAAAATTGGGTTTTTGCATAGAACTGGGCCAATGTTTTGTAATCAATACATTTTCTTTAATTTCTTCTTTCAAGCAGTCGCATTTTTTCGTAATAGTCCGAGAGGCGACTGAAATTTTTGGACCCCATCGAACATCATTCTGAATTTTTCATAGAAATTGGAGAAAAGTGAGTAGATTACGAATCCACTGGTCTGCCGTGGCAAAAATGGCCGAAACTGATCAAAAATCGACTTTGAATGAGTTGAACTAAAATCCGATCGCCAAATATGTCATAACTTGCCAAAAAGAGAGAAAACTTTTTCGTCTGGCAACCCTGCATTTTGATTTTCCCCCAATCCAAAATAATACCTTAATATCCTGACATGGAAGCAAGAATTCTACTCCAATAAAAAAATAATTTGTTTCTGTATAAAATTTGCTGATTGCAAATGAAGAGCCTAAACTTCACCGGTAAATATCAATGCATGAAAGTATGGGGAGGAACTATCTTTTTCCTTCTCGTTCTGCCGTTCTTCTCTTTTTGCCTTGAGGTATTAGCACACTCGCTAAAGGGTGTGGTTCGGTTTCGGCACGCTCAGTCAGCACTCCAGTTCAGTATTCTTTGGCTCATTGGGTATAATATTATGGGGTTGCCATTGAACTTTTCACAGTTTAGTTCAGTTTAAATCATCGATATAGATAAACAACTGGATGGACTGCTTAACGCTGGGAAAATGAAGCCGTTGCCAGATGCCATTGGTGGGATAAAAAATACGGATTGCTGAGGATTGAAAATAAAATTGTGGGTTGTACACAGCAGAAATGTCAATAGTAGACCTTAATTAGTAATAATGGGCCAAAAAATATGTACTCTAACACTTTACAAGGTTTTTCGCAATCAAATCCAACTATTAAAGTGAACTGTGATTGGTTAAACTTCCCACCAGCTTCGCAATCCCCGGCGCGTTTTTCTCTTTTCATTGACAATGGAGCAGTCTATCCAGTTGTTTATCTATATCGATGGTTTAAATATGTAGATGACCCCTTAAAAAAAACTATATATAATTATTCAAATCCTTCCACAATTTACAACGTTACTGGACTGTTTGTTATTTCATCACTTAAAATACTAGATATTTTGGCATCGTTCGGATTTTTACTTTCAATTACACATATGTATACATAGAGTGATGAAAGTATAGTATTAGGTCAAAAAAAAAAAAAATTATATTTCTTCACGTTTTGGACCATTCTGATTTTAAAAAAGTGACCTAGAAAAAATGTGTGTGTGATCAGCATAACTCTCGAACAAATTGACCTATGATGCTCAAATTTGGTGTGCGGGTTGGTGATGGCACAGGGACCTTCCATGAAGGTTTTCGTCAAAATCGCGTATGCGCATAAGGTAGCTGTAGTTGAAAAAATCATGTTTTTCAGTTATTGCTAAAAAGCGGCTCAAACGATTTTTTTTTCAAAATCGCTGTGGTAATGCCTCTTAAGGTGTTCTAAACATCTCTACCTCCAAAATTCCTGTAAAAATGCTTTAATGGCGTAAAAAGTTAAAAAACGAATGCCTTTAGTGCAGAGTTCAATTTCCTTGAGCATACCTCATCAACGATCGTTTTTTTCTCCTCTCCACAGTTTCACGTATAAGAAAGGATAATTTAAGAATTATCGAAAAATTTACTTCGCCAAAATCCTCATTTTGGCAAAATGTTTTTTTTTTCTGTAAGAAATGGCCTAAACATCTCTACCTCCAAAATTCCTGTAAAAATGCTTTAATGGCGTAAAAAGTTAAAAAAACCGAATGCCTTTAGTGCAGAGTTCAATTTCCTTGAGCATACCTCATCAACGATCGTTTTTTTCTCCTCTCCACAGTTTCACGTATAAGAAAGGATAATTTAAGAATTATCGAAAAATTTACTTCGCCAAAATCCTCATTTTGGCAAAATGTTTTTTTTTTCTGTAAGAAATGGCCTAAACATCTCTACCTCCAAAATTCCTGTAAAAATGCTTTAATGGCGTAAAAAGTTAAAAAAACCGAATGCCTTTAGTGCAGAGTTCAATTTCCTTGAGCATACCTCATCAACGATCGTTTTTTTCTCCTCTCCACAGTTTCACGTATAAGAAAGGATAATTTAAGAATTATCGAAAAATTTATTTCGCCAAAATCCTCATTTTGGCAAAATGTTTTTTTTTTCTGTAAGAAATGGCCTAAACATCTCTACCTCCAAAATTCCTGTAAAAATGCTTTAATGGCGTAAAAAGTTAAAAAAACGAATGCCTTTAGTGCAGAGTTCAATTTCCTTGAGCATACCTAATCAACGATCGTTTTTTTCTCCTCTCCACAGCTTCACGTATAAGAAAGGATAATTTAAGAATTATCGAAACATTTACTTCGCCAAAATCCTCATTTTGGCAAAATGTTTTTTTTTTTTTTTCTGTAAGCAATGGCCCAATTCAAGAATTATTGCAAAAAAATATCGCCAAACTGGCCATTTTTGCTAAATGAATTATGAAAATACTAAAACGATAAATGACACAAATCCACTTCAGTATTATTGAGTAATTGAAAGTTGTGCGACGTTCCACACCCCTAGTTTTTTTTTGTGCGTATTGTACCTTCAGAAAAAGGCTTCCGTTCAATTGCATCGCGGTTACCATTTGTGGAATGTCACTTGGTCACGTGCCAATCTAACAATGGCGTCGTTGGATATTGTTCACTCTCAGAGTGCATGACCCGACTCTCTTTTGCAGGTGTCGTGGTATTGGCGTACGTGGCTTTGGCGTACAGTTAAAATATCGTGGCTTTAGGGTACAATGCAGTTACATCGCGTGGCTTTGGCGTACTTTAACACCTGCTAGGGAAAAAGAGAAGGAGGCGTGTCAATTTTACTCGTGGGGTTCCGATCGGACGACTTTTGGGGCGCCATTTCCCCTTTTTCTGTGGATGATGTCCTTTTTTGCTATGGTTGGATTTTGTGAGAAGATTTTCGAGTTATTTGAGATATCGTGGAAGACATCATATTTTATTTGAATTTTACTTTATATTGGTCAGTGCCAGGGTGTATTCTTTTTTACGTGGCCTGCTGTCTATTGCCAGGAGGCATTCTCAGCCCCCAAAGACCCTTATCGGCACATCAACGTGACATTTAAAACTTAGAAGAGCGGTCATATTTGGTCACTAGTATTTGGTGATAGAATACAGTATCTGAAAATGGACTGGTTCAGTATTTCAACCTATCCATCTCCCTCCAAAAAGAGGTCGTAAATTTTAAAAGTGTTGGCTATTGTCGCAATTTCCAGTTTTGGGTTTTTGACACTTGTTGGTTTTTGTCTCACAATGAGAAAATTGTTTCTGGAGGAAGGGAGAGTCAAAACAGGTGCAATGGGAACCTGTACCCTAAAGCCACGGTGATCTTTTAGAATTACGCCAAAGCCACGGTACGCCAAAGCCACGTACGCCAGTGCCACGTAACCCTTTTGCAGTTGTCTCACACACGCAGACACAACACCAAGGACAGAGAGAAAGAAAAAATTATCTGGAAGTATTTCTGCTAAACCCCAGAGCTGCTTATTTTTCCAACTACGCAATTCAAATTGAGATTCTAATTGTGTTAGAGGGAAGAGGTGCGCCATTTTAGTTCAACTAATCAATCACTTCTCTGAACAATTGTAGAACTGTTTTCTTGGGATTGTTTTCTAAGATGAATAGCTCTTGAGGTGCCCATTGTTTTGTCTTAAACATCAACGCTAAAAATTATTTTGGATCAGAATCTGATACTGCGTTTTACACATTGGCTAAAAACGTGTTTTAAGCAATAAGTGTTTAAAAAAAATATAAATATATATAACATATAAAAACAAAGCTTTTAATATAAATTCTTCATATGCATTGCCAATTTTTATATTCATTAACACAGCGGCTGTTCCGTAAACAGTGTGTGCTTGGTATTTGCATCTAATTTTAAATAACAAAAACATTTCTATCAGCAAAATATGGGGCAAACTACATTTCAAAATTTATTTATTAAAAATTAACGCGAATTTATGCTTTAACATCCAAATATCATTTATTTATTCTGATTAAAGTAATTTTATTATTCATTTATTTAAAAAAAAAAAAAAAAAAAAAAAAAAAAAAAAAATCTGACACGGGAAAGAGTTTAACAATAATCGGTTCAAAGCTATATTACTCATCGATATAAATAAACAACTGGATAGACTGCTTAATACTGGGAAAATGAAGCCGTTGCCAGATGCCATTGGTGGGATAAAAAATACGGATTGCCGACGATTGAAAATAAAATTTTGGGTTGTACACAGCAGAAATGTCAATAACAGACCTTAATTAGTAATAATGTGCAAAAAAATATATAAATCAACACTTTACAAGGTTTTTCGCATTCCCATCCAACTATAAAAATGAACTGTGATTGGTTAACCTTCCCACCAGCTTCGCAATCCCCGGAGCGTTTTTCTCTTTTAATTGACAATGGAGCAGTCTATCCAGTTGTTTATCTATATCGATGATATTACTGCGATTGGATGACGACAAATTGGTTGATTAGTATTCCGTAAAAGCGACCATTTAGTGACAGTAACAGCGCGATAATCGACATCGAATCTATCTGCCAAGTTTCAGACCGATTGGATGATGGCAAGGGGATAAATTAGGCATCCGTAGATTTGCACGGATGACAAACCATCGACACGCACACACTCTCAAAGTCTAAGTTAATATTAAAGATTTAATAAATACAGTTATGAATTTTTCCACTGAGGCAATGATGGCACAGTTTTTAAGATGAAAACTACGATTTATTCACTCTTCACAGGCACAAAATTTATTCACACAGACAACAGTGTAATCGCTCACAAGCTTCAGCAAGAACAACTTCGAAAACAGCGATTATACAAGTCCACTCTAGTAGGTAAACAAAGCGATCAGTTTTCATCGAAGTCCGAAGTCAATCTGAAAACTTTCCCGATCTCCAGTCTTATATATACTTGGCGCGAGAGAACATTGGCGCAATGAAGGGAGTGGAAACATTATCCCATTTAGGAGTTGCAATGGTCGCAGCTTCGTGAGTTTCCGTTTCCCGTAGTCTTTCTTCTACAGCGTTATGAAACTTTTCAAATCTTTCTTCAACAGCGTCTTGAAACTTTTCCTGCTCCTCTTTCATGGTGGAAACTTTGTCTCCTAAGTTGTTCACTTTTCCGTTAAACTCCTCAAACTTTTCATCAACTTCTTTTCTTACTGCATTGAATATTTCTTCTTTCACGGATTGCAGAACATTTGAGGTAGTTTCTATTATGGTTGATTCCACCATTGAGGCTAGCTCTATCTTCATTTTTTCTTTGATTTCATTCACTGCTGCAGATGTTGTTTCACACTTGGTGGCTAAAGCTCTAATCTCCAATGATGTAGCGGTAATTGCGGCGGCGGTGGACTCTTGGCCGGCTTTTATTTCTTTCATTTCGGCTGCGGCTGTTTCTTGGCAGGCTTTCATTTCGGCTGCGGCTGTTTCTTGGCAGGCTTTCATTTCGGCTGCGGCAGTTTCTTGGCAGGCTTTCATTTCGGCTGCGGCAGTTTCTTGTTGGGCCTTCATTCCAGCAATCATTTCCATCAACTGCTTCATTTGGTCTTCCATCATTTCTCTAATAGTCGGCATTCAAGATGACTTGACCTCACTTCTGACACCACTGTTATGAATTTTTCCAATGAGGCAATGATGGCACAGTTTTTCAGATAAAAACTAGTATTTATTCTCTTCAGAAAACTCACAAAATTTATTCACAGGCAACAGTGTAATTGCTCACAAGCTTCAACACAAGCTTTAGAAAAAAACAACTTCGAATACAGCGATTATACAAGCTCACTCCAATAGGTCAACAAAGCGATAAGCTTTCATCAAAGTCCAAAGTCAATCTGAAAACTTTCCCGATCTACGGTCTTTAAATACCAGGCGCGGGAGGACATTCGCGAAATTTCCAGCCAATTCGTCGGAACAGAAACATCTCGAAATTTCTCGATTGCTTTAGGTGTTGCCTCCTTTTTCTAACCTGTATAATCGCTGTTTATAAATAAAATAAGATAAAAATAAATTACAATAGAATTTTAAAATATATTACGTCACTATTTACACTATATACAGACAATTTGTGCAACAATACCGTAATGATTGCAGTGCATAAATCCTGACATCATTCAATTTCATTCCACAATGTTACTGGACAGTGCATAACTGCGTTCCATATCACTAAGATTAAACCAGAGACATTTCATTTCTTTTAGCACAATGTTCACTCACCATTACATTCATGTGTTAGATATTTTGAATTAAGGGGACTGTTAAGGCAAAAATTTCAAAAATTTCTATTTTTATATTTTAGTGGAAATATATAGCTTGCAATTCTAGCTTTCAGTACATACCTTACTTTTGCTGATCCGAGAAGAATTAAGAAAATTATTTGAGTTTTTGTAAGCGCGCATATCAGAAATCATATGTATTTCAATTTCTTAAATTGCATTTTTCTCTTCATGTGTATTTTAAGATTTTTAGGTATTCGATTTGTTCCTTGCGATTCAAAAATTGATGTATTTTTTTTAAATTTGGAGATATTGTTTACTATACTATTTTGAACACAATTGTACATGGATTTTGGAATCTGGTATTTTTTTATTGTTTTACAGTAATTTTCGTAATGCTACTATTTAAAAAGTTTACATTTTTTGCCGTAGTACCAAAGTTTTACTTTTAAATAATTAACCAATGAGTCAAATTCAAAATCCATGCACAATTATATCAATATATATTCGATTAGCTTATGCAAAAAAATTGAGACAGATTGCAAAAAATTTGAATCGCAAGGAGCGTTTTTAAAATTACGGAAAAAACGCTAAATTTTTCAATAAAAATTTAATTTCTTGAAAAAAAATCAATATAAATTTTTGAAATTTTAGGTTGTGTTTCATCTAATTGCTATTGAACTGCACAAAAAATTTCATGAATTTTAGACAAAAATTGAAGAATTTTTATTTTTGACTTAAAACAGTCCCCTTAAGCACAATTAAATCTGTTCGATAAGATCAAAGCCAACCAGAGACGATTTTTTTTTTTTTTTAAGGTATACATATAAGTTGGGAATCGCAAAAATTGACCCAAACAGGCATTTTTTTTTTTTTTATTCTAAAATGTTTTCCAATTCATTATCTTTAAAATGATAAAAATAACTTTCTTATAGTTGAAATACTTTTTTAATTACACGCAATTTCGTAAAGGTCGACGTTTAAAACATATTGGAAAAAAGAAATTGTCGAAAACTTTGAACTCGATTTCTGGAGAACTGCTTTTCATTGTTGAGTGAATGTACTCCAACGGTGATATCTTCAGAGTTAAATAACTGATTTTTAAAATTTAAACTGTATAATTTAGCTAACATTTCAGTGCACGGGCCCTAGCTGTTTACAAAAATTTTGGTAAAATATAGATTTTTTTATGTATTTTAGAATATTTTTATTTTTGGAAAAATTTCATTTTGTCTAGTACTTTTCATGTTAAATGTTAACATTTTCAAACTATTTAAGTTATGCCTTATATTTTGCTTTGGCCCGTGTATTAATACCTTGTTTTTAGTTTCCAGTAAGAAATTTGTTTCAAAATTAATTAGGTATTATTTTATCATTGTTGAAATCAGGCCTTAATTAGTGAATTAAAATTCAATTAATTAAATAAATATTTTATTTTTTTACTTTTTATTACTGCAAATACATTATCATTTTTGCTCTTGTAATTCTCACAAAAATTTGACAAGCAGTCATAAGAACTAAAAAAAAAAAAAAAAAAAAAATGTCCAACGTATCTGTATACTTTAACACTAAGTTCATTAAACATTTCATTAATGCTAAATATTTTGAATCAAGCATAATAAAATTTGTTTAAAATGTGTGTTAAATACAACATAAAATTTGAAATGTAGTGCTCCTCTCTGATTATATTGTTACGAATTTTTGTATATTTGTAAATATTTCGTAGAGTTAATTTTGTAAATAGATAAATTTCTGTAGATTTCGCATAAGGCAGTGCAATAGTTTGTTTCCCTGCAATGAGTCTCTTGATGCTTGATAACGAGTTTTACAGAGATAAAGCTGGGAAGCGAGTTTTACAAGGAGCAGGGCATTTAACATTATGGTAATGGCAATTTCGCCAAATTGGCGAGATGGTGCCAAGTTGGTGACGGTTTTGGCGACTAATTTTTGTCGCCAAATGGTCGCCAAACTTGGTGACCATTTGGCGACATTTTCGGTCCCCATGTACATGTATAGGACTTTTCGACTACGATCTGGAAAGTTCTCCAAATGTCTAACTCTAGAAGTTTCAAGAATGTTCGCCTCTCCTATATAAGACCGGCCGTGAGTGGAGTTAGTTGGTTAGTCAGTTAGTTGACTGAAATTACTGAGTTAGTTAGTCAGTGGAGTTACTGACTGAGTGGAGCTGTCTCTAAGCGAGCATTCAGAGAGTTCCGAAAGTGAACTGTATTGCATTGTCTTTTGCAGTGATTTTAGAAGTTGTGTTGTCAAGTTTTTAACTGCTGTTTTGTGCTCTATTGTTGTGTATAGAGCTATATTAAATACAAATATTATATATAATATAAATATATATTTTAAAACACTATTTTAGAAAAAATTTGTGATACATTTTTCTATCATATTACAGAAATGAAAACATTGTTGGTTGTCAAAACATTAAAATAAATTATTGAATCATAAAATAACAATTGATGAAATACATAGTCAATTTGTTTTCCTTCCATTTATTTTCAAATATTGCATACAAAACAATATAATAGACTTTTAGACTACTGAGCTTAAAGGACAGACAATAAACAAAAAGTTTTGCTAATTGTGCACCTGAAGGATTTTTGTACAGAACTTTCACGTATTCTTTTTTCAGAACTGCAATGCGTATCCTCATGAATGATGAATGTCCTAGAAACTATTTATATTTCAACTTGTTCATTTTGACTATATGCATTTATATTCCAAATTTAAAATTAGTAAATTATTACATTACTATTAAACATTATTACATTACTATTAAAATTTATTATATACTTTTTTTAAATATAGAGATTTAATAAATTATTTTTTTAATAAAACACATTTAAAATGGAAAATGTCAATTTCATTGCAATATTAATTAATAAACAAATCCAAAGAATTAGTTTTATTTTAAGATATTAATTGAATTTGAATAGCATAACGCTTAGAAATCTTATCATGCAGCTAATTTTAAGTATTAAAATCCTACCTTCACACTAATTAAATTTTCTATACTAATTCTTTAAAATTAGCTATGATAACTATAGTACTGCACACTATAGACATTGTTTATGCTCGGTTATTACATTATTATACTCTCTCAAGAAAATATAATTTATAGATCAGAGGAAAATATACTTTGCAGATCAGTTATTGAAGTAAGTTCAAAATACGACAAAAATTGCTATATCGTATGGTCACCAGATCCTAACTAAATTATTGCAGACATTCGATATCGATATTGAAATTTATTTTACTAAATATTTGAATACAATTTGTGTCAGAAGTAGTATTCAGTTTCTATTTGAGCATATGATATTTGGAATTACAATTTCCTTTTCAGTAGCTTATAAAATATACTATTACATAATATATTAAAAGATAAATTTATACTTCTTCAATAACAAAAGTATGAATAATGCAGGTGTACTTACTGGTAGTACTTGCATTTTGGCTTTAACACAAGCTTCGCTGGATACACTTCGAATCACGCGAAATTGAACACAAAGCAAATAAACAAAAACTCAAATCCTTTCAAAGCAAAGTCAAAAACTCACCGACTAATTGAATATTTCACGCCGCATTCTTATTTATATTAATGTGCGAGACATTTCTCGAAAAATCCACTTTTGTTTTAACGATCACTATACGGAAACACTCAAACCTTGGCATTTCCCGATTTATATAAATGTAAACAAGCTTTTTCTAAGCTGTATTATCGCTGTCAATAAATAAAATAAGATGAAATAGAACTTTAAAAGAAATACGTCACTATTTTGCAGAAAATACACAGAGAATTTGTTAGCCCGCCACGAGTAATTTGAATAGGCAAATCGCAATGTTTTGCTTTAAAAGTCTAGCACGTGCAAGGGTTACTGTATTAATGAACGTGGCTTGCAAGCTCACTTGTAAAAGAAGCCAAGGTCGTTACTCCAGTGTTCTCTTTAGCTCAGTGATTATACCATATTTAGATTTATCATCCAAAACACCGAAGAAATAAAATTTCAATTAGTGGTTAAACATTTAAGTAAGGTAAAAGAATTGCCAAATTAATGTTAAAACAAAAATTGTGCAAACAGTTCGAGAGCAGATTCACTTCCTATACTACTCTGTAATCTTCAAAAGATGTTGTAGCTTGTAAATTAAGTATTTTAGAGGATTTTTTTTTATGGTTTAATAACGTGCTAAGCGTTTTAGTGTAGCTATTTGAAAAATTTGCTATATTTGACTGCTATGCGCCACCTCTAATTGTTAATAAATTTAAATAAAATTTTGCATGGCATAATGTTTTATAACAGAGCAATTTTTAAAGGGGGTGTTCCAGTAAAAAAAAAAATCGAAAATTCGAAAAAATGAATCACCATGTTTACTAACTTCAACTTCAACGGTGAATATTACAGCACTGATCAGGACAACTATATAGCTGGATTTATAAGCTACCAGTCGGGGTTTTAGTTTAGATCGCCAGTCGTGACGTCACGTGGTCACCTGGCTATTAATTCCAGTAAACCAAACATTTTCTATTTACTGGCACCGACGGCTCCCGTCAACCAATCACGGCCCTCTACCGTGGTCACCAACAGACGGCGCAGCGGTCACTTGGCTGACGTCACTGAACTGGCAATCTAAACTAAAACCCTAACTGGTAGCGTGTAAATCCGGCTTTAGTCTACTTTAATTAATTGACAAATAGCTTCTAAAACATTCTCTGCAGTTGTCTTATGTAAAAGTACGACCAATGCTGCTTTTCTCTCTCTTTATTTTTGTTCTTGGATTTCTTAAGCTTCTTTCAATGAGCATATTCACAATAATATTGTTACAAAAATCGTCTGTATAAAAATTGTAAATAGTGGTGAATTTATTTTAATATTCCATTTTATTTAATTTGTAAACAGCGATAATACTGGTTAGAAAAAAGTTAATCAGTCGAGAAACTTCAAGGCATTTCGGTCTGGTGATTGGTTGGCTGGATTTTGCTAGAAATTTCTGCCGCGACACTATTTATAAAAAGGAAAAATGAAATCGCCAGTTCAATCAAGAATCGTTTGCTGATCGGAAAGCATCGGATGTTTTGTTTACTTTCTGAGTCTGAAATAACGCTGTTCTCGAAGTTGTATGTACCGTAGCTTGCATTGAAGATTGATAACGATTGTTTTGTTGTTCGAATAAGTTTTGTGAGCCTTCGAAAGAAGAATAAATTGTAGTTTTTATTTAGTAAAAGCTGTGTCATAATTTCCTCAGAGAAAAACTCGTAACAATATCTTCAATGACCTTGTAAAACAGTAAACCTTGTAGAACATTAAACTTAAGGGGGTCCAGTACCGAAATTTCTTCAAAAATCCCAATTTTTTTTCTGATTTTGAAAAATGGTTCATACATTCCTGAAGAGAATGATGTTTTTATCTTATTCCTCCTGTGATTAGAACGCCACAAAATTACCTGTGATTTAAACATTACTAATGGGCGTAACGCTTTGAAGCTTCTGCTTAAAGTGCGTTTTTCGAGCACTAGTGTTTTTCACAGATGTTGCATATTCAAATCGATATATCTCCAGAACCATTAACAATTGGCTATTCAAATTTTTGGAGCATTTAATTTGTATAGTTTTAAATATTTTGTCTTCGCAGAATTTTAGTTTTTTAATTCTGTTTTAAAATATAACATTTAGCGTAAAAGATAACATAAAAAAAAGCAAAAATTTCAATATTTTAACTTTGAGAATTTTGAATTTTTTTTTTTTTTTTTAATTCATCAATCAAAATTCTGTGAAGACAAAATTTTCTTTATATAATTATGTATTACAGAAAGCTTTCACCTTTGAAATTTTTTTTTTCTTGACTTATGTCAAAATACGCAAACATCAATTATTATGGATTTTTCTTGGTTTTTAATTTTTTTTTAAATAACTAAACACAATATTTAAAAAAAAAAACGTTTTCTCAAAGATATATAAATAGTATCTCATACATAAAATAAATTTTTTATATAAAAATGTACATAAATAAAGTTTTTATTTTCGGTACCGGACCCCCTTAACTGATCAATAATATCAGCTCTAAATTATTCCCGGATATCATCCGGCAGAACACAACCAGCTTCATTTGTCGTATATCTAAAACTAATACCTCTTTTTCCAATCACTTCTACAACTTCAAAAACTCTTTTAATTATCTCTTTTCTTTTTTTCTTTGTTTTGAAACTCTTGGTTATCCCGGTTGAAGCTTTAGTGCAATATTGATGAATTTATTGCACTATACTAGACTCCACCTTAACTTAACATCACTTAGACGGTAGAACTTCACCGTACACATAGGCAATTCATCCATTTTGGCAGCGTGAAGGCATGCTGGCTCTGTCCAGCAACCCTGTAGATAACAAAAGGCTAGGTCGCACATTTTGTTATCAAGCTTATTGGTCACAGTGTAGATTTCTAGGTTATAAATTTAACCATATTTTTATCTGTTGTTGTAGAAAACGTATCATTTAAAGATAAACATTGTTTTGCTTGTTGTGCAAAAAAAGAAAAAAAAAAAAAAAAATGCTTTTTTGTTTCTTTCGCTCTTTTTCTGCACTCTCTTCAACTCTTTTTCTTTTACCATGCATTTATTCAGGTAACAAATATTTGCGTTCCGAAAATTTGTATAAATTAAAACTGTTTTATCTCTGTTAACTGTTATCCTTTGTTAACTATTGAAAAAAACTTTAAATTTCATTTTGTTACAAAATTAATTTTGTAACTTGGGAGAGCTTAAAAGTTGCGCGTTGTATTGTTCTGGTGGAATGTATTGATTTTTATTAGTCATAAAGATGAAAAAATTTGTGACCTATGAATCACAGGATAATAAAATTTTCATCTATATATTTAATAGGCAATACGTTTTTTGGGGTTAGTCCGTCCGCCTAAACTACTCAACCAATTTCAATGATCAAGGTGCCATTTTAAAGGAAATAAGCTGTAGATTTGCCAAAACGTGCCAAAATAATTTATTAACATTTTATTAATTAGTTAAATTTCAATATTTTTCATCATTAAGCTACTACAAAGCCTCAATGATTTTGAATATAAGAATGGCAACATCCTTAAGTAAACAAACCAGCTGCTCGGGAGTTCAACCAACCAACCGTTGCTAATTTTAAAGCTCTTTTTAAACTCTTCTTTTCAAAGTAGATTTTTTTCTGTTTTTCTGAAGCATTTTTGTATTAGAGTAATTATTATTTTGAAGTATTTCTATCCAGAAAATGCTTCGCGTTGGACGTCGTTCTCTAACGGGGCGACTTATCAGAATAAATAAAAGATATTGGGACTTCAATGTAAGGGCATAACTAATGAAGTTTTAAGTCAGAATGTTGGCGGATAGTATATTTAACTTTCTATTACGAAACTTGCAATTTGGGTGTTTTCTCTATTAGGCCTTCCATTAAAGTTATAAAAATTTGGTTACATTTTTTATGGCTGGCAAACCTATTCGAGGGCAGCAAGATGTTTTAACCACAAATTCGAGCGGCAAAGCCGTTTAATCCGAGCGCAGCGAGGTGTTTGGGGGTTGGCGAGCGTTAGCGAGCAGGGGGCGAAGCCCCCTAGTCTAATTCTAATAGGCTGAGATCATGAACAGCACATGCATATGATTTGTAGAACATGAACGAATAACAGCACAGTAAATCTCTTTTGCCTAATCAGTTGTAAAATCTTCATCTGGTGTTGATCCAATTTGTTACACGAAAATGGCCAGCTTAGTTTTGTGTAAATCTTTTCAGCTTAAAAAAGTAATATAACAGTAATTTATCGAAATTAAAAAAATTAAAATTCTGTATACCAGTATAATCAATGGTTCAACATAATAGACCGAGAGGCCTTTGCAATTTTTGGACCCCATCGAACATCATTCTGAAATTTTTTTATAGAAATTGGAGAAAAGTGGAATAGGAATCCACTGGGTCTGCGTGACAAAAATTGCCGAAACTGATTAATAATCGACTTGGAATGAGTTGAACTAAAATCCGATTGCCATATATGTCATAACTTGCCAAAAAGAGAACAAACTTTTTCGTCTGGCAACCCACTGTATGTTGATTTTCAATAAGAAAAAGCGCAAACGATTTCTCATCTCTGGCTCGGAAAACTTGTATCTCTTAAAAGTAAGCCAAATTGGCGATATCAGTTACGTCATCAGTGACGTAATGTTTATTGCCAATTTGGCTCATTTGTGAAAGATGCAAGTAAGCCATAGCCACACATCCGAATCGTCTGCAACTTTCTTAATTGGAAATTAAAGAGTGAGGGTTATCAGATAAAAAGAAATGCTCATTATTTGGCAAGTTATGGCGCATTTGGCAATTGGATTTAGTTCAACTTATTAAGAGTCGATTTTTGATTAGTTTCGACCATTTTTGCTACGGCAGACCAGTGGATTCGTAATCTACTCACTTTTCTCCAATTTCCATAAAAAAATTCAGAATGATGTTCGATGGGGTCCAAAAATTGCAGTCGCCTCTCAGTCTATATGTTTTCGAACTGTATATTCTTTTGAATATCATACTTCCAACTGTAAGTGAAATTATAAATTCTGAATCTTCAACATCTTTTTCTACAGCAACAGGTGGTTCGAGGAAGTTAAATTTCCATCAATAGTTCCGATCAAATTATTCACAATAAGTGACCATCGAATTGGGGAAATATTGAATAGTTTTATAATAAACAACAAAATTCAGTTTTACACTTTTTAAAAAGGTTTCATATGGGGGCGGAGCAAAACTGACAAAAAAAAATGCCTGATTATTGTTAATGATGAACAGGGTAAATTCAAAATAAATGGAAAGGAACAGAATTTCTTTCAGAAAAGTGGCAGCTCATTCGTGAGTATGAAGAATTTTTACTTTTTTCACTTAGTTGAGTAATTGCTGTTTAAAAAAACCCATTTATTTCAAAGAACCAGATACTATAGATCTCACCAGATGCCTTCACACCATATGAATCAGGGTTCCCACGGTCATTGAAAGTCATTAAAAGTGCTTAATATTTTTGAACCTGTTTCTATTTTTATGAAGTTTGCATTCTCTGCACATTTTCCTTGCATTCTGAATAAAATTTTATGGGCCACAAACATAGACTTTTCCCAAATTTTCTTACACTAAATCCCTTTTCATATAACTGTGTTGGACAATCTTATCTTGGCTGGTTTTTAATTCTACGTTTTCTGTTTAATTGCTGTTTAAAAAAACCCATTTATTTCAAAGAACCAGATACTATAGATCTCACCAGATGCCTTCACACCATATGAATCAGGGTTCCCACGGTCATTGAAAGTCATTAAAAGTGCTTAATATTTTTGAACCTGTTTTCAAGGCCTTGAAAGTGCTTGAAAATGCTTAGAGATGCTTAAAAGTCCTTGAAAATGCTTAGAGGTCCTTAAAAGTTCTTAAATTTTTACAGCTGCAAACTTCATAAAAATAGAATGCGGTCTTGTTATTCCCTCGTGACCGCTACTTATCTGCACCTTATAGGAATTTTCCGACATATTTGTATTACGCATCCACCAACTTGTAACTTTTCTGATAGAATATACTTTGTTAAAAATTTAAATACAGACATGGTGCCTGAAAACAAATTTTCACAGGTCCTTGAAAACATTAATTAGGTCCTTAAAAGTCATTGAAAAGTCATTGATTTTCATTCTGTGATATGAGTGGGAACCTTATGAATGGAATGCAAACCATTTACTCATGAAAAACATTAAAATTCAACAATCGATTTTTGTTCAAGAGACTCCGAAATAAATGGCATCAGAAGATTTTATTTATTATTTAATAATGTTTGTGTCAAAGTTTGATTTAATGTACGGAAATCAATTGAAGACAAAAATAGATATCAATGAGAGCATATCTAATGATGAGGAGAAGATGTTTTGTAAAAATGTCGATAATTAATGTAATGGACAATTTCCGCCTTTTTTTTTTTTTTTAAAACGACTGAAATTATTTTTTTTATTTATGAAGCAGTGTCGGCTCGTGCACTACAGGCAGCCGGGTTGCATCTAAATTTAATAGTTCAAAACTAAAATTGTAAATTTTTCAATTTTCTAAAATGAAGATCCAATTTCTACGGCAAGAGAAAGAAAATCTGATAAACAGCAAACTTCTTGCCTCAATACCCAATACACGAGGGGAAAAAAAAGTTTCCCAATCATGGTGATCTTTCTCCGAATTGCAGCCCGTATTCCTGAAACGCGTTTCGGCTGCGACGTTGCCATGGTAACCAATGGAATCCAATAGAGGCCTTCCTCCACGTAATACATAGCGTGGCAGCCATTTTTGACTTCGGCTTCCCTTGACAATTTCAGCTCAAAAATAATCTCTAGATGTATATTTTGCAGGATAATGGTATCATCTGAAGGCTAGATAGTTATTTTATTAGCCTGAAGCAGGGCCGGATTTAGACTTGATAAGGTCCTAGGCTATTTGAGATATGGGGCCCTTTTTAAGTTCAGATATTATATGTCAGTGCGTTGGTTGGTTGTTTTCAGATTATCTGGCGCCGTCAGCAACACGAGGGCTATAATGCGCCGAAACATTCGTCATTAGACAAGCCAACATACATTTACAAACACCCATGCCAACACGGGACTCGAACCCGCAACCTCGCGGTCTAGAAGCTAGCACGCTAACCACTATACCGTTTGGTCGGCTATATGTCAGTGCGAAATATGATTCTCGGATACCAAGAGGGTTAAACTGAAATATAATTAAGAGGATAGTGAAATAATAAATCTTTGACTTAAAATCATTTTTATTCATAACAAACTTAAAAATGAAAATTCTGGTAAAAAAGAAACATAAGTTCTTTAAAAAGCACAACATAAAAAGATTTATTATCTGTTTTCTTGAAACATGTTATAAGGATTAAGAAATTATATTAAACTAAAATATTTTTCTTTCTTGCCTTTGCCAGAGCAAAGTCACTGATGACATCATCAAATGCTAAACTGCGTAGTTTGTCACTTTCTATGCACATGAGACTGAGGGAAGGAATTTATCTTGAGTCATTGTTGTTCTAAATTCATTTTTTATCCTCCTCAGTTGAGAAGAGATCTTTCTCCAGAGCAATTTGCAACCATCATACTAAGAAACAATATCAAAATTGCTTCTACATTAGGGAATGCTGTTTGGACACGATCATTAAATATTACCATATACAGATCCTGAAGTGTCAGACTATCATGTTTCGCTGAACCATAGGCTTGACTATGTCTAACATATTGATGAAAATGCTTGACTTTTCCTACAAGATTCATGTCCACCTCTTTAGGATACGTTTGGCATAACGCAGTAACTCCTTCACGAATCTCTCCTTCTATTGCTTCTAATTTTGTTAAGAATGAAAACTTTTTTGCCTCATTATTGTATACTGAGGCCCTCTGTGCCAGACTTGACAGTAATGACACCACAGGTATAAATGCTTTGATTTTGAACTTGTCTCTTGGCTCAAGTTTTTCTAAAGCATCATCATTGATATGCCTTCTCATGTATCTTCTTTTCCTTTTCTTGTAATCAACATCAGGCAATTTGTCCTTTGCTTTTCTTCAAAATGATCGAACATATCCCTGGAACCTTTAACAAAATCCGAAATTGAAGCATACAACTTCCTACATATATCTAGACTAATTTGAGGGGTCTTGCAATAATTGACTAGTATTGGGAAATTCATACAGCAAGTAACTCCACATATATAACATTACCATAAATTCAAACTCCTCCATTTTATTCAAAATGTTTATGGCTTGATTTCTTGTTTCGTCTTTCTCTGTAGTATCAATATGCAATGCAGAAATTATTCAGTCATAACTATCAAGTATTGCACTTGTGACCACTGAATGTGCTTCTCATCTAGTCTTTGACAAAGACTTTGGAACTTTTGAATCATCTTTGAAGAATGACAAGAGTACTGCCCATCTATATGCAGATGATGAAAAGAAATTATATATTTCTTGAACAATTTAAAAAAAGTTTACTGCATCGAAACAACAATCAACTGCTGCTCTACCAACTAGATTCTGGGAATGACCAGTACATGGAATATGCATAGCATACTTGTGAATCTTCAATATTATTTCTTACATAAACTTTCAACTGCTGTCAACTGAAACAACAGTCAACTGCTGTCAACTGAAACAACAGTCAACTGCTGCTCTACCAACTAGATTCTGGGAATGACCAGTACATGGAATATGCATAGCATACTTGTGAATCTTCAATATTATTTCTTACATAAACTTTCAACTGCTGTCAACTGAAACAACAGTCAACTGCTGTCAACTGAAACAACAGTCAACTGCTGCTCTACCAACTAGATTCTGGGAATGACCAGTACATGGAATATGCATAGCATACTTGTGAATCTTCAATATTATTTCTTACATAAACTTTCAACTGCTGTCAACTGAAACAACAGTCAACTGCTGTCAACTGAAACAACAGTCAACTGCTGCTCTACCAACTAGATTCTGGGAATGACCAGTACATGGAATATGCATAGCATACTTGTGAATCTTCAATATTATTTCTTACATAAACTTTCAACTGCTGTCAACTGAAACAACAGTCAACTGCTGTCAACTGAAACAACAGTCAACTGCTGCTCTACCAACTAGATTCTGGGAATGACCAGTACATGGAATATGCATAGCATACTTGTGAATCTTCAATATTATTTCTTACATAAACTTTCAACTGCTGTCAACTGAAACAACAGTCAACTGCTGCTCTACCAACTAGATTCTGGGAATGACCAGTACATGGAATATGCATAGCATACTTGTGAATCTTCAATATTATTTCTTACATAAACTTGTATTTGCCAGACATATTGGCAGAATTATCAAATGACTGGCCTCGACACTAACTAAAATCTATTTTACACTCGTTTGTAAGGTAGTTGTGCATCATCTTAGCTATGGCTGCCCATCTCTAGAAAAATTAGAAAACGTCCAATAGGGAGCCCATCATCTGGTGAAGCATACCTCACAGTAACAGTGAGCTGATCAATATGGACCCGTCTGGAGTGGAATCTACAGATAAACAAAATTTCCATGCAGTTCTTAAATCATTCAAGATTGTGTCTCTTACTTTATTTCGAAGCACAGGATAGCAGAAGCGCGATTTAAAATACATAAAAACAAAAAATTGCATTAAAAAATAATGTTCTAAAAGTAACAATTACATAATACGAGTTCTAATTGATACGATTAACTGGTTTTAAAAGATCAAATATTGCTGTATTAATTTAAATCATGATTCTAAATTTACTCGATGAAAGTGAGTCTAAAAATGCATAGAACTTTGAATAGCAACGGATTGCTTAGCCTCACTTGACGACCGTGACGATACAGCGAAACCACACTTACATCGTCCATTGCTCACTCGGACAATTTTCAATAGGAAGGATAGCAGAAGCGCGGATAGCACAGGATAGCAGAAGCGCGATTTAAAATGCATAAAAACAAAAAAATTGCATTAAAAAATAATGTTCTAAAAGTAACAATTACATAATACGAGTTCTAATTGATACGATTAATAAGGTTTTAAAAGATCAAATATTGCTGTATTAATTTAAATCACGATTCTAAATTTACTCGATGAAAGTGAGTCTAAAAATGCATAGAACTTTGAATAGCAACGGATTGCTTAGCCTCACTTGACGACCGTGACGATACAGCGAAACCACACTTACATCGTCCATTGCTCACTCGGACAATTTTTTTGCGGCCCCAAGCAAGTCGGGGGGCCCTAAGCTGCAGCTTGTCTAGCTTATACGTAAATCCTGTACTGGTCTGAAGTACTTTTTGTTCTGAAAATAAATTTGAATATTTTAAACTCATTATCTGAAAAATATTTTAAACTCATTATCTCGTGTTTTCGGCACGTCAAAATTCATTTAAACAGTGATAACTGAAGTTTGATATAACCTTTTGAAAAATGATTTGAGAATCAAAATCTGCATTAAGTATTAGATGTTTTGAACTTCAGTCAAATTGATTGGAGAAGAAAATGAATTTTGCTAGATTTTCAAATGCAAAAGTTTTTAGAAAAATTGCGTTTTTTTCTACTTTCAATGTTAAAAAAAATTATATTACAAAACTATATATTCTAGAAACTGGATGGAGGTTCATAACATTAAGAATGATATTACGAACAATTTCCAACCATAATTTCTTTTTTCGGCTCTAAGAAACTCGAGTAATCACTGTTCAAAAGTATGCTAATTATAACGAGTTAAATGCTAATACTTTTGAATAAAACTTCTTTTCTTTTAAACATCATCACTAATTGTATATTTTTACAGGGTTCCCATTCAAATCACAGAATGAAAATCAATGACTTTTCAATGACTTTTAAGGACCTAATTAATGTTTTTAAGGACCTGTGAACATTCGTTTTCAGGCATCATCTCTATATTTAAATTTTTAATAAAGTATATTCTACCAAAAAAGTTGAAGTTGGTGGATGCGCAATACAAATATGTCGGAAAATTTTGATACGGCGCAGATAAGTGGCGGTCACGCGGGGATAGCAAGTCCGAGTTGTATTTTTATAAATTTTGCAGCTGGTCAACATCTGTAAAAATTAAGGACTTTTAAGGACCTCTTAAGCATTTTCAAGGACTTTTAAGCACCTCTAAGCATTTTCAAGCACTTTCAATGCCTTGAAAACAAGTTCAAAAATATTAAGCACTTTTAATGACTTTCAATGACCGTGGGAACCCTGTTTTATAAGTGCAAAAAAAAAAAAAAAAAAAAAAAAAAAAAAAAATCCGATTTTTAAAATGATAATTTAAAAAAGAATTTAAAGTGTGATTGCACATGGTTGGACTGCCCAATCCGGAGGACTCACCCTTACGGGTTTGGAGCCTTTTGTACCCCCGGCCGGGAGGAAAGGCGTTACCCCAGCCCAGAAGGAGATCCCCCGAGCGCCCCGCCCTGATGAAGCAGCTTTATTTAAAATTGGGTGAGTTTTACATTGGGGTTTTTGGGATATATAATAAATAGTTGGCAATAAAATAAAACAGGATATGAGTAACAATAAATATACAGGTAAATATTATACAATCTGGTTGTCACATAGTAAATTAACGGGAAAGCACTTCTTCTTTCAATTAAAACAGAGAACAAGGAACAAGGAACGCAAACACAACATAGAACAAGTAAACAAAGAAATTTATCTAACAAACTGGGAATAATTCAAAGCAAATTTTATCACTTTTATCTCTATTTTTCTCTCTTTCCTGTTTATAATTTAATATAAATACATCATCCCATAACTCACCATAAAGAACCCAGAAAACGCATCATATGAAATTCAAAAAACATGCCACCAAGGATCATCTGCGACCAACCCGATGCAATAATATAAAGATTTGTAAAATATTATAGAAATGCGTGTTATTTTTCCATTAATTATATGTTTCTCTTTCCTTCCAGCTTTAACAAAGATCTGGATCAGTTGTGCTGGAAAGGTTTATTGAGATGTAAGTAAATTTATTATAATATTTAAAAAACAGGATCAGTTGTGCTGGAAAGGTTTATTGAGATGTAAGTAAATTTATTATAAAATTTAAAAAACAGGATCAGTTGTGCTGGAAAGGTTTATTGAGATGTAAGTAAATTTATTATAAAATTTAAAATACAGGATCAGTTGTGCTTTTTAAAATCTTAGAATTTTAAAAATTAAGTATACCAAAATTAACATGGTTGTGAAAGTGAGTGAGTGGTTGGGGGAGAAGGGGTTGTTGGTTAAGGCTGCACTAACATTTTCGACCACCGGCCGCCACTGTTATGAATAATTTCTTTCTGATTTCAAACAAAAGTTCAAGAAACATTCAAACAAAAGTTCTTTAAAAAAGTAATTATTTAAATATTAAGAAAAGAAATTACGCCGAAACCTGGTCTGATCGCAATCCTATCAAAACAATCCACTATAGCTGTGGCGTCAAAACATCCTTCCGTTTCTATGGTTAAAGTGAGGCTTCTGCCAAATAGTTGGCGTTGGTTCGGTGGACAGTTGCCATATCCCATACCGGTCGGCGGAATTTGCGAGAAACTTGCAAAACTGGTTTTCACTTCTGCGTTTCCAGACAAGTTGTTTCAGATCAAGGGACGTTACATTTACTTCGAGCCGAATGTGTTGTTTTTCCGGCCAAAACTAACAAGCAAACTTAGGCTGCAAATTTAAAAAAAGAAAAAAGCGCAGTGAGCAGAAATTTTTGAGTTTATGGACTTTTCAAAACATTTAGAATTGAATAATAATAATAATAATGTTGCGTGGACGGGTTCGAAAGATTTGAACCCAAAGCAGATCAAAACTTGCAGATATTTATTCCAATATCACTCTTCACAGATTCCTTTACAACTCCAGAACTTCTCGTTCTAGTAGACAGAATACAGCTCTTTTCACAACAACAGAGCACATAATAGCAGTTAAAAACTTGATGACACAACTGCTCAAATCGCTGCAAAAGACAATGCAATACAGCTCGCTTTCGGAACTCTCTGAACGCTCACTGAGACTCAGTAATTTCAGTCAACTAATGGACTCAGCTAACAACTAACTCAGTGACTAAAAATCAGTCAACAACTAACTAACCTCCTCGGCCGACTTATATAGGAGTCAAACCTTCTTGAGACTTCTAGAAGTAGATATTTGGAGAACTTTCCAGATCGTAGTCGAAAAGTCCTATACATGTACATTGGGACCGAAAATGTCGCCAAATGGTAGCCAAGTTTGGTGACATTTGGCGATTTCTCGCCAATTTGGCGAGATTACCATTACCATAATGTTAAATGCCCTGCTCCTTGTAAAACTCGCTTCCCAGCGTCATCTCTGTAAAACCCGTTATCAAGCATCAAGACACACATTGCGGGGAAGCAAACTAACGACGAACTATATCACTGCCTTCTGCGAAATGTACATAAGTTTTCCTATTTACAAAATTAACACAACGAATTATTTACAAATATACAAAAATTCGTAACAGTAATAATAATAAAAAAACGCGGGAATTGTCCATAATGCATTACTTTAACCTAAAATGTTCAACCACTGACTTTTGATTCTGATTACTGAGTCTGACTGATTACCAATTTTATTCCATTCTTTCATTTATTTGGTTAAAAATCTACTATGTAAAAGACATCTTACTTGAACTCTCTGATGTTAAATAACCTAAAAATAGTAGAAAAACTTTTTTAAATAATGTAAACATAGGCGATTTTTCATATTTTTTTGTTGTTGAAAAAGTCCTTTTCCCCAGGACCAGAAAAGCATCGTCTTGTAAAAACTTCAATATTGTTGCACAAATTGTCTGTATATAGTGTAAATAGTGACGTATTAATTTAAAATTCTATTGTAATTTATTTTTTATCTTATTTCATTTATTAATAGCGATTATACAGGTTAGAAGAAGGTGGAAACACCTAAAGCAATCGAGAAGTTTCGAGATATTTCTTTTCCGATGAATTGGCTGGAAATTTCGCGAATGTCTCATGCGCTTGTATATAAAAGACTGGAGAACGGGAAAGTTTTCAGATTGACTTCGGACTTCGTTGAAAGCTGATCGCTTTGTTTACCTATTGGAGTGAGCTTGTATAATCGCTGAATTCGAAGTTATTTTTTTTGTTGAAGCTTGTGTTGAAGCTTGAGAGTAATTAAACTGTTGCCTGTGAATAAATTTTGTGAGTTTTCTGAAGAGAGAATAAATATTTTTATACCGTGAAAACTGTGCCATCATCGCCTCAGTGGAAAAATTCGTAACAATATCTTCCTATTTGAATGTTTGTCAGACAAAAAGTAGGGAAGGGGGGGGGGGGGATTGAAGCCAGGAACAATCTCCATAAAAATGAAAAAGTCTGCTCCTAGGAGGAACCATTATAATTTTATACGGAACTAGCTGAATACCCGTGCTGGGCTACGAAATTTTACCATGTGTATTTTAGCAATCAAAAGACATTCATTTATCAGACGAAACGGTCGTTTCGCCGCCAACCTTAAAAAAGGCAGAAACGACAGTAAGTATCTATTCTCTGCACAACTTCCAGCGAAAAAGCCGAAATTGACTATTTTCTAGCGCGCTTACGAAACTTCACATAATTATACAAAAAATACCATAGATTCGTCTCGGTGATATCTTTCAAAGAAAAAAAAAATTGAGTACCTAGGACAAAAGACAACGAAGAAAAAAAATGTTGAAAATTCCAAAACGAAATAAAAAAACGAGTTCTAGCCCGATTTTGATGTAAAAATTTAGACAAACGTACAGCTCTAACTAATCTATAGATCTTCAAACGGATTGAATTATAGGATGCGGAATGTTTCAACTTAAAATCCTACGCTGGTTTGAACTTTATTAAATAATTCTTTCTATTTTTAATTAATTTAAAACCACTTTTTTTCATTTCATAATTTGGCGACAGATAAAGGAGATCAGCTTGTAATTGAGGTTCAGATATATATGCCAAAAGTTGCCAAACAGGTTTGCTATCATTCGGAAGTTAGTTTTTCCGACATGTTAGGCTTAAGTGAGTTTTAACGTAATGTTAAAGTATAGGAGAACGAATTGGACTATAATTATATGGCTTATAACATCTTTAAAATTTAAATGATTTAATTTTTGATGAGACAGAATTAAAGAGAAATATTTGTTCTTTAAGTTGCATGTGTTATTTGAACTGTATGACAATTTAGAGAGAGTTAACTTTCAAAAACATTTTAATTTCGGGAAATCTCCATTGAAAAATGAAAACAATCACATTTTGTTGCAAGACACTATGGGCTAAATACAAAGTATAAATGTAGAGGTTATGCGAGCTGACGTCACAGTCAACTCATTACAGAGGACTAAATGAACCACGCATTGCGATTGACTAATGGAATTTGCAAAAATGTCATTCGTTTTTAAAGATGTGTTGATTTTTACTTTCCGTTGTAAAATGAATTTGTAGAATCATATCATCAAAATTGTAATTTCATAGTGAATTTTAAAATTGTTGTTAAGAAAATATTTTAATTTTTGTCAAATATCAATGAGTTATTATGTGAACCAAAATAATGCCTGGTATAATAAAAATAATTTATACTGCAATATTTATTAGACTGTAAAAAACTTGTAATATTTATTTGTAACAATTTATTAGTATAAACTTTCAATGGGATGCACGCTCTGGCCTTGTAAGTTAAAGGTGCCGGATTTGATTCCTGTGTTAGGTGTGGATGTTCGTTGTGATTCGGAATCCAAGTTAAGCTGTGGGTCCCGGACTGATTAGTCGTTATTATGCACTAAAATAGGTCGTTGTGCGTACAAACTAACCAATCGAGCTGAAACTTGGCAGACAGGATCTTTGTCAATGGCAACGTATTTCTTTAAGTTTTGGGAGTTGAGTTACCATACACAAGTTTCTAGTACTCGTTCGTGGTAGATTTTGATGGTTACTGCCGTCCGCATTCAACCAATTTGTCAATTTGCAAGTAGATTTTGGCATGCAAGATATCATTGAACTCAACTTGAAGAGTTATGAATATTCATGGTACCAGGTGTACCATAAGTGGTACTACTTCTAGTTTATCAATTTTGAAGATAAATATGGCATGTTGGGTGTCGTTAGGCTTGTCTTGAAAAATTATGAATGTTTAAGGTACCAGGTATAGCATAGGTAGTACCAATTTCGGTTTATCAATTTCCAAGATAAATATGGCCTGTTGGACTTTTGTTTTGATGAATTATGAATGTTTAAAGTACCAGGTATGCTATTGGTACCACTTTCGGTTTATCAATTTTAAAGATAATTATTGCATGTAAGGTATCGTCGAACTCAGTTTGAAGAATTATGAATATCCCTGGTACCAGGTTTACCATAGGGGATAAATAGAAAAACGATGAAACGGACAAATTCAAAAAAGTCGCCAGTGTTTAAAAAAAAGTTATGATATCCCCCAAAAAACACTTTTGAAAAGTAGAAGAACCACCAACCTCAAAAACACAAAAAACTTTCTTACAATAAAAAAATCATATACATGATGAAAATTTTCAGCCACAAACACAGTGATATAAAAAAAATGGCCAACCTCTGATTAGAACTCTCGGTTGTGACTCGCTTACGAATGCATGCTTACTTAATTTATTTTTAACATTTAAGTTCCGCTTCCATAAAAATTTACGCTGCTTGAGGTTGGCGCCCGTCTTAATTACTAACCTTTAACCCCCCCCCCCCCACACACATAAAAACTTTCCAAAATGTATGTATCAACCAAACAAAAGTTTACCAGAAACACTTTAGTTTCTTACTTAAAAAATTCTTAATAACGATTCAAATGCAAGCTTTTGAGCAGTTTCTCTATACTATTTTGAAAATTACACGAGCATGAATATTAACACCCCTTTGTATTTCCTACCCATCCAAATGAAATCATAAACTCGAATATTCGTGCAAACATCCATAAATTAGTTTAAACGCAAGCATTGTTAATATTCCTATGACGGGCGCCAACCTCAGACAGCGTAAATTTTTATGGGAGCGGAACTTAAATGTTAAAAATAAATTAAGTAAGCATGCATTCGTAAGCGAGTCACAACCGAGAGTTCTAATCAGAGGTTGGCCATTTTTTTTATATCACTGTGTTTGTGGCTGAAAATTTTCATCATGTTTATGATTTTTTTATTGTAAGAAAGTTTTTTGTGTTTTTGAGGTTGGTGGTTCTTCTACTTTTCAAAAGTGTTTTTTTGCGGGATATTACACTTCAGACGCTTGCTTCCATTTCGATCCTGACAAGTTGAATTATCAATATAGGAACTTTCCTTTCTGGATATTTTTTCCAAAATTAATAATTGAGAATATATTGGAAATGAATATCCTTCGTTCAGAACCCTTCGGATATTTTTAATAATTTTAACTAATAACCAATTTTTAATAACTAATTTCTTCTATAGTTTCCCTTCTTCACATTTGCACCAAATATCAGAATTGTGATAACATTGGAAGTGGGTTATTTTGGATATCCCTCGTTTGGAAACGTTTAAACCCTTTTCCACCCCTTAATGAGGGTTAATCTTGATCGAAATAGCTTACATTTTTTATGTTTGGCTTTTTTGTCATTTGCCCCAATTTTCAATGTTGTGACCATGTGGGAAATAGGGCATTCGAATATCCCTCGTTTGGAACTTTTAACCCCTTTTCCACCTTTAAAGTGGGTTAATCGAGATCAGAATACTTACTTTACTGCATTTGTTTTTGTAGTCATTTGCACCAAATATCAGAATTGTGATAACATTGGAAGTGGGTTATTTTGGATATCCCTCGTTTGGAACGTTTAAACCCTTTTCCACCCCTTAATGAGGGTTAATCTTGATCGAAATAGCTTACATTTTTTATGTTTGGCTTTTTTGTCATTTGCCCCAATTTTCAATGTTGTGACCATGTGGGAAATAGGGCATTCGAATATCCCTCGTTTGGAACTTTTAACCCCTTTTCCACCTTTAAAGTGGGTTAATCGAGATCAGAATACTTACTTTACTGCATTTGTTTTTGTAGTCATTTGCACCAAATATCAGAATTGTGATAACATTGGAAGTGGGTTATTTTGGATATCCCTCGTTTGGAACGTTTAAACCCTTTTCCACCCCTTAATGAGGGTTAATCTTGATCGAAATAGCTTACATTTTTTATGTTTGGCTTTTTTGTCATTTGCCCCAATTTTCAATGTTGTGACCATGTGGGAAATGGGGCATTCGAATATCCCTCGTTTGGAACTTTTAACCCCTTTTCCACCTTTAAAGTGGGTTAATCGAGATCAGAATACTTACTTTATTGCATTTGTTTTTGTAGTCATTTGCACCAAATATCAGAATTGTGATAACATTGGAAGTGGGTTATTTTGGATATCCCTCGTTTGGAACGTTTAAACCCTTTTCCACCCCTTAATGAGGGTTAATCTTGATCGAAATAGCTTACATTTTTTATGTTTGGCTTTTTTGTCATTTGCCCCAATTTTCAATGTTGTGACCATGTGGGAAATAGGGCATTCGAATATCCCTCGTTTGGAACTTTTAACCCCTTTTCCACCTTTAAAGTGGGTTAATCGAGATCAGAATACTTACTTTACTGCATTTGTTTTTGTAGTCATTTGCACCAAATATCAGAATTGTGATAACATTGGAAGTGGGTTATTTTGGATATCCCTCGTTTGGAACGTTTAAACCCTTTTCCACCCCTTAATGAGGGTTAATCTTGATCGAAATAGCTTACATTTTTTATGTTTGGCTTTTTTGTCATTTGCCCCAATTTTCAATGTTGTGACCATGTGGGAAATGGGGCATTCGAATATCCCTCGTTTGGAACTTTTAACCCCTTTTCCACCTTTAAAGTGGATTAATCGAGATCAGAATACTTACTTTACTGCATTTGTTTTTGTAGTCATTTGTGACAATTTTCAGAGTTGTGACCAAATGGGAAGTGGGACATTCGAATATACTTCGTTTGAAACGTTTAACCCTTTTTCGAACCCTTAAATTGGGTTAATCCAGATCGGAATAGGTTACTTTTTCTATGTTTACCATTGTTAATATTTGTACCAATTTTCAGAGTTGTGGACATGTGGGAAGTGGGAGAATTAGTGATGAGTGAGTGAGTGAATGAGTGAGTGAGGGCTTTGCCTTATATATAGAGAGAAAACTAAACTTCCAATTTAATTTTTAGAAAAGTAGCTGTTTCCTAATACTTCAGGGCTGATAAGCAGAACTTAACGTTATCAGATCGAACGAAACTTTTAGTTTATTTTGAGAGACTTGAGATTTATAAAGTAATTCTTGTTAAAGCGTAGCATATTGTTATTTTGTCTTATCTTATCCAGTAAGCAGTGACAATCGGTTGAGAATAAGCGATGCGTATGTTAATGCAGTACTTCGTTAATGATAAACATACTATGTTCTCCTAAAACATGTGACTTTTCACTACTCGTGAATTTTCTTTGTTCAACTCTTTTATCAGCTGTTTGGGTCGTACTAAACTCTGTTTATTTTGAGTAGAAGCGTACACATATAAGGAACTATAAGATAATACTAATTTTGAACAAGACATGTATCATTCTCAAGTGGGTTTTATGAGTAAGCAAACAAGCACAGTTTCCTTTAGATTTTGCCGACCCAAATTTTCAATAAATCATTATAAAATTTTAATGGTTGGTTGTATTCAGATTATATGGAGACGTCAGCAACACGAGGGCTATAATGTGCCGAAACATTCGTCATTAGACAAGCCAACATATATTTACAAACACCCATGCCTAACACGGGACTCGAACCAACAAACTCGCGGTCTAGAAGCTAGCACGCTAACCACTATACTATTTTATAAAATTTTAATGAGTATTGTTCATAGAAACATAATTCCAATAATTAATAATTTTGATAACTATATCCAAGACTTCTGCAATTTTCAACGTAAAGTTTTAACTATCTAATTGGACTTCAAACAGGCAGAACCTATACACAATGACGGAACTCCGCAACGCCGGGCTTCGCTGCTTGTACTTTAATAATAGTTTATAGACTTTTATAATAGTTATAGAAACTTTTTTTGGAAAACTAAAAAAATGGAAAAGAACTACTTCTGTACCGAACCGACCCATTTTTTCCAGACACTGAATGACCCGGTGATTATACTGGACAACCCTGTACGCCCCTGTTGAGAACGAACAACTGATCAAAGAAAGTGAGCGAATGGAAGATCATCTACAGTTGACACTTTCAGCCCATTTAAATGTGGTAGCAGTGTATATTTTACGGAGAAATTATAAAAAAGCTTTTCTGAGAGTTATTGAAATCTACACTCACTACACTCAAAAACCAATTTGAAGTTTTAAAAACGGACACTTGGACACAAGCGGATAACGGATACTTGGACAATCAATGACCACGAAAAGTTATGGGGATAAACTATAATTCCGAAGCAATTTTTTTCCCCTTTTTTGTTTCCCCCCCCCCTTCTTTTTTTTTTTTTTTTTACGATCAGCCCAAATCTACACTATCTACCAATAAGTATTTGGACATTCATGCAATTGAGGAAGTCTGCAGTCTTGATCTACGCCACCCTTGATCCCAATTCATAATAGGCTCAACGGTTACTACTGCTCAACGCTTACTACTACTCCACTAACCTAGATAACTATGTGCTCCCTACGCTGTGGCAATTTTAAGGTTGGATCATTGTTACTTCCAAGATGTTGGTTGGTTGTATTCAGATTATCTGGCGCCGTCAGCAACACGAGGGCTATAATGCGCCGAAACATTTCGTCATTTAACAAACCAACATACATTTACAAACATCCATGCCAACACGGGACTCGAACCCGCAACCTCGCGGTCTAGAAGCCAGCACGCTAACCACTATACCGTTTGGTCGGCACTTCCAAGATGACAACGCCACTTGTCATGTTGCGAGGTCCACCATGGATTAGTATGATGACAGCGGGCTGAACCGACTGGACTGGCCTGCTCAGAGTCGAGAAGTGAATACTATGGAACACCTCTGGGACGAGTTGGATCGTCGAATTAAGGAGTGCAGCAACCGTCCAAAATCGATGAAAGAACGCACATGTCCACTCCAAGACGAGTGGAAGAAAATACCACTGTCCATCATCCAAACACTTATGGAAAGCATGCCCCGGAGTGTAAGTACTGTAATTGCCTTAGGTGGAGGCTCAACCACCTATTGAATTTGAATAAATTGTGTTTATCTCTTTTATCACAGGTGTCTAATTACTTATTGGTAGATAGTGTATAAAAAAAATGACTTTAAAAAAAGTTATTTACATAAACTGATATATTTTACTTGTAAGCTACAGTTCTGGATAAAACGTTAAGGCCAAATGAAAAACTTCAGTATTCATAAAAATGCGAACGGCCAACAAATATGCAATTGATGAGGATGCAATTGCGCAGGGTGGAAAAAGTTCACATGGGGTGCCATGTGCCATCACAGGCAATTTTATCGGTTTTCTATGAGCAAATTAACCCCGTGTGTCCAGATCGTGTTTCTTGTTGGCCGTTCACAAATCTGTTTTTTGAGCGTGCATAGCGAGTCCGTTTTTTTGTGATACACGTACCATTCCAACTCTCTTTAGGGTTTCCACATGTGCTGAGCATTTTGCAACAAGAAAAAGTACATGTTGCCGTTCGAAAATTTCGAGTTTTTGTTACTATAACCGTAACCATGATAGCCATTTTGTTGCCATTCACGGAATCTCGAGCTCATACCTCTGAATAACTATACCTGAAATTTCATTTAGGTCTGTTGCACGAAACGACCGCTAGAGGTCCATATATTGGCAAAGTTATTTTATGACCACCCTGTATAGTATAAGCATTAAAATTGATTAAAATATCTTTATACTTTAAATTTATAGATAATGTTGCTTTTAGAAAATATATGTACTAAGATTTATGTATTATTGAATTATTTTATAACTTTTATGGTAAAATATATCAACGGTTATAGGGAAACAAAATTCACTCAAAGGAGGTATAAATAGTAGAAACAGAGAATAGTCGATTTATTTGGTTGGTTGTTTTCAGATTATCTGGCTCCGTCAGCAACAAGAGGGTTATAATGCGCCGAAACATTCGTCATTAGACAAGCCAACATTATACATTTACAAACACCCATGCCTAACACGGGACTCGGAACCCGCAACCTCGCGGTATAGAAGCTAGCACGCTAAACACTATACCGTTTGGTCGGCTGTCGATTTATTTAAACTAATTATTAAAACAATTCAATTATTGAAATTAATTAATAAATAGAAATTATTATTATAATTATTTTTTAATAAAGACTAATTATTAATTTCTTTAATGAATATATTGTAAATTTGGGCCGGGATGAATCTAAAACCACCTGGCCGATTTTATGTCCCAGTATGCCACTGATAGATGTGCTTTAAGTTTTGCCATCGATATAGATAAACAACTGGATAGACTGCTCCATTGTCAATGCAAAGAGAAAAACGCGCCGGGGATTGCGAAGCTGGTGGGAAGATTAACCAATCACAGTTCACTTTTATAGTTGGATGGGAATGCGAAAAACCTTGTAAAGTGTTAGAGTATATATTTTTTTGCACATTATTACTAATTAAGGTCTACTATTGACATTTCTGCTGTGTACAACCCAAAATTTTATTTTCAATCCTCGGCAATCCGTATTTTTTATCCCACCAACGGCATCTGGCAACGGCTTCATTTTCCCAGATTTAAGCAGTCTATCCAGTTATTTATTTGTATCGATGAGTTTTGCCAAAGATCCTACAAATCATATATGACCATTCGAAGTAACCTTTAAACCAAGTTTACAACCATGATATAGAGATTACTTTTATATTTCATATTCCAACGAGAGCAGATTACTGAATAAATGACGCCATCGCTGTTTGCATTTTCTCGGTATTTGACGAGACCGTTTTATTATTCCACAGTTGTGCAACAGCTGAATAAGCGACAGCTGGCGCAATCGTCTCAGTTGAATGCAATCAATCGCCAAAAGGAATTCTATTTCTTCATGACTTACATTGCTTTTGAAACATTTCAAATCAACCTACGCGTTTTAACACACTTCCTTATAAACTAAATATTTGTTACAATACACAATGAGTGGACAATTTTTAATGCACACCAGACGATGTTGGACAATTTATCTGCGACATCCACCTTAGTGGGTAAAACTGGTAAACAAATGTATCACCTAGGAAGAGATTTTTCTTCATTTAAAAATAATGATAGGGTGAAAAAAGAAGCATCTAGAGTTTTAATGCATTTCACCGTAAAAACAATTTCTATGCATATAGTTCTCATCCGCATATTTATAGCGTAATAACTATTTTTTTTTTTTTTGATTTCTGAAGCTGTCAACCAAAGTTGTTAAATGAGTTTTGTTCAGTTTCCAGTTATACAAAAGACCCCAACATGGGACAATTTTATCTAGAATCCGTATTAACCCTTCTGTCAAGTTTAAGAGACTTAATAAAGATGCTTATAGACTGAGAGGCGACTGCAATTTTTGGACCCCATCGAATATCATTGAGAATTTTTTTTACAGAAATTAGAGAAAAGTGAGTAGATTACGAATCCACTGGTCTGCCGTGGCAAAAATGGCCGTAACTGGTCAAAAATCGACTTTTAATAAGTTGAACTAATGCGCCATAACTTGCCAAATAATGAGCATTTTTTATTTATTTAGTAACCCTCACTCTTTAATTTTCAATTAAGAAGGTTGCAGACGATTCAGATATCTGGCGACGGTCTACTTGCATCTATTAAAAGGGAGCCAAGTTGGCAAAAAATATTACGTCACTTATGACGTAACTGATGTCGCCAATTTGGCTTACTTTTAAAAGATATAAGTTTTCCGAGCCAAAGATCAGAAATCGTTTGTGATTTTTCTCATTGAAAATCAAAATTAAGTGGGTTGCCAGACGAATAAGTTTGTTCTATTTTTGGCAAGTTATGACATATTTGGCAATCGGATTTTAGTTCAACTCATTCCAAGTCGATTTTTGATCAGTTTCGGCCATTTTTGCCACGGCAGACCAATGGATTCCTAATCCACTAACTTTTTTCCAATTTCTATAAAAAATTCAGAATGATGTTCGATGGGGTCCATTAATTGCAGTCGCCTCTCGGACTATCTGTTTCACTTATAATAAAGGATAATATAAGGATTAACGAAAAGTATATCACCAAAATCACCATTTTAGTAAAGTTTTTTTTTTTTTTAAAGATCTTTTCAAGAATTATCGCAAAAAATATCGCCAAACTGGCCATTTATTCTAAATGGAGGATGAAAATATACAAACGACACAAATCCACGTCAGTATTATAGTGTAATTGAAAGTTTTGCGATGTTCCATACTCCTAGTTTAAGTGACATCCACTGTAGTAAGTGGCTTCATATTAGACCCAAGTAGACCAAAAACAAGGTATGGCGATTTTCTGATGCTATAAGACTTACAAAAATACGTTATTTATTTCAAAGTTCTAGATTCTAATAGCTACATCGCTAGACAAATTTTGTCTGAATAATAAAAGATTAAAAAGTTGAAATTATTTATTTTTAGTGGTAGAAGTGTCGAAAAAAAGTGGGGGGGGGGGGGAGGGGGATGCCCAATAGTTGGTGATAAGTGAAACTCGCCCCCCCCCCCCTCAACGATAAATTTTATAATTTCGTAACTTTTAATAAGATTAGTAACTATACTAAACTTCAACTTAACTAGACATCACTTAGACGGTAGATCGTCACAGTGCTCATAGGTATTTAATCCATTTTGGCGGAGTGAAGACATAATTCTCGCCAAACCTTATAGCCTTTTGTTCTCTCTACAGGGTTGTGGTTTGGCGAACATTATGCTTTCACGCCGTCAAAATGGATTAAATACCTATGAGCACTGTGACGATCTACCGTCTAAGTGATGTCTAGTTAAGTTGAAGTTTAGTATAGTAAGGAGGAAATAATTTATACTTCCTAACTCTAAGATTGAATAAGGATCCAAAATTTATTGTTATTTCAATGAATATTCTGCCACTTGGTGCTTTACTTGAAAGTAAGAAATAAAGTTAAGCGATAATTCAACGTTATATACATGACTGTTTATTTAGGTTTAAATAGCGAATATAAATGTGCATACTTTCATTAAATTCAATTAATAGAGAACTCGAAAATGGTTTTTTAATCAATATCTTGTCTTCGTATGAAATGAGAATAGAAATTTAACTTAACAGAAAGTTAATCCAAAGTTAAAAGTTGACCAAGTGTAAGAGTATTTGTTAATAAAAATACTTATTTCTTTACGCAAAGTAGAATATTAAATTTTTTATAAAAGTATGGATGTATACATATTGTTACGAATTTTTGCATATTTGTAAATATTTCGTAGTGTTAATTTTGTAAATAAGAAGATTTATGTACATTTTGCATAAGGCAGTGCAATAGTTCGTCTTAGTCTGTTTCCCTGCAATGAGCCTCTCAATGCTTGATAATGGGTTTTACAGAGGTAACTCTGGGAAGCGAGTTTCAAGGGGCAGGGCATTTAACATTATGGTAATGGGAATCTCACCAAATTGGCGACGGTTTTGGCGACTAATTTTTATCGCCAAATTTTGCGAGAAATCGCCAAATGTCGCCAAACTTGGCGACATTTTTGGTACATCTATAGGTACATGTATCCCATGTACATGTATATAGGACTTTTTGACTACAATCTGGAAAGTTCTCCAAATGTCTATCTCTGGAAGGTTCACGTATATTCACCACTCTTATATAAGCGCGGCCTGAGTTGGTTAGTAGTTAGTTGTCTCTCAACGTTCATTGTGAGAGCTGTATTCCTGACTTGAGTAGTTCTTGAATTTTGAGTCACTAAATTAGTTGACTGGAGATACTGAGCATTCTAAAGCGAACTGTTTTGCATTGTCTTTTGCGGCGATTTAGCAGTTGTTTGTCAAGTTTTTAACTGCTGTTTGTGTGCTCTATTGAGGTGAAAAGAGCTGTATTGTGTCTACTAGAACGAGAAGTTCTGGAGCTGTAAGAGAACTGTGAAGAGTTATTTTGGAATAAATTTCTGTAAGTTTTGATCTGCTTTGGCGTCAAATCTTTCGAACCCGTACAACGCAACAATATACACCATAAGTAGTTTTAAAGTTAAAAAAAACCCCTTTTTTTCAGTGTCACCACATTTTAAAGTGGTTAATATTATTTTTCATTAATAGTTTTTAGGCGGATTTAGTGTTTTTAAAAGTGGGAAGGGGGGCGGGGGCATGAATTTTAGAAGTAGGGGGACGCATGGGTATTTTCTTAAAAAGTGGAACAATACGTCATCCCGCGTCTACCCACACTTCTAGCACTGTTTATTGTTACTAAATGTTTTATATTGTTACGAATTTTTGTATATTTGTAAATATTTCGTAGTGTTAATTTTGTAAATAGTAATTTATGTACATTTCGCATAAGGCAGTGCGATAGTTCGTCGTTAAATTGGCTTCCCTGCAGTGAGCATCTCAATGCTTGATAACGGGTTTTACAGAGGTAATTCTGGGAAGCGAGTTTCAAGGGGCAGGGCATTTAACATTATGGTAATGGGAATCTCGCCAAATTGGCGAGATAGAGGCAAGTTGGCGACGGTTTTGGCGACTAATTTTTATTGCCAAACTTGGCAACCATTTGGCGACATTTTCGGTCCCATGTACATGTATAGGACTTTTCGACTACGATCTGGAAAGTTCTCCAAATTTCTCTTTCTGGAAGATTCGTGAAGATTCACCACTCCTATATAAGGACGGCCGTGAGTAGGGTTAGTTAGTTCTTGGATTTTGAGTCACTGAATTAGTTGACTGGAGATACTGAGCGAACTGTATTGCATTGTCTTTTGCTGCGAATTAGCAGTTGTTGTCAAGTTTTTAACTGCTGTTTGTGTGCTCTATTGAGGTGAAAAGAGCTTTATTGTGTCTACTAGAACGAGAAGTTCTGGAGCTGTAAGAGAACTGTGAAGAATTATTTTGGAATAAATTTCTGCCAGTTTTGATCTGCTTTGGCTTTAAATCTTTCGAACCCGTCCACGCAACAATATTCATTCATAACAGCATCAGGATGTTAGGGATCTTAGGGAGGGAATCTGACCCTAAAAATCCTTTCCCTGGTTGCGCGCCAGCTAGAGGTCGGAAATATCGATCAAAATAAATATCGATACTATATCGTTGCATAGAAAAAAAATATCGATAAAATATCGATACATGATTATTTTTTTATTATTTGATTTTCAATTTTGCCGGAGACGAAGTTCTTCGGGGCAATTTTCTACTTTTCATGAGTTCATGACGAAATTGTTTTAATAAATAAATTATAAAAATTGTTTTAATAAATAAATTATAAAAATTGTTTTAATAAATAAATTATAAAAATTGTTTTAATAAATAAATTATAAAAATTGTTTTAATAAATAAATTATAAAAATTGTTTTAATAAATAAATTATAAAAATTGTTTTAATAAATAAATTATAAAAATTGTTTTAATGAATAAATTATAAAAATTGTGTTGAATAAATAAATTAAAAAATTGTTTTAATAAATAAATTATAAAAATTGTTTTAATAAACAAATTATAAAAATTGTTTTAATGAATAAATTATAAAAATTGTGTTGAATAAATAAATTATAAAAATTGTTTTAATAAATAACATATTATCAATCAGAATAAATAAAATACATTTGGATGTCAATGTATAAATTCGCATTTATTTTTAGAGAATAAATTTTAAAAAGTAGTTTATCTCATATTCTTCCGATACAGATGTTTTTAATATTTAAAATTAGATGCAAATTCCATGCACACGCTGGCAACAGAAACGGCTTTATGTTAATGACTACTAATAAATGATCTTATGTTTCCATTACATTACGTTTTCTTTTTGGTTAGGGTGCCATTTTAACTGTCTCTCAGCGAAGTCCAAACTTAAATTTTGAAGTTTTTGAAAAGGGAATAAAGAAAATCGAAAAAACACATGGGTACTCTTCCGTTTTCCGGGCGCAAATGTCGCCAACCAAACGCGAGGCGTCGCCAAGCGAAGCGAATGGAAGGAAAACCTCCTTTGTTTTGAAAATGAATTCAAAGAATAGTGTGTGGTGCACGAGGCTAATAAAATCCCACTCATCAAAGTTTATTTCTTGTTCCTGGATGGCAGTTACGCTTTGCCAGGACAACTTGTTTTTAACTTTATTTTCCATCTTTTCGTGTTCTATAAATTTATGTAACTATAATACAATGAACGTATATCTTTTCCTGTGTTTTATAACAGATGCTAATTATGCTTGTAACTATATTTTGCTTGTAAATAACTGTAAATATTAAATGCTAACATGTCGTCAATTGTCTTGGAGTTTACTCACGTGGACGTGATCTGACTCCAGATCAGAAGGTTGCGTGTTCAGATCACGTCCGGGTCACCAGTTGTTAGAGGAAGCGTATAGATAGAGCTTCCTACAATATATGCGGTTCAATAAGATGAGTAAACTCCAAGACAATTGACGACATGTTAGTATTTAATATTTACAGTTATTTACAAGCAAAATATAGTTACAAGCATAATTAGCATCTGTTATAAAACACAGGAAAAGATATACGTTCATTGTATTATAGTTACATAAATTTATAGAACACGAAAAGATGGAAAATAAAGTTAAAAACAAGTTGTCCTGGCAACGCGTAACTGCCATCCAGGAACAAGAAATGAACTTTGATGAGTGGGATTTTATTAGCCTCGTGCACCACAAGAGCACCTGGACCCAAACGAACTTTCCCCTTAAGGTTGTAAGAAGAAATTCGGCGAAATTCTACATTATTCGGCAATTTATGGCTTGCGCCCGGAAAACGGAAGAGTACCAACACATGGAACTACAAAACGATCATCAAAAAACTAAAAATGTTTGAAAATATCGATGATTTGTATCGATTTTTTTTAATCGTCGTATCAATGTATCGATAACCTCTAGCGCCGGCTCAACTCCATATGAATCCAACCATTCTTTTTCAGTTGCCTAATTTTTTTCTTCTTGTCCCTATCGGTTAAAGCAGCGTCAGCCACCAGGCGGCCCGCGGTGCGGATCCGGCCCGCCGGCAGTACAGAAGAACACGAATCAAATTTTGCGGAAAACTGCCAAAAATAAAAAATAAAAAAAAGCAATTGTTTGAATTATTACCAATGACGCATTCCTTCGCATTGCTTAGTTATGTACTGCTTTTCTGAATGTGATGGGCGGGAGTTGGGTATTTTCAATGCATACTGACCTCTTTTGTTTTGACGTGAAAAGAAGTATCGCGATATCTATGACTCCAGTGCAATAATGGCGTCGAATACTAGTTTTAAACGCAAAGTAGATAGTAAAAAGCAGACCGGCCGTCATCGTCTCGCAATAGCATCGACTAAAATGGAAGATTGAGGAGGTATGGTTTAAATATCTTTATTGATTATGAGTTTATGTCAAGTCACACTGAAATACTGTCACAAAAGAGTAACTTCTTTAATTACTTTGATTTACGATGTACAGAATTTTTTTTTTTTATAATTATTTGAAACAAGAATCAAATATTAATTGTTAATTTATTAATATAAAAAAGTTAAATTATTGTTTCAGTTTTCAAAATTGTTTTATATTGTTGAATCTTTATGTAATTATCACATTTCTAACATTGAACATATGTAGTAAAGCAATATATTTATTGCCGTATTCGGTATAAATCTGCGGCCCGCGAAAAGTTCCAACATAAGTCATGCGGCCCGTTTTTAAAAGTTAGTGGCGAACGCTGAAAGAGAGAAAAACACGTGAAGGCCGGTCACGTGGCAACAGAAAGTTGCATCATCAGGGAATGTCCTCCAGACAGACTGCTTGTCACCCTGAGACTAGATCATTAGGGTTAGTCAAAAGGTTATTAGCCCGCAGGGCATAACCTACTTACCTTTATTGGAGAGACTTGTTATTAAACCCAGATTTCAATTTGAATTGACTCCAAGAGATGGATTACTTATGAAAAATAATTTGATTAATGGAATAACGCTTTTTTTCTTGAAAAATACAGCACATACTGCGGAAATTGTAGGTGACCATAATTATAATGATGCTTGGTTTTCATAATCCATGGTTTAATTACCATAGTTTTCAAGATGTTTGTCTTTTATTCACTCTTTGGGCAGTAGCTATAAAAAACGACAGTAGCTATAAAAAACGACATGGAAAAGAAACAAAAGACTAAAATAATAGAAAAACAAATGCTTATTGTAACATAAAAACAGAATCGGCATATGTGTATTTCTTTTTATCTTGGAATTCACACCTTTTCTCTCATATATATATATTTTAATTTTCTATACTAGGGGGGGGGGGGGTGCAAGTTCACCTCCTGGGGGTGCCCATGAGTTGAACCACGGCCACACTCGAACATGCTCTCACAAGTTCACTTATACGGCTGCTGCAATCGCTTTAAATCCCGGAATCGGTGGGTGGCGCTGAATGCCCACTCCGCTTTATGAAACAGTGGCCGATCGGTATATATATATATATATATATATATATATATATATATATATATATATATATATATATATATATATATATATATATATATATATATATATATATATATATATATATATATATATATATATATATATATATATATATATATATATAAAATAATAATAATTTTAGTACTTTCAAGAATGAAATAGATTTTCTAAAAATTTAAATGTTTAGGTATTAAATTTTTTTTTTTCTTTTCAGGAAGTGACTTAAGATTTAATACAAATACAAATTTTAAGACGAACAACAGGCTCAAGGTCCTACAGTGTTGGTCGAGTAAATATATATATACACGTATATAGAAATAGAAAATAATTTGCATATAGTCCGAGAGGCGACTGCAATTTTTGAACCTCATCGAACATCATTCTGAATTTTGTATAGAAATCGGAGAAAAGTGAGTAGATCACGAATCCACTGGTCTGCCGTGGCAAAAATGGCCGAAACTGATCAAAAATCGACTTGGAATGAGTTGAACTAAAATCTGATTGTCAAATATGTCATAACTTGCCAAAAAGAGAACACACTTTTTCGTCTGGCAACCCACTGCTGATTGAATTTAAATGAGAAAAAGCGACAACGATTTCTGATCCCTGGTACGGAAAACTTGTATATTTTAAAAGTAAGCCAAATTGGCGACATCAGTGACGTAATGTTTCTTGCCAATTTGGCTCATTTGTGAAAGATGCAAGTAAGCTATCGCCACACGTCCAAATCGTCTGTAACCTTCTTAATTGAAAATTAAAGAGTAAGGGTTACCAAATAAAAAATATGCTAATCATTTGGCAAGTTATGGCGCATTTGGCAATTGAATTTAGTTCAACTTATTAAAAGTCGATTTTTGACTAGTTTCGGCCATTTTTGCCACGGCAGACCAGTGGATTCGTAATCTACTAACTTTTCTCCAATTTCTATAAAAAATTCAGAATAATGTTCCGATGGGGTCCAAAAATTGCAGTCGCCTCTCAGTCTAATACGATAGTTACGCGATCATACATACAATATAGAATAGTTACAGGACCATACACACAATATACAATAGTTACAGGATTATACAATACAATATACATAATACAATATACAAAGTTGACACAAGCGTTTGACAATCATACTGGGGAAAAATGCAATACATAATGCGAGCTGAAATTTTTTATAAAAACCAACAGTACGCAAACATAAGTAATCAAATATGGTAACAAAATAACCTATGTTAAATATATACAAAGTACAAGTTACTTACCTCATGATTCATGAAATCGATAAATTTACATTAACACAAAACGTTAGATTAGGTTAAGGTTTGCTTACATATAAGACTTCTTTTTAGGACTTTACAATAGGATTATCAATGATTGGAATGATTTGCCAGCAAATGTTGTAAATTCAGAGAGCGTAAGGAGTTTTAAGAAACAGTTAGATATGCACTGGGGGATCATCAATAGGCAATAATTGGATTACACTGGCTAGGTAAGTAACTTATATTTTGTACTTTTGTATATATATATAATTTAGGTTATTTTGTTACCACATTTGGTTACTTATGTTTGCGTACTGTTGGTTTTTATAAAATTTGTCAGCTTGCATTATGTATTGCATTTTTCCAGTATGATTGTCAAACGCTGTGTCAACTTTGTGTATTGTATTGTATTGTGTATATTGCATTGTATTATGTATATTTTATGGTATTATGTATATTGCATTGTATTATGTATATTTTATGGTATTATGTATATTGTATTGTATAATCTTGTAACTATTGTATATTGTGTCAGCTTGTATGTATTGCTTGCATTATATATTGCATTTTTCCAGTATTATTGTCAAACGTTGTGTCAACTTTGTGTATTGTATTGTATTGTGTATATTGCATTGTATTATGTATATTTTATGGTATTATGTATATTGCATTGTATTATGTATATTGTATTGTATTATGTATATTGTATTGTATAATCCTGTAACTATTGTATATTGTGTGCATGATCCTGTAACTAAGCTATATTGTATGTATGATCGTGTAACTATCGTATGCAAATTATTTTCTATTTCTATATACGTATATATATATATTTACTCGACCAACCCTGTTGGGCCTTGAGCCTGTCGTTGGTCTTAAAATTTGTATTTGTATTTGTATATATTACATTACATAATATATATAATAACCACGTCTAAAAAAGTATAACTTTCCCCACGAAAGTTATACTTTTTTAGACGAGGTTAAACGTTTATTTGACGAGTGCGATAGTATGAGTCAAATAATTTAAAAATAGTTTGAAAAAGTATTTTCCCGCTTGTTGCATACAATATCTTTTATAATCACGTGCAGTAAATTGCACGTAGTAGTAAATTTCTTTTTATGAATCTAACTGTTCATATTGAAGATCTATACAAAAGTAAATTTGACCTAGACAAAAGTAATCAAACATTAAATTTATAGAATAAATAAAATTTGGTACAAACATAGAAGATATGACTTATAACACAACAACAAAATTTGAGCAGATAATATGAAATAGATAGTAAATTATTGAAAAAAATGCATTAAAATAATACGAAATTTAACTTTTTTCAAAATGCTCCTCGCGATATAATATTTTAACAAACATAAAAGAAAAATTTGAAGTTGTTTAGTCAATATATTAAAAACATTTTCACTCATGCTTTTATCTTGAAGGGCTATAGTTGAACAGAAATAAAATTTCTAACTTGGAGCTATAGTGATTTTTCATTGAAAATGCACATACCATAAATTCCAAACATGAAAAAAATTAGAAAAAGTTATGTGACATAAAAAGCATGTGCGCATCGCTTTATAGCACATTAAAAATTATTTTTCTACAAAAAAATAATCACAAGGAGTTTTCTAACTCACGCAAAATGTGAAAAAAACGAAGCTGAGAAAAAGTTTTTTTTAACTTTTGCCAACAAGCGTGTAATAAGTTAAAATAAAGATTGTACGATACAGTACACATTGCAAAAATATCACCATAAGAGACGTTTTTAGTTTTAGTTCTACAGTAGAACTAAAAACGTCTTTTTTGGTGATATTTTTGCAATTTCTGTATTCCATGTAAACTTAAAGGTTAACATACCGTGGCGCCATCTGCCAGACTTAAATAAAAGTAAAAAGGTATCCTACATTATCATTGTTGTCTAGGAATTCTGCTATGGCACTCACCATGTTAATCATCACACTCAATAATATAGTACTCACTTAAACTATTATTTTTATTGAAGATTTCATGAAAAAAAAAAAAAAGTTTATTTTACATCGCAAACTATTTTTGATAGAAAATCATTGAGAATATAACTATTAAAGGCCTTTAAAATAATTCAGATAATTTCTCGAGTTTTTCAGATAATTTTCACACTTATAATTCAAAATGGAGTGAGCATTCTAAATGTCGTATTACGAAAAGTTTAGTGAGTGGTTTTAAAACCAAATGGGAAATTTTTATTTTACTGACAAATACAAATCCTCATTTTCTAAACAATGAATAGAAATAAATCGATATAATAATCGAAGTCAACTTATAGATTATGCTCAATTAGATGTCTGTTATTATTTGAGTGAGCGAACTATTTTTGTGAGGATTGTTGAATGTTTTAACTGTAACCGTTTGAAATGATTTGACAAGGTTTAGTTTTAGTAACTTCTACTTTCATCTTGTAGTTCTTTTTTCCTTTTCAAAAACGGTTTGTTAATAAAACAAGTTTCTAATCGTTACTTTCTTTAGTTAAGAGTATATTAATACTGCGCATAAGGAACTGCAACAAGGATAAATTCGAGATCTGTGTAGGATCTGCACACGTTGTATAGTGGTCAGTTGCTTAGCGTTATTTCAACGTTTGTATGTTTTTGAATGTTTGATGTAAATTTCATAGGATCGTGAGGACAAATGTTAAGATACGAAAAGGCGTTAGCTTGGTTGTGTTAGCTGAGACAATTGTATGTAAACATTCCTCGAAATTACAGCAAATGTCTTTCATAATCAGATTTTAAATACTGTTGCGTGGACGGGTTCGAAAGATTTGAAGCCAAAGCAGATCAAAACTTGCAGAAATTTATTCCAAAATAACTCTTCACAGTTCTCTTACAGCTCCAGATTGGTTGGTTGTATTCAGATTATCTAGCACCGTCAGCAACACGAGGGATATAATGCGCCGAAACATTCGTCATTAGACAAGCCAACATACATTTACAAACACCCATGCCAACACGGGACTCGAACCCGCAACCTCGCTGTCCAGAAGCTAGCACGCTAATCACTATACCCTTACAGCTCCAGAACTTCTCGTTCTAGTAGACACAATACAGCTCGTTTCACCTCAATAGAGCACAAAACAGCAGTTAAAAACTTGACAACAACTGCTAAATCGCCGCAAAAGACAATGCAATGCAGTTCGCTCAGTATATCCAGTCAGCTAATTCAGTGACTCAAAATCCAAGAACTAACTCCATCACCCGCTCCCTGAGCTTTATAGGGGAGGTGGACGTACGTGAACCTTCTTGAAACTCCTAGAGGTAGACATTTGGAGAACTTTCCAGATTGTAGTCGAAAAGTCCTATACATGTACATGGGGGCCGAAAATGTCGCCAAATGGTCGCCAAGTTTGGCGACATTTGGTGATTTCTCGCCAATTTGGCGAAATTCCCATTACCATAATGTTAAATGCCCTGCCCCTTGAAACTCGCTTCCCATAGTTACCTCTGTAAAACCCGTTATCAAGCATCAAGAGGTTCATTGCAGGGAAACAGACTAAGACGAACTATTGCGCTGCCTTATGCAAAATGTACATAAATCTTCTTATTTACAAAATTAATACTACGAAATATTTACAAATGTGCAAAAATTCGTAACAATACTATAACTCTTCGTGAGAGTGCTACAAAAGTTATTGAAGCTGTTTAGTCAATACGAGAAAATACTAGAGTGACAACAAGTTTTTAAAAAACACGTTATTACGGAAGTGGAAAAAAATATTCAAAGAATTCAAAATGCTGATAAAGTGTAAAAAGAGAAAAGTGGAAATTGAAAAGAGAGAACATTTTACAAAAAGTTATATGACATGGCTTTTTCCGACATTGATCATACTGTTCTGATGCAATAACGTTGGTTTAAATTCCCGATGACAAGAAATTTTTATTGGAACTATGTGAAGAAGAATGTCGTAGAAGAATAGCAGGAAATGGCGTTCCATTTGTAAAAAAAATTAAAAAATTGATGCTTCAGCTCGAGTCAAGAAGTTCGAAAAATGGAAGAAAAAGTATGAAGAAAACTATCGATCTATTGGTGGTGCCTTCTTTTCAGTTTCCGACTTTGAGTTTCGAAGCTGCTGAAGATGATACTGCAGATTCAATTATATTGTTATGAATTTTTTCACTGAGTCAATGATGGCACAGTTTTTAAGATAAAAACTACTATTTATTCACTTTAGAAAACTCACAAAATTTATTCAAAGGCAACAGTGTAATTACTCTTAAGCTTCAACAAAAACAACTTCGAATACAGCGATTATACAAGCTCACTCCAATAGGTAAACAAAGCAATCAGCTTTCATTGAAATCCGAAGTCAATCTGAAAACTTTCTCGATCTCCAGTCTTATTTATACTTGGCGCGAGAGAACATTCCCGAAATTTCCAGCCAATTCGTCGAAAAAGAAACATCTCGAAATTTCTCGATTGATTTAGGTGTTGCCACCTTTTTCTAACTTGTATTATCACTGTTAATAAATGAAATAAGATAAAAAAAAATTACAATAGAATTTTAAAATAATACGTCACTATTTACACTACATACAGACAATTTATGCAACAATATTCCTTACCCTCGACGAACCAGGACATAATCGTAAAAGATTGGAGATCCAGTCTTGCGGTGTCGCAATGAGTTTCATTCACCTTTCTTTATGCGTCAACAGGGGTCAAAGTGACAAAATAAGAATATATAGGATTTTTAAAAAAAATATATAGGACAATTTAAAACATCAAATAACTGCAAATAGTTGCTACTGAACTTAAAAATTAACTAGTTATACATTTATAAACTCGTTATACTGTATTTAAGAGAATATAAAACACACCTTTAAAAAAAGATATCACCTGATCCTGAATATGTCATCCATTATTGCCTCAATATTCCATCCCTCAATCAAGTTTTATTAATTAGATTATTTGCAGTCTTGAGTCTTTTGCTTCCAGCATCTATAACTGCTTGAACTGCTCCAATGTCTTTAAGTGTTTTCTTTTTATCCCTGTTTGCAGTCTTTTGTTGGTTCATATTTACTGTTCAGTGTCGGTCGGATTGGCGGTGAAAAGTGGGAGATTAGCGCCGAATGTGAAGAACCGGGGACTAGGATTTCTGGAAACCCTAGTGACTATTTGAATTTGACATCACAAAGTATTTTCAATTTTGGCGACTTTTATGAAAAAATCGTGGCTAATATTCCGAATCTGGTACGGATTCTGCGCCAAGGTGATTTTCGCCAAAAAAAATGGCAGCCCCGTCACTTTTTTAAGAGCAAGAGGCTACCTATGGTTGCCCTAATTAGGCGGCGTTTGATGTAAACAATTCGCGGCGCAGAATCTGTACCGAATTTGGAATAAAAAAATCGTCATCCGACATCATACAGTAAATCTTAACCCTTTTGTTTCCTTCATCAATTATTGATTGAGCACTCAAAATGTTCTTTAGTAGCCCTGCAAGTTAATCACAAGTCGTTTTTATCCGTTTTTCTTGAGGCAGAGTTTTGTTCTCTCTCTGTATTATGACCAATTAATTTACTACGGTGGAGAAGAAAACAAATCAGAAATTCAAAACCTCGTGCTATGGAAAAGTTCACAAGTTTACATTTTACAACTCCCGCCGGTCCAGTAGAGTTGAGTTGTAGGTTATGCAGCACGTGAAGTCACAAGAGATAAAACGCCGACGTTACAAACATCGCTTTTATTAGGTCTTTTTCACCTACGATCGCGCCAAGATTCCGAAATATAAAAAGTGGCAACGAACGGTGTCGTTATTACGAATTCAAAGAAAATATAGATCGAATCAATATAGAAATATAGGACAATTGTAAAATATAGGACAATATAGGACGTTTTTGAAGATTTTTTAAAAAAATATAGGACATATAGGACGTCTGCGACCCCTGCGTCAACCATTTTTGCGAAGTGAAACTTTCGTTTGCAAACTAAAACCAAAATGTGTCAATCAAAATCCTCAACAAATGAAAATATTCCAATAAGTTAACTTAGCCAATCACCGCACGAAGAAGGTGGAGTTAATTCATTCCTCCCAGAGATCCGAACCGAACGGACACACTTCTGAGCTCCGATACCAATGCAAAAGGACCTATGTTCCTTTCTTCTTAAGTTTATTTTCTTTGTTTAATATAGCGTGTGTTGTGTGGGATTCAATGTTTTAATATGCCCTCAAACCTTCTGAATTGAATGACTCTAACCAGATCGCACCAACACCAAACCCCCATAGTCTCTTATCCTCAGGGCCTGATCATGACAAGTTGTGGTCCAAGGCCCGGGCAACTTCGGAGGCCCCTTTTCCAAATGCGAGATTTTTTTTGGAAATGGGCCTGACACATACTCAAATGAATTAACATTAAATATAGAAAAAGTTGATAAATTAATGTTAATATATTGTTTTCTAAAGGTTAATTTTTTTTTTTTATCACGAATAAAGAAACAAATTTCAAACAATCAAAATTATAAATCAAAACAGGAAAAACTTTGTAATGTAGTAATGCATTTCACGATTACAATGAGTAGTAATATCCTTGGCAACAATATCTGCAGCATTACTCATAACTTCAGAGTCGCCATTTGCTAATTTTACAATAAATTCATCAAGAATTCCTTTTAATTTTTGTCTCAATCTTTCTACCAAGCTTGTTTTTTACTCTTTTAAATGATGGTTTGGTTTATTTGAATAAATGCACTTCTGGGATACCAAAGACGGTTCAAAATCAATACAAAATGTTTTGTTTTTTTTAAATTTTTTATACAGATTATAAAAGATATTTACATAGCTTTTCTGAAAAGTTATAGGTTAAAAGCATATTTCGGGGCCCCCCTAAAATCATGGGCCCAAGACCCGGGCCTTGTGGGCCTAGGCGATGATCAGGGCCTGCTTATCCTGTCATGTAATTGGTTGGTTGTCTTCAGATTATCTGGCGCCGTCAGCAACACGAGGGCTATAATGCGCCGAAACATTCGTCATTTGACAAGCCAACATACATTTACAAACACCCATGCCTAACACGGGACTCGAACCCGCAACATCGCGGTCTAGAAGCTAGCACGCTAACCACTACACCGTTTGGTCGGCAGTCATGTAATTGGAATTTGTCTTTCTGTTTGACTGTGAGATAATAATGTTATGAATCTTTCTCAGAAGAAGCGACGACGCAGTTTTTACTAAAATAAAAACTACAATTTATTCTTCGTTCGACGGCTTACAAACCTTCTTCAAACAACAGAACAACTGCTATCAAGCTTCGGTACATTCAACTTCGAACACAGCAATAATTCAAGCTCAGTAAACAAAGATCTGATTCTTCCCAAACAGTGTCCGATTTTCGTTTTCTCCAATTCTATTTTTCCGCTTCCTTTTAGTCTCGCGATAGAAATTTCTATCAAAATCCAGTTAACTAATCGCGTGATCGAAATGACTAGAAACTTCCCTATCGATTTAGGTGTTGCCACCTTTTTCTAACCTGTATTTTCGCTGTTTACAAATTAAATGAAGTAAAAATAGAACGTTAAAAAAAATACGTCAATGTTTACAATTTTATACAGAAAAAAATAAAACTTTAAAATAAATGTCACTACTTACAATTATTACAGACGATTTTTGTAACAATAATAAATAAATAAAATTGGTATAATCTTGCTGCTAGGTTTGATTGGACAATGGTAAGCGATCTAAAGACAGCTACTGTAGTTGTATCATCAAGCCGGATTTACACGCTAACAGTCGAGGTTCCAGTTTAGATAGCCAGTCAGTGACGTCACCAGGCTACTGGTTCCAGTAAACCAAACATTTTCTATTTACTGGCACCGGCTACTCCGATCAACCAATCACATGCGCTCTCTTGTGATCACCGATAGACGGCGCAAAGGTCGCCAAACTAACGTCACAGAAATAGCGATCTGAACTGGAGGCCCGACTGGTAGCGTGTAAATCAGGCTTTAGATATTTTTTTGGGGGGGGGGGGATTTAGATGAACTCACTTTTTTCATGTCTACTTTTTACTTCTCATCTTAGTTAAAATATACCCATACTGAAATCTTAAAGATGCAATCTTTGCGTTTGTCAAGTGATCTAAATTTGGTTTATAATGGAATATTTTTTTTTTCATTATGTTTCCTCCAAATGATTCACACTTTCAGTTGCCACTATCCCATAATTGCACATAAGTTATCTATGATGTACATATTAAAATACAGATGAATTTAAAAAAAAAAAAGTATAGAGGTTTCAAGTTTTACCTCTTACAAATCCAAATTTTACGATAATAAATATTATTTACGTATCAACAAGCCTGTGCTTAAACTCGATTAAATTACTTGCTTCGATTCCAGAATTTTCTGGATTATCTACTTCTTAAAAATGACTTTTAAGAGGTTGTTTTAATAGTTTATGAATATTCAGAATTTTAGGAGAGCAGCAGTGTTTTGAAATAACATACACAAGACAGTATGCAAAACAATCTTTATTCACAAATAATTCAACAAATCAATTCAATTTTCATATAACTTACAAAAACGATTTTACTGCACAATTATGAGTCATTTAATACACAAATTAATGATAAATGATCAAAGCATAACCTATGGTTAATTAAGATTAATTATCAAAACAAAAATAATACAATTAAGTAAATAAATGGGCCTTTCTCAAAATTTGTCCCATTTTCAATTTATAGCATATGCAAATTTGTACCTCTTTCTACCAGAAATTGTCATTATTATTGGATTAGGAATCGCCTTTTGTGATCAAATTTAGTCAAATTGGAGCACCTTGCTTTTAGAAAGTGACGTCAGTTTTTATCTTTACTCAAATGATAAAAAATATTCACTCTGTCACCACACATTAAATGTCTTTAGGACAAAATCCTTCCTTAATCGAAGACCTTATCTTCATATATAAAAAATAAAAGCAAGATTTTTTTTTTTTTTTTTAATATTTCTCTTGTTAACAGATTGGATATCCAGAAATCGAGTGGAAAGTGTGACAACAAGTTTGAAAAAGTAATAAGCCTTAATTTATACGGATTAAAATATATGATTTAACCATCTCCTTTCTTGTTATTTATTCAATCCCTAATATAATAACTGTCCTGAAATGAAGCAGATGTTTAATTAACGTTAAACCAGGTGTACTGATTTTAGTGATATGGATATTTCTGTTCATTCAGAATCTGGCTTTCTTTATGTTTTAAGTTACAAATGATATGGAAAATCTAAAAGTGGCTCCATACTCAGTGTATCTCGTTCTCAAAATTCGTTACAATTTCAGTTTTAATGCACAAAAATGAAAACTTCAAATAACTTCCAGTTTACAATTATACTTCTTAGAAATATATTTGTAATATTATTTTTTAAAACAATCGATTTTCTTTGAGATAGCGGCTTTCATTATATGTTTCAATCTTTTTCTTCCTTTAAGCTTGTTTTGGAATGAAGATGTCAAACAATGGACAGTTCCAACATTTGAAATTTTTTTTTTATTCAATTCTAAATGTTTTGATAAAGCCATAAACGCAAAAATTTCTGCTCACTGCGCTTTTTCTTTTTTTAACTTGCAGTCAAAGTTCGCCTGTTAGATTTGGCGGGAAAAACGACACATTCAGCTTGAAGTTAATGTGACGTCCTTTGTTCCGAACTTGGCTTGAATCTTGTTTAAATGGTCGTGTTTATTAAAATAATTAGAGCATCACCTAACTTAAATGCCATTTAAAATCGTGTTCATGAAATAAGCCAAATCTTCCCAAAATTTTGTGAATTTTTTTTAAAATTCCAACATTCCTCGATTTATCCAGAAATTAAAGTCATTCTGGCCACTAATGCCGATTTAAGTTTTTATTCACCGAAGCTTTTCCGCGGAGATAATTATTTTTTAAAGAATCCTTATTTAAGGGTTGGTACCAATTCTTCATTTTACCATTTCTCGTTCCATATGCAAATGAGGTCTTGTTTTCCAATTTCCGTCTGTGCTTTCAGACTGGTGGAGGAGAACTTAATTTCTTGCAGCGACAACTCCAGCACAAGCCACTGCAAAAAAATCAAGTCGGCCTCCACCTGCCGGGAAAAATAATCTCCGTTGTTTTGTAACCTTTCGATTCGTTGCAGGCAGAGGGGCAATGCAGTCAGGTGGCAATTCGAAACTGCTCCTATAAAAAAAAGACAAGAAAACCCTTAAGGAAAAGTAGTGTAAAGAAATAAACCATGCTTGAAATTGGATCACAAAAACAAAAAATAACTTCTTAGGTCTTTTGGTGATGAAATTGATTGAAAAAGCAACAAATTAAAATTTTTAGAATTCTTCTGGTCAAACCTTGATGCATTTTCAGTTTAATTTTGTGAAAATCTAGTAATTTGTATAAACCTTCAAATTTCAGTATGGCACACAAGCTATGCGATTTAAAAATTGATTTCAGGTCTCAATTTCCGGTATTTCCAATATGAATTTAGAACTGAGTTTCAGAATAGGAAGTCATCTTGACGAGACATTCATATGATATATTACATATTAGTTTGCTTTATAATTAATACTAGCAGAATTGTCCGTCGTTTCCTGCCACACAGTAGTTAATAAATACAAAGTGGCAAATTAGTAAAATAAAAATTTAATTCCATGAAAATTCCGTAAAAATGTTCTTTGCAAAATTCTTGATTTCCATGTTTTTTTGTTTTTGTTTTTTACCACTTGATTTCCTGTCAGTAAGGTAAACAACTTCCCAACATTTTTACTTTTAGCCAAACTAAATCAGAATGAATTAGCCAAATGCCATCAGGAAAAAATGGATAAATACTTAAATTGCAATATGACTTACTGACGCATGTGCCAGGACAAGTAGATTCTGTATCGGATGATGAACGAATCAATCTAAAGGAAGGAGCAAAAACATGGAATTGAATCCTGCCTCTGTCCTTCGGAACCTATAACAGAAATGACAAACATCATTGCAAAATTTCCTCGGAAAAAAGCCATATAAGTTAATTTGTAACAAAATTTCATTGTAAAATGTTAAACAACAAGAGCCGTTGTATTACGTTGTGTAAGTTTATGATAGAGCATTTAACAGGACAAAACTTTCACCTGTTAACTATTTCTCTTCGAGATCTCCTTCAATGTAATTTTAGGGTGTCAGATCCTACGGCGAGATGTACTACACCTGCTGATAGTAGAACGGGGACATGTATTGTGATGTTGATGACTAACACTGTCACACATTTCCCGTTTTCTACCTATTGTGTGAACTGCCCCAATATTTTGCAGCACCCCAATATGTGGCAGACAGTAAAAAACTATTGTTTTGAGTTCTGGTTTCACTTCTTAAAGATGGCTGTATCTTGCGGGTCCATGCGTTACTGATATTAGTAGAAGTTTAAGATATTTTCAATAAATAAATTGCACCGTTGATTCTGTTGCTTGATCTCACTACCATGCTCTGCTAAAACACTCACTACTCAACAAAAAAAAATATATATATATATATATATATAGACCAAAACTAGAAAAGTTCCGACACTAATAGATTCTGGACCGAAGGAGGCATTATCACCAAAAAGTAAAAAAGTGGCCCCACCGTTTACAGCTGGACCACCACTGCTAGCTCCAGCGGCAAAATGGTATGGTCAGTTTTGATTTGGAGGCCATTCATCACATTTGGAACTATAAAGCAACATTTGGGAATCAAGTCTTCACTAAAACTCTCAGAAAACGCTTACTGTCATTCAATAACCCGAGAAAGCCACCCGCGACCCTACAGAGATCGACCATATTGAAACTATTTCCGTTTAGTGGAGAAAGTTCTATGAAATGCTCGTCTTCCTCTCACCCACACATCCCGATTCACTCACAAACGAGCCAATCAGTACATCGAATTTACCTGCACAGCCGAAGTTGGAAACTCGTAAAAAGTGGAAACACGGCTGCATGTTTCCTCAACGCCGTATACAATTAGTATGGAGGAAAAACAAAAGAAGCTCAACAGTAGCTCCAAAGATCCAGAAGTAACCCCGGTGCCCTCGTTTCGTTCTTTTTGTCTCGCAGAAAATTAAAGAAATCGGTCTTTTTTTTAAAAAACCTCTTAAACACCTTTGAAACATAAAAATCAGTTTAAAAATTCTGTGTGGTCTTGAATCTTATTAACTGTCATAGGTAAAAAATACCTTATATCTCATAAGTAAGAAATTTGAAAATTAAGATATATATTATTACAGAAAAATATATACCTAGCTATTCAACAGAATAAAGACTATTTATTCTCTTTATTAACATGGTTCACCAGGTTTTGCGGAATTTCCTCCAAAGAATAACATAATGAAATCCTTACCTCTGCCGGTACTGTGCTGATCTGGTCCTTCTTCAATACCAACTTGTTCCTTATCACGACCAAATTGGTCCTTCACAAATACCAACCGGATCCTTCACAAGTACCAAGCTGTTCCTCCACCAGTACCCATCCTTCACTAATGCAGTACCAATTGTTTAGAAGATCTCCGACGAGTCAATTTGGAACTGCCGTAACTCCACAGACTGCTCCTCTCGACGGACCTTAGGAAAAAGATTAAGGATGAATATGCATTTGCTATGGGAAGTTTGGATCCTTGTGAAAGAAATGGATTCTGTTAAATTATCAACATTACAGTATTGTGGAGTTAGTCCTTTCGACACAAATACACATCACCGAGTTTGGACCTTTCTCTCATGACGAGATAAATTCAACTTTGGCAACGATATTTATGTTTTCGGTGTTTTCAATTAATTAGATAATCAAAATATGATTGAAGAAACTTGGAAACACTCTCAAATTGCAAATGGCAGACCTATGTTTTTGAGCATAAACATTACTCAAATTTCCTTTAGCCTAATTTCTAATGTAACATATTCTTGTCATACTTAATGTAAAATAGTTATCATTATTCTTATTAGGTAATAAATTTGTTTTTATAGAAATACTAGCTGACCCGGCAAAAGTTGTTCTGCCATGTAAATTTTTTCTAGAGAATATTTTGGTTGTTAAATAAAAAATAACGAATATATTGTAAATGTGTGGGGATGGGATCTATGACAGAAAGAGGAATGGAGCGCTGTAGACGATGACCGCCGATAAAAACAAAAAAACACCAACCATTCATTTCCTAAATTCAATGCATTTCATTAACCTAACGAAGATATTCATCGTTTGATCTCTTAAAAGTTAAATGTAAAGGATAAAAATTGTAACTTATTTTTTTATCCTAAAGTAGGAAAATGAAATAAAGAAAATCAATATTAATTTCAAAGCGCAATTGAGTGTACTATATTTTTGTCAGTTTGTCTTTAGCTAACACAAATAAGCTCGATGGTTTGCCCAGCAAGAACAACCCACTTAAAATTGGCTGTGTGAAAAACATGGTGTGCCCAAATCTAAGCCGCAAATCGGGACATCGGGAAATATGCAGTCAATGAGAGCTTTTTTCGAATTAACGATTGTGCAGAAATTAGTTTGGCAATTTTATGCATCCAGTATTTTCATAAGCAGCAAGTTTTCCATCGGCGATATCTAACAATTGGTTAGAGAATGTGTCAGCGAATGTATCTTGTAGCATTTAGACGCGCATGTTTATTTTTAGCTGGACTTTTTCAACATTACGCCAAAGTGGCGATGCTGTCAAGCAAGCGTTGATCTCATCAGCGTAAGTTGAACATGGAATGACGGGAAGTGTTTGTCTGAAATCACCTGAAAGGAGTAACAGAGTGCCACTGAATAGTTTGTAGTTGTTTTTTTACATACCAAGAGAATGTTTGTGTGCCATAGTGCATTCATCCCTGATGATAATTTTGCATTGTTTTCGCACTGTGGCCATGGACGATTGCTTTTTGTTGCACACTGCGTCTGGGTTATTTTAAATATTCAGTGGCAGCTTGCATAAAAGCTGAATGAGTTGTTCTGCCTCCATCCAATAAAGTTGCTACAATGCCAGATGATGCAACGGCCAATGCGATGCCATTATTGGATCGTATTTCGGCGAGAATTAACGAAATTAGAAATGTTTTGCCACTTCCGCATTTTGCCGCATCCACACCTCCCCCCCCCAAAAAAAAGAATCCACATTGTCCCGCCGAAACTGCCAGTATAATGCGGTCGTAAATGATTTTTTGTTCATGGCTCAGTATTGGGACATTGCGAGTAACAATCTCTACCTTTTCTGCAGTATCGTCATGCAGTTCACAATTCATTTCGGGGTCCATTAAATCAAATGCATTTCGATTTGGCGAACATATACCGAAATGACTGAGTGGTAATTTGGCAATGACAACGCAAAGATCATCGATAGCATTCAATGTTTAATTGTACATAGCGTTGTTGAATGTAATCGTTAGATCGTTGCACCGGGTACGAATTCGATGCAATATATCGTCAGTCATTAAACCTTTGTGCTTATCCCACAACGAGTCTGCTCGCCCCGGGAAACATGAAGTCAACACTATAGCGAATAGTAGACGAATTTGTGTTGCTGTACAGCCCAATGTTGCTTCAGCAAGCATATCGTCCCAGTGATTGTCGTCTTCGAGCAAGCAGAGTGCAAGGCATGCATCTTTATACACTGCGTCTTGCTGGCATTGTGCACTGTAATATACACTCACACAAATAGACAAAATTGTTGTACTTACTGATGAAAAACTGAATTCCTATAATGGATTTGTACTTTTAGTATTTTACCAACAATTTTATTAGAAAAAACCGTTGACGCTACTCAAAAAGAGAAAATCATTTTTTTTAACAAGAGATAGAATACGGCTAATATTGCCACTTAAAGGATAATAATAAATATCAATAAATGAAATAAAATAAATTTAAACAAAGCTCAAGCGCAGCAATTCAGTAATAATAATAATAGTTAATGAAAAGACGATGTCAGATTAAATTTGAAAAGTTCCTTCACAGTACAAAATGACCCGACGCTTCTCTTTTCTGGATAGGGACACCCTAATCACCTAGCGGTATGAAATATACATTACGACCTATTCTCATAACTAACAAATATACATAAAAAATTTCATAAAAAAGGTCGAGCTGTTTTTGAAGAGTGCGACCACAAACACCGTGACACGAGATTTTTATATATATATAGATTGAATAAATTCCTTTTGTGGAATATATTCTTTTAATCGTATTTGTTAGTGGGACAATATTATATTCAATCAGGGATAATATAAATACGAAATTATATCTTCATTAGGATATCCAAAACGACCATGCCCCCTGTCAACAATACGATTCAGATGTATTTTCAAATCCGACAATGTGATTCCAATACATTGTACAATGATATTTCCGGGAAACGGGAGAAATCAAAAACTTATACTTAAATAAAACTACTTTTCATAGTTAATGTTCAATTTTATAAAAATCCGTTAGAAATGGTTAAGTGAGTGAAATTTCTAAACTCAAGTTTAAAAAAACATATTAAATACCAAATAAATATCCTTTTCTAATTCCACTAGCTTATTTATTCTTACAATTTTCTGAATATCTCCAGAAAAATAAACTAATCTTTCATGTTATATTGAAATTTGTTCTATTATTTTGCACTTTTAATATTTTTGAAAAACCTTATAAAAATAAGCATAGGTATTTTTGTCTAAATTTTTTGTAAAGGTTACCTGGAGTTGGCGACTTGATTTTTTGCAGTGGCGTAGTGCAGGTGTTGAAGACAAGAGAATGATTCCAAGAGAACTAAAGAAAGAGAACAAGATTCACTTCTTGCTACAGAAGTACAAATTAAGAACATGTTTTCACGCTAAATTAGAGTAATTGTTGCTACTTCCAAATACCCTATCTTTCGAGAGAAATGAATATAATTATCTGAAGGTCCTCTCTTATTCAAAAGGCATGAATTTGCTTTGTTCGTTACTTCGATTACAGTTTTCTAGATTGAATATATTCTAAATATAGAAGATATCGCTCTCTAGTTGTTTCGCCTTATTAATATTTTGCTTTCAACTACCTTATAATATAAAGTAAGGAATATATTTGATTCATTGATTATATATATTTTGCATTTCTTCCAAAAAGGCTCTACCAGTTTTGATCAAAATTGCAATAATGCTTTTTAATCTGTACTTAACAACTCCATTTGCGAAATTTAATTAAAACAATAATGAAGGCGTGACAAGTGGGAAAAAAACCCGACTTCAACAAAAGAATTATCTTTTCTGTTGTTGTTGTTGTTTCTAATCTCCCTTTTGTCTGACGAAGTCAGACAATATCAGTGAAGTCATTGACATTAATGAAGTCTGACACTAGTTGTGGACAGTTATAAATGTCCTCCCAGTCCAGTCCAAAATGTGCTGAGGTGATGCCTGTTCTTTTTGGCATTTAGGGCAAAGAGGAAAATTTTTGCTTCCCCCGGAATATGTTAGGCCTTTAAGGTGACCACTAGCAAGTCGGGACAGACGGGTATTGGTGTGCCTATCACAAGGAAGAGATAGGGAGTGTCCTGGCTTATTGGCTTTATACCATTCGAGAATTATCTTTTCTAGAGCATTCTACTGCCTATCAAAAACTTTTCTTCTTCTGTTTCACTTATTCACTTATTCGTAAAAGTAATCGTGAAACATAACGCCAATTTGGCAGCTTTGACTAATTGTTTTACAAACGTAATAATTATCATCAAAACTATCGCTAACCTGTCATTTTTTTATTTAAAACATGAAACCAAAAAGGTAAATTACATACATCCATGTCAAATGTAAATAGAATGGCCAGTATTTTGTAATTTAAAATTGTGGATGTGCTACACCCCTAGTTAGTTTTAACTTTATTTTTGCTGCATATTATGTCTTTTATTTCTAATGCTAAATGCATATAAATGCACTGCTAAATTTTATGAGCAATTGCAACTTTTTTCCAGCAATTTTGAACTCGGTTCAAGTTTTCATAGTGTTTGACTTCCATGAAGAAAAATCATCGATTCTCTGCCATTGACTAACTCACCCACCTCCAAAAAATTAATAGGGGCCATTTTGTATTACAATGAATCTATCGACTAAGTTTCAGATGGTTGTTTCCTGACCCATGAGTCCACACGGAATGACGAGAAGTGTTTGTCTGAAATCACCTGAAAGGAGTAACAGAGTGCCACTGAATAGTTTGTCGTTTTTTTTTTTTTTTTTATATATCAAGAGAATGTTTATGTGCCATAGTGCATTCATCCCTGATGATAATTTTGCATTGTTTCAGCACTGTGGCCATGGACGATTGCTTTTTGTTGCACACTACCGTCTGGGTTATTTTGAATATTCAGTGGCAGCTTGCATAAATGCTGAACGAGCTGTTCTGCCTCCATCCAATAAAGTTGCTGCAATGCAAGATGATGCAACGGCCAATGCGATGCCATTATTTGATTGTATTTCGGCAAGAATTAACGAAATTAGAAATATTTTGCCACTTCCACCTGGTGCATCCCCCCCTCCCCCCCAAAAAAAAAGAATCCACCTTGTCCCGCCGAAACTGCCATCATAATGCGGTCGTAACTGATTTTTTGTACATGGGTCAGTATTGGAACATTGCGAGTAACAATTGCTGCCGTTACTGCAGTATCGTCATGCAGTTCACGATTCATTTCGGTGTCCATTAAATCAGATGCATTTCGATTTGGCGAACTTATACCGAAATGACTGAGTGGTAATTTGGCAATGACAACGCAAAGATCATCGATAGCATTCAATGTTTCATTGTACATAGCGTCGTTGAATGTAATCGTTAGATTGTTGCACCGGGTACGAATTCGATGCTATATATCGTCAGTCATTGAACCTTTGTGCTTATCCCACAACGAGTCTGCTCGCCCCGGGAAACATGAAGTCAACACCATAGCGAATAGTAGACGAATTTGTGTTGCTGTAAAGCCTAATGCTGCTTCAGCAAGCATATCGTCCCAGTGATTGTCGTCTTCGAGCAAGCAGAGTGCAAGGCATGCATCTTTATACACTGCGTCTTGCTGGCATTGTGCACTGTAATATACACTCACACAAATAGACAAAATTGTTGTACTTACTGATGAAAAACTGAATTCCTATATGCATTTGTACTTTTAGTATTTTACCAACAATTTTATTAGAAAAAACCGTTGACGCTACTCAAAAAAGACAAAATCACTTTTTTTAACAAGAGATAGATTTGGCTAATATTGCCACTTAAAGGGTAATAATAAATATCAATAAATGAAATAAAATAAATTGAAACAAAGCTCAAGCGCAGCAATTCAGTAATAACAATAGTTAATGAAAAGACTACGTCAGATTAAATTTGAAAAGTTCCGAAATAGTACAAAATGACGCGACGCTTCTTTTTTTCTGGATAGGGACACCCTAATCACCTAGCGGTATGAAATATACATTACGACCTATTCTCATAACTAACAAATATACATAAAAAATTTCATAAAAATAGGTCGAGCCGTTTTTGAGGTGTGCGACCACAAACACCGTAACACGAGATTTTTATATGTATATATATAGATTGAATAATTTCCTTTTGTGGGATATATTCTCTTAATCGTATTTGTTAGTGGGACAATATTATATTCAATCAGGGATAATATAAATACGAGATTATATCTTCATTAGGATATCCAAAACGACCATGCCCCCTTTCAACAATACGATTGAAATGTATTGTCAAATCCGACATTGCGATTCCAATACATTGTCCAATGATATTTCCGGGAAACGGGAGAAATCAAAAACTTATAATTAGACTACTTTTTATAGTTAATGCTCAATCCTATAAAAATCCGTTAGAAATGGTTAAGTAAGAAGGCATCGTTAAATTAAATTTCTAAACTCAAGCTTAAAAAAACATAAAATACACCAAATAAATATCCTTCTATAATTCCAATAGCTAATTTATTCCTACAATGTTCTGAAAATCTCCAGAAAAATAAACTAATTTTTCATGTTATATTGAAACTTGGTCTATTATTTTGCAGTTTTAATATTTTTGAAAAACCTTATAAAAAATAAGCTTAGGTATTTTAATTTCAATTTTTGTAAAGTTTACCTGGAATTCCCAACTTGATTTTTTGCAGTGGCGTAGTGCAGGTGTTGAAGACCAGAGAAAGATTCCAAGAGAACTAAAGAAAGAGATCAAGGTTCACTTTTTGCTACAGAAGTACCAATTAAGAACATGTTTTAAACGCTAAATTATAATAATTGTTGCTACTTCCAAATACCCTATCTTTCAAGAGAAATGAATATAATTGGCTGAAGGTCCTCTCTTATTCAAAAGACATGAATTTGCTTTGCTCGTTACATCTATTACAGTTTCCTTAGATTGAATATATTCTAAATATAGAAGATATCGCTCTCTAGTTGTTTCATCTTTTTAATATTTTACTTTCAACTACCGTGTAATAAATTATAATATAAAGTAATGAAAATATTGGACTCATTTTTTTGTTGTTGTCATTTCTTCCAAAACGGCTGTACCAGTTTTGATCAAAATTGTGGTAAAGCCTTTTAATATGTACTTAACAACTCCATTTGCAAAATTTACTGAAAAAATTAATAAAGGCATAATAAGTGGAAAAAAACTCTGTCTTCAACAAAAGAGTTATCTTTTTTAGAGCATTCTACTGCCTTTCAAAAACTTTTCTTCTTGGGTTTCACTTACCAGTAAAAGTAAACGAAATCATAACTCCCACTTCGCCATTTTGACTAATTGCTTTAGAAATGTAATAATTATCATAAAAACTATCTCTAAACTGGCATATTTTTATTTAAAACATGAAACCAAAAAGGTAAATTACATAAATCCATGTCAAATGTAAATAGAATGGCCAGTATTTTGTAATGCAAAATTGTGGATGTGCTACACCCTTAGTTAGTATACAGCAAAAATAAAGTTAAAATTATGTCTTTTATTTCTAATGCTATATGCATATAAATGCACTGCTAAATTTTATGAGCAACTGCAACTTTTTTCCAGCAATTTTGAATTCGCTTCAAGTTTTCATAGTGTTTGACTTCCATGAAGAAAAATCATCGATTCTGTGTCATTGATTAACTCACCCACCTCCAAAAAATTAATAGTGTAAACTACAATGAATCTATCGACTAAGTTTCAGATGGATTGCATAACGCCAAGTGAGTTAATTAGTAATCTGAAGCGACAATACAAACGTGTGTAAATGCCCCCTGTCTATGATAGCTTCCAAAACTTGATAGAAAACAGTCATTGATTACAAATCTATCTTTCAAGTTTCAGCATGTTAGTGACTGCAAGTAAATTAAAAAATTCCCAGAAGCATGTGTAAACTCGTTCTTTTAGTGACAGTCTCATAAATTTAGTAGAGCGCATTATTATAAGACACAAACTCTATATAACAAATTTCAGCTCGATTGTTTGACGGCAAGGTGGTTAAATTGTCAAAAGCAACCTTTTACGGCCAATCCCAAAACTTGATAGAATGCATCGACAACGAATATAACTCCCCAGTTTCAGTTCAATTGGATGTCGGTAAGTGAGTTAATTAATCCTCAGCAGATTTCCCTGTTACACACACACGAAAGGATTTTAACAGAAAAGATTTAAATAGAAACAGTACTCACCAAGATAAAACTGATGATTGTCTCCGTCCTTAGTTTTCATCTCAAGCGGTTTTAAGACATTCTAAATGAATTCAACATTATTAGGAAACGACTTTAAATGTAATTTGGACACATACACTTTACTTTTAACTATTGTATAGAAAGAAATATTTGTGCAGACTTGGGAAAATTTCCTCAAATTGTTGAACAGTGTTTGCCACTCTTTCCCCTTCAAATGAATCTTATGTAAAATTCTAAAACATTTTAGTTGGCTAACTTTTGATCTATCCACTTTTTCGATTTATGTCGCAGGAATAATAACGAAATGCGTTAAAGAAACAAATTGGAATGAAATTGTGACTTGTTATTTACTCTCTCTCTCTCTTTACAATTATTTGGAACACTTTCTCGTGTACTGAATATGTGATTAAGTATCTAAAACTTTTAAAATAATATTTTTTTTTCTAGTCATTATAGGAGTCGTCCATTTCCAAAAGTGCCTAGTTGCCTAGGGGACTTTTTTTCAGGAAACGAGAAAAACCCGTATTTTATTAAACTCAAGAGTTAATTTCTTACTGTTTTGTTTACAAAATCTGTAAATAAATTGGAAATAAAATTTACAATTATTTGGAACACTTTTTCGTATACTGAAGATGTTATTTAATATCTGAAAGATTTAAAATAATATTTTTTCCCTTTTCATTATAGGAGTCGCCCATTTCCGAAAGTGTCTATTTGCGTAGGGGACATTTTTTCAGGAAACGAGAAAAACCTGCATTTTATTAAACTCAAAAGATAATTTATGACTGTTTTGTTTACAAAATCTGTAAATAAATTGGAAATACAATTTACAATTATTTGGAACACTTTTTCGTATACTGAAGATGTTATTTAATATCTAAAAGTTTTAAAATAATATTTTTTTTCTCTTCATTATAGGAGTCGCCCATTTCCCAAAGTGTCTATTTGCGTAGGGGACATTTTTTGAGGAAACGAGAAAAACCTGCATTTTATTAAACTGAAGAGATAATTTATGACTGTTTTGTTTACAAAATCTGTAAATAAATTGGAAATACAATTTAAAATTATTTGGAACACTTTTTCGTATACTGAAGATGTTATTTAATATCTAAAAGATTTAAAATAATATTTTTTTTCTTGTCGTTATAGGAGTCGCCCAATTCCGAAAGTGTCTATTTGCGTAGGGGACATTTTTTGAGGAAACGAGAAAAACCTCCATTTTATTAAACTCAAGAGATAATTTATGACTGTTTTGTTTACAAAATCTGTAAATAAATTGGAAATACAATTTACAATTATTTGGAACACTTTTTCGTATACTGAAGATGTTATTTAACATCTAAAAGATTTAAAATGATATATTTTTTTTTTCATTATAGGAGTCGCCCATTTCCGAAAGTGTCTATTTGCGTAGGGGACATTTTTTCAGGAAACGAGAAAAACCTGCATTTTATTAAACTCAAGAGATAATTTATGACTGTTTTGTTTACAAAATCTGTAAATAAATTGGAAATACAATTTACAATTATTTGGAACACTTTTTCGTATACTGAAGATGTTATTTAATATCTAAAAGATTTAAAATAATATTTTTTTTCTTGTCATTATAGGAGTCGCCCAATTCCGAAAGTGTCTATTTGCGTAGGGGACATTTTTTGAGGAAACGAGAAAAACCTCCATTTTATTAAACTCAAGAGATAATTTATGACTGTTTTGTTTACAAAATCTGTAAATAAATTGGAAATACAATTTACAATTATTTGGAACACTTTTTCGTATACTGAAGATGTTATTTAACATCTAAAAGATTTAAAATGATATATTTTTTTTTTCATTATAGGAGTCGCCCATTTCCGAAAGTGTCTATTTGCGTAGGGGACATTTTTTCAGGAAACGAGAAAAACCTGCATTTTATAAAACTCAAGAGATAATTTATGACTGTTTTGCTTACAAAATCTGTAAATAAATTGGAAATACAATTTACAATTATTTGGAACACTTTTACATATACTGAAGATGTTATTTAATATCTAAATTTTTAAAATAATATTTTTTTCTTTTCATTATAGGAGTCGTCCATTTCCAAAAGTGACTAGTTGCCTAGGGGACTTTTTTTCAGTAAACGAGAAAAACCTGTGTTTTATTAAACTCAAGTGTTAATTTATGACTGTTTTGTTTACAAAATAAGTAAATAAATTGGAAATACAATTTACAAGGTCTTAGGTAGGTTTTATTTTATATTAATTAGTAATAAGCCGTTTTAATATGCAAGTATACAGTTGTGGAAAAGTTTTTTGTAATTAGCTTGTTTCGGCACCGAAATGCCACTGGTTAGTTTGGAAATCAAAAACAAGAATGAGACTGAATGTAATGTTAATAATCGTTGGAGGGAGGGGGTGAACTTGTTACCGACTTTTGTACCCCCCCCCCCCGACTTGTCTTTTCCCACTTCTACCACTGCGAATATCCCTCGTTTGTAACGTTTAACCCCTTTCCGACCTCTTAAAATGGTCTAATCGCGATCGGAAAAGCTTAATTTTTCTATGTTTACTATTGTTGATGTTTTTACAAATTTGAGGAAGTGAGAGAATTAGTGAGTGAGGGCTTTATTTTATATATACTGAGATAAACATTTGAGGACTAGAAATGGAAAACGACCCAAGTACCAAAAAAAAATCGATAAATCTTTTTTTATTTAAGGAAAAATGTCCTAAAAACCAAGTTACACAAACTAGAGAACTCCCAAAGTTTGAACTACAGAAGCAATAGTTCTGATTCAATTTGATACTTAGCCATATCCTTAATCCCTTGCCTGTGGAATTTATTTGAGAAAAGCATGCAAAAAATAGAATTTTTTTTTAAAGTGTGGGGAGAGGGGAGGGGATTTTTGAGATATAACGGCGAAAGGGCATTCCAAAATTGGCGCATTTGCGTTGCCCGAACTGAGTTCAGACGTCACAGGCAAGGGGTTAAGTACCAATGCGAATGTTTTTCACTTTTCGGATTTCCTGAAATTTTTTCTTTTTTGGACTTGGGTCGCTTTCTAAGTCTTCATCTTCAAGTCCTCATTTAATGAAAACAGTTGATGTCATTTCACTATGTGATCTTTTTCGTGCCTACTCACCGAATTTCAAGGTTTTTTTGGAAAGTAGTTTCTAAATGCACTTGGCTAGATGATTGTAACATAGCAAGTATAGGGATTGATCCTTACTAGGACTTCCTTTTAACTTGCAAGAAGAAAAAAAAAAAACCAAAATAAAAAAAAAACATCTTGAAATATTTTATCATGATTAGGAAAACTTCATCAACGAAATATAATACAACTCTCAAGCAAAAAAGCTGAATTGGATACGAAAAGTGGCGTATATGAATTACGACACAGGTAGGGGGGGGGGGGGAAGGGGAGGGGTCTGCTTAACGTGATGGGCCGTGACATTGAAGGGGGTCGAATAACCGCTTGCATGACGTAATATATTGAGTTTTGCGGAAATAATTTATTATACTTAAATAAATTAAGATAAATACCAATGTTTTTCTTTCTTTTTCATGTCAAGTGACATTAGTATTTGAGAACGTATTGAAGAAGAAAACAGGTGAAAGAAAGACTCTATCAAATAAAATTATAAAAAATCTTTTGCGACCATTTATTCATACTTTTCAAAACCGTTTATTAAATACTAGTTTCTAAATCCCAGTATGAACCCTAATGTTCACATATGAATGCGATTTTTTTTTTTTTTTAATTACTGATGGCGATCACAGAAGTACGTAGCATTGAGGTTTCGAAATGCAGATTGCTTCCTAATAGTGTTGTTAAAAGATACTGAAATAATAGTCTATTGCGGTAGTGCACGAAACTCATTTAAAAGTTCACACGTAAGAGATATTTTTGTGAATATCTATTACTCTTTAATAAAAAGTTATCAGAGAACTATTAGTGGTGGAATAATAATCATAAAACCGATCAATAGCTGAAAAGGATGTAGAGCAGGAAATTCATTGATCCAACAATAGGCCAGTCACTGTCTGTAAATTAGTTCTTTTAAAAGGAAACCTAAAGAAATGTCTTAAATTGAAGTAAATATTTTAAGTTATGCAATTTAAAAAATTAATTTTGATTACATTTTTTTATAAAAGTAAGTGTATAGTACTTTATCTTTCTGAGGCAATGTTCATTGTTGAAATTCGTAATTTAAATTTCTAATCACTTAAATGGGACAGTGCTTCTCATATAGTGTAAGATATCTGTCCGAGATGTCAAAGTTGTATAATCTACATAAGAAAAGGGTGGAGGGAAAGACGTACACTTTACCCTGACCCATAAGTCCAAGCCCATTCCAAAGTTTATTTTTTTTAATTTTTTTTAGTTTTATAAAACATCCAGTTCTAGAAGTGCGGGTAGACGCTAGGTAACGCGTCCCCCCCCCCCCACATTTTTCAAGAAAATACCTATGCGTCCTCCCACTTCTAAAACTTCTGAAATCCATTCTCCCACTTTTAAAAACACTCAATCCGTCTAAAAATTAATGAAGAAAGATGATATTAACATTAAAATGTAGTGACACTGAGAAAAGGTGATTTAAGGTTTTCAAATGTAAAAAAAAAAAAAAAAAACTATTTATCTTGTATATACAGCGAGTCCCCGTATAATATGGCCGACCTTTATTTTCGACACCGTTGGTCCTAGATGCATAGTCCCAAATGAGGAAATGTTTTAAATCGCTAAAATATTTTTACTGAATAGTTTTTAAGTTAGAAAAGGGGTTGGTATAAAAATTACGGATTGTAAATTTTTATATGGTCCCCAGTTCCCCCAACTCATATTTAGAAAAATGTTGCCCATGAAAAAACATTTCAAACAAAAAAAAATCGAAATTTGTACGACCAATATTCATGGAGATATGAAAAATCGAATTTAGTGACTTATTTTACTTTACACCCATGGTCATTAACATATTTTAAGGGCATGTACACAAATTGAAATACAGAGAAAAAGCAATTACGTTCGGAAAATTATTCTGAAATCAAACGCATGAATACGATCTATCAATATCTGTAGTGAATTGCGGATGCTAAATTCGTTTTAAAGAGATAATAGGTGCTATACTTCTTGAAACTAACAAAAATCTTTGGATTACGTATTTTCAAAGCAAAAATGAAATCTGTCGAGGCAGAACAAATTCACACTCTTGTGTTGTGCAGGGGTCGCATTATCCATAAAATTCCTATAATTCCTTAAAAAGTATGAGAAACTGTTACAGGGACCTTTATTTGACTTTCTGGATGACTATGTCGTGTTAGCAGACCTTAAAAAGATGTGGTTTCAACACGATGGTGCACCATACCACAAGACAGCTTTCTGCCTTGTGGGGTGGGTTTCAAGGCTATGGAGGTCCGATAGAATGGCCTCCTAGTTCTCCAGATCTAAATCATTTAGATTTCTTTCTTTGGGGATTTTTGAAAAGCAAGGTCTATGAAAAAGAATCGACGAGTCTATTAGATTTGGAGAATCGAATTTTATCCGCTGCCAGGTGTATTAGGCCTGTAATGCTGAAAAATGTTGAAAATGAATTTGAATTACGTATGCGCTTAGGTATTTTAGTCGAAGGAAAACACTTCGAGAAAATGTAATTAAGGAAGAGGTTATTTATCCTTTTCACTTTGTTCATTTCTATCACCTTTCACTTTTGTTTGTGTTAACAAAAAGGGCTGCTTTCTGATTATGTTATTATTTAAAATTACTTAATTAAAATTGTTTATAAATATGTTTGCTGTTTATTATGTGTTGTACAATTTGTAACTTTTTTTTTTAAAGCAGTTTCTAGTCAAAAAGTATAATGTTTTAGGCGATGAACAACAACTTGTTTGCCATATTCAAACCTTGTCTAGCCCACTGACGGTCATGGGAATGGGCGAAATTGTTGTTTTCCCTGCAATAATTTTAAATTATATTTCTAATTCAAATACATATATATATTTTTTTTTAATTATTATTATTTTTTTTTTTTTTTAGATAGGAAATATCTAAAAAATATTTTATTTTAAATTTTATTTATAAATTTAAAAATGTTGTGTATTGCTGGAAAAACTGGGGATCGTATGACGTATATGACGTGCATGACCGTCAATGGACTAGACGCTCGTTGTTAATCCGATAAGACGATATTTTAAAACTTTAAACTCCAATAACACGGTGGCTATTGGTCGAAAAAATGTCATTTTTTTTTATTTGAAATGTTTTTTCATGGGCAACAATTTTCTAAATATGAGTTGGGGGAACTGGGGACCGTATAAAAATTTACAATCCGTAATTTTTATACCAACCCCTTTGCTAACTTAAAAACTATCCAGTAAAACTATTTTAACTATTTAAAAAAAATTTCAATTGGGACTATGCATCTAGAACCAATGGTGTAGAAAATAAAGGTCGGCTAGGTTATACAGGGACACGCTGTATATCATACCGTTATATATAAAAAAAGTGCATTATACCACTTTGTGCACAGATAGAAGCATTTTTATTAACAAATACTGTTACACTTTGTCAGCTCTTAACTTTGGAAAAACTTTCTTTTAAATTAAATTTATATTATTTTTTATATAAAAAGTAGCTATTAAAAAAAAAAAAAAAAAAAAAAAAGAAAGAAAGAAAAAAAAACATTTTAGATTTGTCTATTAATTTAATTTCATGAAAGTATGCATATTTTCGGAAGCACTATTTAAATCTATATAATCAGTTATGTATATATTGTTAAATTATTACTTCACTTTATTTCTTACTTCCAAGTAAAAAAAAAAAAAAAAATCACAGAATATTCATTAAAATAACAATTTTTTTTTTACCTTTGTTCAATATTAGTGTTAGGAAGTATGAATTAATTTATTACTAGTTAATATTTTTATGATAAAATACGAAATTATAAAATTTAACTTTGGGGAAGGGGGGGGGGGGGGTATGCACTTCTTGTCACCAACTTCTGAGCATCCCCCCACTTTTCTTTTCTCACTTCTATTACTGAAAACCTCGATACATCAATACCACTGAACAACATCAGAATACATCTCCCTTTATACAAGCAGGCGCATGCCCAAACTTCAAAATGAAACGAACACCGGACCATACTTTCAACCAAATGAAACCCTTGGGCTTAAGGCCAAGGGTAAAAAATATTTACAAAAAAATTTTAATAAGAGTTTTACAATAAGTTGACTTAATTTCATATGATTTAATTTGAAAATTACAAATATCTGTATGTTTTAAGTTTTACAAACGGAGGAGAGAATGACAAAATTAATTATTTTAAGAAGCGGGGATGGCAGGGGGGGAGGGGGGAGCAACGTGAAATTATTTAAGGCGAAGGGGTTTTGCATGAAATATATTAGTATAGTATGCACATGCTCAACCCGATGAAAACTAATAAAAAACATTTAATTTAAAAAAAAAAAAATTCCGATATGGTTCATTGTTGGAATTCTGGCACAAGGGCAACTCGTGCGCCATACTGCTACAAACAATTTGATATAGATATCAGTTCAAATTAAAATTGATTTAGTGTAGATACGCAAAAAGTAAAAAGATGAGGAAGAAAAAAAGAAATATTCAAATTAAGTGATTAAAACCGATTTGGAGTAGAAAATTAAAACGATTTTGGGCGGTAACTTAAAAGTAAGAAAAAAAAGGAGGATGGTACATATTAAAAAGCCCACATTTGTCTGCCTTAAAAGATGGGCGTTCATTTAAAATGTCATAAACAGAAAAATAACTCCACAGGTATTACACGTGGGTGCACTTTTTTCCTGCAGAAGATGCACATGGGTGAAACGCGTGTTGCCAATTCTAAGCGATTAATTAAAAAAAATAAAAAATTATAAGTCAAACAACTTCAAGCAATTATACTATATTGACAAATATGAGAACCTAGTTAAAGTCAGTTTTCAAATTTGTTAAACTACATTCAAATTTCTGAAATTTTAGTAAAAAATCGCTGAAATCAGTGTTTTCACTGAACGGTACCAATACTGAATAAAGGAAGGAAAATTATACACATCAAACTAATTATATTTATAATATATAAGAATGATAATGAACAGGAGAGTTTAGTGCCATTTGTTAACTCAGATTTGGATGAATGGGGAAAGACAATCTTAAGTAAATTTTTTATGTTAAGGTTCAAAAACTAATTTGATCACTCTGTGTTATATTCGTCAGCATGCAATACTCACCATATGAAATAAAGAGAAGGAGTTCAAATATGCAAAATAATCTTTCATGTCAGCAAATGATGGAACAACGGCAGTGAATCTATTTCATTAATGGCTCCCCAAACTAAGGCGAAAGCGGCAAGATGCTGTCAACGTGTCCACAGGTAGACCGGTTGTCTTCTTTCACTCAAAGAACAAGAAGTGAAAACACAATGTGGCTGAGCAAATAGCTAAAATCAATTTTTAGCTTGCAATGACGTCATCATAGCAACCAGGGCTTTCTAAAAGGCTCACTGTTTAGAGGTTCCCGGAAATAAAGGGAGTCGTGAACGCCTGTTACGTTCTTTTAATAACTAAACCTATGTGTTCTCTTAGAATAATCACATGTGTATAGATGTATATCTCTTATGTTCCAACAAATTAAGATGTATTTACAAATGTGGAATGACAAAACAAGTTTACTGACATATTTGCTCTATTGAATCAAAACCTTGTTAATAACATGCATTAATGATTTTTATCAGACTAAGGACTTAATTTTCAGATAAAATTTTACAAATTTCAAACACTCACAGATTAAACCAAGAAATAAATTATGATTATCAGATAAAATATCCACTACGGATTATATTAATTGAATTTTTCACATACATTCAGCCAACATTTGACCTATGAATAGAATAAGTTATAAGCAAGATAGGAATACTGTTGTACTGTATATTTATCTCTATGTGTTGTTACAATAAACCTATACTTTTTAAACTTATAAATATGTTATTCAAAGTAAAAGTAAGTGATTTATTTGATTGCATTTGGCATAATCATTTTAAGAAATTTCGTTTTATATCTAGAAAAAAATTAATAGATGCATTAGGAGTTTCCTGCATCTATACTTTGGTACAACTCTATTTGAACTTCAGACATGAATTTAAAGACAATAAATAAAAACGCAGTTAATTATAGTACAGGAAACTACAAGTAAATATTTTAAGGAAATTAAATGCTGGTCAGATATTTTCCTCTTACCATCCTGATAAAATTCTCTGTGTAAGCAATAATATTTTGATCAGAATACTTAATATGTCATTCAGCTTCTATGCCCATTGAAATCTTAATCATCAAATAACCGAAACTTTTGTCAGATTTTTTTTTTAATTCCGATATTCCCTGATTTATCCAGAAATTAATACTGCACATCAATACCACTTCTGAGTCAAACTAACTTTTTCGCTGGGCTATTTTTACTTTCAATTAACCATATGTAATACATAGGGCAATGAAAATATAGGATTCAGAAAAAAAATATATATCTGTATATATATATATATATATATATATATATATATATATATATATATATATATATATATATATATATATATATATATATATATATATATATATATATATATATATATATATATATATATATATATATATATATATATATATATATATATATATATATATATATTTATATATCGATTTTTCTTTTTTAATTTGTCCATGTTTTGGAACATCCTGATCTCAAAAAAGTGATCTAGGAAAACTGTCAGTCTGTGTGTAAGTGGTCAGCATAACTCCCGAACAAATTGACCTTCGCTGTTCAAATTTGTTGAGCAGGTTGGTGATGGCCCAAGGACATACCAAATTAGGTTTTCGTCAAAATCGCGCATGCGCATAAGGTATCAGCCAGTGAAAAAGTCATATTTTCCAATGATTGATAAAAAACAACTAAAAAGATTTTGATAAAAATCGTTGTGCTAATGCTTCCTAAGGTGTTCTAAACATCCCCACCTCCGAAATTCCCGTAAAAATGCTTTAATGGAGTAAAAAGGGAAAAAAAAGAATGCCTTTAACCCACAGTTCTCTTTGCTTGAACATTGCTTATGAACCATCGTTTTTCCTCTTCTTCAAAGTTTTCACATATAAGAAACGATAATTTAAGCATTACCATAAATCATATAGCAAACATTTCCATTTTTTTTTTTTTTTTTTTTTTTTTTTTAAGAAATGTCCCATTATACAATTATCGCAAAAAAATATCACCAAGCTGGGCATTTTTTCTAATCGAATGTTGGAAATTTAAAAACGGTAAATGATACAAATCCACATCAGTAATAAAGTGTCATTGAAAGTTATGCGATGTTTCAGACCCCTAGTTTAATTAATGATTCCATATTTTAAGGTTGGTTACAATTTTCAAATCTTAATTTCACCATTATTTGTTCAATTCAATTAGACTTGGTGCACTGCAGAATTTTTTTTCCATTTAAGCCTTTAAAATTATTTTCTGATCATCTCAAAAACTTGCCAGAATAAGGAAAAAGTTTCAAAGATTATAAACACACAAAAAATAGAAAATTAATATTTTTATCATTTTTTGTAATAACAAGGGGTACAAAGTCCCATAAAGAAAACATTTCTCGTGCCAAAATGGAGATACCTAGTATGTTTAAAATTATGACAGACACTCAAAAAATGTTTTACAGTTAAAATACAAGCACACCGCGAACAAGTTGCAGCGACTGAATATATTACAAAAATATGATGATCTTTCTCCATATGAATACAAAAGGTTTCTCCGGCACAGAAGTCAAAAATTTTGTGAAATCTTATCCGTCGGTGGTTTTGATGAAGAATTTCAAAATAATAATAATAATAATAATAAAATGGCTAGCATTATAAATGATAACGAATAGGATACAGAAATATAAATGTTAAAATTAATCTGGTTTAAACAACAGCCAATAAATTGTCTTCTTTCAAAGGATTACATGAGATAGAGCAACATAAGCAATGTTTTACTGCGCTTTATAAAATTGAGAAATGATGGTTATGGTGTGATATTAAGAGTTGAATCAGAAGACTTTTTTTACATAACCAACAATGCATCATGGCATGTCGTTTTTAAAAATATTGGATGGTTTCATGATAAAAATTTAGTTTAAAAATTGCACTTATATATTCTTCTGTACTACTATACCTAATAGAGAGGGGAAATAGTTGGCAAGAGAAAATAACTAAACCTCTGCATACACATTCGATCCTAGAGATTTATTGGATGGCTATATGCTGTCTCTTAAGTAACCTAAGTTATGCATTATAAAGACGTTCAGCCAAATTATCCTGATGTTCAAATAATTATGCAATCAATGAAATAAAATATTGTATAGCTTCTATTACTAAGATCAGTCTACCAATATAGTAAGTCTTGTTTACAAATGGTGTACTTGTATGTAGATATTAATATTGTGTTAATTAACAATCTTTTTCCTAAAATTCATCTTAAAAAATTCAATATGTAGTTTCTCATATAATCATCTACCTTGAATAAAAATTACATTTTATTTGTTCTTACTCCTGTGTTATCTGGACACCTCACAAAAAAATATCATTGGTGGCATTCAGATTGACCCGCAACAACAGCGAATTGAATCCTAACCATTATTGTTTATTAAAGAAAGCATACAACAAAGGATTCATGCAGCTGTTTCAAGCCAATAACCACTGGCCAATCATAACCAATATTATTGACACTGGTTAGGGGCCTCCAAACCCCAGGCTATTTTCAAAGATTTCCTCCAATCTTAACCCTCACGAAGAGAGCACATAGAGGTACCCACCATCATGACAAAACTTCAATGACTACCACGAACTGCATCTTGATCGAACTACATCTTCTTTTCCGTAGAATACAAAAAAAAAAAAGAGCAGTGGAAAGGTAAGAGCACAGGATGAGATTTGCCATTATGAAGCAGATGGCTTTCATCTGGCTGTCGGCCAAACTTCTAGGCGCACTTCGTACAGGGACCTTCCTTGGTTGCCTGTGGCGAAGATAACGTATAGAGGTAGCAACCATCATGACAAAAATACAATGACTACCACGAACTGCATCTTCTTATCCGTAGAATACAAGAAAGAGAGCAGTGGGAAGATAGATCACATAATGAGATTGGCCATTATGAAGTAGATGGCAATATCTGGACTGGAGTTTTACTTATTGAAGAGTTAAACGTTATGGTATTATCCACTTCTGGTTGAGATTTTATATTTATGTCAATATTATAGGAAACAATTTGTTTCCTGAAATCAAAAATTTAAGCATGCTCCTGTGATCCTTGAAATACAAAAAAGATTTTGCAGTTCCTAATTGTACACCATGAATTAATTGTTCTTTCAAGAATTTTTCAAGGCTAATAATTTAAAAATATATAAGTTTTGTGTCTAATTTTTTATTAATGACTAAGGATTTTGCTTGCTATAAACTTTGCTATCAGTTTAACGAAAAAGAAATGTCTTGTTTTAAACTATACTCAAGTACATAATGTGTTCATGATGACAATAAGGGGATCTGATGTTAAGTCTGCCCTGGACAAGTAGGGTAAATTTTTGTGCCATGTTCGAATGACAGTCATTTTAGGTGGCCACTTGAGAGTCTGGCTAAAGCAGTCAGGGAGCCTCGATCGTATTTGATTTCCGGAAGAGTGCCAGGAGATGTTCCGGAGTACCATTGGTGTGTAGGTGGAATTCGCCAGATAAAATTTCGTTTAGATTTTTCATTGGAGTGAAGTTCCTGATAAGTAAGCGAAGAGCCAGTGGACGTTGCTTCTTCACTGCCCTCTTTGGCCAATTTATCCGCGACCTCATTACATCTATTTTACATATGAATTTCATTTTCATACTGTTATATTGTGCCTGATGTAATTGCATAGTATTATTGCGTAATCGCATTTCGCTATTTCATAATTATGTAGCTTTCTTGTAAGTTCGCTATTCTGCATAAATAGGAGAAACTAATTTTTCGTCTCGCTCTCTTTTACCAGATAAATTGCTTTCGATCACACCGAGCCTTGCCTGCTTTATTGTAATATAACATCAGAGAGTTGACTCTTCAATCTTGGGCGTGGGCGTAGAAACAATTTGCGCTGAGAACTGCTAATCGTGGTTGCTCGTTTTTTATTGCTTAGTCAGCAATGGCCCTGAACTCGCAAACTGAATCTTTTGGTGTTATTCCTTTTGATGAAAGTAACTATGCTATGTGGAGCAGGCGGCTTGCTGCTGTTTTTGCTGCAAAAGAATTTGATTTGTATTTTTAAGAGGAGCTAGCAAATTCTGCAAGTGAAGCTTATAAAAAGAAGGCGAAAAGAGCGCATGCCCTTTTGATGTCTCTTCTGAATGACAGAATCGTGGCGTCTTTGAGTGAAGAGAAGATGATGCAGACACAATTGTTTACATATTGATGTCACTACCACCGGAATATGACAATAGTAAGAGCGCGTTGGAAAATCAGCCTGATAACATTCTTTCAGTGGATTTTGTGACTCAGCGTCTTCTCGAGGCTGAAATGATACTGAAAGACAGTAGAAAGTCATCTCCTAACCGGATGAGTGTTAACCACAGTGCGGCCTTCTCAGCGAAAAAGGATAGTGTCTGTTACAAGTGTAGATGAAAAGGATATTATGCCAAAAATTGTTGAATTAATGTGAACTGTTTTTCTTGTGGAAAGCGGGGACATTTTAAACAGGATTGCGAAGTGTCTAAACCATTCAGTAAGTCGTCTGACCATGTGCAGCAGGCTTCTACAGCGATTACGTTTATGGCTGGAGATATATCCAAAAACAACTTCATTGTAGACAGTGGCGCAACGTCTCACAAGTGTTCAGTACAAAAATGGTTTTCTTCATTTATAGAATCCTCGGTTAATGTACAATGGGCTTCGAAAAGTGAATTGCTGGAACTATCAATGGTCTTCTAAGTGACGGCGCTCAGATTGTTCTCAAGGATGTTTGATATGTACAAAATTTAAATGGAAGATTTTTATTAGTTAAAAACATTGAAGTGGCAGGTTACGTTGTCATCTCCCAGAATGGAGAGGTTTTCCTGGAACTGGGAAAGAAATGTTATTGTTTGGTTTGCGAAATACTCGTGGACAGTACGTGAATGAATGTGTTCCTGAAGTTATTTCTTAAGTTTCTTTGCATACAGAAGAAGGTAGTGATTTGTGGCATCAACGTCTTGGCCACTCCTGTGACAGTGTGCTGAAAGAAATGGGACTCCCCATTTCCCATAAGTTTTGTGAAGTCTGTGTTACCGCCAAACAGAGTGCAACGCCAATGGGGAAAGGTCCTCGACGAAGGGAAACGCAACCGATGACTATGATTCACACACACATATATATATATATATATATATATATATATATATATATATATATATATATATATATATATATATATATATATATATATATATATATATATATATATATATATATATATATATATATATATATATATATATATATATATATATATATATATATATATATATATATATATATATATATATATATATATATATATATATATATATATATATATATATATATATATATATATATATATATATATATATATATATATGTGGATCAATAGTACCATTAACAGAAACTGGTGAGTGATATTTTATGACAATAGTTGATGACTCTTCAAGATAAATGGAAGTTCGAATGTTGAAGAAAAAGAGATATGTAGTGGATGAACTGAAAATGTTTTTCAAAATGAATCCATCTGTAAAGAAGATGCGATGAGATAATGCGAAGGAATATGTGTCTGGTGAACTTGTAAAGGTGGCTGAGAATGCTTGTGTAGTAGTAACCAACCCAGCTCCTCCTTACAATGCTCCTTTAAATGGTTTAGCGGAAAGAGCCAATCGAACACTCTTGAATAAAGGGCGAGATCTTATCTTTGAAGTGAAATTAAGTAAGAAATTATGGGGACATGCTATTCTTAAGGTTGAGTATTTACATAACAGGATTCCCAACAGCTCTATTGACAACCTCATCCCATATAGCCTGAAATTTGGAAAAGATCCCGATCTGAAGAACATTCGAGTATTTGGTTGTGATTCTTACATATTGTTGCCAAATTCTCAGAGGAAGAAATTGGATCCAAAATCAAAGAAGATGGTTTTTGTGGGATATTCTACTATGGGATACCGCTTAAGGGATCCAGTTACTGGACGCGTTGTGGTTTCTTCCAATCTTTAGTTTAAGGAAGAGAAGAAAAGTGACTGTCAAAGATACACAACTCCAGATTCAGATCCAGAGAACACAGAAAATGATGTGAATATTTCCGAATATATCATTAATGAAACTGATGTCTTTTACGTACCTAGCAATCCTCACAAAGAAGATGAGGATAGAAACTCGGAACAGGAACTAAGAAGATCCGGTCGAGTAAAGAAAGAGCCTGTTCGATTTCCTCCATCTGAAGTGTATGAAGCCATGATTTTGGTTCAAGAATCACTCTCTTTTGATGATATCACAACTCTAACAGATGACGAACAGTGGAAATGGAAAGAAGCCATGGAAGAAGAAATGGAGATAAAGGACGTGTGGGACCTAGAAGATTTTCCAGAAGGAAGACGAGTATTTTCCTGTAAGTGGGTGTTGCGACAAAAGCGGGATTGGAAGTCTAAAGCCCGTCTCGTTGTTCGTGGATTTCAACAACAGAATGATGTGGATTATATCGTCACCTACTCTCCTGCTATCAGCATGCCAGCTCTTCGTTTATTGCTTGTGATTATTGTGCTAGAAAACCTTTCTGTGTTTGTGCTAGATGTGAAAACAGCCTTTCTGAATGGAGATTTGCAAGAAATAATTTACATGGATCAACCACACGGTTATTATGACCAAAGGGGTAGAGAGTGCAAGCTCAAAAAACTTTGTATGGGTTAAGACAATTTTTTTTAAAATTTCTTCAATTTGTGTTAAAACTAGGTTTAAAGTATTTAATATCTTAACCCAGTATTTTTATTAGAGAAGTGGATACAAAGAGAGTTATTATTTCTCTTTAAGTTGACGATCTTTTAATTGCAGGTTTTAATATTTGTGAATTGAACGTTATTATAGAATTGTTTTCTAATGAGTTTCAAATGTCTAAAGCAGAAAAAGTGTCCGAGTGTTTGGGAATCAGAATGGAGTTTACTCCAGTGCAGTGTTTTCTTGATCACGAGATTATTAAACAGGTTCAGTATGTCGGAGTACAAAACTTGAACAACTCTACAGACATTCTATTTTTTGGTGGTGGGTTTGGGTGTGGGGGATTCAGATTAACTCACTTTTTTCATGTCTTCTTTTTTCGGATATACGTTGCAATCTCCTCTTAGTTAAAATATACCCATACTGAAAACTTACAGATGCAATCTTTGCGTCTGGTAAGTGATCTAAATTTGGTTTATAATGAAATTTTTTATTTCACTATGTTTCCTTCAAATGATTCACACTTTCGATTGCCATTATCCCATAAGTGCACATAAATTATCTGTGATGTACATATTGAAATTCAGATGAATTTAAAAAAAAAAAAAAAAAATAATTTTTTCAGGTTTCACTTCTTACAAACCAAAATTTTACCATAATAAATATTATTTACGTATCAACAAGCCTGTGCTTAAACTCGATTAAATTATTTGCTTCGATTTCACAATTTTCAGGATTATCTACTTCTTAAAAATGACTTTTAAGAGATTGTTTTAATTGTTTATGAATATTCAGAATTTTAGGAGAGCAGCAGTGTGTTGAAATAACATACACAAGACAGTATGCAAAACATTCTTTATTCCCAAATAATTCAATACATCAATTCAATTTTCATGTCACTACAAAAACGAGTTTACTGCACAATTATGAGTAATTAATACACAAATTAATGATAAATGATCAAAGCATAACCTATGCTTAATTATAATTAATTATCAAAACACAAATAATACATTTAAGTAAATATAGGGGCCTTTTTCAAAATTTGTCACATTTTAAATTTTTAGCATATACAAATATGTACCTCTTTCTACCAGAAATTTTCATTACTATTGGATTGAGAATTTTGCTCTTTGAAAGTGACGTCAATTTTTCTCTTTACTCAAATGATACAAAATATTCACTCTATCACCACACATTTAAAAAAGATAAGATGAAGTTGAAATAAACATTTTCTTGTTTACATATATGCTAAAGTGGGTAATAAGTAAAGTACAAATGTATAATTAATTTAAATTAATTGAAGCCAATAATTAATTCATGTCACACTCTCTTACTTTAGTTCGGCCAAGACAGTAGATAGATCGTCACAAGGAGAAAATAAGTCATTAATATTTTACCATCCTTCCGTATTATATCAATTGTTACAAGACAAAAATTTTTCCTCAATCAAAGATCACATCTTCAAATATAAAAAATAAAAGCAAGAATCTTATTTTTAAAAAAAAATATTTCTTTTGTTAACAGAATTGATATCCAGAAATCGATTTGAAAGTGTGACAACAAGTTTGAAAAAGTAATAAGCCTTAATTTATACGGATTAAAATATATGATTTAACCATCTAATTTCTTGTTATATATTCAATCCTTATAATATAATACCTGTTCTGAAATAAAGCAGATGTTTAATTTAAGTTAAACCAGGTGTACTGGTTTTAGTGATATGGAAATTTCTGTTCATTCAGAATCTGACTTTCTTTATATTGTAAGTTGCAAATGATATGGAAAATCTAAAAGTGGCTCCATACTCAGTATATCTTATTCTCAAAATTCATTACAATTTCAGTTTTAATGCACAAAAATGAAAACTTCAAATTCCTTCCAATTTACAATTATTCTTCTTAGCAATATATTTGTAATATTATTTTAAAAAAAAATCGATTTTCTTTGAGATATCGGCTTTCATCATATGTTTCAATTTTTTTCTTCCTCTAAGCTTGTTTTGGAATGAAGATGTCAAATAATGGACAATTCCAACATTTAAATATTTTTTTTATTCAATGCTAAATGTTTTGATAAAGCCATAAACGCAAAAATTTCTGCTCACTGCGCTTTTTCTTTTTTTAATTTGCAATCAAAGTTCGCCTGTTAGATTTGGCGGGAAAAATGACACATTCAGCTTGAAGTTAATGTGACGTTCTTTGTTCCGAACTTGCCTTGAATCTTGTTTAAATGGTCGTGTTTATTAAAATAATTAAAACATCACCTAACTTAAATGCCTTTAAAATCTTGTTTATGAAATAAGCCAAATCTTCGTAAAACTTTGTGAATTCTTTTTAAAATTCCAAAATTCCTCGATTTATCCAGAAATTAAAGTGATTCTGGCCACTAATGCCGATTTATTTTTTATTCACCTAATCTTTTCCGTGGAGATAATTATTTTTTAAACAATCCTTATTTAAGGGTTAGTACCAATTCTTAATTTTACCATTTCTTGTTCTATATGCAAATGAGGCCTTGCTTATTATATCCGTCTGTACTTTCAGACTGGTGGAGGAGAACTTAATTTGTTGCAGCGACAACTCCAGCACAAGCCACTGCAAAAAATCAAATTGGCCTCCACCTGCCGGTAAAAAATAATCTCATAGTTTAGTGGAGTCTTTATTCATTGCAGGCAGAGGGGCAATGCAGTCAGGTGGCAATTCGAAACTGCTCCTAGTAAAAAAGACAAGAAAACCCTTAAGGAAAATTGGTGCAGAGAAATAAACCATGCTTGAAATTGGATCACAAAAACAAAAAATAACTTCTTAGGTCTTTTGGTGATGAAATTGATTAGAAAAGCAACAAATTAAATTTTTTAGAATTCTTCAGGTCAAACCATAATGCACTTTCAGTTTAATTTTGTGAAAATCTAGTAATTTGTACAAACCTTCAAATTTCAGTATGGCACACAAGCTATGCGATTTGATTTAAAAATTGATTTCCGGTCTCAATTTCCGGTATTTCCATTATGAACTTCGAACTGAGTTTCAGAATAGGAAGTCATTTTGACGAGACATTCATATGATATATCACACAAGTAAATATATATATATATATATATATATATATATATATATATATATATATATATATATATATATATATATATATATATATATATATATATATATATATATATATATATATTATATATATAACATATCATTAAATATATATATATTACATATTACTTTGCTTTATAGTTAATACAGCAGAATTGTCCGTCGTTTTCTGCCACACAGTAGTTAATAAATACAAAGTGGCAAATTAGTAAAATAAAAATTTAATTCCATGAAAATTCCGTAAAAATGTTCTTTGCGAAATTCCTGATTTCCATGTTTTTTTCTTCTTTTTTCTTGTTTTTTACCGCTTGATTTCCTGTCAGTAACGTAAACAACTTCACAACATTTTTACTTTTAGTCAAACTAATTCAGAATGAATTAGCCAAATGCCATCACGAAAGAATGTATAAATACTTAAATTGCAATATGACTTACTGACGCATGTGCCAGGACAAGTAGATTCTGTATCGGATGATGAACGAATCAATCTAAAGGAAGGAGCAAAAACATGGAATTGAATCCTGCCTCTGTCCTTCGGAACCTATAACAGAAATGACAAACATCTTTGGAAAATTTCCTCGGAAAAAAGCCATATAAGTTAAGTTGTAACAAAATTTCATTGTAAAATGTTAAACAACAAGAGCCGTTGTATTACGTTGTGTAAGTTTATGATAGAGCATTTAACAGGAAAAAACTTTCACCTGTTAACTATTTCTCTTCGAGATCTCCTTCAATGTAATTTTAGGGTGTCAGATCCTACGGCGAGATGTACTACCCCCGCTGATAGTAGAACGGGGACATGTATTGTGATGTTAATGACTAACACTGTCACACATTTCCCGTTTTCTACCTATTGTGTGAACTGCCCCAATATTTTGCAGCACCCCAATATGTGGCAGACAGTAAAAAACTATTGTTTTGAGTTGTGGTTTCACTTCTTAAAGATGGCTGTATCTTACGGGTCCATGCGTTACTGATATTAGTAGAAGTTTAAGATATTTTCAATAAATAAATTGCACCGTTTATTCTGTTGCTTGATCTCACTACCATGCTCTGCTAAAACACTCACTACTCAGCAAAATATATATATATATATATATATATATATATATAGACCAAAACTAGAAAAGTTCCGACACTAATAGATTCTGGACCGAAGGAGGCATTCATCACCAAAAAGTAAAAAAGTGGCCCCACCGTTTACAGCTGGACCACCACTGCTAGCTCCAGCGGCAAATGGTATGGTCAGTTTTGATTTGTAGGCCATTCATCATCTTTGGAACTATAAAGCAACATTTGGGAATCAAGTCTTCACTAAAACTCTCAGAAAACGCTTACTGTCATTCAATAACCCGAGAAAGCCACCCGCGACCCTACAGAGATCGACCATATTGAAACTATTTCAGTTTAGTGGAGAAAATTCTATGAAATGCTCGTCTTCCTCTCACCCACACATCCCGATTCACTCACAAACGAGCCAATCAGTACATCGAATTTATCTGTACAGCCGAAGTTGGAAACTCGTAAAAAGTGGAAACACGGCTGCATGTTTCCTCAACGCCGTATACAATTAGTATGGAGGAAAAACAAAAGAAGCTCAACAGTAGCTCCAAAGATCCAGAAGTAACCCCGGTGCCCTCGTTTCGTTCTTTTTGTCTCGCAGAAAATTAAAGAAATCGGTCTTTTTTTTATAAAAACCTCTTAAACACCTTTGAAACATAAAAATCAGTTTAAAAATTCTGTGTGGTCTTGAAGCTTATTAACCGTCATAGGTAAAAAATACCTTATATCTCATAAGTAAGAAAGTTGAAAATTAAGATATATATTATTACAGAAAAATATATACCTAGCTATTCAACAGAATCAAGACTATTTATTCTCTTTATTAACATGGTTCGCCAGGTTTTGCGGAATTTCTTCCAAAGAATAACATAATGAAATCCTTACCTCTTCCGGTACTGTGCTGATCTGGTCCTTCTTCAATACCAACTTGTTCCTTATCACGACCAAATTGGTCCTTCACAAATACCAACCTGATCCTTCACGAGTACCAACCGGATCCTTCACAAGTACCAAGCTGTTCCTCCACCAGTACCCATCCTTCACTAATGCAGTACCAATTGTTTAGAAGATCTCTGACGAGTCAATTTGGAACTGTCAGGGGTCAAAGTGACAAAATAAGAATATATAGGATTTTTAAAAAAAATATATAGGACAATTTAAAACATCAAATAACTGCACATAGTTGCTACTGAACTTAAAAATTAACTAGTTATACATTTATAAACTCGTTATACTGTATTTAAGAGAATATAAAACACACCTTAAAAAAAAAGAAATCGCCTGATCCTGAATATGTCATCCGTTATTGCCTCAATATTCCATCCCTAAATCAAGTTTTATTAATTACATTATTTGCAATCTTGAGTCTTTTGCTCCCAGTATCTATAACTGCTTGAACTGCTCCAATATCTTTAGGTATTTTCTTTTTATCCCTGTTTGCAGTCTTTTGTTGGTTCATATTTACTGTTCAGTGTCGGTTGGATTGGCGGCGAAAAGTGGGAGATTTAGCGCCGAATGTGGCGAACCGGGGATTTGGTTTTCCAGAAACCCTAATGACCGTCTGGATTTGACATCACAACGTATTGACGTCATTTTCAATTTTGGCGACTTTTATGAAAAAATCGTGGCTAATATTTCGAATCCGATGCGGATTCTGCGCCAAGGTGATTTTCGCTAAAAAATGGCAGCCCGTCACTTTTTTAAGAGCAAGAGAACTACCAACAAAAACCTTAAACAATTCGTGGCGCAGAATCCGTATCGGATTTGGAATAAAAAAATCGTCACCAGTAGTTAGAAAAGGAGAGTCCGGGGCCATGGAGTGATGAGGGATCGGACGAGGGACGATGACGTCACCGGAAGGAGGCGTGACAGGATATGACGTCACAGGAAGTGACATCACGGGATATGACGTCACGTGACCGGAAGTGGAGTTGAGTTGTTCCCCTCCTGCTGTTGTTTTAGTTTCGATTTCGTTATAAGCTGTTTGTGTATGACGTCACAGTGGGTATGACGGCATAATGTGTTTTATATCAAAGTTTTGAGTCGTGGCAACACTTTTTTAGTTTCGGTTTATCTAGAAGACGGAGTTGAGTTGTTCTAGGACTGCTTCTTAGTGAATAAGTTAGAGTGATAGGTTTTTATTGCATGACGTCACAGTGGGTATGACGTTATAATTTGTTTTATATTAAAGTTTTTTGAGCGGTGGCAACACTTTTTAGTTTTTTTTGCGCTTCCAGTTAAATGGGGTTGAGTTGTTCTAGAGCTGCTTCTAAGTGAATAAGTTAGAGTTATAGATATTTTTACTAGTGACGTCATAACTTGCTTAACGTTAAAAGTTTTGAGCAGTGGCAACACTTTTTAGTTTCAATTTACCTTTCAGGTGGAGTTGAGTTGTTTTAGGGCTGCTTCTAAACGAATAACTTAGAGTTATAGATATTTTTACTAGTGACGTCACAGTGGGTATGACGTCATTCTATGTTAAGATTTAGCATTTAAGGTATGGCAACATCTTGTGAGAGATCTAGATACGAGCAGGTGTTAATCGGATGAGTCATTCTGTCTGAACAGGTTTGAACAGCTTGGGACAGGATATTGCACGGCGATAAAGGTGGATAGGTGTTAACCAATCAGATTTCACGCTAGAGGACGTTGTTTCGAATACCAGCCAATCAGAAGGGATGAGCTGCGTCACTCACGGACTTGCATTCAGCGAAGACACCATTTCTCTCCTGATTTTGTCAAGTGAAGGTGCGTTTGCTGTTTCTTCGAAGTTGTGCTTGTTAGTTTGAAGTGAAAATGTCGTCTGATTTACATATTGAACTCGTTGAAAGTTTTTACGATGCAGCTAAATCACAGCAGTTGTTGCATGAATTGTTGAACTACGAGTATGAGAATCTCCAATTAAACTTTAATCTAAAAAGTTACACGCCTCAAAGGAAAGTGCTCGGTTTTGGTGATACTGGCGTGAAATATGCCTTTTCTGGAACGTACGTCTTTTCCAAGCCGTGGACTTTTACACTGCTTGATATTAAGAAGGATGTTGAAAACAAGACTGGACAAGAATACAACTACGCCCTTCTCAACTACTATGCAGATGGAAATGCCAAAAATTTATAAGGTAAGGAATTGAATCAATCAATTCCTTACCTTATAAATTTTTAGTATTTTTTTCCTCTAATTTAACGTTATTCTTACACATTTGAAAGACATAATTTTTATATGTGAGGTAAATTTTCGCGTATTATTTAAATTCTTTGCCTTATAAATTTTTAGAGCTTCTTTTTTATCTTATTTATCGTTGTATAAGAGTATGATTGTACATGTAAAGTTAATTTTCACGTTCAATTTTAAATTCTTTGATTTGTAAATTTTTAGTGTTTCTTTTTTCTAAAAGTTAGAGTTATCATTATACATTTTAAAGACATGAATGGCAATGTTTGAATTCTTGGTCGAAGAAATTATAGGTATGTTAGACATTTCTCCTACATGTCAAATTTAAAGTCGTGATTTTTATGTGTAAAGTAAATTTTTGCGTTAATGTTAAAGTTATTTGTCGTAGAAAGTTTAAGTATGTTACCTTTTTCTTTTATTTAGAGATATTTTAAAGACATGATTTTTATATATGTAGTAAATTTTTACGCAAATGTTTAAATTATTTATCGTAGAAATTTTAAGTATGCTAATTCTTCTTACATGTCACACTTTAATGTCGTGATTTTTATATGTGAAGTAAATTTTTAGGTTAATGTTCAAGTTATTTGTCGTACAAAGTTTAAGTATGTTACTTTTTTCTTTATTTAGCAATATTTTTACATATTTTAAAGACATGATTTTTATGTATGTAGTAAATTTTCGCGTAAAGGTTAAAATTATTTCTCGTTAGAATTTTAAGTATGCTAATTCTTCTTACACGTCACATTTTAAAGTCGTGATTTTTATATGTGAAGAAAAAATTTTACATTAATGTCAAAGTTATTTGTCGTACAAAGTTTAAGTATGTTACTTTTTTCTCTTATTTAGTGATATTCTTACACATTTTAAAGACATGATGTTTATTCGTAAAGTAAATTTTCACGTTCACTTTTGAATTCTTAGTTGTAAGATGTTCAAGTATGTTACTTTTTCTCTCTTATTTATGCATTAGAGTATCCAAAAATCAGAAAAATTGTTCAAACAAAGTTGAGACGAAATGTAAAACCACCTAAAAAGTGGGAAAATTTATGATTCAATAAAGTGATATTGCTTTAACATTTTTTTTTCTATTATTTCACATAAGAAAATCACACACAAATTTCCATTGAATAATTTTTATTTACAATTTCAAATAATCTTTCAAAGCACCATATGATATACATTTAAAGAAATCTTCATTAAAGAATTGTATGACATTTTTACATTGTAAGGTTTCAATCACATTTTTAACATTAAGTACAAGAATAGCATCGTCTCCAACACACCAAGACTGATCTTGCAATGAAGTAGTTATACAGACATGATTTCCTTGCGAGGGGTCACCAATAGCACAAGCATCACAGCGAAACAATTTTAAAACATTACTTTCTATTTCACATCGAAAATTCATGAAATAAGTCTATATTGGGTGGTATATTTACATTTTGAACACAATGATTAAGAATTTCAACTCGCAGTAAATTTATAAGAGACTCCTTGATGGTTTCACATATTTCAGGCATGAGATCTCTAATTTTAGCAAGATTATTTTCATTCACTTTTAAGGTACTTTTTTTAAGTTTAAAATAAAAGAGTTGTTTTAAAACTAACTCACCCTTATGTGATAGAACCAGGAGTTGATTGTTACACACAACGCTACTAGCTGCGTATTTCGTGTTCACGTGTAAAAGTTTGTTATAAAAGTCTTGGAAGGTATCCATGTTCATCATAAATTTCTGAGTACTTCCTTGACTATTATGTTGAGACATGTGGATGAAAAGACGAGAGTCATATTGATGAAGGGACACTATGAAACCAAATCCAAGGTTCCATTCCTTGAGGCATCCATTGGTTTTCTTTACAGAGGCATAAAGGTGAGTCATCCAGTCGTCATCGGGAATTGTTTCTTCTTCGGCGATGATTTCATCCGATGGTCTCTTCCGAGAAAGGGAGTTGCGGGGATACTCTACAATATCTTGCAGTCTCTCTACGATGTTCCGGAAGGTGATACTGATTCTCGGCTCCGTCACAACAGGCTCAGCTGAAATTTCATGGGTCCAGAACTTATTGGTGGGTGGCTTCATGAGAAGGAGAGATCCACTTGGCCACGGAACTTTGTTGAGCTGGAAATCAGGACGGGCAAACTGCATGGTTCTGATAGCTCCGAGACTTAGGGTTGGAATAGTGAAGTCTGGATCCAAGTCTTTTTCGTTGTCTTTATGAGCTCCAATCTTGGCATTTCCATCTGCATAGTAGTTGAGAAGGGTGTAGTTGTATTCTTGTCCAGTCTTGTTTTCAACATCCTTCTTAATATCAAGCAGTGTAGAAGTCCACGGCTTGGAAAAGACGCACGTTCCAGAAAAGGCATATTTCACGCCAGTATCACCAAAACCGAGCACTTTCCTTTGAGGCGTGTAACTTTTTCCATTAAAGTTTAATTGGAGATTCTCATACTCGTAGTTCAACAATTCATGCAACAACTGCTAAGATTTAGCTGCATCGTAAAAACTTTCAACGAGTTCAATATGTAAATCAGACGACATTTTCACTTCAAACTAACAAGCACAACTTCGAAGAAACAGCAAACGCACCTTCACTTGACAAAATCAGGAGAGAAATGGTGTCTTCGCTGAATGCAAGTCCGTGAGTGACGCAGCTCATCCCTTCTGATTGGCTGGTAGTCGAAACAACGCCCTCTAGCGTGAAATCTGATTGGTTAACACCTATCCACCTTTATCGCCGTGCAATATCCTGTCCCAAGCTGTTCAAACCTGTTCAGACAGAATGACTCATCCGATTAACACCTGCTCGTATCTAGATCTCTCACAAGATGTTGCTATACCTTAAATGCTAAATCTTAACATAGAATGACGTCATACCCACTGTGACGTCACTAGTAAAAATATTTATAACTCTAAGTTATTCGTTTAGAAGCAGCCCTAAAACAACTCAACTCCACCTGAAAGGTAAATCGAAACTAAAAAGTGTTGCCACTGCTCAAAACTTTTAACGTTAAGCAAGTTATGACGTAATACTCACTGTGACGTCACCAGTAAAAATATCTATAACTCTAACTTATTCACTTAGAAGCAGCCCTAGAACAACTCAACCCCATTTAACTGGAAGCAAAAAAAAAAAACTAAAAAGTGTTGCCATCGCTCAAAAAACTTTAATATAAAACAAATTATGACGTCATACCCACTGTGACGTCATGCAATAAAAACCTATAACTCTAACTTATTCACTAAGAAGCAGTCATAGAACAACTCAACTCCGTCTGCTAGATAAACCGAAACTAAAAAAGTGTTGCCACGACTCAAAACTTTGATATAAAACACATTATGACGTCATACACACTGTGACGTCATACACAAACAGCTTATAACGATACCGAAACTAAAACAACAACAGGAGGGGAACAACTCAACCCCACTTCCGGTCACGTGACGTCATATCCTGTGATGTCACTTCCTGTGATGTCATAACCTGTCACGCCCCCTTCCGTTGACGTCATCGTCCCTCGTCCCATCCCTCCATGGCCCCGGACTCTCCTTTTCTAACTATTGTCATCCGACATCATACAGTAATTCTTAACCCTTTTGTTTCCTTCATCAATTATTGATTGAGCACTCAAAATGTCCTTTAGTAGCCCTGCAAGTTAATCACAAGTCGTTTTCATCCGTTTTTCCCGAGGCAGAGTTATGTTGCTGCATCTCTCTCTCTGTATCCAATTAATTTACTACGTTGGAGGAGAAAACAAATCAGAAATTCAAGACCGCGTACTATGAAAAATTTCACATGTTTACAACTCCCGCCGTTCCAGTGGAGTTGAGTTGTAGGTTTTACAGCACGTGACGTCACAAGAGATAAAACGCCGCCGTTACAAGCATTGATTTTGTCAGGTGTTTTTACCTACGATCGCGGCAAAGAATCCGAAATATAAAAAATGGCAACGAAAGGCGCCGTTATTACGAATTCGAAGAAAATATAGATCGAATCAATATAGAAATATAGGATTTATAGGACAATTGTAAAATATAGGACAATATTAGACGTTTTTGCCAATATTTAAAAAAAATATAGGATTTATAGGATATATAGGACCCCTGCGACCCCTGCATAACTCCACAGACTGCTCCTTCTCGACGGACCTTAGGAAAAAGATTAAGGATGAATATGCATTTGCTATTTGAAGTTTGGATCCTTGTGAAAGAATGGATTCTGTTAAATTATCAACATTACAGTATTGTGGAGTTAGTCCTTTCGACACAAATACACATCACCGAGTTTGGACCTTCCTCTCATGACGAAATAAATTCAACTTTGGCAACGATATTTATGTTTTCGGTGTTTTCAATTAATTAGATAATCAAAATATGATTGAAGAAACTTGGAAACACTCTCAAATTGCAAATGGCAGACCTATGTTTTTGAGCATAAACATTACTCAAATTTCATTTAGCCTAATTTCTAATGTAACATATTCTTGTCATACTTAATGTAAAATAGTTATCGTTATTCTTATTAGGTAATAAATTAGTTTTTATAGGAATACTAGCTGTCCCGGCAAAAGTTGTTCTGCCATGTAAATTATTTCTAGAGAATATTTTGGTTGTTAAATAAAAAATAACGAATGTATTGTAAATGTGTGGGGATGGGATCTATGACAGAAAGAGGAATGGAGCGCTATAGACGATGACCACCGATAAAAAAAAAAAAAAAAAAACCAACCATTCATTTCCTAAATTCAATGTATTCATTAACCTAACGAAGATATTCATCGTTTGATCTCTTAAAAGTTAAATGTAAAGGAAAAAAATTGTAACTTTTTTTTTATCCTAAAGTAGGAAAATGAAATAAAGAAAATCAATATTAATTTCGAAGCGCAATTGAGTGTACTATATTTTTGTCAGTTTATCTTTAGCTAACACAAATAAGCTCGATGGTTTGCATAGCAAGAACATACCACTTATAATTGGCCGTGTGAAAAACATGGTGTGCCCAAATCTAAGCCGCAAACATACATCGTTTGGCATTGCGACTTATTGATTGTCATTGCGAATGCCAATATAATAGGAAACTGAATGCGTTTGAATTCAATTGGCACGTCTGTGAGAATCATTGGAATTCGTGGCAGCAAAATATTTTCGGCTCGGAATTTGCTATTCAAAATGGAGGTTGCGATAATGGTCTTCATCAATTTTTTAATGACCAATCGCGTGCCATTGTACATTGATGGGTTCGAATTCCGAAGTAAAATAACCGGAGATCCAACTTCCAGTCGTAGAAGGTGTGGTGACATGCCTGGCAAATCCAGTGAGTTCAAAAACTCTGTCGGATAATTTAAAGCTTCGTTGGCATCGCAAACTGTATCGATGGATTTGTATGATACCAAGTCGACCGGCAACGACTGCTGCACCTTGAAGTTTAAACCGTCGACGTCCACATTTTTTGCTGCCAAAATGGCTCTTTCTGCCAGCCACGCATGATTTATGTATTGTGTGCTTACATCGGGAAATATGCAGTCACTGAGAGCATTTTACGAATTAACGATTGTGCAGAAATTAGTGGGCAATTTTATGCATCCACTATTTTCATAGACAGCAACTTTTCCATCACCGATATCTAACAATTGGTAAGAGAATGTGTCAGCGGATGGATCTTGTAGCATTTGGACGCGCATGTTTATTTTTAGCTGGACTTTTTTAACATTACGCCATAGTGGCGATGGTTTCAAGCAAGCCTTGATCTCATCAGCGTACGTTGAAAATGGAATGATGGGAAGTATTTGTATGAAATCACCTGGAAGGAGTAACAGAGTGCCACTGAATAGTTTGTCGATTTTTTTCTTTTTCTTTTTTTTATACCAGAGAATGTTTGTGTGCCATAGTGCATTCATCAATGATGATAATTTTGCATTGTTTCAGCACTGTGGCCATGGATGATTGCTTTTTGTTGCACACTGCTTCTGGGTTATTTTGAATATTCAGTGGCAGCTTGCTTAAATGCTGAATGAGCTGTTCTGCCTTCATCCAATAAAGTTGCTGCAATACCAGATGATGCAACGGCCAATGCGATGCCATTATTTGATCGTATTTCGGCGAGAATTAGCGAAATGAGAAATGTTTTGTCACTTCCGGTTTGTCCAAAAAAAAAAGAATCCACCTTGTTCCGCCGAAACTGCCAGCATAATGCGGTCGTAAATGATTTTTTGTACATGGGTCAGTATTGGGACATTGCGAGTAACAATTGCTGCCGTTACTGCAGTATCGTCATACAGTTCACGATTCATTTCGGTTTCCATTAAATCAAATGCATTTCGATTTGGCGAACTTATACCGAAATGACTGAGTAGTAATTTGGCAATGACAACGCAAAGATCATCGATAGCATTCAATGTTTCATTGTACATAGCGTCGTTGAATGTAATCGTTAGATTGTTGCACCGGGTACGAATTCGATGCTATATATCGTCAGTCATTGAACCTTTGTGCTTATCCCACAACGAGTCTGCTCGCCCCGGGAAACATGAAGTCAACACTATAGCGAATAGTAGACGAATTTGTGTTGCTGTACAGCCTAATGCTGCTTCTGCAAGCATATCGTCCCAGTGATTGTCGTCTTCGAGCAAGCAGAGTGCAAGGCATGCATCTTTATACACTGCGTCTTGCTGGCATTGTGCACTGTAATATACACTCACACAAATAGACAAAATTGTTGTACTTACTGATGAAAAACTGAATTCCTATAATGCATTTGTACTTTTAGTATTTTACCAACAATTTTATTAGAAAAAACCGTTGACGCTACTCAAAAAAGACAAAATCCCTTTTTTTAACAAGAGATAGATTTGGCTAATATTGCCACTTAAAGGGTAATAATAAATATCAATAAATGAAATAAAATAAATTTAAACAAAGCTCAAGCGCAGCAATTCAGTAATAATAATAGTTAATGAAAAGACTACGTCAGATTAAATTTGAAAAGTTCCGAAATAGTACAAAATGACGCGACGCTTCTTTTTTTCTGGATAGGGACACCCTAATCACCTAGCGGTATGAAATATACATTACGACCTATTCTCATAACTAACAAATATACATAAAAAATTTCATAAAAATAGGTCGAGCCGTTTTTGAGGTGTGCGACCACAAACACCGTAACACGAGATTTTTATATGTATATATATAGATTGAATAATTTCCTTTGGTGGGATATATTCTCTTAATCGTATTTGTTAGTGGGACAATATTATATTCAATCAAGGATAATATAAATACGAGATTATATCTTCATTAGGATATCCAAAACGACCATGCCCCCTTTCAACAATACGATTGAAATGTATTGTCAAATCCGACATTGCGATTCCAATACATTGTCCAATGATATTTCCGGGAAACGGGAGAAATCAAAAACTTATAATTAGACTACTTTTCATAGTTAATGCTCAATCCTATAAAAATCCGTTAGAAATGGTTAAGTGAGAAGGCATCGTTAAATTAAATTTCTAAACTCAAGCTTAAAAAAACATAAAATACACCAAATAAATATCCTTCTATAATTCCACTAGCTAATTTATTCTTACAATGTTCTGAAAATCTCCAGAAAAATAAACTAATTTTTCATGTTATATTGAAACTTGTTCTATTATTTTGCAGTTTTAATATTTTTGAAAAACCTTATAAAAAATAAGCATAGGTATTTTAATCTCAATTTTTGTAAAGTTTACTTGGATTTCCCAACTTGATTTTTTGCAGTGGCGTAGTGCAGGTGTTGAAGCCCAGAGAAAGATTCCAAGAGAACTAAAGAAAGAGATCAAGGTTCACTTTTTGCTACAGAAGTACAAATTAAGAACATGTTTTAAACGCTAAATTATAATAAATGTTGCTACTTCCAAATACCCTATCTTTCAAGAGAAATGAATATAATTGGCTGAAGGTCCTCTCTTATTTTAAAGACATGAATTTGCTTTGTTCGTTACATCTATTACAGTTTTCTTAGATTGAATATATTCTATATATAGAAGATATCGCTCTCTAGTTGTTTCACCTTTTTAATATTTTACTTTCAACTACCGTGTAATAAATTATAATATAAAGTAATGAAAATATTGGACTCATTTTTTTTTGGCATTTCTTCCAAAACGGCTGTACCAGTTTTGATCAAAATTGTGGTAAAGCCTTTTAATATGTACTTAACAACTCCATTTGCGAAATTTACTAAAAAAATTAATAAAGGCATAATAAGTGGAAAAAAACTCTGTCTTCAACAAAAGAGTTATCTTTTTTAGAGCATTCTATTGCCTTTCAAAAACTTTTCTTCTTGTGTTTCACTTACCAGTAAAAGTAAACGAAATCATAACTCCCACTTCGCCATTTTGACTAATTGCTTTAGAAATGTAATAATTATCATAAAAACTATCTCTCACCTGGCATATTTTTATTTAAAACATGAAACCAAAAAGGTAAATTACATAAATCCATGTCAAATGTAAATAGAATGGCCAGTATTTTGTAATGCAAAATTGTGGGATGTGCTACAAACTTAGTTAGTATACAGCAAAAATAAAGTTACAATTATGTCATTTATTTCTAATGCTATATGCATATAAATGCACTGCTAAATTTTATGAGCAACTGCAACTTTTTTCCAGCAATTTTGAATTCGCTTCAAGTTTTCATAGTGTTTGACTTCCATGAAGAAAAATCATCGATTCTGTGTCACTAACTCACCCACTTCCAAAAAATTAATAGTGTAAACTACAATGAATCTATCGACTAAGTTTCAGATGGATAGCATAACGCCAAGTGAGTTAATTATTAATCTGAAGCGACAATACAAACATGTGTAAATGCCCCCTGTCTATGATAGCTTCCAAAACTTGATAGAAAACAGTCATTGATTACAAATCTATCTTTCAAGTTTCAGCATGTTATTGACTGCAAGTAAATTAAAAAATCCCCAGAAGCATGTGTAAACTCGTTCTTTTAGTGACAGTCAGATAAATCTAGTAGAGCGCCTTAATATAAGACACAAACTCTATATAGCAAATTTCAACTCGATTGTTTGACGGCAAGGTGGTTAAATTGTCCAAAGCAACCTTTTACGGGCAATCCCAAAAACTTGATAGAATGCATCGACAACGAATATATCTCCCCAGTTTCACTTCAATTGGATGTCGGTAAGTGAGTTAAATAATCCTAAGCAGATTTCCCGGTCACACACACACGAAAGGATTTTAACAGAAAGGATTTAAATAGAAACAGTACTCACCAAGATAAAAGTGATGATTGTCTCCGTCCTTAGTTTTCATCTCAAGCGGTTTCAAGACATTCTAAATGAATTCAACATTATTAGGAAACGACTTTAAATGTAATTTGGACACATACACTTTACTTTTAACTATTGTATAGAAACAAATATTTGTGCAGACTTGGGAAAATTTCCTCAAATTGTTGAACAGTGTTTGCCACTCTTTCACCTTCAAATGAATCTTATGCAAAATTCTAAAACATTTCAGTTGGCTAACTTTTGATCTAAACACTTTTTCGATTTATGTCGCAGGAATAATAACGAAATGCGTTAAAGAAACAAATTGGAATGAAATTGTGACTTGTTATTTACTCTCTCTCTCTCTCTTTACAATTATTTGGAACACTTTCTCGTGTACTGAATATGTGATTAAGTATCTAAAATTTTTAAAATAATATTTTTTTTTCTAGTCATTATAGGAGTCGTCCATTTCCAAAAGTGCCTAGTTGCGTAGGGGACATTTTTTTCTGGAAACGAGAAAAACCTGCATTTTATTAAACTCAAGAAATAATTTATGACTGTTTTGTTTACAAAATCTGTAAATAAATTGGAAATACAATTTACAATTATTTGGAACACTTTTTCGTATACTGAAGATGTTATTTAATATCTAAAAGATTTAAAATAATACTTTTTTTCTTGTCATTATAGGAGTCGCCCATTTCCGAAAGTGTCTATTTGCGTAGGGGACATTTTTTTCTGGAAACGAGAAAAACCTGCATTTTATTAAACTCAAGAAATAATTTATGACTGTTTTGTTTACAAAATCTGTAAATAAATTGGAAATACAATTTACAATTATTTGGAACACTTTTTCGTATACTGAAGATGTTATTTAATATCTAAAAGATTTAAAATAATATTTTTTTCCTTGTCATTATATGAGTCGCCCAATTCCGAAAGTGACTAGTTGCCTAGGGGACTTTTTTCAGTAAACGAGAAAAACCTGTGTTTTATTAAACTCAAGAGTTAATTTATGACTGTTTTGTTTACAAAATATGTAAATAAATTGGAAATACAATTTACAAGGTCTTAGGTAGGTATTATTTTATATTAATTAGTAATAAGCCGTATTAATATGCAAGTATACAGTTGTGGAAAAGTTTTTTGCAATTAGCTTGTTTCGGCACCGAAATGCCACTGGTCAGTTTGGAAATCAAAAACAAGAATGAGACTGAATGTAATGTTAATAATCGTTAGAGGGTGGGGGTGAACTTGTTACCGACTTTTGTCCCCCCCCCCCCCGACTTGTCTTTTCCCACTTCTACCACTGCGAATATCCCTCGTTTGTAACGTTTAACCCCTTTCCGACCTCTTAAAATGGGCTAATCGCGATCGGAAAAGCTTAATTTTTCTATGTTTACTATTGTTGATGTTTTTACAAATTTGGGGAAGTGAGAGAATTAGTGAGTGAGGGCTTTGTTTTATATATACAGAGATAAACATTTGATAACTAGAAATGGAAAACGACCCAAGTACCAAAAAAATCGATAAATCTTTTTTTATTTAAGGAAAAATGTCCTAAAAACCAAGTTACACAAACTAGAGAACTCCCAAAGTTCGAACTACAGAAGCAATAGTTCTAATTCAATCTGATACTGAGTCATATCCTTAATCCCTTGCCTGTGGAATATATTTGAGAAAAGCATGCAAAAAATAGAATTTTTTTTTAAAGGGTGGGGAGGGGATTTTTGAGATTTAACTGCGCAAGGGCATTCCAAAATTGGCGCATTTGCGTTGCCCGAACTGAGTTCCGGCGTCACCGGCAAGGGGTTAAGTACCAATGCGAATGTTTCTCATTTTTCGGCTTTCCTGAAATTTTTTCTTTTTTGGACTTGGGTCGTTTTCTAAGTCCTCATCTTCTAGTCCTCATTTAATGAAAACAGTTAATGTCATTTCACTAAGTGATCTTTTTCGTACCTACTCACCAAATTTCAAGGTTTTGTAGAAAGTAGTTTCTAAATGCACTTTGCTAGAGTATTGTAACATAGCAGTTGTAGGGATTAATCCTTACTAGGACTTCCTTTTAATTTGCAAGACAAATAAAGTAAAATCTAGAAATATTTGATCATGATCAGGAAAAGTTCATCAACGAAACAACTCTCAAGTAAAAAAAGCTGAATTAAATACGAAAAATGGCGTATATGAATTACGACGCAGGTGTAGTAGTAGTGCCAATGTTTCTTATTTTCAGTCAAGTGACATTAGTATTTGAGAACATATTGAAGAAGAAAACAGGTGAAACAAAGACTCTATCAAATAAAATTATAAACTCTTTACCACCATTTATTCATACTTTTCAAAACCGTTTATTAAATTCTAGTTTCTAAATCCCAACATGAACCCTAATGTACACATATGAAAGTAACTATTATTATTTTTTTTTTTTTTTTTTAAATTACTGAAGATCACAGAAGTACTTAGCATTGAAGTTTCGAAATGCAGATTGCTTTCTTAAAGTGTGTTTAAAAGATACTGAAATAATAGTCTATAGCGGAAGAGCACGATTTAAAAGTTCACACGTAACAGATATTTTTGCGAATATCTCTTACTCTTTAATAAAAAATTATCAGAGAATAATTAGTAGTGGAATAGTAATCATAAAACCGGATCAATAGCTGAAAAGGATGTAGAACAGGAAATTCATTGATCCAACAATAGGCCTCTAACTGTCTGTAAAATAGTTCTTTTAAAAGGAAACCTAAAGAAATGTCTTAAATTGAAGTAAATATTTTAAGTTATGCAATTTAAAAAATGAATTTTTGGGTGAATTTTTAATAAAAGTAAGTGTATAGTAATTTATCTTTCTGAGGCAATGTTCATTGTTGAAATCCGTAATTTAAAATTCTAATCATTTAAATGGGATAATGCTTCTCATATAGAGTAAGATATCTGCCTGTGAAGACAAAGTTGAAAAATCTACAAAAGAAAAGTGTGGGGAAAAGATATACAGTTTACCTTGACCTGTAAGTCCAAGCCTATTAAAGAGTTTTTTTTTTGAGTTTTATAAAACATCCAGTTCTAGAAGTGCGGCCAATTCTAAAATCCCTGAAATCCATTCCCCCACTTTTAAAAACACTTAATCCGTCTAAAAACAACTGAAGAAAAATAATATTAACATTAAAATGTAGAGACACTGAGAAAAGGTGATTTAAAGTATATGTATATATGTATTTTTTAAGTTTCACAAGCGAAGGAGAATGACAAAATTAATTTTTTTAAGAAGATTTTGGGGGGGTGGAAAGTAACGTGACGTTATTTTAAACGAAGGGGTTTAGCATGCAATATATTATTATATTATGCACATTCCCAACCCGATGAAAACTAAAAAAAAAACAAAAACATTTAATTTAAAAAAAAAATCGGATTTGGTTCATTGTTGGAATTATGGCGCAAGGGCAACTCGTTCGCCATACTGTGACAAACAATTTGATATAGATATCAGTTCCCATTAAAATTGATTAAAAGTAGATACGAAAAAAGTAAAAAGATGAGGAAAAAAAAATAAGTATTCAAATTAAATGATTAAAACCGATTTGAAGTAGAAAGTTAAAACGATTTTGGGTGGTAACTTAAAAGCCAGAAAAAAAGGAGGATGGTACATATTAAAAGCCTAAATCTGTCTTCGTTAAAAGATGAACATTCATTTAAAATGTCATAAACAGAAAAAATAACTCCACAGGTATTACACGTGGGGGCACCTTTTGCCTGCAGAAGATGCACATGGGTGAAACGAATGTTGCCAATTGTTAAGCGATTAAATAAAAAAAAAACTATAAGACAAACAACTTTAAACAATTATACTATATTGACAAACATGAGAACCTAGTTAAACTCTGTTTTCAAATTTATTAAGCTAAATTCAAATTACTGAAATTTTAGTAAAAAATCCCTGAAATCAGTGTTTCCACTGAACGGTACAAAGACTGAATCAATGGAGCAAAAGTATACACATCAACTCATTATATTTATAATGTATAAGAATGATAATGAACAGGAGAGTTAAGCGCCATTTGTTAACTCAGATTTGAATGAATGGAGAAAGACAATCTTAAGTAAATTTTTTATATTAAGTATAAAAAACTATTTTGATCACTCTGTGTTATATCCATCAGCATGCAATACTCACCATATGAAATAAAGAGAAGCAGTTCAAATATGCAAGATAATCTTTCATGTCAGCAAAGGATGGAACAACGGCAGTGAATGTATTTGATTAATGGCTCCCCAAACTAAGGCGAAAGCGGCAAGATGCTGTCAACGTGTCAACAGGTAGACCGGTTGTCTTCTTTCACTCAAAGAACAAGAAGTGAAAACACAATGTGGCTGAGCAAATAGCTAAAATCAATTTTTAGCTTGCAATGACGTCATCATAGCAACTAGGGCTTTCTAAAAATCTCGCTGTTTAGAGGTTCCCGGAAATAAAGGGAGTCGTGAACGCCTTTTACGTTCTTTTAATAACTAAACCTATGTGTTCTCTTAGAATAATCACATGTGTATAGATGTATATCTCTTATGTTCCAACAAATTAAGATGTATTTACAATTGTGGAATGACAAAACAAGTTTACTGACATATTTGCTCTATTGAATCAAAACCTTGTTAATAACATGCATTAATGATTTTTATCAGACTAAGGACTTAATTTTCAGATAAAATTTTACAAATTTCAAACACTCACAGATTAAACCAAGAAAGAAATTATGATTATCAGATAAAATATCCACTACGGATTATAATAATTGAATTTTTCACATACAATCAGCCAACATTTAACCTATAAACAGAATAAGTTATCAGCAAGATAGGAATACTGTAGTACTATATATTTATCTCTATGTGTTGTTACAATAAACCTATACTTTTTAAACTTATAAATATGTTATTCAAAGTAAAAGTAAGTGATTTATTTGATTGCATTTGGCATAATCATTTTAAGAAATTTTGTTTTATATCTAGAAAAAAATTAATAGATGCATTAGGAGTTTCCTGCATCTATACTTTGGTACAACTCTATTTGAACTTCAGACATGAATTTAAAGACAATAAATGAAAACGCAGTTAATTATAGTACAGGAAACTACAAGTAAATATTTTAATGATATTAAATGTTGTTCAGATATTTTCCTCTTACCATCCTGATAAAATTCTCTGTGTAAGCGATAATATTTTTATCGGAATACTTAATATATATATCGATTTTTTTTGTATTTTTCCATGTTTTGGAACATCCTGATCTCAAAAAAGTGATCTAGGAAAACTGTCAGTCTGTGTGTAAGTGGTCAGCATAACTCCCGAACAAATTGACCTTCGATGTTCAAATTTGGTGAGCAGGTTGGTGATGGCCCAAGGACCTACCAAATTAGGTTTTCGTCAAAATCGCGCATGCGCATAAGGTATCAGCCAGTGAAAAAGTCATATTTTTCAATGATTGCTAAAAAACAACTTAAACGATTTTAATAAAAATCGCTGTGCTAATGCTTCCTAAGGTGTTCTAAACATCCCCACCTCCGAAATTCCCGTAAAAATGATTTTATGGTGTAAAAAGGGAAAAAAACGAATGCCTTTAACTCAGAGTTCTCTTTGCTTGAAGCGATCGTTTTTCCTCCTCTTCTCAATTTTCACTTATAAGAAACGATAATGTAAGAATTATCAAAAAGTATATCGCAAACATTTCCATTCTGGAATATTTTTTTTTTTTTTTTTTTTAAATAAATGTTCCATTATACAATTATCGCAAAAAATATCGTCAAGCTGGGTATTTTTTCTAATCGAATGTTGGAAATTTAAAAACGGTAAATGACACAAATCCACATCAGTAATAAAGTGTAATTTAAAGTTGTGCGATGTTTCAGACCCCTAGTTTAATTAATGATTCCATATTTTAAGGTTGATTACAATTTTCAAATCTTAATTTCACCATTATTTGTTCAATTCAAGGGGACTTGGTACACTGCAGAATATTTTTTCCATTTAAGCCTTTAAAATTATTATCTGATCATCTCTAAAACTTGCCAGAGTCCCGCGTAGGCATGGGTGTTTGTAAATGTATGTTGGCTTGCCTAATGACGAATGTTTCGGTGCATTATAGCCCTCGTGTTGCTGAAGGCGCCAGATAATCTGAATACAACCAACCAACCAACTAAAACTTGCCAGAATAAGGAAAAAGTTTCAAAGATTATAAACACACACAAAAAAAAAAAAAAAAAAAAAATAGAAAATGAATAATTTTATAATTTTTTGTAAAAACAAGGGGTACCAAGTCCCATAAAGAAAACATTTCTCGTGCCAAAATGGAGATACCTAGTATGTTTAAAATTATGACAGACACTCAAAAAAATGTTTTACAGTTAAAATACAAGCACACCGCGAACAAGTTGCAGCAACTGAATATATTACAAAAATATGATGATCTTTCCTCATATAAATACAAAAGGTTTCTCCGGCACAGAAGTCAAAAATTTGGTGAAATCTTATCCGTCGGTGGTTTTAATGAAGAATTTCAAAATAATAATAATAATAATAAAATGGCTAGCATTATAAATGATAACGAATAGGATACAGAAATAGAAATGTTAAAATTAATCTGGTTTAAACAACATCCAATAAATTGTCTTCTTTCAAAGGATTACGTGAGATAGAGTAACACAAGCAATGTTTTACTGCGCTTTATAAAATTGAGAAATGATGGTTATGGTGTGATATTAAGAGTTGAATCAGAAGACTTTTTTTACATAACCAACAATGCATCATGGCATGTCGTTTTTAAAAATATTGGATGGTTTCATGATAAAAATTTAGTTCCAACTCAACAGTTCCCGATCGAGCATTTCAACAAATTCACCCACAGTACTCTCATTTTGATCATTAAAAAAAAAAAAAAAAATTGCACTTTTATATTCTTCTGTACTACTATACCTAATAGAGAGGGGAAATAGTAGGCAAGAGAAAATAACTAAACCTCTGCATACACATTCGATCCTAGAGATTTATTGGATGGCTATATGCTATCTCTTAAGTAACCTAAGTTATGCATTATAAAGACGTTCAGCCAAATTATCCTGATGTTCAAATAATTATGCAATCAATGAAATAAAATATTGTATAGCTTCTATTACTAAGATCAGTCTACCAATATAGTAAGTCTTGTTTACAAATGGTGTACTTGTATGTAGATATTAATATTGTGTTAATTAACAATCTTTTTCCTAAAACTCATCTTAAAAAATTCAATATGTAGTTTCTTATATAATCATCTAAATTGAATAAAAATTACATTTTATTTGTTCTTACTCCTGTGTTATCTGGACACCTCACAAAAAAATATCATTGGTGGCATTAAGATTGACCCGCAACAACAGCGAATTGAATCCTAACCATTATTGTTTATTAAAGAAAACATTCAACAAAGGATTCATGCAGCTATTTGATTACCCTAATCACTGGACAACCAGTACCAATAATTTTGGTACTGGTTGTCCAGTGTTCAAACCAGTATCAATAATATTGGTACTGGTTGTCCAGTGTATAGGGAAGAAGAAAATACACTGAATAACAGCGACTTGAATCCTCAACATTATTTTTTACATTAAAGAAACAGTACAACAAAGGATTCATGCAGCTGTTTCAAGCCAATAACCACTGGCCAATTATAACCAATATTATTGACACTGGTTAGGGGCCTCCAAACCCCAGGCTATTTTCAAAGATTTCCTCCAATCTTAACCCTCACGAAGAGAGCACATAGAGGTAGCCACCATCATGACAAAACTTCAATGACTACCACGAACTGCATCTTGATCGAACTACATCTTCTTTTCCGTAGAATACAAAAAAAAAAAAAAAGAGCAGTGGAAAGGTAAGAGCACAGGATGAGATTTGCCATTATGAAGCGGATGGCTTCCATCTGGCTGTCGGCCAAACTTCTAGGCGCACTTCGTACAGGGACCTTCCTTGGTTGCCTGTGGCGAAGATAACGTATAGAGGTAGCAACCATCATGACAAAAATACAATGACTACCACGAACTGCATCTTCTTATCCGTAGAATAAAAGAAAGAGAGCAGTGGGAAGATAGATCACATAATGAGATTGGCCATTATGAAGTAGATGGCGTCTCTCTGGACTGGAGTTTTACTTATTGAAGAGTTAAACGTTATGGTATTATCCACATCTGGTTGAGATTTTATATTTCTGTCAATATTATAGGAAACAATTTGTTTCCTGAAATCAAAAATTTAAGCATGCTTCTGTGATCCTTGAAATACAAATAAGATTTTGCAGTTCCTAATTGTGCACCATGAATTAATTGTTCTTTCAAGAATTTTTCAAGGCTAATAATTTAAAAATATATAAGTTTTGTGTCTAATTTTTTATTAATGACTAAGGATTTTGCTTGCTATAAACTTTGCTATCAGTTTAACGAAAAAGAAATGTCTTGTTATCTAAACTATACTCAAGTGCATAATGTGTTCATGATGACAATAAGGGGATCTGATGTTAAGTCTGCCCTGGACAAGTAGGGTAAATTTTTGTGCCATGTTCGAATGACAGACATTTTAGGTGGCCACTTGAGAGTCTGGCTAAAGCAGCCAGGGAACCTCGATCGTATTTGATTTCCAGAAAAGTGCCAGGAGATGTTCCGGAGTACCATTGGTGTGTAGGTGGAATTCGCCAGATAAAATTTCGTTTAGATTTTTCATTGGAGTGAAGTTCCTGATAAGTAAGCGAAGAGCCAGTGGACGTTGCTTCTTCACTGCCCTCTTTGGCCAATTTATCCGTGACCTCATTACCTCTATTTTACATATGAATTTCATTTTCATACTGTTATATTGTGCCTGATGTAATTGCATAGTATTATTGCGTAATCGCATTTCGCTATTTCATAATTATGTAGCTTTCTTGTAAGTTCGCTATTCTGCATAAATAGGAGAAACTAATTTTTCGTCTCGCTCTCTTTTACCAGATAAATTTCTTTCGATCACACAGAGCCTTGCCTGCTTTATTGTAATATAACAGCAGATAGTTGGCTCTTCAATCTTGGGCGTAGAAACGATTTGCGCTGAGAACTGATAATTGTGGTTGCTCGTTTTTTATTGCTTAGTCAGCAATGGCATTGAACCCCTTCAAACCGAATCGTTTGGTGTTATTCCTTTTGATCAAAGTAACTATGCTATGTGGAGCAGGCGGCTTGCTGCTGTTTTTGCTGCAAAAGAATTTGATTTGTATTTTTAAGAGGAGCTAGCAAATGATGCAAGTGAAGCTTATAAAAAGAAGGCGAAAACAGAGCATGCCCTTTTGATGTCTCTTCTGAATGACAGAATCCTTGCGTCTTTGTGTGAAGAGAAGATGATGCAGACACAATTGTTTACATATTAATGTCACTACCACCGGAATATGACAATAGTAAGAGCCGTTGGAAAATCAGCCTGATAACATTCTTTCAGTGGATTTTGTGACTCAGCTTCTCTCGAGGCTGAAATGATACCAGAGACAGTAGAAAGTCATCTCCTAACTCGATGAGTGTTGACTATAGTACGGCTTTTTCAGCGAAAACGGATATTATCTGTTTTAAGTGTAGACGAAAAGGATATTATGCCAAAAATTGTCGAACTAATATGTACTGTTTTTCTTGTGGAACGCGGCGACATTTTAAACGGGATTGCAAATTGTATAAACCAGTCGGTAAATCGTCTGACCATGTGCAACAGGCTTCTACAGCTATTACATTTATGGCTGGAGATGTATCCAAGAACAACTTCATTGGGGACAGTCGCGCAACGTCTCACATGTGTTCAGTAAAAAAATGGTTTTCTTCTTTTAGAGAATCCTTGGGAAATGTACAATGTGCTACGAAAAGTGAATTGCTAGAGATTAAATGAGTTGGAACTATCAATGGTCATCTAAGTGACGGCGCTCAGATTATTCTCAAGGATGTTTTATATGTACCAAATTTGAATGGAAGATTATTATCAGTTAAAAACATTGAAGCGGCAGGTTACGGTGTCATCTCCAAGAATGGAGAGGTTTTCCTGGAAACTGGGAAACATATGTTATTGTTTGGTTTGCGAAATACTCGTGGACAGTACGTGAATGAATGTGTTCCTGAAGTTATATCGGAGGTTTCTTTGCATACAGAAGAAGATAGTGACTTGTGGCATCGACGTCTTGGCCATTCCTGTGAGAGTGTGCTTAACGAAATGAGACTTCCCATTTCCCAAAAGTTTTGTGAAGTCTGTGTTACCACCAAATAGAGTGCAACGCCAATGAGGAATGTTCCTCTACGAAGGGAAACGCAACCAATGACTATGATTCACACATATATATGTGGATTAATAGAATCATTAACAGAAACTGGCGAGTGCTATTTTATGACAATAGTTGATGACTGTTCAAGATATATGGAAGTTCGAATGTTGAAGAAAGAGAGATATGTAGTGGATGAAATGAAAATGTTTTTCAAAATGAATCCATCTGTAAAGAAAATGCGATGCGATAATGCGAAGGAATATGTGTCTCGTAAACATGTAAAGATGGCTAAGAATGCTTGTGTAATAATCAACCCAGCTTCTCCGTACAATGCTCCTTTAAATGGTTTAGCGGAAAGAGCCAATCGAACACTTTTGAATAAAGGGCGAGCTCTTATCTTTGAAGCGAAATTAAGTAAGAAATTATGGGGACATGCTATTTATAAAGTTGAGTATTTACATAACAGGATTTCCAACAGCTCTATTAACAACCTCATCCCATATAGCCTGAAATTCTTAAAGATCCCGATCTGAAGAACATTCGAGTATTTGGTTGTGATTCTTACATATTGCTCCCAAATCTCAGAGGAAGAAATTGGATCCAAAATCAAAGAAGAGGGTTTTACTGGGATATTCGAATATAGGATACCGCTTAAGGGATCCAGTTACTAGACGCGTTGTGTTTTTTCTTCCAATGTTAAGTTTAAAGAAGCGAAGAAAAGTGACTATCAAAGATACACAACTCCAGATTCAGAGAACACAGAAAATGATGTGAATATTTCCTAATATATCATTAATGAAACTGATGACTTTTACGTACTAAGCAATCCTCACAAAGAAGATGAGGATGGAAACTCAGAACAGGAACTAAGAAGATCCGGTCGAGTAAAGGAAGAGCCTGATCGATTTCCTCCATCTGAAGTGTATGAAGCCATGATTTCGGTTCAAGAATCACTCTCTTTTGTTGATATCACAACTCTACCAGATGACGAACAGTGGAAATGGAAAGAAGCCATGGAAGAAGAAATGGAAATAAAGGACGTGTGGGACCTAGAAGATTTGCCAGAAGGAAGACGAGCATTTTCCTGTAAGTGGGTGTTGCGACAAAAGCGGGAGTGGAAGTCTCTCTTCGTTTAGTGCTTGTGATTATGGTGCTAGAAAACCTTTCTGTGTTTGTGCTAGATGTGAAAACTGACTTTCTCAATGGAGATTTGCAAGAAATAATTTACATGGATCAATCACAAGGTTATTATGACCAAAGTGGTAGAGAGTGCAAGCTCAAAACAACTATGTATGGATTAAGACAGGCTCTAGGTCAATGGTTTTTAAAATATCTTCAATTTATGTTAAAACAAGGTATTAAGCATTTAATATATGAACGCTGTATTTTTATTATAGAATTGGATACAAAGAAAGTAATTATTTCTCTATATGTTGACGATCTTTTAATTGCAGGTTCAAATATTTCTGAATTGAACGTTATTATAGAATTTTTATCTAATGAGTTTCAAATGTCTAAAGCAGAAAAAGCGTCTGAGTTTTTGGGAATCAGAATGGAGTTTACCGAGTTCAGTGTTTCTTGATCACGAGGACTACATCACGAGATTATTGAACAGATTCAGTATGTCGGAGTACAAAACTTGAACCACTCCACAGACAATTTTTTTTTGGGTGGGTGGGGGGGGGGGGGAAAGGGAGGGGGGGGAAAGGGAGGGGGATTCAGATTAACTCACTTTTTTCATGACTTCTTCTTTCGGATATACGTTGCCATCTCATCTTAGTTGAAATCTATCCATACCGAAATCTTTCAGTTGCAATCTTTGCGTCTGGCAAGTGATCTAAATTTGGTTTATAATGGAATTGTTTTATTTCACTATGTTTCCTGCAAATGATTCATACTTTCAGTTGCCATTATTCCATAATTGCACATAAATTATCTATGATGTACATATTGAAATTCAGATGAATTTTTTAAAAAAAATTAGTGGTTTCAGGAATCACCTATTACAAACCAAAATTTTAGCATAATAAATATTATTTACAGATTAACAAACCTGTGCTTAAACTCGATTAAATTACTTGCTTCGATTTCATAAGTTTCAGGATTATCTACTTCTTAAAAATGACTTTTAAGAGATTGTTTTAATTGTTTATGAATATTCAGAATTTTAGGAGAGCAGCAGTGTTTTGAAATAACCTACACAAAACAGTATGTAAAACAATCTTTATTCCCAAATAATTCAATACAACAATTCAATATTCATGTAACTACAAAAACGAGTTTACTGCACAATTATGAGTCATTTAATACACAAATTAATGATAAATGATCAAAGCATAACCTATGCTTAATTATAATTAATTATCAAAGCAAAATTAATACAATTAAGTAAACACAAGGGCCTTTCACAAAATTTGTCACATTTTCAATTTTTCGCATATACAAATTTGTCCCTCTTTCTACCAGAAATTTTCATTACTATTGGATTGAAAATTTTGCTCTTTGAAAGTGATTTCAATTTTTCTCTTTACTCAAATGATTCAAAATATTCACTCTATCACCACACATTTAAAATTAATAAGATGATGTTGAAATAAACATTTTATTGTTTACATATATGCTAAAGTGGGTAATAAGTGTCATAAATGTATGAAAATATATAATTAAGTTAAATTAATTGAAGCCAATAATTAATTCATCTCCACCCTCTTACTTTAGTTAAGCCAAGACAGTAGATAGATAAAAATGAAAAGCAAAAATCTTATTTTTTTTTAAAAATAATTCTCTTGTTAACAGATTGGATATCCAGAAATCGAGTGGAAAGTGTGACAACAAGTTTGAAAAAGTAATAAGCCTTAATTTATACGGATTAAAATATATGATTAAACCATCTCCTTTCTTGTTATTTATTAAATCCCTAATATAATAACTGTCCTGAAATGAAGCAGATGTTTAATTAACGTTAAACCAGGTGTACTGATTTTAGTGATATGGATATTTCTGTTCATTCAGAATCTGACTTTCTTTATATTTTAAGTTACAAATGATATGGAAAATCTAAAAGTGGCTCCATACTCAGTGTATCTCGTTATCAAAATTCGTTACAATTTCAGTTTTAATGTACAAAAATGAAAACTTCAAATTCCTTCCAATTTACAATTATAATTCTTAGCAATATATTTGTAATATTATTTTTTAAAACAATCGATTTTCTTTGAGATAGCGGCTTTCATTATATGTTTCAATCTTTATCTTCCTTTAAGCTTGTTTTGGAATTAAGATGTCAAACAATGGACAATTCCAACATTTTAAATTTTTTTTTATTCAATTCTAAATGATTCGAAAAAGCCATAAACACACAAATAATTGCGCTTTTTCTTTTTTTAATTTTGCAGTCAAAGTTCGCCTGTTAGATTTGGCGGGAAAAACGACACATTCAGCTTGAAGCTAATGTGACGTCCTTTGTTACGAACTTGGCTTGAATCTTGTTTAAATGGTCGTGTTTATTAAAATAATTAGAACATCACTTAACACTTCTTGTCATTTAATTCCATTTAAAATCACTTCCAATTGCCATTTAAAATCGTGTTTATGAAATAAGCTAAATCTTCCCAAAATTTTGTGAATTCTTTTTAAAATTCCAACATTCCTCGATTTATCCAGATATTAAAGTCATTCTGGCCACTATTGCCAATTTAAGTTTTTATTCACCTAAGCTTTTCCGCGGAGATAATATTTTTTAAAAAATATTTAAGGGTTTGTACCAATTCTTCATTTTACAATTTCTCGTTCCATATGCAAATGAGGCCTTGTTTCCTATCTCCGTCTGTGCTTTCAGACTGGTGGAGGAGAACTTAATTTGTTGCAGCGACAACTCCAGCACAAGCCACTGCAAAAAATCAAATTGGCCTCCACCTGCCGATATAAAATAATCTCATAGTTTAGTGGAGTCTTTATTCATTGCAGGCAGAGGGGCAATGCAGTCAGGTGGCAATTCGAAACTGCTCCTACAAAAAAAGACAAGAAAACCTTTAAGGAAAATTGGCGCAGAAAAATAAACCATGCTTGAAATTGGATCACAAAAACAAAAAATAACTTCTTATGTCTTTTGGTGATGAAATTGATTGGAAAAGCAACAAATTAAAAATTTTAGAATTCTTCTGGTCAAACTTTAATGCATTTTCAGTTTAATTTTGTGAAAATCAAGTAATTTGTACAAACCTTCAAATTTCAGTATGGCACACAAGCTATACGATTTAAAAATTGATTTCCGGTCTCAATTTCCGGTATTTCCATTATGAACTTCGAATTGAGTTTCAGAAAAGGAAGTCATTTTGACGAGACATTCATATGATATATCACACAAGTAAATATATATATATATATATATATATATATATATATATATATATATATATATATATATATATATATATATATATATATATTACATATTACTTTGCTTTATAGTTAACACTAGCAGAATTGTCCGTCGTTTTCTTCCACACAGTAGTTAATAAATACAAAGTGGCAAATTAGTAAAATAAAAATTTAATTCCATGAAAATTCCGTAAAAATGTTCTTTGCGAAATTCCTGATTTCCATGTTTTTTTTTTTTTTCTTCCTTTTTTTTTACCGCTTGATTTCCTGTCAGTAACGTAAACAACTTCACAACATTTTTACTTTTAGATAAACTAAATCAGAATGAATTAGCCAAATGCCATCACGAAAGAATGTATAAATACTTAAATTGCAATATGACTTACTGACGCATGTGCCAGGACAAGTAGATTCTGTATCGGATGATGAACGAATCAATCTAAAGGAAGGAGCAAAAACATGGAATTGAATCCTGCCTCTGTCCTTCGGAACCTATAACAGAAATGACAAACATCTTTGCAAAATTTCCTCGGAAAAAAGCCATATAAGTTAAGTTGTAACAAAATTTCATTGTAAAATGTTAAACAACAAGAGCCGTTGTATTACGTTGTGTAAGTTTATGATAGAGCATTTAACAGGACAAAACTTTCACCTGTTAACTATTTCTCTTCGAGATCTCCTTCAATGTAATTTTAGGGTGTCAGATCCTACGGCGAGATGTACTACCCCCGCTGATAGTAGAACGGGGACATGTATTGTGATGTTGATGACTAACACTGTCACACATTTCCCGTTTTCTACTTATTGTGTGAACTGCCCCAATATTTTGCAGCACCCCAATATGTGGCAGACAGTAAAAAACTATTGTTTTGAGTTCTGGTTTCACTTCTTAAAGATGGCTGTATCTTGCGGGTCCATGCGTTACTGATATTAGTAGAAGTTTAAGATATTTTCAATAAATAAATTGCACCGTTGATTCTGTTGCTTGATCTCACTATCATGCTCTGCTAAAACACTCACTACTCAACAAAATATGTATATATATATATATATATATATATATATATATATATATATATATATATATATATATATATATATATATATATATATATATATATATATATATATATATATATATATAGACCAAAACTAGAAAAGTTCCGACACTAATAGATTCTGGACCGAAGGAGGCATTCATCACCAAAAAGTAAAAAAGTGGCCCCACCGTTTACAGCTGGACCACCACTGCTAGCTCCAGCGGCAAATGGTATGGTCAGTTTTGATTTGGAGGCCATTCATCACATTTGGAACTATAAAGCAACATTTGGGAATCAAGTCTTCACTAAAACTCTCAGAAAACGCTTACTGTCATTCAATAACCCGAGAAAGCCACCCGTGACCCTACAGAGATCGACCATATTGAAACTATTTCCGTTTAGTGGAGAAAATTCTATGAAATGCTCGTCTTCCTCTCACCCACACATCCCGATTCACTCACAAACGAGCCAATCAGTACATCGAATTTACCTGCACAGCCGAAGTTGGAAACTCGTAAAAAGTGGAAACACGGCTGCATGTTTCCTCAAAGCCGTATACAATTAGTATGGAGGAAAAACAAAAGAAGCTCAACAGTAGCTCCAAAGATCCAGAAGTAACCCCGGTGCCCTCGTTTCGTTCTTTTTGTCTCGCAGAAAATTAAAGAAATCGGTCTTTTTTTTAAAAAACCTCTTAAACACCTTTGAAACATAAAAATCAGTTTAAAAATTCTGTGTGGTCTTGAATCTTATTAACTGTCATAGGTAAAAAATACCTTATATCTCATAAGTAAGAAATTTGAAAATTAAGATATATATTATTACAGAAAAATATATACCTAGCTATTCAACAGAATCAAGACTATTTATTCTCTTTATTAACATGGTTCGCCAGGTTTTGCGGAATTTCCTCCAAAGAATAACATAATGAAATCCTTACCTCTGCCGGTACTGTGCTGATCTGGTCCTTCTTCAATACCAACTTGTTCCTTATCACGACCAAATTGGTCCTTCACAAATACGAACCTGATCCTTCACGAGTACCAACCGGATTCTTCACAAGTACCAAGCTGTTCCTCCACCAGTACCCATCCTTCACTACTGCAGTACCAATTGTTTAGAAGATCTCCGACGAGTCAATTTGGAACTGCCATAACCAGGGGTCAAAGTGACAAAATAAGAATATATAGGATTTTTAAAAAAAATATATAGGACAATTTAAAACATCAAATAACTGCACATAGTTGCTACTGAACTTAAAAATTAACTAGTTATACATTTATAAACTCGTTATACTGTATTTAAGAGAATATAAAACACACCTTAAAAAAAAAGAAATCGCCTGATCCTGAATATGTCATCCGTTATTGCCTCAATATTCCATCCCTAAATCAAGTTTTATTAATTACATTATTTGCAATCTTGAGTCTTTTGCTCCCAGTATCTATAACTGCTTGAACTGCTCCAATATCTTTAGGTATTTTCTTTTTATCCCTGTTTGCAGTCTTTTGTTGGTTCATATTTACTGTTCAGTGTCGGTTGGATTGGCGGCGAAAAGTGGGAGATTTAGCGCCGAATGTGGCGAACCGGGGATTTGGTTTTCCAGAAACCCTAATGACCGTCTGGATTTGACATCACAACGTATTGACGTCATTTTCAATTTTGGCGACTTTTATGAAAAAATCGTGGCTAATATTTCGAATCCGATACGGATTCTGCGCCAAGGTGATTTTCGCTAAAAAATGGCAGCCCGTCACTTTTTTAAGAGCAAGAGAACTACCTATGGTTGCCCTAATTAGGTGCCGTTTAAACAATTCGTGGCGCAGAATCCGTATCGGATTTGGAATGAAAAAATCGTCATCAGTAGTTAGAAAAGGAGAGTCCGGGGCCATGAAGGGATGAGGGATCGGACGAGGGACGATGACGTCACCGGAAGGAGGCGTGACAGGATATGACGTCACAGGAAGTGACATCACGGGATATGACGTCACGTGACCGGAAGTGGAGTTGAGTTGTTCCCCTCCTGCTGTTGTTTTAGTTTCGATTTCGTTATAAGCTGTTTGTGTATGACGTCACAGTGGGTATGACGGCATAATGTGTTTTATATCAAAGTTTTGAGTCGTGGCAACACTTTTTTAGTTTCGGTTTATCTAGCAGACGGAGTTGAGTTGCTCTAGGACTGCTTCTTAGTGAATAAGTTAGAGTGATAGGTTTTTATTGCATGACGTCACAGTGGGTATGACTTCATAATTTGTTTTATATTAAAGTTTTTTGAGCGGTGGCAACACTTTTTAGTTTTTTTTTGCTTCCAGTTAAATGGGGTTGAGTTGTTCTAGGGCTGCTTCTAAGTGAATAAGTTAGAGTTATAGATATTTTTACTAGTGACGTCACAGTGAGTATGACGTCATAACTTGCTTAACGTTAAAAGTTTTGAGCAGTGGCAACACTTTTTAGTTTCGATTTACCTTTCAGGTGGAGTTGAGTTGTTTTAGGGCTGCTTCTAAACGAATAACTTAGAGTTATAGATATTTTTACTAGTGACGTCACAGTGGGTATGACGTCATTCTATGTTAAGATTTAGCATTTAAGGTATGACAACATCTTGTGAGAGATCTAGATACGAGCAGGTGTTAATCGGATGAGTCATTCTGTCTGAACAGGTTTGAACAGCTTGGGACAGGATATTGCACGGCGAAAAAGGTGGATAGGTGTTAACCAATCAGATTTCACGCTAGAGGGCGTTGTTTCGACTACCAGCCAATCAGAAGGGATGAGCTGCGTCACTCACGGACTTGCATTCAGCGAAGACACCATTTCTCTCCTGATTTTGTCAAGTGAAGGTGCGTTTGCTGTTTCTTCGAAGTTTTGCTTGTTAGTTTGAAGTGAAAATGTCGTCTGATTTACATATTGAACTCGTTGAAAGTTTTTACGATGCAGCTAAATCACAGCAGTTGTTGCATGAATTGTTGAACTACGAGTATGAGAATCTCCAATTAAACTTTAATAGAAAAAGTTACACGCCTCAAAGGAAAGTGCTCGGTTTTGGTGATACTGGCGTGAAATATGCCTTTTCTGGAACGTGCGTCTTTTCCAAGCCGTGGACTTCTACACTGCTTGATATTAAGAAGGATGTTGAAAACAAGACTGGACAAGAATACAACTACGCCCTTCTCAACTACTATGCAGATGGAAATGCCAAAAATTTATAAGGTAAGGAATTGAATCAATCAATTCCTTACCTTATAAATTTTTAGTATTTTTTCCCTCTAATTTAACGTTATTCTTACACATTTGAAAGACATAATTTTTATATGTGAGGTAAATTTTCGCGTATTATTTAAATTCTTTGCCTTATAAATTTTTAGAGCTTCTTTTTTATCTTATTTATCGTTGATATAAGAGTATGATTGTACATGTAAAGTTAATTTTCACGTTCAATTTTAAATTCTTTGATTTGTAAATTTTTAGTGTTTCTTTTTTCTAAAAGTTAGAGTTGTCATTATACATTTTAAAGACATGAATGGCAATGTTTGAATTCTTTGTCGAAGAAATTATAGGTATGTTAGACTTTTCTCCTACATGTCAAATTTAAAGTTGTGATTTTTATGTGTAAAGTAAATTTTTGCGTTAATGTTAAAGTTATTTGTCGTAGAAAGTTTAAGTATGTTATCTTTTTCTTTTATTTAGCGATATTTTAAAGACATGATTTTTATATATGTAGTAAATTTTTACGCAAATGTTAAAATTATTTATCGTAGAAATTTTAAGTATGCTAATTCTTCTTACATGTCACACTTTAATGTCATGATTTTTATATGTGAAGTAAATTTTTACGTTAATGTTCAAGTTATTTGTCGTACAAAGTTTAAGTATGTTACTTTTTTCTTTATTTAGCAATATTTTTACATATTTTAAAGACATGATTTTTATGTATGTAGTAAATTTTCGCGTAAAGGTTAAAATTATTTCTCGTTAGAATTTTAAGTATGCTAATTCTTCTTACACGTCACATTTTAAAGTCGTGATTTTTATATGTGAAGAAAAAATTTTACATTAATGTCAAAGTTATTTGTCGTACAAAGTTTAAGTATGTTACTTTTTTCTCTTATTTAGTGATATTCTTACACATTTTAAAGACATGATGTTTATTCGTAAAGTAAATTTTCACGTTCACTTTTGAATTCTTAGTTGTAAGATGTTCAAGTATGTTACTTTTTCTCTCTTATTTATGCATAAGAGTATCCAAAAATCAGAAAAATTGTTCAAACAAAGTTGAGACGAAATGTAAAACCACCTAAAAAGTGGGAAAATTTATGATTCAATAAAGTGATATTGCTTTAAAAAATTTTTTTCTATTATTTCACATAAGAAAATCACACACAAATTTCCATTGAATAATTTTTATTTACAATTTCAAATAATCTTTCAAAGCACCATATGATATACATTTAAAGAAATCTTCATTAAAGAATTGTATGACATTTTTACATTGTAAGGTTTCAATCACATTTTTAACAATAAGTACCAGAATAGCATCGTCTCCAACACACCAAGACTGATCTTGCAATGAAGTAGTTATACAGACATGATTTCCTTGCGAGGGGTCACCAATAGCACAAGTATCACAGCGAAACAATTTTAAAACATTACTTTCTATTTCACATCGAAAAGCACAAACATATTCATGAAATAAGTCTATATTGGGTGGTATATTTACATTTTGAACACAATGATTAAGAATTTCAACTCGCAGTAAATTTATAAGAGACTCCTTGATGGTTTCACATATTTCAGGCATGAGATCTCTAATTTTAGCAAGATTATTTTCATTCACTTTTAAGGTACTTTTTTTAAGTTTAAAATAAAAGAGTTGTTTTAAAACTAACTCACCCTTATGTGCTAGAACCAGGAGTTGATTGTTACACACAACGCTACTAGCTGCGTATTTCGTGTTCACGTGTACAAGTTTGTTATAAAAGTCTTGGAAGGTATCCATGTTCATCATAATTTTCTGAGTACTTCCTTGACTATTATGTTGAGACATGTGGATGAAAAGACGAGAGTCATATTGATGAAGGGACACTATGAAACCAAATCCAAGGTTCCATTCCTTGAGGGATCCATTGGTTTTCTTTACAGAGGCATAAAGGTGAGTCATCCAGTCGTCATCGGGAATTGTTTCTTCTTCGGCGATGATTTCATCCGATGGTCTCTTCCGAGAAAGGGAGTTGCGGGGATACTCTACAATATCTTGCAGTCTCTCTACGATGTTCCGGAAGGTGATACTGATTCTCGGCTCCGTCACAACAGGCTCAGCTGAAATTTCATGGGTCCAGAACTTATTGGTGGGTGGCTTCATGAGAAGGAGAGATCCACTTGGCCACGGAACTTTGTTGAGCTGGAAATCAGGACGGGCAAACTGCATGGTTCTGATAGCTCCGAGACTTAGGGTTGGAATAGTGAAGTCTGGATCCAAGTCTTTTTCGTTGTCTTTATGAGCTCCAATCTTGGCATTTCCATCTGCATAGTAGTTGAGAAGGGCGTAGTTGTATTCTTGTCCAGTCTTGTTTTCAACATCCTTCTTAATATCAAGCAGTGTAGAAGTCCACGGCTTGGAAAAGACGCACGTTCCAGAAAAGGCATATTTCACGCCAGTATCACCAAAACCGAGCACTTTCCTTTGAGGCGTGTAACTTTTTCCATTAAAGTTTAATTGGAGATTCTCATACTCGTAGTTCAACAATTCATGCAACAACTGCTGTGATTTAGCTGCATCGTAAAAACTTTCAACGAGTTCAATATGTAAATCAGACGACATTTTCACTTCAAACTAACAAGCACAACTTCGAAGAAACAGCAAACGCACCTTCACTTGACAAAATCAGGAGAGAAATGGTGTCTTCGCTGAATGCAAGTCCGTGAGTGACGCAGCTCATCCCTTCTGATTGGCTGGTAGTCGAAACAACGCCCTCTAGCGTGAAATCTGATTGGTTAACACCTATCCACCTTTATCGCCGTGCAATATCCTGTCCCAAGCTGTTCAAACCTTTTCAGACAGAATGACTCATCCGATTAACACCTGCTCGTATCTAGATCTCTCACAAGATGTTGCTATACCTTAAATGCTAAATCTTAACATAGAATGACGTCATACCCACTGTGACGTCACTAGTAAAAATATTTATAACTCTAAGAGTTTCGTTTAGAAGCAGCCCTAAAACAACTCAACTCCACCTGAAAGGTAAATCGAAACTAAAAAGTGTTGCCACTGCTCAAAACTTTTAACGTTAAGCAAGTTATGACGTCATACTCACTGTGACGTCACCAGTAAAAATATCTATAACTCTAACTTATTCACTTAGAAGCAGCCCTAGAACAACTCAACCCAATTTAACTGGAAGCAAAAAAAAAAACTAAAAAGTGTTGCCACTGCTCAAAAAACTTTAATATAAAACAAATTATGACGTCATACCCACTGTGACGTCATGCAATAAAAACCTATCACTCTAACTTATTCACTAAGAAGCAGTCCTAGAACAACTCAACTCCGTCTGCTAGATAAACCGAAACTAAAAAAGTGTTGCCACCGCTCAAAACTTTGATATAAAACACATTATGCCGTCATACCCACTGTGACGTCATACACAAACAGCTTATAACGAAACCGAAACTAAAACAACAGCAGGAGGGGAACAACTCAACCCCACTTCCGGTCACGTGACGGCATATCCTGTGATGTCACTTCCTGTGATGTCATAACCTGTCACGCCCCCTTCCGGTGACGTCATCGTCCCTCGTCCCATCCCTCCATGGCCCCGGACTCTCCTTTTCTAACTATTGTCATCCGACATCATACAGTAATTCTTAACCCTTTTGTTTCCTTCATCAATTATTGATTGAGCACTCAAAATGTCCTTTAGTAGCCCTGCAAGTTAATCACAAGTCGTTTTCATCCGTTTTTCTAGAGGCAGAGTTATGTTGCTGCATCTCTCTCTCTGTATCCAATTAATTTACTACGTTGGAGGAGAAAACAAATCAGAAATTCAATACCGCGTACTATGAAAAAATTCACATGTTTACAACTCCCGCCGTTCCAGTGGAGTTGAGTTGTAGGTTATACAGCACGTGACGTCACAAGAGATAAAACGCCGCCGTTACAAGCATTGATTTTGTCAGGTGTTTTTACCTACGATCGCGGCAAAGAATCCGAAATATAAAAAATGGCAACGAAAGGCGCCGTTATTACGAATTCGAAGAAAATATAGATCGAATCAATATAGAAATATAGGACAATTGTAAAATATAGGACAATATAGGACGTTTTTGCCAATTTTTAAAAAAATATAGGATTTATAGGATATATAGGACGTCTGCGACCCCTGCATAATTCCACAGACTGCTCCTTCTCGACGGACCTTAGGAAAAAGATTAAGGATGAATATGCATTTGCTATGGGAAGTTTGGATCCTTGTGAAAGAAATGGATTCTGTTAAATTATCAACATTACAGTATTGTGGAGTTAGTCCTTTCGACACAAATACACATCACCGAGTTTGGACCTTCCTCTCATGACGAAATAAATTCAACTTTGGCAACGATATTTATGTTTTCGGTGTTTTCAATTAATTAGATAATCAAAATATGATTGAAGAAACTTGGAAACACTCTCAAATTGCAAATGGCAGACCTATGTTTTTGAGCATAAACATTACTCAAATTTCATTTAGCCTAATTTCTAATGTAACATATTCTTGTCATACTTAATGTAAAATAGTTATCGTTATTCTTATTAGGTAATAAATTAGTTTTTATAGGAATACTAGCTGTCCCGGCAAAAGTTGTTCTGCCATGTAAATTATTTCTAGAGAATATTTTGGTTGTTAAATAAAAAATAACGAATGTATTGTAAATGTGTGGGGATGGGATCTATGACAGAAAGAGGAATGGAGCGCTATAGACGATGACCACCGATAAAAAAAAAAAAAAAAACCAACCATTCATTTCCTAAATTCAATGTATTCATTAACCTAACGAAGATATTCATCGTTTGATCTCTTAAAAGTTAAATGTAAAGGAAAAAAATTGTAACTTTTTTTTTATCCTAAAGTAGGAAAATGAAATAAAGAAAATCAATATTAATTTCGAAGCGCAATTGAGTGTACTATATTTTTGTCAGTTTATCTTTAGCTAACACAAATAAGCTCGATGGTTTGCATAGCAAGAACATCCCACTTATAATTGGCCGTGTGAAAAACATGGTGTGCTCAAATCTAAGCCGCAAACATACATCGTTTGGCATTGCGACTTATTGATTGTCATTGCGAATGCCAATATAATAGGAAACTGAATACGTTTGAATTCCATTGGCACGTCTGTGAGAATCATTGTAATTCGTGGCAGCAAAATATTTTCGGCTCGGAATTTGCTATTCAAAATGGAGGTTGCGATAATGGTCTTCATCAATTTTTTAATGACCAATCGCGTGCCATTGTACATTGATGGGTTCGAATTCCGAAGTAAAATAACCGGAGATCCAACTTCCAGTCGTAGAAGGTGTGGTGACATGCCTGGCAAATCCAGTGAGTTCAAAAACTCTGTCGGATAATTTAAAGCTTCGTTGGCATCGCAAACTGTATCGATGGATTTGTATGATACCAAGTCGACCGGCAACGACTGCTGTACCTTGAAGTTTAAACCGTCGACGTCCATATTTTTAGCTGCCAAAATGGCTCTTTCTGCCAGCCACGCATGATTTATGTATTGTGTGCTTACATCGGGAAATATGCAGTCACTGAGAGCATTTTACGAATTAACGATTGTGCAGAAATTAGTGGGCAATTTTATGCATCCACTATTTTCATAGACAGCAACTTTTCCATCACCGATATCTAACAATTGGTAAGAGAATGTGTCAGCGGATGGATCTTGTAGCATTTGGACGCGCATGTTTATTTTTAGCTGGACTTTTTTAACATTACGCCATAGTGGCGATGGTTTCAAGCAAGCCTTGATCTCATCAGCGTACGTTGAACATGGAATGATGGGAAGTATTTGTATGAAATCACATGGAAGGAGTAACAGAGTGCCACTGAATAGTTTGTCGATTTTTTTTCTTTTTCTTTTTTTTATACCAGAGAATGTTTGTGTGCCATAGTGCATTCATCCCTGATGATAATTTTGCATTGTTTCAGCACTGTGGCCATGGATGATTGCTTTTTGTTGCACACTGCTTCTGGGTTATTTTGAATATTCATTGGCAGCTTGCTTAAATGCTGAATGAGCTGTTCTGCCTCCATCTAATAAAGTTGCTGCAATGCCAGATGATGCAACGTCCAATGCGATGCCATTATTTGATCGTATTTCGGCGAGAATTAGCGAAATGAGAAATGTTTTGTCACTTCCGGTTTGTCCAAAAAAAAAAGAATCCACCTTGTTCCGCCGAAACTGCCAGCATAATGCGGTCGTAAATGATTTTTTGTACATGGGTCAGTATTGGGACATTGCGAGTAACAATTGCTGCCGTTACTGCAGTATCGTCATACAGTTCACGATTAATTTCGGTTTCCATTAAATCAAATGCATTTCGATTTGGCGAACTTATACCGAAATGACTGAGTAGTAATTTGGCAATGACAACGCAAAGATCATCGATAGCATTCAATGTTTCATTGTACATAGCGTCGTTGAATGTAATCGTTAGATTGTTGCACCGGGTACGAATTCGATGCTATATATCGTCAGTCATTGAACCTTTGTGCTTATCCCACAACGAGTCTGCTCGCCCCGGGAAACATGAAGTCAACACTATAGCGAATAGTAGACGAATTTGTGTTGCTGTACAGCCTAATGCTGCTTCAGCAAGCATATCGTCCCAGTGATTGTCGTCTTCGAGCAAGCAGAGTGCAAGGCATGCATCTTTATACACTGCGTTTTGCTGGCATTGTGCACTGTAATATACACTCACACAAATAGACAAAATTGTTGTACTTACTGATGAAAAACTGAATTCCTATAATGCATTTGTACTTTTAGTATTTTACCAACAATTTTATTAGAAAAAACCGTTGACGCTACTCAAAAAAGACAAAATCCCTTTTTTTAACAAGAGATAGATTTGGCTAATATTGCCACTTAAAGGGTAATAATAAATATCAATAAATGAAATAAAATAAGTTTAAACAAAGCTCAAGCGCAGCAATTCAGTAATAACAATAGTTAATGAAAAGACTACGTCAGATTAAATTTGAAAAGTTCCGAAATAGTACAAAATGACGCGACGCTTCTTTTTTTCTGGATAGGGACACCCTAATCACCTAGCGGTATGAAATATACATTACGACCTATTCTCATAACTAACAAATATACATAAAAAATTTCATAAAAATAGGTCGAGCCGTTTTTGAGGTGTGCGACCACAAACACCGTAACACGAGATTTTTATATGTATATATATAGATTGAATAATTTCCTTTTGTGGGATATATTCTCTTAATCGTATTTGTTAGTGGGACAATATTATATTCAATCAGGGATAATATAAATACGAGATTATATCTTCATTAGGATATCCAAAACGACCATGCCCCCTTTCAACAATACGATTGAAATGTATTGTCAAATCCGACATTGCGATTCCAATACATTGTCCAATGATATTTCCGGGAAACGGGAGAAATCAAAAACTTATAATTAGACTACTTTTTATAGTTAATGCTCAATCCTATAAAAATCCGTTAGAAATGGTTAAGTAAGAAGGCATCGTTAAATTAAATTTCTAAACTCAAGCTTAAAAAAACATAAAATACACCAAATAAATATCCTTCTATAATTCCAATAGCTAATTTATTCCTACAATGTTCTGAAAATCTCCAGAAAAATAAACTAATTTTTCATGTTATATTGAAACTTGGTCTATTATTTTGCAGTTTTAATATTTTTGAAAAACCTTATAAAAAATAAGCATAGGTATTTTAAATTCAATTTTTGTAAAGTTTACCTGGAATTCCCAACTTGATTTTTTGCAGTGGCGTAGTGCAGGTGTTGAAGACCAGAGAAAGATTCCAAGAGAACTAAAGAAAGAGATCAAGGTTCACTTTTTGCTACAGAAGTAATATCCTTTCAAATTAAGAACATGTTTTAAACGCTAAATTATAATAATTGTTGCTACTTCCAAATACCCTATCTTTCAAGAGAAATGAATATAATTGGCTGAAGGTCCTCTCTTATTCAAAAGACATGAATTTGCTTTGCTCGTTACATCTATTACAGTTTCCTTAGATTGAATATATTCTAAATATAGAAGATATCGCTCTCTAGTTGTTTCATCTTTTTAATATTTTACTTTCAACTACCGTGTAATAAATTATAATATAAAGTAATGAAAATATTGGACTCATTTTTTTGTTGTTGTCATTTCTTCCAAAACGGCTGTACCAGTTTTGATCAAAATTGTGGTAAAGCCTTTTAATATGTACTTAACAACTCCATTTGCAAAATTTACTGAAAAAATTAATAAAGGCATAATAAGTGGAAAAAAACTCTGTCTTCAACAAAAGAGTTATCTTTTTTAGAGCATTCTACTGCCTTTCAAAAACTTTTCTTCTTGGGTTTCACTTACCAGTAAAAGTAAACGAAATCATAACTCCCACTTCGCCATTTTGACTAATTGCTTTAGAAATGTAATAATTATCATAAAAACTATCTCTAAACTGGCATATTTTTATTTAAAACATGAAACCAAAAAGGTAAATTACATAAATCCATGTCAAATGTAAATAGAATGGCCAGTATTTTGTAATGCAAAATTGTGGATGTGCTACACCCTTAGTTAGTATACAGCAAAAATAAAGTTAAAATTATGTCTTTTATTTCTAATGCTATATGCATATAAATGCACTGCTAAATTTTATGAGCAACTGCAACTTTTTTCCAGCAATTTTGAATTCGCTTCAAGTTTTCATAGTGTTTGACTTCCATGAAGAAAAATCATCGATTCTGTGTCATTGATTAACTCACCCACCTCCAAAAAATTAATAGTGTAAACTACAATGAATCTATCGACTAAGTTTCAGATGGATTGCATAACGCCAAGTGAGTTAATTAGTAATCTGAAGCGACAATACAAACGTGTGTAAATGCCCCCTGTCTATGATAGCTTCCAAAACTTGATAGAAAACAGTCATTGATTACAAATCTATCTTTCAAGTTTCAGCATGTTAGTGACTGCAAGTAAATTAAAAAATTCCCAGAAGCATGTGTAAACTCGTTCTTTTAGTGACAGTCTCATAAATTTAGTAGAGCGCATTATTATAAGACACAAACTCTATATAACAAATTTCAGCTCGATTGTTTGACGGCAAGGTGGTTAAATTGTCAAAAGCAACCTTTTACGGCCAATCCCAAAACTTGATAGAATGCATCGACAACGAATATAACTCCCCAGTTTCAGTTCAATTGGATGTCGGTAAGTGAGTTAATTAATCCTCAGCAGATTTCCCTGTTACACACACACGAAAGGATTTTAACAGAAAAGATTTAAATAGAAACAGTACTCACCAAGATAAAACTGATGATTGTCTCCGTCCTTAGTTTTCATCTCAAGCGGTTTTAAGACATTCTAAATGAATTCAACATTATTAGGAAACGACTTTAAATGTAATTTGGACACATACACTTTACTTTTAACTATTGTATAGAAAGAAATATTTGTGCAGACTTGGGAAAATTTCCTCAAATTGTTGAACAGTGTTTGCCACTCTTTCCCCTTCAAATGAATCTTATGTAAAATTCTAAAACATTTTAGTTGGCTAACTTTTGATCTATCCACTTTTTCGATTTATGTCGCAGGAATAAAAACGAAATGCGTTAAAGAAACAAATTGGAATGAAATTGTGACTTGTTATTTACTCTCTCTCTCTCTTTACAATTATTTGGAACACTTTCTCGTGTACTGAATATGTGATTAAGTATCTAAAACTTTTAAAATAATATTTTTTTTCTAGTCATTATAGGAGTCGTCCATTTCCAAAAGTGCCTAGTTGCCTAGGGGACTTTTTTTCAGGAAACGAGAAAAACCCGTATTTTATTAAACTCAAGAGTTAATTTCTTACTGTTTTGTTTACAAAATCTGTAAATAAATTGGAAATAAAATTTACAATTATTTGGAACACTTTTTCGTATACTGAAGATGTTATTTAATATCTGAAAGATTTAAAATAATATTTTTTCCCTTTTCATTATAGGAGTCGCCCATTTCCGAAAGTGTCTATTTGCGTAGGGGACATTTTTTCAGGAAACGAGAAAAACCTGCATTTTATTAAACTCAAAAGATAATTTATGACTGTTTTGTTTACAAAATCTGTAAATAAATTGGAAATACAATTTACAATTATTTGGAACACTTTTTCGTATACTGAAGATGTTATTTAATATCTAAAAGTTTTAAAATAATATTTTTTTTCTTTTCATTATAGGAGTCGCCCATTTCCCAAAGTGTCTATTTGCGTAGGGGACATTTTTTGAGGAAACGAGAAAAACCTGCATTTTATTAAACTGAAGAGATAATTTATGACTGTTTTGTTTACAAAATCTGTAAATAAATTGGAAATACAATTTACAATTATTTGGAACACTTTTTCGTATACTGAAGATGTTATTTAATATCTAAAAGATTTAAAATAATATTTTTTTTCTTGTCGTTATAGGAGTCGCCCAATTCCGAAAGTGTCTATTTGCGTAGGGGACATTTTTTGAGGAAACGAGAAAAACCTCCATTTTATTAAACTCAAGAGATAATTTATGACTGTTTTGTTTACAAAATCTGTAAATAAATTGGAAATACAATTTACAATTATTTGGAACACTTTTTCGTATACTGAAGATGTTATTTAACATCTAAAAGATTTAAAATGATATATTTTTTTTTTCATTATAGGAGTCGCCCATTTCCGAAAGTGTCTATTTGCGTAGGGGACATTTTTTCAGGAAACGAGAAAAACCTGCATTTTATAAAACTCAAGAGATAATTTATGACTGTTTTGCTTACAAAATCTTTAAATAAATTGGAAATACAATTTACAATTATTTGGAACACTTTTTCGTATACTGAAGTTGTGGTTTAGTATCTAAAACTTTAAACATAATTTTTTTTTCCTTGTCATTATAGGAGTCGTCCATTTCCAAAAGTGACTAGTTGCCTAGGGGACTTCTTTTCAGTAAACGAGAAAAACCTGTGTTTTATTAAACTCAAGTGTTAATTTATGACTGTTTTGTTTACAAAATAAGTAAATAAATTGGAAATACAATTTACAAGGTCTTAGGTAGGTTTTATTTTATATTAATTAGTAATAAGCCGTTTTAATATGCAAGTATACAGTTGTGGAAAAGTTTTTTGTAATTAGCTTGTTTCGGCACCGAAATGCCACTGGTTAGTTTGGAAATCAAAAACAAGAATGAGACTGAATGTAATGTTAATAATCGTTGGAGGGAGGGGGTGAACTTGTTACCGACTTTTGTACCCCCCCCCCCCCGACTTGTCTTTTCCCACTTCTAGCACTGCGAATATCCCTCGTTTGTAACGTTTAACCCCTTTCCGACCTCTTAAAATGGTCTAATCGCGATCGGAAAAGCTTAATTTTTCTATGTTTACTATTGTTGATGTTTTTACAAATTTGAGGAAGTGAGAGAATTAGTGTGTGAGGGCTTTATTTTATATATACTGAGATAAACATTTGAGGACTAGAAATGGAAAACGAGGCAAGTACCAAAAAAAAATCGATAAATCTTTTTTTATTTAAGGAAAAATGTCCTAAAAACCAAGTTACACAAACTAGAGAACTCCCAAAGTTTGAACTACAGAAGCAATAGTTCTGATTCAATTTGATACTTAGCCATATCCTTAATCCCTTGCCTGTGGAATTTATTTGAGAAGAGCATGCAAAAAATAGAAATTTTTTTTAAAGTGTGGGGAGAGGGGAGGGGATTTTTGAGATTTAACGGCGAAAGGGCATTCCAAAATTGGCGCATTTGCGTTGCCCGAACTGAGTTCAGACGTCACAGGCAAGGGGTTAAGTACCAATGCGAATGTTTTTCACTTTTCGGATTTCCTGAAATTTTTTCTTTTTTGGACTTGGGTCGCTTTCTAAGTCTTCATCTTCTAGTCCTCATTTAATGAAAACAGTTGATGTCATTTCACTATGTGATCTTTTTCGTGCCTACTCACCGAATTTCAAGGTTTTTTTGGAAAGTAGTTTCTAAATGCACTTGGCTAGATGATTGTAACATAGCAAGTATAGGGATTGATCCTTACTAGGACTTCCTTTTAACTTGCAAGAAGAAAAAAAAAAAAACCAAAATAAAAAAAAAACATCTTGAAATATTTTATCATGATTAGGAAAACTTCATCAACGAAACATAATACAACTCTCAAGCAAAAAAGCTGAATTGGATACGAAAAGTGGCGTATATGAATTACGACACAGGTAGGGGGGGGGGGGGGGGAAGGGGAGGGGTCTGCTTAACGTGATGGGCCGTGACATTGAAGGGGGTCGAATAACCGCTTGCATGACGTAATATATTGAGTTTTGCGGAAATAATTTATTATACTTAAATAAATTAAGATAAATACCAATGTTTTTCTTTCTTTTTCATGTCAAGTGACATTAGTATTTGAGAACGTATTGAAGAAGAAAACAGGTGAAAGAAAGACTCTATCAAATAAAATTATAAAAAATCTTTTGCGACCATTTATTCATACTTTTCAAAACCGTTTATTAAATACTAGTTTCTAAATCCCAGTATGAACCCTAATGTTCACATATAAATGCAATTTTTTTTTTTTAATTACTGATGGCGATCACAGAAGTACGTAGCATTGAGGTTTCGAAATGCAGATTGCTTCCTAATAGTGTTGTTAAAAGATACTGAAATAATAGTCTATTGCGGTAGTGCACGAAACTCATTTAAAAGTTCACACGTAAGAGATATTTTTGTGAATATCTATTACTCTTTAATAAAAAGTTATCAGAGAATAATTAATGGTGGAATAATAATCATAAAACCGTATCAATAGCTGTAAAGGATGTAGAGCAGGAAATTCATTGATCCAATAATAGGCCAGTCACTGTCGGTAAATTAGTTCTTTTAAAAGGAAACCTAAAGAAATGTCTTAAATTGAAGTAAATATTTTAAGTTATGCAATTTAAAAAATGAATTTTGATTAAATTTTTTTATAAAAGTAAGTGTATAGTACTTTATCTTTCTGAGGCAATGTTCATTGTTGAAATTCGTAATTTAAATTTCTAATCACTTAAATGGGACAGTGCTTCTCATATAGTGTAAGAGATCTGTCCGAGATGACAAAGTTGTATAATCTACATAAGAAAAGGGTGGAGGGAAAGACGTACACTTTACCCTGACCCATAAGTCCAAGCCCATTCCAAAGTTTATTTTTTTTAATTTTTTTTAGTTTTATAAAACATCCAGTTCTAGAAGTGCGGGTAGACGCTAGGTAACGCGTCCCTCCCCACATTTTTCAAGAAAATACCTATGCGTCCTCCCACTTCTAAAACCTCTGAAATCCATTCCCCCACTTTTAAAAACACTCAATCCGTCTAAAAATTAATGAAGAAAGATGATATTAACATTAAAATGTAGTGACACTGAGAAAAGGTGATTTAAGGTTTTCAAATGTAAAAAAAAAAAAAAAAACTATTTATCTTGTATATACAGCGTGTCCCCGTATAACCTGGCCGACCTTTATTTTCGACACCGTTGGTCCTAGATGCATAGTCCCAAATGAGGAAATGTTTTAAATCGCTAAAATATTTTTACTGAATAGTTTTTAAGTTAGAAAAGGGGTTGGTATAAAAATTACGGATTGTAAATTTTTATATGGTCCCCAGTTCCCCCCAACTCATATTTAGAAAAATGTTGCCCATGAAAAAACATTTCAAACAAAAAAAAATCGAAATTTGTACGACCAATATTCATGGAGATATGAAAAATCGAATTTAGTGACTTATTTTACTTTACACCCATGGTCATTAACATATTTTAAGGGCATGTACACAAATTGAAATACAGAGAAAAAGCAATTACGTTCGGAAAATTATTCTGAAATCAAACGCATGAATACGATCTATCAATATCTGTAGTGAATTGCGGATGCTAAATTCGTTTTAAAGAGATAATAGGTGCTATACTCCCTGAAACTAACAAAAATCTTTGGATTACGTATTTTCAAAGCAAAAATGAAATCTGTCGAGGCAGAACAAATTCACACTCTTGTGTTGTGCAGGGGTCGCATTATCCATAAAATTCCTATAATTCCTTAAAAAGTATGAGAAACTGTTACAGGGACCTTTGTTTGACTTTCTGGATAACTATGTCGTGTTAGCAGACCTTAAAAAGATGTGGTTTCAACAGGATGGTGCACCATATCACAAGACAGCTTCTTGCCTTGTGGGGTGGGTTTCAAGGCTATGGAGGTCCGATAGAATGGCCTCCTAGTTCTCCAGATCTAAATCATTTAGATTTCTTTCTTTGGGGATTTTTGAAAAGCAAGGTCTATGAAAAAGAATCGACGAGTCTATTAGATTTGGAGAATCGAATTTTATCCGCTGCCAGGTGTATTAGGCCTGTAATGCCGAAAAATGTTGAAAATGAATTTGAATTATGTATGCGCTTAGGTATTTTAGTCGAAGGAAAACACTTCGAGCATATGTAATTAAGGAAGAGGTTATTTATCCTTTTCACTTTGTTCATTTCTATCACCTTTCACTTTTGTTTGTGTTAACAAAAAGCGCTGCTTTCTGATTATGTTATTATTATTATTTAAAATTACTTAATTAAAATTGTTTATAAGTATGTTTGCTGTTTATTATGTGTTGTACAATTTGTAACTTTTTTTTTTTTAAAGCAGTTTCTAGTCAAAAAGTATAATGTTTTAGGCGATGAACAACAACTTGTTTGCCATATTCAAACCTTGTCTAGCCCACTGACGGTCATGGGAATGGGCGAAATTGTTGTTTTCCCTGCAATAATTTTAAATTATATTTCTAATTCAAATACATTTTTTTTTTTAATTATTATTTTTTTTTTTTTTTTTTAGATAGGAAATATCTAAAAAATATTTTATTTTAAACTTTATTTATAAATTTAAAAATGTTGTGTATTGCTGGAAAAACTGGGGATCGTATGACGTATATATACGTGCATGACCGTCAATGGACTAGAAGCTCGTTGTTAATCCGATAAGACGATATTTTATCATTTCAATTTATGTACGGGCCCTCCAAATAGCTTTAAAACTTTAAACTCCAATAACACGGTGGCTATTGGTCGAAAAAATTTCAATTTTTTTTTATTTGAAATGTTTTTTCATGGGCAACAATTTTCTAAATATGAGTTGGGGGAACTGGGGACCGTATAAAAATTTACAATCCGTAATTTTTATACCAACCCCTTTGCTAACTTAAAAACTATCCAGTAAAACTATTTTAACAATTTAAAAAAAATTTCAATTGGGACTATGCATCTAGAACCAACGGTGTAGAAAATAAAGGTCGGCTAGGTTATACAGGGACACGCTATATATCATACCGTTATATATAAAAAAAAGTGCATTATACCACTTTGTACACAGATAGAAGCATTTTTATTAACAAATACTGTTACACTTTGTCAACTCTTAACTTTGGAAAAACTTTCTTTTAAATTAAATTTATATTATTTTTTATATAAAAAGTAGCTATTAAAAAAAAAAAAAAAAAAAAAAAAAAAAACATTTTAGATTTGTCTATTAATTTAATTTCATGAAAGTATGCATATTTTCGGAAGCACTATTTAAATCTATATAATCAGTTATGTATATATTGTTAAATTATTACTTCACTTTATTTCTTACTTCCAAGTAAAAAAAAAAAAAAAAATCACAGAATATTCATTAAAATAACAAATTTTTTTTTACCTTTGTTCAATATTAGTGTTAGGAAGTATGAATTAATTTATTACTAGTTAATATTTTTATGATAAAATACGAAATTATAAAATTTATCGTTGGGGGAAGGGGGGGTTATGCACTTCTTGTCACCAACTTCTGAGCATCCCCCCACTTTTCTTTTCTCACTTCTATTACTGAAAACCTCGATACATCAATACCACTGAACAACATCAGAATACATCTCTCTTTATACAAGCAGGCGCATGCCCAAACTTCAAAATGAAACGAACACCGGACCATACTTTCAACCAAATGAAACCCTTGGGCTTAAGGCCAAGGGTAAAAAATATTTACAAAAAAATTTTAATAAGAGTTTTACAATAAGTTGACTTAATTTCATATGATTTAATTTGAAAATTACAAATATCTGTATGTTTTAAGTTTTACAAACGTAGGAGAGAATGACAAAATTAATTATTTTAAGAAGCGGGGATGGCAGGGGGGGGGGGAGCAACGTGAAATTATTTAAGGCGAAGGGGTTTTGCATGAAATATATTAGTATAGTATGCACATGCTCAACCCGATGAAAACTAATAAAAAACATTTAATTTAAAAAAAAAAAAATTCCGATATGGTTCATTGTTGGAATTCTGGCACAAGGGCAACTCGTGCGCCATACTGCGACAAACAATTTCATATAGATATCAGTTCAAATTAAAATTGATTTAGTGTAGATACGCAAAAAGTAAAAAGATGAGGAAGAAAAAAAGAAATATTCAAATTAAGTGATTAAAACCGATTTGGAGTAGAAAATTAAAACGATTTTGGGCGGTAACTTAAAAGTAAGAAAAAAAAGGAGGATGGTACATATTAAAAAGCCCACATTTGTCTGCCTTAAAAGATGGGCGTTCATTTAAAATGTCATAAACAGAAAAATAACTCCACAGGTATTACACGTGGGTGCACTTTTTGCCTGCAGAAGATGCACATGGGTGAAACGCGTGTTGCCAATTCTAAGCGATTAATTAAAAAAAATAAAAAATTATAAGTCAAACAACTTCAAGCAATTATACTATATTGACAAATATGAGAACCTAGTTAAACTCAGTTTTCAAATTTGTTAAACTACATTCAAATTTCTGAAATTTTAGTAAAAAATCGCTGAAATCAGTGTTTTCACTGAACGGTACCAATACTGAATAAAGGAAGGAAAATTATACACATCAAACTAATTATATTTATAATATATAAGAATGATAATGAACAGGAGAGTTTAGTGCCATTTGTTAACTCAGATTTGGATGAATGGGGAAAGACAATCTTAAGTAAATTTTTTATGTTAAGGTTCAAAAACTAATTTGATCACTCTGTGTTATATTCGTCAGCATGCAATACTCACCATATGAAATAAAGAGAAGGAGTTCAAATATGCAAAATAATCTTTCATGTCAGCAAATGATGGAACAACGGCAGTGAATCTATTTCATTAATGGCTCCCCAAACTAAGGCGAAAGCGGCAAGATGCTGTCAACGTGTCAACAGGTAGACCGGTTGTCTTCTTTCACTCAAAGAACAAGAAGTGAAAACACAATGTGGCTGAGCAAATAGCTAAAATCAATTTTTAGCTTGCAATGACGTCATCATAGCAACCAGGGCTTTCTAAAAGGCTCGCTGTTTAGAGGTTCCCGGAAATAAAGGGAGTCGTGAACGAATGTTACGTTCTTTTAATAACTAAACCTATGTGTTCTCTTAGAATAATCACATGTGTATAGATGTATATCTCTTATGTTCCAACAAATTAAGATGTATTTACAAATGTGGAATGACAAAACAAGTTTACTGACATATTTGCTCTATTGAATCAAAACCTTGTTAATAACATGCATTAATGATTTTTATCAGACTAAGGACTTAATTTTCAGATAAAATTTTACAAATTTCAAACACTCACAGATTAAACCAAGAAAGAAATTATGATTATCAGATAAAATATCCACTACGGATTATAATAATTGAATTTTTCACTTACATTCAGCCAACATTTGACCTATAAACAGAATAAGTTATAAGCAAGATAGGAATACTGTAGTACTGTATATTTATCTCTATGTGTTGTTACAATAAACCTATACTTTTTAAACTTATAAATATGTTATTCAAAGTAAAAGTAAGTGATTTATTTGATTGCATTTGGCATAATCATTTTAAGAAATTTCGTTTTATATCTAGAAAAAAATTAATAGATGCATTAGGAGTTTCCTGCATCTATACTTTGGTACAACTCTATTTGAACTTCAGACAAGAATTTAAAGACAATAAATGAAAACGCAATTAATTATAGTACAGGAAACTACAAGTAAATATTTTAATGAAATTAAATGTTGTTCAGATATTTCCCTCTTACCATCCTGATAAAATTCTCTGTGTAAGCAATAATATTTTGATCAGAATAATTAATATGTCATGCAGCTTCTATGCCCATTGAAATCTTAATCATCAAATAACCGAAATTTTTGTCAGATTTTTTTTTTAATTCCGATATTCCCTGATTTATCCAGAAAATAATACTGCACACCAATACCACTTCGGAGTCAACCTAACTTTTTCGCTGGGAAAGTTTTACTTTCAATTATCCATATGTAATACATAGGGCAATGAAAATATAGGATTCAGAAAAAATATATATATCTGTATATATATATATATATATATATATATATATATATATATATATATATATATATATATATATATATATATATATATATATATATATATATATATATATATATATATATATATATATATATATATATATATATATATATATATATATATATATATATATATATATATATATATATATATATATATATATATATATATATCGATTTTTTTTTGAATTTCTCCATGTTTTGGAACATCCTGATCTCAAAAAAGTGATCTAGAAAAACTGTCAGTCTGTGTGTAAGTGGTCAGCATAAATCCCGAACAAATTGACCTTCGATGTTCAAATTTGGTGAGCAGGTTGGTGATGGCCCAAGGACCTACCAAATTAGGTTTTCGTTAAAATCGCGCATTCACATAAGGTATCAACAAGTGAAAAAATGATATTTTTCAATGATTGCTAAAAAATAACTTAAACGATTTTGATAAAAATCGCTGTGCTGATGCCTCTTAAGGTATTCTAAACATCCCCACATCCGAAATTAACGTAAAAATGCTTGAATGGAGTAAAAAGGGAAAAAACGAATTCCTTTAACCCATCAGAAGTTCTCTTTGCTTGAACATTGCTTATGAACGATCGTTTTTCCTCCTCTTCTCAGTTTTCATTTATAAGAAACGATAATGTAAGAATTATCTAAAAGTACATTGCAAACATTTCCATTTTGGGAATTTTTTTTTTTAAATAAATGTCTTATTATACAATTATCGCAAAAAATATCGTCAAGCTGGGCATTTTTTCTAATCGAATGTTGGAAATTTAAAAACGGTAAATGACACAAATCCACATCGGTAATAAAGTGTAATTGAAAGTTGCGCGATGTTTCAGACCCATAGTTTAATTAATGATTCCACATTTTAGGTTTGGTTACAATTTTCAAATCTTAATTTCACCATTATTTGTTCAATTCAAGGGGACTTGGTACACTGCAGAATTTTTTTTTTCCATTTAAGCCTTTAAAATTATTATCTGATCATCTCTAAAACTTGCCAGAATAAGGAAAAAGTTTCAAAGATTATAAACACACAAAAAATAGAAAATGAATATTTTTATAATTTTTTGTAAAAACAAGGGGTACCAAGTCCCATCAAGAAAACATTTCTCGTGCCAAAATGGAGATATCTAGTATGTTTAAAATTTTGACAGACACTCAAAAAACATGTTTTACAGTTAAAATATAAGCACACCGCGAACAAGTTGCAGCGACTGAATACATTACAAAAATATGATGATCTTTCTCCATATGAATACAAAAGGTTTCTCCGGCACAGAAGTCAAAAATTTTGTGAAATCTTATCCGTCGGTGGTTTTGATGAAGAATTTCCAAATAATAATAATAATAATAATAATAAAATGGCTAGCATTATAAATGATAACGAATAAGATACAGAAATAGAAATGTTAAAATTAATCTGGTTTAAACAACAGCCAATAAATTGTCTTCTTTCAAAGGATTACATGAGATAGAGCAACATATGCAATGTTTTACTGCGCTTTATAAAATTGAGAAATGATGATTATTGTGTGATGTTAAGAGTTGGATCAGAAGACTTTTTTTACATAGCCATCATGGCATGTCGTTGTTAAAAATATTGGATGGTTTTATGATAAAAATTTAGCTCCAACGCAACAGCTCGAGCATTTCAACATATTCACCTGCAGTACTCTCATTTCTATCATACAAAAAAAAAAAAATTGCACTTTTATATTCTTCTGTACTATTATACCTAATAGAGAGGAGAAATAGTAGGTAAGAGAAAATAACTAAACCTCTGCATACACATTCGACTCCAGAGATTTCTTGGATGGCTATATGCTGTCTCTTAAGTAACCTAAGTTATGTATTATAAAGACGTTCAGCCAAATTGTCCTTCTGTTCAAATAATTATCAACTGTGAAATCAATGAAATAAAATATTGTATAGCTTCTATACTAAGATCAGTCTACCAATATAGTAAGTCTTGTTTACAAATGGGGTACTTGTATGTAGATATTTACATTGTGTAAATAAACAATCTTTTTCCTACAATTATTCTTAATAAGTTCAATATGTAGTTTCTCATATAATCATCTATCTTGAATAAAAAATTACATTTTAATTGTTCTTACTCCTGTGTTATCTGGACACCTCACGAAAGTATCATTGGTGGCATTCCTATTGACCCGGAACAACAAAGAATTGAATCCTAACCATTATTGTTTATTAAAGAAAACATTTAACAAAGGATTCATGCAGCTATTTGATGACGCTAATCACTGAACAACCAGTACCAATAATAATAGTACTGGTTATCCAGTGTATAGGGAAGAAGAAAATATCCGGAACAACAGCGACTTGAATCCTCAACATTATTTTTTTTATTAAAGAAAGCGTACAACAAAGGATTCATGCAACTGTTTCAAGCCAATAATAACTGGCCAATCATAACCATTAATATTGACACTGGTTAGGCTATAACCATTAATATAGACACTGGTTAGGCCCCAGGCTATTTTCAAAGATTCCCCTCAAATCTTAACCCTCACGAAAAGAGTACATAGAGGTAGCCACCATCATGACAAAAATACAATAACTACCACGAACTGCATCTTGATCGAACTGCATCTTCTTATCCGTAGAATAGAAGAAAGAGAGCAGTGGGAAGATAGATCACATAATGAGATTGGCCATTATGAAGTAGATGGCGTCTAACAGGACTGGAGTTTTACTTATTGAAGAGTTAAACGTTATGGCATTATCCACTTCTAGTTGAGATATTGTATTTCTGTCAATATTATAAGAAACATTTTGTTTCCTGAAATCAAAAATTTAAGCATGCTCCTGTGATCCTTGAAATACAAATAAGATTTTGCAGTTCCTTATTGTGCACCATGAATTATTAGTTCTTTCAAGAATTTTTCAAGCCTGATAATTTAAAAATATATAAGTTTTGTGTCTAATTTTTTTATTAATGACTTATGATTTTGTGTGCTATAAACTTTGCTAACAGTTTAACGAAAAAGAAATGTCTTGTTATCTAAAATATACTGAAGTGCATAATCTGTTCATGATGACAATAAGGGGATCTGATGTTAAGTCTACCCTGGACAAGTGGGGTAAATTTAAGTGCAATTTTCGAATGACAGACATTTTAGGTGGCCACTTGAGAGTCTGGCTAAAGCAGCCAGGGAACCTCGATCGTATTTGATTTCCAGAAAAGTGTCATTTGATGTTCCGGAGTACCATTGGTGCGTAGGTGCAATTCGCCAGATAAAATTTCGTTTAGATTTTTCATTGGAGTGAAGTTCCTGATAAGTAAGCGAAGAGCCAGTGGACGTTGCTTCTTCACTGCCCTCTTTGGCCAATTTATCCGCGACCTCATTACCTCTATTTTACATATGAATTTCATTTTCATACTGTTATATTGTGCCTGATGTAATCGCATAGTATTATTGCGTAATCGCATGTCACTATTTTATCATTATGTAGCTTTCTTGTAAGTTCGCTATTCTGCATAAATATGAGAAACTCATTTTTCGTCTAGCTCTCTTTTACTAAACAAATTGCTTTCGATCACACGGAGCCTCGCCTGCTTTATTGTAATATAACAGCAGAGAGTTGACTCTTCAATCTTGGGCGTGGGCGTAGAAACAATTTGCGCTGAGAACTGCTAATTGTGGTTGCTCGTTTTTTATTGCTTAGTCAGCAATGGCCATGAACTCGCAAACTGAATCGTTTCGTGTTATTCCTTTTGATGGAAGTAACTATGCTATGTGGAGCAGGCGGCTTGCTGCTGTTTTTGCAGCAAAAGAATTTGATTTGTATTTTTAAGAGGAGCTAGCAAATGATGCAAGTGAAGCTTATAAAAAGAAGGCGAAAAGAGCGACTGCTCTTTTGATGTCTCTTCTGAATGACAGAATCCTGGCGTCTTTGAGTGAAGAGAAGATGATGCAGACAAAATTGTTTACATATTGATGTCACTACCACCGGAATATGGCAATAGTAAGAGCGCGTTGGAAAATCAGCCTGATAACATTCTTTCAGTGGACTTTATGACTCAGCGTCTTCTCGAGGCTGAAATGATACTGAAAGACTGTAGAAAGTCGTCTCCTAACTGGATGAGTGTTAACCACAGTGCGGCCTTTTCAGCGAAAAAGGATATTATCTGTTTGAAGTGTAGACGAAAAGGTCATTATGCCAAAAACTGTCGAACTAATATGTACTGTTTTTCTTATGGAAAGTGGGGATATTTTAAACGGGATTGCAAATTGTATAAACCATTCGGTAAGTCTTCGGACTATGTGCAACGGGCTTCTACAGCGATTACATTTATGGCTGGAGATGTATCCAAGAACAACTTCATTGGGGCAGTGGAGCAACGTTTCACATGTGTTCAGTAAAATAACGGTTTTCTTCATTTAGAGAATCCTCGGGAAATGTACAATGTGCTTCGAAAAGTGAATTGCTAGAGATTAAGGAGTTGGAACTATAACTGGTCATCTAAGTGACGGCGCTCAGATTATTCTCAAGGATGTTTTATATGTACAAAATTTGAATGGAAGATTATTCTAAGTTAAAAACATTGAAGTGGCAGGTTACGGTATCATCTCCAAGAATGGAGAGGTTTTCCTGGAAACTGGGAAAGAAATGCTATTGTTTGGTTTGCGAAATACTCGTGGACAGTACGTGAATGAATGTGTTCCTGAAGTTATATCGGAGGTTTCTTTGCATACAGAAGAAGATAGTGACTTGTGGCATCGACGGCTTGGCCATTCCTGTGACAGTGTGCTTAAAGAAATGAGACTTCCAATTACCCAAAAGTTTTGTGAAGCCTGTGTTACCACCAAACAGAGTGCAACGCCAATGGAGAAAGGTCCTCTACGAAGGGAAACGCAACCATTGACTATGATTCACACATATATATGTGGATCAATAGCACCATTAACAGAAACTGGCGAGTGCTATTTTTTGACACTAGTTGATGACTGTTCAAGATATATGGAAGTTTGAATGTTGAATAAAAAGAGATATATAGTGGATGAACTGAAAATGTTTTTCAAAATGAATCCATCTGCAAAGAAGATGCGATGCGATAATGCGAAGGAATATGTGTCTGGTGAACTTGTAAAGGTGGCTAACAATGCTTGTGTAATAATCAACCCAGCTCCTCCTTACAATGCTCCTTTAAATGGTTTAGCGGAAAGAGCCAATCGAACACTTTTGAATAAAAGGCGAGCTCTTATCTTTGAAGCGAAATTAAGTAAGAAATTATGGGGACATGCTATTCTTAAAGTTGAGTATTTACATAACAGGATTTCCAACAGATCTATTAACAACCTCATCCCATATAGCCTGTAATTCGTAAAGATCTCGATCTGAAGCACATTCGAGTATTTGGTTGTGATTCTTACATATTGTTGCCATACTCTCAGACTAAGGAATTGGATCAAAAATCAAAGAAGATGGTTTTTGTGGGATATTCGACTATATAATACAGCTTAAGGGACCCAGTTACAAGACGCGTTGTTTGTTCCAATGTTAAGTTTAAGGAAGCGAAGAAAAGTGATTATCAAAGATACACAACTCCAGATTCAGATCCAGAGAACACAGAAAATGATGCGAATGTTTCTGAATATATCATTAATGAAACTGATGACTTTTACGTACCTAGCAATACTCACAAAGAAGATGAGAATGGAAACTCAGAACAGGAACTAAGAAGATCCGGTCGAGTAAAGAAATAGCCTGTTCGATTTCCTCAATATGAAGTGTATGAAGCCATGATTTCTGTTCAAAAATCACTCTCTTTTGATGATATCACAACTCTACCAGATGACGAACAGTGGAAATGGAAAGAAGCCATGGAAGAAGAAATGGAGGCATTGGAGATAAGGACGTATGGGACCTAGAAGATAAGGACGTGTGGGCCCTAGAAGATTTGCCAGAAGGAAGACGAGCATTATCCTGCAAGTGAGTGTTGCGACAAAAGAGGGATTGGAAGTTTAAAGCCCGTCTCGTTGTTCGTGGATTTAAACAACAGAAGGATGTGGATTATATCGACACCTACTCTCCTGTTATCAGCATGCCAGGTCTTCGTTTAGTGCTTACGATTATTGTGCTAGAAAACCTTTCTGTGTTTGTGCTAGATGTGAAAACTGCCTTTCTGAATGGAGATTTGCAAGAAATAATTTACATGGATCAACCACAAGGTAATGATGACCAAAGTGGTAGAAAGTGTAAGCTCAAAAAAACTCTGTAAGGGTTAAGACAGGCTCCACGTCAATGGTTTATAAAATTTCTTCAATTTTTGTTAAAACTAAGTTTTAAGCATTTAACATCTGAACCCTGTATTTTTATTAGAGAAGTGGATTAAAAAAAAGTAATTATTTCTCTATATGTTGACGATCTTTTAATTGCAGGTTCTGATATTTGTGAATGGAATGTTATTATAGAATTGTTATCTAATGAGTTTCAAATGTCTAAAGCAGAAAAAGCGTCCGAGTGTTTGGGAATCAGAATTTAGTTTACTCAGAGTGCAGTGTTTCTTGATCACGAGAACTACATCACGAGATTATTAAACAGGTTCAGTATGTCGGAGTACAAAACTTGAACCACTCCACAGACATTTTTTTTGGGGTGGGGGGGATTCAGATTAACTCACTTTTTTCATGTCTTCTTTTTTCGGATATACGTTGCCATCTCATCTTAGTTAAAATATACCCATACTGAAATCTTACAGATGCAATCTTTGCGTCTGGCAAGTGATCTAAATTTGGTTTTTAATTGAATTGTTTTATTTCACTATGTTTCCTGCAAATGATTCACACTTTCATTTGCCATTATCCCATAATTGCACATAAATTATCTATGATGTACATATTGAAATTCAGATGAATTTTTAAAAAAAAATTAGTGGTTTCAGGATTCACCTCTTACAAACCAAAATTTTACCATAATAAATATTATTTACGCATCAACAAACCTGTGCTTAAACTCGATTAAATTACTTGCTTCGATTTCATAAGTTTCAGGATGATCTACTTCTTAAAAATGACTTTTAAGAGATTGTTTTAATTGTTTTTGAATATTTCGAATTGTAGGAGAGCAGCAGTGTTTTGAAAAAACCTATACAAAACAGTATGCAAAACAATCTTTATTCCCAAATAATTCAATACATCAATTCAATGTTCATATAACTAAAAAAACGATTTTACTGCACAATTATGAGTAATTTAATACACAAATTAATGATAAATGATCAAAGCATAACCTATGCTTAAATATAATTAATTATCAAAACAAAAATAATACAATTAATTAAATATAAGGGACTTTTTCAAAATTTGTCATATTTTCAATTTTTGACACATACAAATTTTGTACCTCTTTCTACCAGAAATTTTCATTGCTATTGGTTTGAGAATTTTGCTTTTTGAAAGTGACGTCAATTTTTCTCTCTACTCAAATGATACAAAATATTCACTCTATCACCACACATTTAAAAAAGATAAGATGAAGTTGAAATAAACATTTTATTGTTTACATATATGCTAAATTGGGTAATAAGTGTCATAAATGTATGAAAATGTATAATTAAGTTAAATTAATTGAAACCAATAATTAATTCATCTCCACTCTCTTACTTTAGTTCAGCCAAGACAGTAGAATGATCGTCACAAGGAGAAAACAAGTCATTAATATTTTACCACACTTCTGTATTATATCAAATGTTACAAGACAAAATTCTTCCTCAATCAAAGACCTCATCTTCAAATATAAAAATTAAAAGCAAGAATCTTATTTTTTTTAAAAAATATTTCTTTTGTTAACAGAATTGATATCCAGAAATCGATTTGAAAGTGTGACAACAAGTTTGAAAAAGTAATAAGCCTTAATTTATACGGATTAAAATATATGATCCTCCTTTCTTGTTATTTATTCAATCCCTAATATAATAACTGTTCTGAAACGAAGCAGATGTTTAATTAACGTTAAACCAGGTGTACTGATTTTAGTGATATGGAAATTTCTGGTCATTCATAATCTGACTTTCTTTATATTTTAAGTTGCAAATGATATGGAAAATCTAAAAGTGGCTCCATACTCAGTATATCTTATTCTTAAAATTTGTTATAATTCCAGATTTAATGCACAAAAATGAAAACTTCAAATTCCTTTCAATTTACAATTATAATTCTTAGCAATATATTTGTAATATTATTTTTTAAAACAATCGATTTTCTTTCCGATATCGGCTTTCATTATAGGTATGTTTCAATTTTTTTCTTCCACTAAGCTTGCTTTGGAATAAAGATGTCAAATAATGAATAATTCCAGCATTGAATTTTTTTTTATTCAATGCTAAATGTTTTGATAAAGCCATAAACGCAAAAATTTCTGCTCACTGAGCTTTTTCTTTTTTTTAACTTGCAGTCAAAGTTCGCCTGTTAGATTTGGCGGGAAAAATGACACATTCAGCTTGAAGCTAATGTGAAGTCCTTTGTCCCGAACTTGGCTTGAATCTTGTTTAAATGGTCGTGTTTATTAAAATAATTAAAATATCACCTAACTTAAATGCCTTTAAAATCTTGTTTATGAAATAAGCCAAATCTTCCTAAAATTTTGTGAATTCTTTTTAAAATTCCAACACTCCTCGATTTATCTAGAAATTAAAGTGATTCTGGCCACTAATGCCGATTTAAGTTTTTATTCACCTAATCTTTTCCGTGGAGATAATTATTTTTTAAACAATCCTTATTTAAGGGTTAGCACCAATTCTTAATTTTACCATTTCTTGTTCTATATGCAAATGAGGCCTTGCTTATTATATCCGTCTGTACTTTCAGACTGGTGGAGGAGAACTTAATTTGTTGCAGCGACAACTCCAGCACAAGCCACTGCAAAAAATCAAATTGGCCTCCACCTGCCGGTAAAAAATAACCTCAAAGTTAATTGGAGTCTTTATTCATTGCAGGCAGAGGGGCAATGCAGTCAGGTGGCAATTCGAAACTGCTCCTACAAAAAAAGACAAGAAAACCCTTAAGGAAAATTGGCGCAGAGAAATAAACCATGCTTGAAATTGGATCACAAAAACAAAAAATAACTTCTTAGGTCTTTTGGTGATGAAATTGATTGGAAAAGCAACAAATTAAAATTTTTAGAATTCTTCTGGTCAAACCTTAATGCATTTTCAATTTAATTTTTTGAAAATCTAGTAATTTGTACAAACCTTCAAATTTCAGTATGGCACACAAGCTATGCGATTTAAAAATTGATTTCCGGTCTCAATTTCCGGTATTTCCATTATGAACTTCGAACTGAGTTTCAGAATAGGAAGTCATCTTGACGAGACATTCATATGATATATCACACAAGTATATATATATATATATATATATATATCATATTACTTTGCTTTATAGTTAATACTAGCAGAATTGTCCGTTGTTTTCTGCCACACAGTAGTTAATAAATACAAAGTGGCAAACTAGTAAAATAAAAATTTAATTCCATGAAAATTCCGTAAAAATGTTCTTTGCGAAATTCCTGATTTCCATGTTTTTTTTTTCTTCTTTTTTTTTACCGCTCGATTTCCTGTCAGTAACGTAAACAACTTCACAACATTTTTACTTTTAGCCAAACTAAATCAGAATGAATTAGCCAAATGCCATCACGAAAGAATGTATAAATACTTAAATTGCAATATGACTTACTGACGCATGTGCCAGGACAAGTAGATTCTGTATCGGATGATGAACGAATCAATCTAAAGGAAGGAGCAAAAACATGGAATTGAATCCTGCCTCTGTCCTTCGGAACCTATAACAGAAATGACAAACATCATTGCAAAATTTTCTCCGAAAAAAGATATATAAGTTAAGTTGTAACAAAATTTCATTGTAAAATGTTAAACAACAAGAGCCGTTGTATTACGTTGTGTAAGTTTATGATAGAGCATTTAACAGGAAAAAACTTTCACCTGTTAACTATTTCTCTTCGAGATCTCCTTCAATGTAATTTTAGGGTGTCAGATCCTACGGCGAGATGTACTACCCCTGCTGATTGTAGAACGGGGACATGTATTGTGATGTTGATGACTAACACTGTCACACATTTCCCGTTTTCTACCTATTGTGTAAACTGCCCCAATATTTTGCAGCACCCCAATATGTGGCAGACAGTAAAAAACTATTGTTTTGAGTTCTGGTTTCACTTCTTAAAGATGGCTGTATCTTGCGGGTCCATACTGATATTTTTAAGATATTTTCCATAAGATATTTTCAATAAATAAATTGCACCGTTGATTCTGTTGCTTGATCTCATTATCATGCTCCGCTAATGCACTCACTACTCAACAATATATATATATATATATATATATATATATATATATATATATATATATATATATATATATATATATATATATATATATATATATATATATATATATATATATATATATATATATATATATATATATGTATATAGACCAAAACTAGAAAAGTTTCGACACTAATAGATTCTAGACCGAAGGAGGCATTCATCACCAAAAAGTAAAAAAGTGGCCCCACCGTTTACAGCTGGACCACCACTGCTTGCTCCAACGGCAAATGGTATGGTCAGTTTTGATTTGGAGGCCATTCATCACATTTAGAACTATAAAGCAACATTTGGGAATCAAGTCTTCACTAAAACTCTCAGAAAACGCTTACTGTCATTCAATAACCTGAAAAAGCCACCCGCGACCCTACAGAGATCGACCCTATTGAAACTATTTCCGTTTAGTGGAGAAAATTCTATGAAATGCTCGTCTTCCTCTCACCCACACATCCCGATTCACTCACAAACGAGCCAATCAGTACATCGAATTTATCTTCACAGCCGAAGTTGGAAACTGGTAAAAAGTGGAAACACGGCTGCATGTTTCCTCACCGCCGTATACAATTAGTATGGAGGAAAAACAAAAGAAGCTCAACAGTAGCTCCAAAGATCCAGAAGTAACTCCGGTGCCCTCGTTTCGTTCTTTTTGTCTCGCAGAAAATTAAAGTAATCGGTCTTTTTTTCTAAAAACCTCTTAAACACCTTTGAAACATAAAAATCAGTTTAAAAATTTTGTGTGGTCTTGAAGCTTATTAACTGTCATAGGTAAAAAATACCTTATATCTCATAAGTAAGAAATTTGAAAATTAAGATATATATTATTACAGAAAAATATATACCTAGCTATTCAACAGAATCAAGACTATTTATTCTCTTTATTAACATGGTTCACCAGGTTTTGCGAAATTTCCTCCAAAGAATAACATAATGAAATCCTTACCTCTGCCGGTACTGTGCTGATCTGGTCCTTCTTCAATACCAACTTGTTCCTTATCACGACCAAATTGGTCCTTCACAAATACCAACCTGATCAATTACAATTACCAACCGGATCCTTCACAAGTACCAAGCTGTTCCTCCACCAGTACCCATCCTTCACTAATGCAGTTCCAATTGTTTAGAAGATCTCTGACGAGTCAATTTGGAACTGCCAAGGGTCAAAGTGACAAAATAAGAATATATAGGATTTTTAAAAAAAATATATAGGACAATTTAAAACATCAAATAACTGCACATAGTTGCTACTGAACTTAAAAATTAACTAGTTATACATTTATAAACTCGTTATACTGTATTTAAGAGAATATAAAACACACCTTAAAAAAAAAGAAATCGCCTGATCCTGAATATGTCATCCGTTATTGCCTCAATATTCCATCCCTAAATCAAGTTTTATTAATTACATTATTTGCAATCTTGAGTCTTTTGCTCCCAGTATCTATAACTGCTTGAACTGCTCCAATATCTTTAGGTATTTTCTTTTTATCCCTGTTTGCAGTCTTTTGTTGGTTCATATTTACTGTTCAGTGTCGGTTGGATTGGCGGCGAAAAGTGGGAGATTTAGCGCCGAATGTGGCGAACCGGGGATTTGGTTTTCCAGAAACCCTAATGACCGTCTGGATTTGACATCACAACGTATTGACGTCATTTTCAATTTTGGCGACTTTTATGAAAAAATCGTGGCTAATATTTCGAATCCGATACGGATTCTGCGCCAAGGTGATTTTCGCTAAAAAATGGCAGCCCGTCACTTTTTTAAGAGCAAGAGAACTACCTATGGTTGCCCTAATTAGGTGCCGTTTAAACAATTCGTGGCGCAGAATCCGTATCGGATTTGGAATGAAAAAATCGTCATCAGTAGTTAGAAAAGGAGAGTCCGGGGCCATGAAGGGATGAGGGATCGGACGAGGGACGATGACGTCACCGGAAGGAGGCGTGACAGGATATGACGTCACAGGATATGACGTCACAGGAAGTGACATCACGGGATATGACGTCACGTGACCGGAAGTGGAGTTGAGTTGTTCCCCTCCTGCTGTTGTTTTAGTTTCGATTTCGTTATAAGCTGTTTGTGTATGACGTCACAGTGGGTATGACGGCATAATGTGTTTTATATCAAAGTTTTGAGTCGTGGCAACACTTTTTTAGTTTCGGTTTATCTAGAAGACGGAGTTGAGTTGCTCTAGGACTGCTTCTTAGTGAATAAGTTAGAGTGATAGGTTTTTATTGCATGACGTCACAGTGGGTATGACGTCATAATTTGTTTTATATTAAAGTTTTTTGAGCGGTGGCAACACTTTTTAGTTTTTTTTGCGCTTCCAGTTAAATGGGGTTGAGTTGTTCTAGAGCTGCTTCTAAGTGAATAAGTTAGAGTTATAGATATTTTTACTAGTGACGTCATAACTTGCTTAACGTTAAAAGTTTTGAGCAGTGGCAACACTTTTTAGTTTCAATTTACCTTTCAGGTGGAGTTGAGTTGTTTTAGGGCTGCTTCTAAACGAATAACTTAGAGTTATAGATATTTTTACTAGTGACGTCACAGTGGGTATGACGTCATTCTATGTTAAGATTTAGCATTTAAGGTATGGCAACATCTTGTGAGAGATCTAGATACGAGCAGGTGTTAATCGGATGAGTCATTCTGTCTGAACAGGTTTGAACAGCTTGGGACAGGATATTGCACGGCGATAAAGGTGGATAGGTGTTAACCAATCAGATTTCACGCTAGAGGACGTTGTTTCGAATACCAGCCAATCAGAAGGGATGAGCTGCGTCACTCACGGACTTGCATTCAGCGAAGACACCATTTCTCTCCTGATTTTGTCAAGTGAAGGTGCGTTTGCTGTTTCTTCGAAGTTGTGCTTGTTAGTTTGAAGTGAAAATGTCGTCTGATTTACATATTGAACTCGTTGAAAGTTTTTACGATGCAGCTAAATCACAGCAGTTGTTGCATGAATTGTTGAACTACGAGTATGAGAATCTCCAATTAAACTTTAATCTAAAAAGTTACACGCCTCAAAGGAAAGTGCTCGGTTTTGGTGATACTGGCGTGAAATATGCCTTTTCTGGAACGTACGTCTTTTCCAAGCCGTGGACTTTTACACTGCTTGATATTAAGAAGGATGTTGAAAACAAGACTGGACAAGAATACAACTACGCCCTTCTCAACTACTATGCAGATGGAAATGCCAAAAATTTATAAGGTAAGGAATTGAATCAATCAATTCCTTACCTTATAAATTTTTAGTATTTTTTTCCTCTAATTTAACGTTATTCTTACACATTTGAAAGACATAATTTTTATATGTGAGGTAAATTTTCGCGTATTATTTAAATTCTTTGCCTTATAAATTTTTAGAGCTTCTTTTTTATCTTATTTATCGTTGTATAAGAGTATGATTGTACATGTAAAGTTAATTTTCACGTTCAATTTTAAATTCTTTGATTTGTAAATTTTTAGTGTTTCTTTTTTCTAAAAGTTAGAGTTATCATTATACATTTTAAAGACATGAATGGCAATGTTTGAATTCTTGGTCGAAGAAATTATAGGTATGTTAGACTTTTCTCCTACATGTCAAATTTAAAGTCGTGATTTTTATGTGTAAAGTAAATTTTTGCGTTAATGTTAAAGTTATTTGTCGTAGAAAGTTTAAGTATGTTACCTTTTTCTTTTATTTAGAGATATTTTAAAGACATGATTTTTATATATGTAGTAAATTTTTACGCAAATGTTTAAATTATTTATCGTAGAAATTTTAAGTATGCTAATTCTTCTTACATGTCACACTTTAATGTCGTGATTTTTATATGTGAAGTAAATTTTTAGGTTAATGTTCAAGTTATTTGTCGTACAAAGTTTAAGTATGTTACTTTTTTCTTTATTTAGCAATATTTTTACATATTTTAAAGACATGATTTTTATGTATGTAGTAAATTTTCGCGTAAAGGTTAAAATTATTTCTCGTTAGAATTTTAAGTATGCTAATTCTTCTTACACGTCACATTTTAAAGTCGTGATTTTTATATGTGAAGAAAAAATTTTACATTAATGTCAAAGTTATTTGTCGTACAAAGTTTAAGTATGTTACTTTTTTCTCTTATTTAGTGATATTCTTACACATTTTAAAGACATGATGTTTATTCGTAAAGTAAATTTTCACGTTCACTTTTGAATTCTTAGTTGTAAGATGTTCAAGTATGTTACTTTTTCTCTCTTATTTATGCATTAGAGTATCCAAAAATCAGAAAAATTGTTCAAACAAAGTTGAGACGAAATGTAAAACCACCTAAAAAGTGGGAAAATTTATGATTCAATAAAGTGATATTGCTTTAACATTTTTTTTTCTATTATTTCACATAAGAAAATCACACACAAATTTCCATTGAATAATTTTTATTTACAATTTCAAATAATCTTTCAAAGCACCATATGATATACATTTAAAGAAATCTTCATTAAAGAATTGTATGACATTTTTACATTGTAAGGTTTCAATCACATTTTTAACATTAAGTACAAGAATAGCATCGTCTCCAACACACCAAGACTGATCTTGCAATGAAGTAGTTATACAGACATGATTTCCTTGCGAGGGGTCACCAATAGCACAAGCATCACAGCGAAACAATTTTAAAACATTACTTTCTATTTCACATCGAAAATTCATGAAATAAGTCTATATTGGGTGGTATATTTACATTTTGAACACAATGATTAAGAATTTCAACTCGCAGTAAATTTATAAGAGACTCCTTGATGGTTTCACATATTTCAGGCATGAGATCTCTAATTTTAGCAAGATTATTTTCATTCACTTTTAAGGTACTTTTTTTAAGTTTAAAATAAAAGAGTTGTTTTAAAACTAACTCACCCTTATGTGATAGAACCAGGAGTTGATTGTTACACACAACGCTACTAGCTGCGTATTTCGTGTTCACGTGTAAAAGTTTGTTATAAAAGTCTTGGAAGGTATCCATGTTCATCATAAATTTCTGAGTACTTCCTTGACTATTATGTTGAGACATGTGGATGAAAAGACGAGAGTCATATTGATGAAGGGACACTATGAAACCAAATCCAAGGTTCCATTCCTTGAGGCATCCATTGGTTTTCTTTACAGAGGCATAAAGGTGAGTCATCCAGTCGTCATCGGGAATTGTTTCTTCTTCGGCGATGATTTCATCCGATGGTCTCTTCCGAGAAAGGGAGTTGCGGGGATACTCTACAATATCTTGCAGTCTCTCTACGATGTTCCGGAAGGTGATACTGATTCTCGGCTCCGTCACAACAGGCTCAGCTGAAATTTCATGGGTCCAGAACTTATTGGTGGGTGGCTTCATGAGAAGGAGAGATCCACTTGGCCACGGAACTTTGTTGAGCTGGAAATCAGGACGGGCAAACTGCATGGTTCTGATAGCTCCGAGACTTAGGGTTGGAATAGTGAAGTCTGGATCCAAGTCTTTTTCGTTGTCTTTATGAGCTCCAATCTTGGCATTTCCATCTGCATAGTAGTTGAGAAGGGTGTAGTTGTATTCTTGTCCAGTCTTGTTTTCAACATCCTTCTTAATATCAAGCAGTGTAGAAGTCCACGGCTTGGAAAAGACGCACGTTCCAGAAAAGGCATATTTCACGCCAGTATCACCAAAACCGAGCACTTTCCTTTGAGGCGTGTAACTTTTTCCATTAAAGTTTAATTGGAGATTCTCATACTCGTAGTTCAACAATTCATGCAACAACTGCTGAGATTTAGCTGCATCGTAAAAACTTTCAACGAGTTCAATATGTAAATCAGACGACATTTTCACTTCAAACTAACAAGCACAACTTCGAAGAAACAGCAAACGCACCTTCACTTGACAAAATCAGGAGAGAAATGGTGTCTTCGCTGAATGCAAGTCCGTGAGTGACGCAGCTCATCCCTTCTGATTGGCTGGTAGTCGAAACAACGCCCTCTAGCGTGAAATCTGATTGGTTAACACCTATCCACCTTTATCGCCGTGCAATATCCTGTCCCAAGCTGTTCAAACCTGTTCAGACAGAATGACTCATCCGATTAACACCTGCTCGTATCTAGATCTCTCACAAGATGTTGCTATACCTTAAATGCTAAATCTTAACATAGAATGACGTCATACCCACTGTGACGTCACTAGTAAAAATATTTATAACTCTAAGTTATTCGTTTAGAAGCAGCCCTAAAACAACTCAACTCCACCTGAAAGGTAAATCGAAACTAAAAAGTGTTGCCACTGCTCAAAACTTTTAACGTTAAGCAAGTTATGACGTAATACTCACTGTGACGTCACCAGTAAAAATATCTATAACTCTAACTTATTCACTTAGAAGCAGCCCTAGAACAACTCAACCCCATTTAACTGGAAGCAAAAAAAAAAACTAAAAAGTGTTGCCATCGCTCAAAAAACTTTAATATAAAACAAATTATGACGTCATACCCACTGTGACGTCATGCAATAAAAACCTATAACTCTAACTTATTCACTAAGAAGCAGTCATAGAACAACTCAACTCCGTCTGCTAGATAAACCGAAACTAAAAAAGTGTTGCCACGACTCAAAACTTTGATATAAAACACATTATGACGTCATACACACTGTGACGTCATACACAAACAGCTTATAACGATACCGAAACTAAAACAACAACAGGAGGGGAACAACTCAACCCCACTTCCGGTCACGTGACGTCATATCCTGTGATGTCACTTCCTGTGATGTCATAACCTGTCACGCCCCCTTCCGTTGACGTCATCGTCCCTCGTCCCATCCCTCCATGGCCCCGGACTCTCCTTTTCTAACTATTGTCATCCGACATCATACAGTAATTCTTAACCCTTTTGTTTCCTTCATCAATTATTGATTGAGCACTCAAAATGTCCTTTAGTAGCCCTGCAAGTTAATCACAAGTCGTTTTCATCCGTTTTTCCCGAGGCAGAGTTATGTTGCTGCATCTCTCTCTCTGTATCCAATTAATTTACTACGTTGGAGGAGAAAACAAATCAGAAATTCAAGACCGCGTACTATGAAAAATTTCACATGTTTACAACTCCCGCCGTTCCAGTGGAGTTGAGTTGTAGGTTTTACAGCACGTGACGTCACAAGAGATAAAACGCCGCCGTTACAAGCATTGATTTTGTCAGGTGTTTTTACCTACGATCGCGGCAAAGAATCCGAAATATAAAAAATGGCAACGAAAGGCGCCGTTATTACGAATTCGAAGAAAATATAGATCGAATCAATATAGAAATATAGGATTTATAGGACAATTGTAAAATATAGGACAATATTAGACGTTTTTGCCAATATTTAAAAAAAATATAGGATTTATAGGATATATAGGACCCCTGCGACCCCTGCATAACTCCACAGACTGCTCCTTCTCGACGGACCTTAGGAAAAAGATTAAGGATGAATATGCATTTGCTATTTGAAGTTTGGATCCTTGTGAAAGAATGGATTCTGTTAAATTATCAACATTACAGTATTGTGGAGTTAGTCCTTTCGACACAAATACACATCACCGAGTTTGGACCTTCCTCTCATGACGAAATAAATTCAACTTTGGCAACGATATTTATGTTTTCGGTGTTTTCAATTAATTAGATAATCAAAATATGATTGAAGAAACTTGGAAACACTCTCAAATTGCAAATGGCAGACCTATGTTTTTGAGCATAAACATTACTCAAATTTCATTTAGCCTAATTTCTAATGTAACATATTCTTGTCATACTTAATGTAAAATAGTTATCGTTATTCTTATTAGGTAATAAATTAGTTTTTATAGGAATACTAGCTGTCCCGGCAAAAGTTGTTCTGCCATGTAAATTATTTCTAGAGAATATTTTGGTTGTTAAATAAAAAATAACGAATGTATTGTAAATGTGTGGGGATGGGATCTATGACAGAAAGAGGAATGGAGCGCTATAGACGATGACCACCGATAAAAAAAAAAAAAAAAAAACCAACCATTCATTTCCTAAATTCAATGTATTCATTAACCTAACGAAGATATTCATCGTTTGATCTCTTAAAAGTTAAATGTAAAGGAAAAAAATTGTAACTTTTTTTTTATCCTAAAGTAGGAAAATGAAATAAAGAAAATCAATATTAATTTCGAAGCGCAATTGAGTGTACTATATTTTTGTCAGTTTATCTTTAGCTAACACAAATAAGCTCGATGGTTTGCATAGCAAGAACATACCACTTATAATTGGCCGTGTGAAAAACATGGTGTGCCCAAATCTAAGCCGCAAACATACATCGTTTGGCATTGCGACTTATTGATTGTCATTGCGAATGCCAATATAATAGGAAACTGAATGCGTTTGAATTCAATTGGCACGTCTGTGAGAATCATTGGAATTCGTGGCAGCAAAATATTTTCGGCTCGGAATTTGCTATTCAAAATGGAGGTTGCGATAATGGTCTTCATCAATTTTTTAATGACCAATCGCGTGCCATTGTACATTGATGGGTTCGAATTCCGAAGTAAAATAACCGGAGATCCAACTTCCAGTCGTAGAAGGTGTGGTGACATGCCTGGCAAATCCAGTGAGTTCAAAAACTCTGTCGGATAATTTAAAGCTTCGTTGGCATCGCAAACTGTATCGATGGATTTGTATGATACCAAGTCGACCGGCAACGACTGCTGCACCTTGAAGTTTAAACCGTCGACGTCCACATTTTTTGCTGCCAAAATGGCTCTTTCTGCCAGCCACGCATGATTTATGTATTGTGTGCTTACATCGGGAAATATGCAGTCACTGAGAGCATTTTACGAATTAACGATTGTGCAGAAATTAGTGGGCAATTTTATGCATCCACTATTTTCATAGACAGCAACTTTTCCATCACCGATATCTAACAATTGGTAAGAGAATGTGTCAGCGGATGGATCTTGTAGCATTTGGACGCGCATGTTTATTTTTAGCTGGACTTTTTTAACATTACGCCATAGTGGCGATGGTTTCAAGCAAGCCTTGATCTCATCAGCGTACGTTGAAAATGGAATGATGGGAAGTATTTGTATGAAATCACCTGGAAGGAGTAACAGAGTGCCACTGAATAGTTTGTCGATTTTTTTCTTTTTCTTTTTTTTATACCAGAGAATGTTTGTGTGCCATAGTGCATTCATCAATGATGATAATTTTGCATTGTTTCAGCACTGTGGCCATGGATGATTGCTTTTTGTTGCACACTGCTTCTGGGTTATTTTGAATATTCAGTGGCAGCTTGCTTAAATGCTGAATGAGCTGTTCTGCCTTCATCCAATAAAGTTGCTGCAATACCAGATGATGCAACGGCCAATGCGATGCCATTATTTGATCGTATTTCGGCGAGAATTAGCGAAATGAGAAATGTTTTGTCACTTCCGGTTTGTCCAAAAAAAAAAGAATCCACCTTGTTCCGCCGAAACTGCCAGCATAATGCGGTCGTAAATGATTTTTTGTACATGGGTCAGTATTGGGACATTGCGAGTAACAATTGCTGCCGTTACTGCAGTATCGTCATACAGTTCACGATTCATTTCGGTTTCCATTAAATCAAATGCATTTCGATTTGGCGAACTTATACCGAAATGACTGAGTAGTAATTTGGCAATGACAACGCAAAGATCATCGATAACATTCAATGTTTCATTGTACATAGCGTCGTTGAATGTAATCGTTAGATTGTTGCACCGGGTACGAATTCGATGCTATATATCGTCAGTCATTGAACCTTTGTGCTTATCCCACAACGAGTCTGCTCGCCCCGGGAAACATGAAGTCAACAATATAGCGAATAGTAGACGAATTTGTGTTGCTGTACAGCCTAATGCTGCTTCTGCAAGCATATCGTCCCAGTGATTGTCGTCTTCGAGCAAGCAGAGTGCAAGGCATGCATCTTTATACACTGCGTCTTGCTGGCATTGTGCACTGTAATATACACTCACACAAATAGACAAAATTGTTGTACTTACTGATGAAAAACTGAATTCCTATAATGCATTTGTACTTTTAGTATTTTACCAACAATTTTATTAGAAAAAACCGTTGACGCTACTCAAAAAAGACAAAATCCCTTTTTTTAACAAGAGATAGATTTGGCTAATATTGCCACTTAAAGGGTAATAATAAATATCAATAAATGAAATAAAATAAATTTAAACAAAGCTCAAGCGCAGCAATTCAGTAATAATAATAGTTAATGAAAAGACTACGTCAGATTAAATTTGAAAAGTTCCGAAATAGTACAAAATGACGCGACGCTTCTTTTTTTCTGGATAGGGACACCCTAATCACCTAGCGGTATGAAATATACATTACGACCTATTCTCATAACTAACAAATATACATAAAAAATTTCATAAAAATAGGTCGAGCCGTTTTTGAGGTGTGCGACCACAAACACCGTAACACGAGATTTTTATATGTATATATATAGATTGAATAATTTCCTTTGGTGGGATATATTCTCTTAATCGTATTTGTTAGTGGGACAATATTATATTCAATCAAGGATAATATAAATACGAGATTATATCTTCATTAGGATATCCAAAACGACCATGCCCCCTTTCAACAATACGATTGAAATGTATTGTCAAATCCGACATTGCGATTCCAATACATTGTCCAATGATATTTCCGGGAAACGGGAGAAATCAAAAACTTATAATTAGACTACTTTTCATAGTTAATGCTCAATCCTATAAAAATCCGTTAGAAATGGTTAAGTGAGAAGGCATCGTTAAATTAAATTTCTAAACTCAAGCTTAAAAAAACATAAAATACACCAAATAAATATCCTTCTATAATTCCACTAGCTAATTTATTCTTACAATGTTCTGAAAATCTCCAGAAAAATAAACTAATTTTTCATGTTATATTGAAACTTGTTCTATTATTTTGCAGTTTTAATATTTTTGAAAAACCTTATAAAAAATAAGCATAGGTATTTTAATCTCAATTTTTGTAAAGTTTACTTGGATTTCCCAACTTGATTTTTTGCAGTGGCGTAGTGCAGGTGTTGAAGCCCAGAGAAAGATTCCAAGAGAACTAAAGAAAGAGATCAAGGTTCACTTTTTGCTACAGAAGTACAAATTAAGAACATGTTTTAAACGCTAAATTATAATAAATGTTGCTACTTCCAAATACCCTATCTTTCAAGAGAAATGAATATAATTGGCTGAAGGTCCTCTCTTATTTTAAAGACATGAATTTGCTTTGTTCGTTACATCTATTACAGTTTTCTTAGATTGAATATATTCTATATATAGAAGATATCGCTCTCTAGTTGTTTCACCTTTTTAATATTTTACTTTCAACTACCGTGTAATAAATTATAATATAAAGTAATGAAAATATTGGACTCATTTTTTTTTGGCATTTCTTCCAAAACGGCTGTACCAGTTTTGATCAAAATTGTGGTAAAGCCTTTTAATATGTACTTAACAACTCCATTTGCGAAATTTACTAAAAAAATTAATAAAGGCATAATAAGTGGAAAAAAACTCTGTCTTCAACAAAAGAGTTATCTTTTTTAGAGCATTCTATTGCCTTTCAAAAACTTTTCTTCTTGTGTTTCACTTACCAGTAAAAGTAAACGAAATCATAACTCCCACTTCGCCATTTTGACTAATTGCTTTAGAAATGTAATAATTATCATAAAAACTATCTCTCACCTGGCATATTTTTATTTAAAACATGAAACCAAAAAGGTAAATTACATAAATCCATGTCAAATGTAAATAGAATGGCCAGTATTTTGTAATGCAAAATTGTGGGATGTGCTACAAACTTAGTTAGTATACAGCAAAAATAAAGTTACAATTATGTCATTTATTTCTAATGCTATATGCATATAAATGCACTGCTAAATTTTATGAGCAACTGCAACTTTTTTCCAGCAATTTTGAATTCGCTTCAAGTTTTCATAGTGTTTGACTTCCATGAAGAAAAATCATCGATTCTGTGTCACTAACTCACCCACTTCCAAAAAATTAATAGTGTAAACTACAATGAATCTATCGACTAAGTTTCAGATGGATAGCATAACGCCAAGTGAGTTAATTATTAATCTGAAGCGACAATACAAACATGTGTAAATGCCCCCTGTCTATGATAGCTTCCAAAACTTGATAGAAAACAGTCATTGATTACAAATCTATCTTTCAAGTTTCAGCATGTTATTGACTGCAAGTAAATTAAAAAATCCCCAGAAGCATGTGTAAACTCGTTCTTTTAGTGACAGTCAGATAAATCTAGTAGAGCGCCTTAATATAAGACACAAACTCTATATAGCAAATTTCAACTCGATTGTTTGACGGCAAGGTGGTTAAATTGTCCAAAGCAACCTTTTACGGGCAATCCCAAAAACTTGATAGAATGCATCGACAACGAATATATCTCCCCAGTTTCACTTCAATTGGATGTCGGTAAGTGAGTTAAATAATCCTAAGCAGATTTCCCTGTTACACACACACGAAAGGATTTTAACAGAAAGGATTTAAATAGAAACAGTACTCACCAAGATAAAACTGATGATTGTCTCCGTCCTTAGTTTTCATCTCAAGCGGTTTCAAGACATTCTAAATGAATTCAACATTATTAGGAAACGACTTTAAATGTAATTTGGACACATACACTTTACTTTTAACTATTGTATAGAAACAAATATTTGTGCAGACTTGGGAAAATTTCCTCAAATTGTTGAACAGTGTTTGCCACTCTTTCACCTTCAAATGAATCTTATGCAAAATTCTAAAACATTTCAGTTGGCTAACTTTTGATCTAAACACTTTTTCGATTTATGTCGCAGGAATAATAACGAAATGCGTTAAAGAAACAAATTGGAATGAAATTGTGACTTGTTATTTACTCTCTCTCTCTCTCTTTACAATTATTTGGAACACTTTCTCGTGTACTGAATATGTGATTAAGTATCTAAAATTTTTAAAATAATATTTTTTTTTCTAGTCATTATAGGAGTCGTCCATTTCCAAAAGTGCCTAGTTGCGTAGGGGACATTTTTTTCTGGAAACGAGAAAAACCTGCATTTTATTAAACTCAAGAAATAATTTATGACTGTTTTGTTTACAAAATCTGTAAATAAATTGGAAATACAATTTACAATTATTTGGAACACTTTTTCGTATACTGAAGATGTTATTTAATATCTAAAAGATTTAAAATAATACTTTTTTTCTTGTCATTATAGGAGTCGCCCATTTCCGAAAGTGTCTATTTGCGTAGGGGACATTTTTTTCTGGAAACGAGAAAAACCTGCATTTTATTAAACTCAAGAAATAATTTATGACTGTTTTGTTTACAAAATCTGTAAATAAATTGGAAATACAATTTACAATTATTTGGAACACTTTTTCGTATACTGAAGATGTTATTTAATATCTAAAAGATTTAAAATAATATTTTTTTCCTTGTCATTATATGAGTCGCCCAATTCCGAAAGTGACTAGTTGCCTAGGGGACTTTTTTCAGTAAACGAGAAAAACCTGTGTTTTATTAAACTCAAGAGTTAATTTATGACTGTTTTGTTTACAAAATATGTAAATAAATTGGAAATACAATTTACAAGGTCTTAGGTAGGTATTATTTTATATTAATTAGTAATAAGCCGTATTAATATGCAAGTATACAGTTGTGGAAAAGTTTTTTGCAATTAGCTTGTTTCGGCACCGAAATGCCACTGGTCAGTTTGGAAATCAAAAACAAGAATGAGACTGAATGTAATGTTAATAATCGTTAGAGGGTGGGGGTGAACTTGTTACCGACTTTTGTCCCCCCCCCCCCCGACTTGTCTTTTCCCACTTCTACCACTGCGAATATCCCTCGTTTGTAACGTTTAACCCCTTTCCGACCTCTTAAAATGGGCTAATCGCGATCGGAAAAGCTTAATTTTTCTATGTTTACTATTGTTGATGTTTTTACAAATTTGGGGAAGTGAGAGAATTAGTGAGTGAGGGCTTTGTTTTATATATACAGAGATAAACATTTGATAACTAGAAATGGAAAACGACCCAAGTACCAAAAAAATCGATAAATCTTTTTTTATTTAAGGAAAAATGTCCTAAAAACCAAGTTACACAAACTAGAGAACTCCCAAAGTTCGAACTACAGAAGCAATAGTTCTAATTCAATCTGATACTGAGTCATATCCTTAATCCCTTGCCTGTGGAATATATTTGAGAAAAGCATGCAAAAAATAGAATTTTTTTTTAAAGGGTGGGGAGGGGATTTTTGAGATTTAACTGCGCAAGGGCATTCCAAAATTGGCGCATTTGCGTTGCCCGAACTGAGTTCCGGCGTCACCGGCAAGGGGTTAAGTACCAATGCGAATGTTTCTCATTTTTCGGCTTTCCTGAAATTTTTTCTTTTTTGGACTTGGGTCGTTTTCTAAGTCCTCATCTTCTAGTCCTCATTTAATGAAAACAGTTAATGTCATTTCACTAAGTGATCTTTTTCGTACCTACTCACCAAATTTCAAGGTTTTGTAGAAAGTAGTTTCTAAATGCACTTTGCTAGAGTATTGTAACATAGCAGTTGTAGGGATTAATCCTTACTAGGACTTCCTTTTAATTTGCAAGACAAATAAAGTAAAATCTAGAAATATTTGATCATGATCAGGAAAAGTTCATCAACGAAACAACTCTCAAGTAAAAAAAGCTGAATTAAATACGAAAAATGGCGTATATGAATTACGACGCAGGTGTAGTAGTAGTGCCAATGTTTCTTATTTTCAGTCAAGTGACATTAGTATTTGAGAACATATTGAAGAAGAAAACAGGTGAAACAAAGACTCTATCAAATAAAATTATAAACTCTTTACCACCATTTATTCATACTTTTCAAAACCGTTTATTAAATTCTAGTTTCTAAATCCCAACATGAACCCTAATGTACACATATGAAAGTAACTATTATTATTTTTTTTTTATTTTTTTAAATTACTGAAGATCACAGAAGTACTTAGCATTGAAGTTTCGAAATGCAGATTGCTTTCTTAAAGTGTGTTTAAAAGATACTGAAATAATAGTCTATAGCGGAAGAGCACGATTTAAAAGTTCACACGTAACAGATATTTTTGCGAATATCTCTTACTCTTTAATAAAAAATTATCAGAGAATAATTAGTAGTGGAATAGTAATCATAAAACCGGATCAATAGCTGAAAAGGATGTAGAACAGGAAATTCATTGATCCAACAATAGGCCTCTAACTGTCTGTAAAATAGTTCTTTTAAAAGGAAACCTAAAGAAATGTCTTAAATTGAAGTAAATATTTTAAGTTATGCAATTTAAAAAATGAATTTTTGGGTGAATTTTTAATAAAAGTAAGTGTATAGTAATTTATCTTTCTGAGGCAATGTTCATTGTTGAAATCCGTAATTTAAAATTCTAATCATTTAAATGGGATAATGCTTCTCATATAGAGTAAGATATCTGCCTGTGAAGACAAAGTTGTAAAATCTACAAAAGAAAAGTGTGGGGAAAAGATATACAGTTTACCTTGACCTGTAAGTCCAAGCCTATTAAAGAGTTTTTTTTTTGAGTTTTATAAAACATCCAGTTCTAGAAGTGCGGCCAATTCTAAAATCCCTGAAATCCATTCCCCCACTTTTAAAAACACTTAATCCGTCTAAAAACAACTGAAGAAAAATAATATTAACATTAAAATGTAGAGACACTGAGAAAAGGTGATTTAAAGTATATGTATATATGTATTTTTTAAGTTTCACAAGCGAAGGAGAATGACAAAATTAATTTTTTTAAGAAGATTTTGGGGGGGGGTGGAAAGTAACGTGACGTTATTTTAAACGAAGGGGTTTAGCATGCAATATATTATTATATTATGCACATTCCCAACCCGATGAAAACTAAAAAAAAAACAAAAACATTTAATTTAAAAAAAAAATCGGATTTGGTTCATTGTTGGAATTATGGCGCAAGGGCAACTCGTTCGCCATACTGTGACAAACAATTTGATATAGATATCAGTTCCCATTAAAATTGATTAAAAGTAGATACGAAAAAAGTAAAAAGATGAGGAAAAAAAAAATAAGTATTCAAATTAAATGATTAAAACCGATTTGAAGTAGAAAGTTAAAACGATTTTGGGTGGTAACTTAAAAGCCAGAAAAAAAGGAGGATGGTACATATTAAAAGCCTAAATCTGTCTTCGTTAAAAGATGAACATTCATTTAAAATGTCATAAACAGAAAAAATAACTCCACAGGTATTACACGTGGGGGCACCTTTTGCCTGCAGAAGATGCACATGGGTGAAACGAATGTTGCCAATTGTTAAGCGATTAAATAAAAAAAAAACTATAAGACAAACAACTTTAAACAATTATACTATATTGACAAACATGAGAACCTAGTTAAACTCTGTTTTCAAATTTATTAAGCTAAATTCAAATTACTGAAATTTTAGTAAAAAATCCCTGAAATCAGTGTTTCCACTGAACGGTACAAAGACTGAATCAATGGAGCAAAAGTATACACATCAACTCATTATATTTATAATGTATAAGAATGATAATGAACAGGAGAGTTAAGCGCCATTTGTTAACTCAGATTTGAATGAATGGAGAAAGACAATCTTAAGTAAATTTTTTATATTAAGTATAAAAAACTATTTTGATCACTCTGTGTTATATCCATCAGCATGCAATACTCACCATATGAAATAAAGAGAAGCAGTTCAAATATGCAAGATAATCTTTCATGTCAGCAAAGGATGGAACAACGGCAGTGAATGTATTTGATTAATGGCTCCCCAAACTAAGGCGAAAGCGGCAAGATGCTGTCAACGTGTCAACAGGTAGACCGGTTGTCTTCTTTCACTCAAAGAACAAGAAGTGAAAACACAATGTGGCTGAGCAAATAGCTAAAATCAATTTTTAGCTTGCAATGACGTCATCATAGCAACTAGGGCTTTCTAAAAATCTCGCTGTTTAGAGGTTCCCGGAAATAAAGGGAGTCGTGAACGCCTTTTACGTTCTTTTAATAACTAAACCTATGTGTTCTCTTAGAATAATCACATGTGTATAGATGTATATCTCTTATGTTCCAACAAATTAAGATGTATTTACAATTGTGGAATGACAAAACAAGTTTACTGACATATTTGCTCTATTGAATCAAAACCTTGTTAATAACATGCATTAATGATTTTTATCAGACTAAGGACTTAATTTTCAGATAAAATTTTACAAATTTCAAACACTCACAGATTAAACCAAGAAAGAAATTATGATTATCAGATAAAATATCCACTACGGATTATAATAATTGAATTTTTCACATACAATCAGCCAACATTTAACCTATAAACAGAATAAGTTATCAGCAAGATAGGAATACTGTAGTACTATATATTTATCTCTATGTGTTGTTACAATAAACCTATACTTTTTAAACTTATAAATATGTTATTCAAAGTAAAAGTAAGTGATTTATTTGATTGCATTTGGCATAATCATTTTAAGAAATTTTGTTTTATATCTAGAAAAAAATTAATAGATGCATTAGGAGTTTCCTGCATCTATACTTTGGTACAACTCTATTTGAACTTCAGACATGAATTTAAAGACAATAAATGAAAACGCAGTTAATTATAGTACAGGAAACTACAAGTAAATATTTTAATGATATTAAATGTTGTTCAGATATTTTCCTCTTACCATCCTGATAAAATTCTCTGTGTAAGCGATAATATTTTTATCGGAATACTTAATATATATATCGATTTTTTTTGTATTTTTCCATGTTTTGGAACATCCTGATCTCAAAAAAGTGATCTAGGAAAACTGTCAGTCTGTGTGTAAGTGGTCAGCATAACTCCCGAACAAATTGACCTTCGATGTTCAAATTTGGTGAGCAGGTTGGTGATGGCCCAAGGACCTACCAAATTAGGTTTTCGTCAAAATCGCGCATGCGCATAAGGTATCAGCCAGTGAAAAAGTCATATTTTTCAATGATTGCTAAAAAACAACTTAAACGATTTTAATAAAAATCGCTGTGCTAATGCTTCCTAAGGTGTTCTAAACATCCCCACCTCCGAAATTCCCGTAAAAATGATTTTATGGTGTAAAAAGGGAAAAAAACGAATGCCTTTAACTCAGAGTTCTCTTTGCTTGAAGCGATCGTTTTTCCTCCTCTTCTCAATTTTCACTTATAAGAAACGATAATGTAAGAATTATCAAAAAGTATATCGCAAACATTTCCATTCTGGAATATTTTTTTTTTTTTTTTTTTTAAATAAATGTTCCATTATACAATTATCGCAAAAAATATCGTCAAGCTGGGTATTTTTTCTAATCGAATGTTGGAAATTTAAAAACGGTAAATGACACAAATCCACATCAGTAATAAAGTGTAATTTAAAGTTGTGCGATGTTTCAGACCCCTAGTTTAATTAATGATTCCATATTTTAAGGTTGATTACAATTTTCAAATCTTAATTTCACCATTATTTGTTCAATTCAAGGGGACTTGGTACACTGCAGAATATTTTTTCCATTTAAGCCTTTAAAATTATTATCTGATCATCTCTAAAACTTGCCAGAGTCCCGCGTAGGCATGGGTGTTTGTAAATGTATGTTGGCTTGCCTAATGACGAATGTTTCGGTGCATTATAGCCCTCGTGTTGCTGAAGGCGCCAGATAATCTGAATACAACCAACCAACCAACTAAAACTTGCCAGAATAAGGAAAAAGTTTCAAAGATTATAAACACACACAAAAAAAAAAAAAAAAAAAAAATAGAAAATGAATAATTTTATAATTTTTTGTAAAAACAAGGGGTACCAAGTCCCATAAAGAAAACATTTCTCGTGCCAAAATGGAGATACCTAGTATGTTTAAAATTATGACAGACACTCAAAAAAATGTTTTACAGTTAAAATACAAGCACACCGCGAACAAGTTGCAGCAACTGAATATATTACAAAAATATGATGATCTTTCCTCATATAAATACAAAAGGTTTCTCCGGCACAGAAGTCAAAAATTTGGTGAAATCTTATCCGTCGGTGGTTTTAATGAAGAATTTCAAAATAATAATAATAATAATAAAATGGCTAGCATTATAAATGATAACGAATAGGATACAGAAATAGAAATGTTAAAATTAATCTGGTTTAAACAACATCCAATAAATTGTCTTCTTTCAAAGGATTACGTGAGATAGAGTAACACAAGCAATGTTTTACTGCGCTTTATAAAATTGAGAAATGATGGTTATGGTGTGATATTAAGAGTTGAATCAGAAGACTTTTTTTACATAACCAACAATGCATCATGGCATGTCGTTTTTAAAAATATTGGATGGTTTCATGATAAAAATTTAGTTCCAACTCAACAGTTCCCGATCGAGCATTTCAACAAATTCACCCACAGTACTCTCATTTTGATCATTAAAAAAAAAAAAAAAAATTGCACTTTTATATTCTTCTGTACTACTATACCTAATAGAGAGGGGAAATAGTAGGCAAGAGAAAATAACTAAACCTCTGCATACACATTCGATCCTAGAGATTTATTGGATGGCTATATGCTATCTCTTAAGTAACCTAAGTTATGCATTATAAAGACGTTCAGCCAAATTATCCTGATGTTCAAATAATTATGCAATCAATGAAATAAAATATTGTATAGCTTCTATTACTAAGATCAGTCTACCAATATAGTAAGTCTTGTTTACAAATGGTGTACTTGTATGTAGATATTAATATTGTGTTAATTAACAATCTTTTTCCTAAAACTCATCTTAAAAAATTCAATATGTAGTTTCTTATATAATCATCTAAATTGAATAAAAATTACATTTTATTTGTTCTTACTCCTGTGTTATCTGGACACCTCACAAAAAAATATCATTGGTGGCATTAAGATTGACCCGCAACAACAGCGAATTGAATCCTAACCATTATTGTTTATTAAAGAAAACATTCAACAAAGGATTCATGCAGCTATTTGATTACCCTAATCACTGGACAACCAGTACCAATAATTTTGGTACTGGTTGTCCAGTGTTCAAACCAGTATCAATAATATTGGTACTGGTTGTCCAGTGTATAGGGAAGAAGAAAATACACTGAATAACAGCGACTTGAATCCTCAACATTATTTTTTACATTAAAGAAACAGTACAACAAAGGATTCATGCAGCTGTTTCAAGCCAATAACCACTGGCCAATTATAACCAATATTATTGACACTGGTTAGGGGCCTCCAAACCCCAGGCTATTTTCAAAGATTTCCTCCAATCTTAACCCTCACGAAGAGAGCACATAGAGGTAGCCACCATCATGACAAAACTTCAATGACTACCACGAACTGCATCTTGATCGAACTACATCTTCTTTTCCGTAGAATACAAAAAAAAAAAAAAAGAGCAGTGGAAAGGTAAGAGCACAGGATGAGATTTGCCATTATGAAGCGGATGGCTTCCATCTGGCTGTCGGCCAAACTTCTAGGCGCACTTCGTACAGGGACCTTCCTTGGTTGCCTGTGGCGAAGATAACGTATAGAGGTAGCAACCATCATGACAAAAATACAATGACTACCACGAACTGCATCTTCTTATCCGTAGAATAAAAGAAAGAGAGCAGTGGGAAGATAGATCACATAATGAGATTGGCCATTATGAAGTAGATGGCGTCTCTCTGGACTGGAGTTTTACTTATTGAAGAGTTAAACGTTATGGTATTATCCACATCTGGTTGAGATTTTATATTTCTGTCAATATTATAGGAAACAATTTGTTTCCTGAAATCAAAAATTTAAGCATGCTTCTGTGATCCTTGAAATACAAATAAGATTTTGCAGTTCCTAATTGTGCACCATGAATTAATTGTTCTTTCAAGAATTTTTCAAGGCTAATAATTTAAAAATATATAAGTTTTGTGTCTAATTTTTTATTAATGACTAAGGATTTTGCTTGCTATAAACTTTGCTATCAGTTTAACGAAAAAGAAATGTCTTGTTATCTAAACTATACTCAAGTGCATAATGTGTTCATGATGACAATAAGGGGATCTGATGTTAAGTCTGCCCTGGACAAGTAGGGTAAATTTTTGTGCCATGTTCGAATGACAGACATTTTAGGTGGCCACTTGAGAGTCTGGCTAAAGCAGCCAGGGAACCTCGATCGTATTTGATTTCCAGAAAAGTGCCAGGAGATGTTCCGGAGTACCATTGGTGTGTAGGTGGAATTCGCCAGATAAAATTTCGTTTAGATTTTTCATTGGAGTGAAGTTCCTGATAAGTAAGCGAAGAGCCAGTGGACGTTGCTTCTTCACTGCCCTCTTTGGCCAATTTATCCGTGACCTCATTACCTCTATTTTACATATGAATTTCATTTTCATACTGTTATATTGTGCCTGATGTAATTGCATAGTATTATTGCGTAATCGCATTTCGCTATTTCATAATTATGTAGCTTTCTTGTAAGTTCGCTATTCTGCATAAATAGGAGAAACTAATTTTTCGTCTCGCTCTCTTTTACCAGATAAATTTCTTTCGATCACACAGAGCCTTGCCTGCTTTATTGTAATATAACAGCAGATAGTTGGCTCTTCAATCTTGGGCGTAGAAACGATTTGCGCTGAGAACTGATAATTGTGGTTGCTCGTTTTTTATTGCTTAGTCAGCAATGGCATTGAACCCCTTCAAACCGAATCGTTTGGTGTTATTCCTTTTGATCAAAGTAACTATGCTATGTGGAGCAGGCGGCTTGCTGCTGTTTTTGCTGCAAAAGAATTTGATTTGTATTTTTAAGAGGAGCTAGCAAATGATGCAAGTGAAGCTTATAAAAAGAAGGCGAAAACAGAGCATGCCCTTTTGATGTCTCTTCTGAATGACAGAATCCTTGCGTCTTTGTGTGAAGAGAAGATGATGCAGACACAATTGTTTACATATTAATGTCACTACCACCGGAATATGACAATAGTAAGAGCCGTTGGAAAATCAGCCTGATAACATTCTTTCAGTGGATTTTGTGACTCAGCTTCTCTCGAGGCTGAAATGATACTAGAGACAGTAGAAAGTCATCTCCTAACTCGATGAGTGTTGACTATAGTACGGCTTTTTCAGCGAAAACGGATATTATCTGTTTTAAGTGTAGACGAAAAGGACATTATGCCAAAAATTGTCGAACTAATATGTACTGTTTTTCTTGTGGAACGCGGCGACATTTTAAACGGGATTGCAAATTGTATAAACCAGTCGGTAAATCGTCTGACCATGTGCAACAGGCTTCTACAGCTATTACATTTATGGCTGGAGATGTATCCAAGAACAACTTCATTGGGGACAGTCGCGCAACGTCTCACATGTGTTCAGTAAAAAAATGGTTTTCTTCTTTTAGAGAATCCTTGGGAAATGTACAATGTGCTACGAAAAGTGAATTGCTAGAGATTAAATGAGTTGGAACTATCAATGGTCATCTAAGTGACGGCGCTCAGATTATTCTCAAGGATGTTTTATATGTACCAAATTTGAATGGAAGATTATTATCAGTTAAAAACATTGAAGCGGCAGGTTACGGTGTCATCTCCAAGAATGGAGAGGTTTTCCTGGAAACTGGGAAACATATGTTATTGTTTGGTTTGCGAAATACTCGTGGACAGTACGTGAATGAATGTGTTCCTGAAGTTATATCGGAGGTTTCTTTGCATACAGAAGAAGATAGTGACTTGTGGCATCGACGTCTTGGCCATTCCTGTGAGAGTGTGCTTAACGAAATGAGACTTCCCATTTCCCAAAAGTTTTGTGAAGTCTGTGTTACCACCAAATAGAGTGCAACGCCAATGAGGAATGTTCCTCTACGAAGGGAAACGCAACCAATGACTATGATTCACACATATATATGTGGATTAATAGAATCATTAACAGAAACTGGCGAGTGCTATTTTATGACAATAGTTGATGACTGTTCAAGATATATGGAAGTTCGAATGTTGAAGAAAGAGAGATATGTAGTGGATGAAATGAAAATGTTTTTCAAAATGAATCCATCTGTAAAGAAAATGCGATGCGATAATGCGAAGGAATATGTGTCTCGTAAACATGTAAAGATGGCTAAGAATGCTTGTGTAATAATCAACCCAGCTTCTCCGTACAATGCTCCTTTAAATGGTTTAGCGGAAAGAGCCAATCGAACACTTTTGAATAAAGGGCGAGCTCTTATCTTTGAAGCGAAATTAAGTAAGAAATTATGGGGACATGCTATTTATAAAGTTGAGTATTTACATAACAGGATTTCCAACAGCTCTATTAACAACCTCATCCCATATAACCTGAAATTCTTAAAGATCCCGATCTGAAGAACATTCGAGTATTTGGTTGTGATTCTTACATATTGCTCCCAAATCTCAGAGGAAGAAATTGGATCCAAAATCAAAGAAGAGGGTTTTACTGGGATATTCGAATATAGGATACCGCTTAAGGGATCCAGTTACTAGACGCGTTGTGTTTTTTCTTCCAATGTTAAGTTTAAAGAAGCGAAGAAAAGTGACTATCAAAGATACACAACTCCAGATTCAGAGAACACAGAAAATGATGTGAATATTTCCTAATATATCATTAATGAAACTGATGACTTTTACGTACTAAGCAATCCTCACAAAGAAGATGAGGATGGAAACTCAGAACAGGAACTAAGAAGATCCGGTCGAGTAAAGGAAGAGCCTGATCGATTTCCTCCATCTGAAGTGTATGAAGCCATGATTTCGGTTCAAGAATCACTCTCTTTTGTTGATATCACAACTCTACCAGATGACGAACAGTGGAAATGGAAAGAAGCCATGGAAGAAGAAATGGAAATAAAGGACGTGTGGGACCTAGAAGATTTGCCAGAAGGAAGACGAGCATTTTCCTGTAAGTGGGTGTTGCGACAAAAGCGGGAGTGGAAGTCTCTCTTCGTTTAGTGCTTGTGATTATGGTGCTAGAAAACCTTTCTGTGTTTGTGCTAGATGTGAAAACTGACTTTCTCAATGGAGATTTGCAAGAAATAATTTACATGGATCAATCACAAGGTTATTATGACCAAAGTGGTAGAGAGTGCAAGCTCAAAACAACTATGTATGGATTAAGACAGGCTCTAGGTCAATGGTTTTTAAAATATCTTCAATTTATGTTAAAACAAGGTATTAAGCATTTAATATATGAACGCTGTATTTTTATTATAGAATTGGATACAAAGAAAGTAATTATTTCTCTATATGTTGACGATCTTTTAATTGCAGGTTCAAATATTTCTGAATTGAACGTTATTATAGAATTTTTATCTAATGAGTTTCAAATGTCTAAAGCAGAAAAAGCGTCTGAGTTTTTGGGAATCAGAATGGAGTTTACCGAGTTCAGTGTTTCTTGATCACGAGGACTACATCACGAGATTATTGAACAGATTCAGTATGTCGGAGTACAAAACTTGAACCACTCCACAGACAATTTTTTTTTGGGTGGGTGGGGGGGGGGGGGAAGGGAGGGGGGGGGAAAGGGAGGGGGATTCAGATTAACTCACTTTTTTCATGACTTCTTCTTTCGGATATACGTTGCCATCTCATCTTAGTTGAAATCTATCCATACCGAAATCTTTCAGTTGCAATCTTTGCGTCTGGCAAGTGATCTAAATTTGGTTTATAATGGAATTGTTTTATTTCACTATGTTTCCTGCAAATGATTCATACTTTCAGTTGCCATTATTCCATAATTGCACATAAATTATCTATGATGTACATATTGAAATTCAGATGAATTTTTTAAAAAAAATTAGTGGTTTCAGGAATCACCTATTACAAACCAAAATTTTAGCATAATAAATATTATTTACAGATTAACAAACCTGTGCTTAAACTCGATTAAATTACTTGCTTCGATTTCATAAGTTTCAGGATTATCTACTTCTTAAAAATGACTTTTAAGAGATTGTTTTAATTGTTTATGAATATTCAGAATTTTAGGAGAGCAGCAGTGTTTTGAAATAACCTACACAAAACAGTATGTAAAACAATCTTTATTCCCAAATAATTCAATACAACAATTCAATATTCATGTAACTACAAAAACGAGTTTACTGCACAATTATGAGTCATTTAATACACAAATTAATGATAAATGATCAAAGCATAACCTATGCTTAATTATAATTAATTATCAAAGCAAAATTAATACAATTAAGTAAACACAAGGGCCTTTCACAAAATTTGTCACATTTTCAATTTTTCGCATATACAAATTTGTCCCTCTTTCTACCAGAAATTTTCATTACTATTGGATTGAAAATTTTGCTCTTTGAAAGTGATTTCAATTTTTCTCTTTACTCAAATGATTCAAAATATTCACTCTATCACCACACATTTAAAATTAATAAGATGATGTTGAAATAAACATTTTATTGTTTACATATATGCTAAAGTGGGTAATAAGTGTCATAAATGTATGAAAATATATAATTAAGTTAAATTAATTGAAGCCAATAATTAATTCATCTCCACCCTCTTACTTTAGTTAAGCCAAGACAGTAGATAGATAAAAATGAAAAGCAAAAATCTTATTTTTTTTTAAAAATAATTCTCTTGTTAACAGATTGGATATCCAGAAATCGAGTGGAAAGTGTGACAACAAGTTTGAAAAAGTAATAAGCCTTAATTTATACGGATTAAAATATATGATTAAACCATCTCCTTTCTTGTTATTTATTAAATCCCTAATATAATAACTGTCCTGAAATGAAGCAGATGTTTAATTAACGTTAAACCAGGTGTACTGATTTTAGTGATATGGATATTTCTGTTCATTCAGAATCTGACTTTCTTTATATTTTAAGTTACAAATGATATGGAAAATCTAAAAGTGGCTCCATACTCAGTGTATCTCGTTATCAAAATTCGTTACAATTTCAGTTTTAATGTACAAAAATGAAAACTTCAAATTCCTTCCAATTTACAATTATAATTCTTAGCAATATATTTGTAATATTATTTTTTAAAACAATCGATTTTCTTTGAGATAGCGGCTTTCATTATATGTTTCAATCTTTATCTTCCTTTAAGCTTGTTTTGGAATTAAGATGTCAAACAATGGACAATTCCAACATTTTAAATTTTTTTTTATTCAATTCTAAATGATTCGAAAAAGCCATAAACACACAAATAATTGCGCTTTTTCTTTTTTTAATTTTGCAGTCAAAGTTCGCCTGTTAGATTTGGCGGGAAAAACGACACATTCAGCTTGAAGCTAATGTGACGTCCTTTGTTACGAACTTGGCTTGAATCTTGTTTAAATGGTCGTGTTTATTAAAATAATTAGAACATCACTTAACACTTCTTGTCATTTAATTCCATTTAAAATCACTTCCAATTGCCATTTAAAATCGTGTTTATGAAATAAGCTAAATCTTCCCAAAATTTTGTGAATTCTTTTTAAAATTCCAACATTCCTCGATTTATCCAGATATTAAAGTCATTCTGGCCACTATTGCCAATTTAAGTTTTTATTCACCTAAGCTTTTCCGCGGAGATAATATTTTTTTAAAAATATTTAAGGGTTTGTACCAATTCTTCATTTTACAATTTCTCGTTCCATATGCAAATGAGGCCTTGCTTCCTATCTCCGTCTGTGCTTTCAGACTGGTGGAGGAGAACTTAATTTGTTGCAGCGACAACTCCAGCACAAGCCACTGCAAAAAATCAAATTGGCCTCCACCTGCCGATATAAAATAATCTCATAGTTTAGTGGAGTCTTTATTCATTGCAGGCAGAGGGGCAATGCAGTCAGGTGGCAATTCGAAAATGCTCCTACAAAAAAAGACAAGAAAACCTTTAAGGAAAATTGGCGCAGAAAAATAAACCATGCTTGAAATTGGATCACAAAAACAAAAAATAACTTCTTATGTCTTTTGGTGATGAAATTGATTGGAAAAGCAACAAATTAAAAATTTTAGAATTCTTCTGGTCAAACTTTAATGCATTTTCAGTTTAATTTTGTGAAAATCAAGTAATTTGTACAAACCTTCAAATTTCAGTATGGCACACAAGCTATACGATTTAAAAATTGATTTCCGGTCTCAATTTCCGGTATTTCCATTATGAACTTCGAATTGAGTTTCAGAAAAGGAAGTCATTTTGACGAGACATTCATATGATATATCACACAAGTAATATATATATATATATATATATATATATATATATATATATATATATATATATATATATATATATATATATATATATATATATATATATATATATATATATATATATATATATATATATATATATATTACATATTACTTTGCTTTATAGTTAACACTAGCAGAATTGTCCGTCGTTTTCTTCCACACAGTAGTTAATAAATACAAAGTGGCAAATTAGTAAAATAAAAATTTAATTCCATGAAAATTCCGTAAAAATGTTCTTTGCGAAATTCCTGATTTCCATGTTTTTTTTTTTTTCTTCTTCCTTTTTTTTTACCGCTTGATTTCCTGTCAGTAACGTAAACAACTTCACAACATTTTTACTTTTAGATAAACTAAATCAGAATGAATTAGCCAAATGCCATCACGAAAGAATGTATAAATACTTAAATTGCAATATGACTTACTGACGCATGTGCCAGGACAAGTAGATTCTGTATCGGATGATGAACGAATCAATCTAAAGGAAGGAGCAAAAACATGGAATTGAATCCTGCCTCTGTCCTTCGGAACCTATAACAGAAATGACAAACATCTTTGCAAAATTTCCTCGGAAAAAAGCCATATAAGTTAAGTTGTAACAAAATTTCATTGTAAAATGTTAAACAACAAGAGCCGTTGTATTACGTTGTGTAAGTTTATGATAGAGTATTTAACAGGACAAAACTTTCACCTGTTAACTATTTCTCTTCGAGATCTCCTTCAATGTAATTTTAGGGTGTCAGATCCTACGGCGAGATGTACTACCCCCGCTGATAGTAGAACGGGGACATGTATTGTGATGTTGATGACTAACACTGTCACACATTTCCCGTTTTCTACTTATTGTGTGAACTGCCCCAATATTTTGCAGCACCCCAATATGTGGCAGACAGTAAAAAACTATTGTTTTGAGTTCTGGTTTCACTTCTTAAAGATGGCTGTATCTTGCGGGTCCATGCGTTACTGATATTAGTAGAAGTTTAAGATATTTTCAATAAATAAATTGCACCGTTGATTCTGTTGCTTGATCTCACTACCATGCTCTGCTAAAACACTCACTACTCAACAAAATATGTATATATATATATATATATATATATATATATATATATATATATATATATATATATATATATATATATATATATATATATATATATATATATATATAGACCAAAACTAGAAAAGTTCCGACACTAATAGATTCTGGACCGAAGGAGGCATTCATCACCAAAAAGTAAAAAAGTGGCCCCACCGTTTACAGCTGGACCACCACTGCTAGCTCCAGCGGCAAATGGTATGGTCAGTTTTGATTTGGAGGCCATTCATCACATTTGGAACTATAAAGCAACATTTGGGAATCAAGTCTTCACTAAAACTCTCAGAAAACGCTTACTGTCATTCAATAACCCGAGAAAGCCACCCGTGACCCTACAGAGATCGACCATATTGAAACTATTTCCGTTTAGTGGAGAAAATTCTATGAAATGCTCGTCTTCCTCTCACCCACACATCCCGATTCACTCACAAACGAGCCAATCAGTACATCGAATTTACCTGCACAGCCGAAGTTGGAAACTCGTAAAAAGTGGAAACACGGCTGCATGTTTCCTCAAAGCCGTATACAATTAGTATGGAGGAAAAACAAAAGAAGCTCAACAGTAGCTCCAAAGATCCAGAAGTAACCCCGGTGCCCTCGTTTCGTTCTTTTTGTCTCGCAGAAAATTAAAGAAATCGGTCTTTTTTTTAAAAAACCTCTTAAACACCTTTGAAACATAAAAATCAGTTTAAAAATTCTGTGTGGTCTTGAATCTTATTAACTGTCATAGGTAAAAAATACCTTATATCTCATAAGTAAGAAATTTGAAAATTAAGATATATATTATTACAGAAAAATATATACCTAGCTATTCAACAGAATCAAGACTATTTATTCTCTTTATTAACATGGTTCGCCAGGTTTTGCGGAATTTCCTCCAAAGAATAACATAATGAAATCCTTACCTCTGCCGGTACTGTGCTGATCTGGTTCTTCTTCAATACCAACTTGTTCCTTATCACGACCAAATTGGTCCTTCACAAATACGAACCTGATCCTTCACGAGTACCAACCGGATTCTTCACAAGTACCAAGCTGTTCCTCCACCAGTACCCATCCTTCACTACTGCAGTACCAATTGTTTAGAAGATCTCCGACGAGTCAATTTGGAACTGCCATAACCAGGGGTCAAAGTGACAAAATAAGAATATATAGGATTTTTAAAAAAAATATATAGGACAATTTAAAACATCAAATAACTGCACATAGTTGCTACTGAACTTAAAAATTAACTAGTTATACATTTATAAACTCGTTATACTGTATTTAAGAGAATATAAAACACACCTTAAAAAAAAAGAAATCGCCTGATCCTGAATATGTCATCCGTTATTGCCTCAATATTCCATCCCTAAATCAAGTTTTATTAATTACATTATTTGCAATCTTGAGTCTTTTGCTCCCAGTATCTATAACTGCTTGAACTGCTCCAATATCTTTAGGTATTTTCTTTTTATCCCTGTTTGCAGTCTTTTGTTGGTTCATATTTACTGTTCAGTGTCGGTTGGATTGGCGGCGAAAAGTGGGAGATTTAGCGCCGAATGTGGCGAACCGGGGATTTGGTTTTCCAGAAACCCTAATGACCGTCTGGATTTGACATCACAACGTATTGACGTCATTTTCAATTTTGGCGACTTTTATGAAAAAATCGTGGCTAATATTTCGAATCCGATACGGATTCTGCGCCAAGGTGATTTTCGCTAAAAAATGGCAGCCCGTCACTTTTTTAAGAGCAAGAGAACTACCTATGGTTGCCCTAATTAGGTGCCGTTTAAACAATTCGTGGCGCAGAATCCGTATCGGATTTGGAATGAAAAAATCGTCATCAGTAGTTAGAAAAGGAGAGTCCGGGGCCATGAAGGGATGAGGGATCGGACGAGGGACGATGACGTCACCGGAAGGAGGCGTGACAGGATATGACGTCACAGGAAGTGACATCACGGGATATGACGTCACGTGACCGGAAGTGGAGTTGAGTTGTTCCCCTCCTGCTGTTGTTTTAGTTTCGATTTCGTTATAAGCTGTTTGTGTATGACGTCACAGTGGGTATGACGGCATAATGTGTTTTATATCAAAGTTTTGAGTCGTGGCAACACTTTTTTAGTTTCGGTTTATCTAGCAGACGGAGTTGAGTTGCTCTAGGACTGCTTCTTAGTGAATAAGTTAGAGTGATAGGTTTTTATTGCATGACGTCACAGTGGGTATGACTTCATAATTTGTTTTATATTAAAGTTTTTTGAGCGGTGGCAACACTTTTTAGTTTTTTTTTGCTTCCAGTTAAATGGGGTTGAGTTGTTCTAGGGCTGCTTCTAAGTGAATAAGTTAGAGTTATAGATATTTTTACTAGTGACGTCACAGTGAGTATGACGTCATAACTTGCTTAACGTTAAAAGTTTTGAGCAGTGGCAACACTTTTTAGTTTCGATTTACCTTTCAGGTGGAGTTGAGTTGTTTTAGGGCTGCTTCTAAACGAATAACTTAGAGTTATAGATATTTTTACTAGTGACGTCACAGTGGGTATGACGTCATTCTATGTTAAGATTTAGCATTTAAGGTATGACAACATCTTGTGAGAGATCTAGATACGAGCAGGTGTTAATCGGATGAGTCATTCTGTCTGAACAGGTTTGAACAGCTTGGGACAGGATATTGCACGGCGAAAAAGGTGGATAGGTGTTAACCAATCAGATTTCACGCTAGAGGGCGTTGTTTCGACTACCAGCCAATCAGAAGGGATGAGCTGCGTCACTCACGGACTTGCATTCAGCGAAGACACCATTTCTCTCCTGATTTTGTCAAGTGAAGGTGCGTTTGCTGTTTCTTCGAAGTTTTGCTTGTTAGTTTGAAGTGAAAATGTCGTCTGATTTACATATTGAACTCGTTGAAAGTTTTTACGATGCAGCTAAATCACAGCAGTTGTTGCATGAATTGTTGAACTACGAGTATGAGAATCTCCAATTAAACTTTAATAGAAAAAGTTACACGCCTCAAAGGAAAGTGCTCGGTTTTGGTGATACTGGCGTGAAATATGCCTTTTCTGGAACGTGCGTCTTTTCCAAGCCGTGGACTTCTACACTGCTTGATATTAAGAAGGATGTTGAAAACAAGACTGGACAAGAATACAACTACGCCCTTCTCAACTACTATGCAGATGGAAATGCCAAAAATTTATAAGGTAAGGAATTGAATCAATCAATTCCTTACCTTATAAATTTTTAGTATTTTTTCCCTCTAATTTAACGTTATTCTTACACATTTGAAAGACATAATTTTTATATGTGAGGTAAATTTTCGCGTATTATTTAAATTCTTTGCCTTATAAATTTTTAGAGCTTCTTTTTTATCTTATTTATCGTTGATATAAGAGTATGATTGTACATGTAAAGTTAATTTTCACGTTCAATTTTAAATTCTTTGATTTGTAAATTTTTAGTGTTTCTTTTTTCTAAAAGTTAGAGTTGTCATTATACATTTTAAAGACATGAATGGCAATGTTTGAATTCTTTGTCGAAGAAATTATAGGTATGTTAGACTTTTCTCCTACATGTCAAATTTAAAGTTGTGATTTTTATGTGTAAAGTAAATTTTTGCGTTAATGTTAAAGTTATTTGTCGTAGAAAGTTTAAGTATGTTATCTTTTTCTTTTATTTAGCGATATTTTAAAGACATGATTTTTATATATGTAGTAAATTTTTACGCAAATGTTAAAATTATTTATCGTAGAAATTTTAAGTATGCTAATTCTTCTTACATGTCACACTTTAATGTCATGATTTTTATATGTGAAGTAAATTTTTACGTTAATGTTCAAGTTATTTGTCGTACAAAGTTTAAGTATGTTACTTTTTTCTTTATTTAGCAATATTTTTACATATTTTAAAGACATGATTTTTATGTATGTAGTAAATTTTCGCGTAAAGGTTAAAATTATTTCTCGTTAGAATTTTAAGTATGCTAATTCTTCTTACACGTCACATTTTAAAGTCGTGATTTTTATATGTGAAGAAAAAATTTTACATTAATGTCAAAGTTATTTGTCGTACAAAGTTTAAGTATGTTACTTTTTTCTCTTATTTAGTGATATTCTTACACATTTTAAAGACATGATGTTTATTCGTAAAGTAAATTTTCACGTTCACTTTTGAATTCTTAGTTGTAAGATGTTCAAGTATGTTACTTTTTCTCTCTTATTTATGCATAAGAGTATCCAAAAATCAGAAAAATTGTTCAAACAAAGTTGAGACGAAATGTAAAACCACCTAAAAAGTGGGAAAATTTATGATTCAATAAAGTGATATTGCTTTAAAAAATTTTTTTCTATTATTTCACATAAGAAAATCACACACAAATTTCCATTGAATAATTTTTATTTACAATTTCAAATAATCTTTCAAAGCACCATATGATATACATTTAAAGAAATCTTCATTAAAGAATTGTATGACATTTTTACATTGTAAGGTTTCAATCACATTTTTAACAATAAGTACCAGAATAGCATCGTCTCCAACACACCAAGACTGATCTTGCAATGAAGTAGTTATACAGACATGATTTCCTTGCGAGGGGTCACCAATAGCACAAGTATCACAGCGAAACAATTTTAAAACATTACTTTCTATTTCACATCGAAAAGCACAAACATATTCATGAAATAAGTCTATATTGGGTGGTATATTTACATTTTGAACACAATGATTAAGAATTTCAACTCGCAGTAAATTTATAAGAGACTCCTTGATGGTTTCACATATTTCAGGCATGAGATCTCTAATTTTAGCAAGATTATTTTCATTCACTTTTAAGGTACTTTTTTTAAGTTTAAAATAAAAGAGTTGTTTTAAAACTAACTCACCCTTATGTGCTAGAACCAGGAGTTGATTGTTACACACAACGCTACTAGCTGCGTATTTCGTGTTCACGTGTAAAAGTTTGTTATAAAAGTCTTGGAAGGTATCCATGTTCATCATAATTTTCTGAGTACTTCCTTGACTATTATGTTGAGACATGTGGATGAAAAGACGAGAGTCATATTGATGAAGGGACACTATGAAACCAAATCCAAGGTTCCATTCCTTGAGGGATCCATTGGTTTTCTTTACAGAGGCATAAAGGTGAGTCATCCAGTCGTCATCGGGAATTGTTTCTTCTTCGGCGATGATTTCATCCGATGGTCTCTTCCGAGAAAGGGAGTTGCGGGGATACTCTACAATATCTTGCAGTCTCTCTACGATGTTCCGGAAGGTGATACTGATTCTCGGCTCCGTCACAACAGGCTCAGCTGAAATTTCATGGGTCCAGAACTTATTGGTGGGTGGCTTCATGAGAAGGAGAGATCCACTTGGCCACGGAACTTTGTTGAGCTGGAAATCAGGACGGGCAAACTGCATGGTTCTGATAGCTCCGAGACTTAGGGTTGGAATAGTGAAGTCTGGATCCAAGTCTTTTTCGTTGTCTTTATGAGCTCCAATCTTGGCATTTCCATCTGCATAGTAGTTGAGAAGGGCGTAGTTGTATTCTTGTCCAGTCTTGTTTTCAACATCCTTCTTAATATCAAGCAGTGTAGAAGTCCACGGCTTGGAAAAGACGCACGTTCCAGAAAAGGCATATTTCACGCCAGTATCACCAAAACCGAGCACTTTCCTTTGAGGCGTGTAACTTTTTCCATTAAAGTTTAATTGGAGATTCTCATACTCGTAGTTCAACAATTCATGCAACAACTGCTGTGATTTAGCTGCATCGTAAAAACTTTCAACGAGTTCAATATGTAAATCAGACGACATTTTCACTTCAAACTAACAAGCACAACTTCGAAGAAACAGCAAACGCACCTTCACTTGACAAAATCAGGAGAGAAATGGTGTCTTCGCTGAATGCAAGTCCGTGAGTGACGCAGCTCATCCCTTCTGATTGGCTGGTAGTCGAAACAACGCCCTCTAGCGTGAAATCTGATTGGTTAACACCTATCCACCTTTATCGCCGTGCAATATCCTGTCCCAAGCTGTTCAAACCTTTTCAGACAGAATGACTCATCCGATTAACACCTGCTCGTATCTAGATCTCTCACAAGATGTTGCTATACCTTAAATGCTAAATCTTAACATAGAATGACGTCATACCCACTGTGACGTCACTAGTAAAAATATTTAGAACTCTAAGAGTTTCGTTTAGAAGCAGCCCTAAAACAACTCAACTCCACCTGAAAGGTAAATCGAAACTAAAAAGTGTTGCCACTGCTCAAAACTTTTAACGTTAAGCAAGTTATGACGTCACCAGTAAAAATATCTATAACTCTAACTTATTCACTTAGAAGCAGCCCTAGAACAACTCAACCCAATTTAACTGGAAGCAAAAAAAAAAACTAAAAAGTGTTGCCACTGCTCAAAAAACTTTAATATAAAACAAATTATGACGTCATACCCACTGTGACGTCATGCAATAAAAACCTATCACTCTAACTTATTCACTAAGAAGCAGTCCTAGAACAACTCAACTCCGTCTGCTAGATAAACCGAAACTAAAAAAGTGTTGCCACCGCTCAAAACTTTGATATAAAACACATTATGACGTCATACCCACTGTGACGTCATACACAAACAGCTTATAACGAAACCGAAACTAAAACAACAGCAGGAGGGGAACAACTCAACCCCACTTCCGGTCACGTGACGGCATATCCTGTGATGTCACTTCCTGTGATGTCATAACCTGTCACGCCCCCTTCCGGTGACGTCATCGTCCCTCGTCCCATCCCTCCATGGCCCCGGACTCTCCTTTTCTAACTATTGTCATCCGACATCATACAGTAATTCTTAACCCTTTTGTTTCCTTCATCAATTATTGATTGAGCACTCAAAATGTCCTTTAGTAGCCCTGCAAGTTAATCACAAGTCGTTTTCATCCGTTTTTCTAGAGGCAGAGTTATGTTGCTGCATCTCTCTCTCTGTATCCAATTAATTTACTACGTTGGAGGAGAAAACAAATCAGAAATTCAATACCGCGTACTATGAAAAAATTCACATGTTTACAACTCCCGCCGTTCCAGTGGAGTTGAGTTGTAGGTTATACAGCACGTGACGTCACAAGAGATAAAACGCCGCCGTTACAAGCATTGATTTTGTCAGGTGTTTTTACCTACGATCGCGGCAAAGAATCCGAAATATAAAAAATGGCAACGAAAGGCGCCGTTATTACGAATTCGAAGAAAATATAGATCGAATCAATATAGAAATATAGGACAATTGTAAAATATAGGACAATATAGGACGTTTTTGCCAATTTTTAAAAAAATATAGGATTTATAGGATATATAGGACGTCTGCGACCCCTGCATAATTCCACAGACTGCTCCTTCTCGACGGACCTTAGGAAAAAGATTAAGGATGAATATGCATTTGCTATGGGAAGTTTGGATCCTTGTGAAAGAAATGGATTCTGTTAAATTATCAACATTACAGTATTGTGGAGTTAGTCCTTTCGACACAAATACACATCACCGAGTTTGGACCTTCCTCTCATGACGAAATAAATTCAACTTTGGCAACGATATTTATGTTTTCGGTGTTTTCAATTAATTAGATAATCAAAATATGATTGAAGAAACTTGGAAACACTCTCAAATTGCAAATGGCAGACCTATGTTTTTGAGCATAAACATTACTCAAATTTCATTTAGCCTAATTTCTAATGTAACATATTCTTGTCATACTTAATGTAAAATAGTTATCGTTATTCTTATTAGGTAATAAATTAGTTTTTATAGGAATACTAGCTGTCCCGGCAAAAGTTGTTCTGCCATGTAAATTATTTCTAGAGAATATTTTGGTTGTTAAATAAAAAATAACGAATGTATTGTAAATGTGTGGGGATGGGATCTATGACAGAAAGAGGAATGGAGCGCTATAGACGATGACCACCGATAAAAAAAAAAAAAAAAACCAACCATTCATTTCCTAAATTCAATGTATTCATTAACCTAACGAAGATATTCATCGTTTGATCTCTTAAAAGTTAAATGTAAAGGAAAAAAATTGTAACTTTTTTTTTATCCTAAAGTAGGAAAATGAAATAAAGAAAATCAATATTAATTTCGAAGCGCAATTGAGTGTACTATATTTTTGTCAGTTTATCTTTAGCTAACACAAATAAGCTCGATGGTTTGCATAGCAAGAACATCCCACTTATAATTGGCCGTGTGAAAAACATGGTGTGCTCAAATCTAAGCCGCAAACATACATCGTTTGGCATTGCGACTTATTGATTGTCATTGCGAATGCCAATATAATAGGAAACTGAATACGTTTGAATTCCATTGGCACGTCTGTGAGAATCATTGTAATTCGTGGCAGCAAAATATTTTCGGCTCGGAATTTGCTATTCAAAATGGAGGTTGCGATAATGGTCTTCATCAATTTTTTAATGACCAATCGCGTGCCATTGTACATTGATGGGTTCGAATTCCGAAGTAAAATAACCGGAGATCCAACTTCCAGTCGTAGAAGGTGTGGTGACATGCCTGGCAAATCCAGTGAGTTCAAAAACTCTGTCGGATAATTTAAAGCTTCGTTGGCATCGCAAACTGTATCGATGGATTTGTATGATACCAAGTCGACCGGCAACGACTGCTGTACCTTGAAGTTTAAACCGTCGACGTCCATATTTTTAGCTGCCAAAATGGCTCTTTCTGCCAGCCACGCATGATTTATGTATTGTGTGCTTACATCGGGAAATATGCAGTCACTGAGAGCATTTTACGAATTAACGATTGTGCAGAAATTAGTGGGCAATTTTATGCATCCACTATTTTCATAGACAGCAACTTTTCCATCACCGATATCTAACAATTGGTAAGAGAATGTGTCAGCGGATGGATCTTGTAGCATTTGGACGCGCATGTTTATTTTTAGCTGGACTTTTTTAACATTACGCCATAGTGGCGATGGTTTCAAGCAAGCCTTGATCTCATCAGCGTACGTTGAACATGGAATGATGGGAAGTATTTGTATGAAATCACATGGAAGGAGTAACAGAGTGCCACTGAATAGTTTGTCGATTTTTTTTCTTTTTCTTTTTTTTATACCAGAGAATGTTTGTGTGCCATAGTGCATTCATCCCTGATGATAATTTTGCATTGTTTCAGCACTGTGGCCATGGATGATTGCTTTTTGTTGCACACTGCTTCTGGGTTATTTTGAATATTCATTGGCAGCTTGCTTAAATGCTGAATGAGCTGTTCTGCCTCCATCTAATAAAGTTGCTGCAATGCCAGATGATGCAACGTCCAATGCGATGCCATTATTTGATCGTATTTCGGCGAGAATTAGCGAAATGAGAAATGTTTTGTCACTTCCGGTTTGTCCAAAAAAAAAAGAATCCACCTTGTTTCGCCGAAACTGCCAGCATAATGCGGTCGTAAATGATTTTTTGTACATGGGTCAGTATTGGGACATTGCGAGTAACAATTGCTGCCGTTACTGCAGTATCGTCATACAGTTCACGATTAATTTCGGTTTCCATTAAATCAAATGCATTTCGATTTGGCGAACTTATACCGAAATGACTGAGTAGTAATTTGGCAATGACAACGCAAAGATCATCGATAGCATTCAATGTTTCATTGTACATAGCGTCGTTGAATGTAATCGTTAGATTGTTGCACCGGGTACGAATTCGATGCTATATATCGTCAGTCATTGAACCTTTGTGCTTATCCCACAACGAGTCTGCTCGCCCCGGGAAACATGAAGTCAACACTATAGCGAATAGTAGACGAATTTGTGTTGCTGTACAGCCTAATGCTGCTTCAGCAAGCATATCGTCCCAGTGATTGTCGTCTTCGAGCAAGCAGAGTGCAAGGCATGCATCTTTATACACTGCGTTTTGCTGGCATTGTGCACTGTAATATACACTCACACAAATAGACAAAATTGTTGTACTTACTGATGAAAAACTGAATTCCTATAATGCATTTGTACTTTTAGTATTTTACCAACAATTTTATTAGAAAAAACCGTTGACGCTACTCAAAAAAGACAAAATCCCTTTTTTTAACAAGAGATAGATTTGGCTAATATTGCCACTTAAAGGGTAATAATAAATATCAATAAATGAAATAAAATAAGTTTAAACAAAGCTCAAGCGCAGCAATTCAGTAATAACAATAGTTAATGAAAAGACTACGTCAGATTAAATTTGAAAAGTTCCGAAATAGTACAAAATGACGCGACGCTTCTTTTTTTCTGGATAGGGACACCCTAATCACCTAGCGGTATGAAATATACATTACGACCTATTCTCATAACTAACAAATATACATAAAAAATTTCATAAAAATAGGTCGAGCCGTTTTTGAGGTGTGCGACCACAAACACCGTAACACGAGATTTTTATATGTATATATATAGATTGAATAATTTCCTTTTGTGGGATATATTCTCTTAATCGTATTTGTTAGTGGGACAATATTATATTCAATCAGGGATAATATAAATACGAGATTATATCTTCATTAGGATATCCAAAACGACCATGCCCCCTTTCAACAATACGATTGAAATGTATTGTCAAATCCGACATTGCGATTCCAATACATTGTCCAATGATATTTCCGGGAAACGGGAGAAATCAAAAACTTATAATTAGACTACTTTTTATAGTTAATGCTCAATCCTATAAAAATCCGTTAGAAATGGTTAAGTAAGAAGGCATCGTTAAATTAAATTTCTAAACTCAAGCTTAAAAAAACATAAAATACACCAAATAAATATCCTTCTATAATTCCAATAGCTAATTTATTCCTACAATGTTCTGAAAATCTCCAGAAAAATAAACTAATTTTTCATGTTATATTGAAACTTGGTCTATTATTTTGCAGTTTTAATATTTTTGAAAAACCTTATAAAAAATAAGCATAGGTATTTTAATTTCAATTTTTGTAAAGTTTACCTGGAATTCCCAACTTGATTTTTTGCAGTGGCGTAGTGCAGGTGTTGAAGACCAGAGAAAGATTCCAAGAGAACTAAAGAAAGAGATCAAGGTTCACTTTTTGCTACAGAAGTAATATCCTTTCAAATTAAGAACATGTTTTAAACGCTAAATTATAATAATTGTTGCTACTTCCAAATACCCTATCTTTCAAGAGAAATGAATATAATTGGCTGAAGGTCCTCTCTTATTCAAAAGACATGAATTTGCTTTGCTCGTTACATCTATTACAGTTTCCTTAGATTGAATATATTCTAAATATAGAAGATATCGCTCTCTAGTTGTTTCATCTTTTTAATATTTTACTTTCAACTACCGTGTAATAAATTATAATATAAAGTAATGAAAATATTGGACTCATTTTTTTGTTGTTGTCATTTCTTCCAAAACGGCTGTACCAGTTTTGATCAAAATTGTGGTAAAGCCTTTTAATATGTACTTAACAACTCCATTTGCAAAATTTACTGAAAAAATTAATAAAGGCATAATAAGTGGAAAAAAACTCTGTCTTCAACAAAAGAGTTATCTTTTTTAGAGCATTCTACTGCCTTTCAAAAACTTTTCTTCTTGGGTTTCACTTACCAGTAAAAGTAAACGAAATCATAACTCCCACTTCGCCATTTTGACTAATTGCTTTAGAAATGTAATAATTATCATAAAAACTATCTCTAAACTGGCATATTTTTATTTAAAACATGAAACCAAAAAGGTAAATTACATAAATCCATGTCAAATGTAAATAGAATGGCCAGTATTTTGTAATGCAAAATTGTGGATGTGCTACACCCTTAGTTAGTATACAGCAAAAATAAAGTTAAAATTATGTCTTTTATTTCTAATGCTATATGCATATAAATGCACTGCTAAATTTTATGAGCAACTGCAACTTTTTTCCAGCAATTTTGAATTCGCTTCAAGTTTTCATAGTGTTTGACTTCCATGAAGAAAAATCATCGATTCTGTGTCATTGATTAACTCACCCACCTCCAAAAAATTAATAGTGTAAACTACAATGAATCTATCGACTAAGTTTCAGATGGATTGCATAACGCCAAGTGAGTTAATTAGTAATCTGAAGCGACAATACAAACGTGTGTAAATGCCCCCTGTCTATGATAGCTTCCAAAACTTGATAGAAAACAGTCATTGATTACAAATCTATCTTTCAAGTTTCAGCATGTTAGTGACTGCAAGTAAATTAAAAAATTCCCAGAAGCATGTGTAAACTCGTTCTTTTAGTGACAGTCTCATAAATTTAGTAGAGCGCATTATTATAAGACACAAACTCTATATAACAAATTTCAGCTCGATTGTTTGACGGCAAGGTGGTTAAATTGTCAAAAGCAACCTTTTACGGCCAATCCCAAAACTTGATAGAATGCATCGACAACGAATATAACTCCCCAGTTTCAGTTCAATTGGATGTCGGTAAGTGAGTTAATTAATCCTCAGCAGATTTCCCTGTTACACACACACGAAAGGATTTTAACAGAAAAGATTTAAATAGAAACAGTACTCACCAAGATAAAACTGATGATTGTCTCCGTCCTTAGTTTTCATCTCAAGCGGTTTTAAGACATTCTAAATGAATTCAACATTATTAGGAAACGACTTTAAATGTAATTTGGACACATACACTTTACTTTTAACTATTGTATAGAAAGAAATATTTGTGCAGACTTGGGAAAATTTCCTCAAATTGTTGAACAGTGTTTGCCACTCTTTCCCCTTCAAATGAATCTTATGTAAAATTCTAAAACATTTTAGTTGGCTAACTTTTGATCTATCCACTTTTTCGATTTATGTCGCAGGAATAATAACGAAATGCGTTAAAGAAACAAATTGGAATGAAATTGTGACTTGTTATTTACTCTCTCTCTCTCTTTACAATTATTTGGAACACTTTCTCGTGTACTGAATATGTGATTAAGTATCTAAAACTTTTAAAATAATATTTTTTTTTCTAGTCATTATAGGAGTCGTCCATTTCCAAAAGTGCCTAGTTGCCTAGGGGACTTTTTTTCAGGAAACGAGAAAAACCCGTATTTTATTAAACTCAAGAGTTAATTTCTTACTGTTTTGTTTACAAAATCTGTAAATAAATTGGAAATAAAATTTACAATTATTTGGAACACTTTTTCGTATACTGAAGATGTTATTTAATATCTGAAAGATTTAAAATAATATTTTTTCCCTTTTCATTATAGGAGTCGCCCATTTCCGAAAGTGTCTATTTGCGTAGGGGACATTTTTTCAGGAAACGAGAAAAACCTGCATTTTATTAAACTCAAAAGATAATTTATGACTGTTTTGTTTACAAAATCTGTAAATAAATTGGAAATACAATTTACAATTATTTGGAACACTTTTTCGTATACTGAAGATGTTATTTAATATCTAAAAGTTTTAAAATAATATTTTTTTTCTTTTCATTATAGGAGTCGCCCATTTCCCAAAGTGTCTATTTGCGTAGGGGACATTTTTTGAGGAAACGAGAAAAACCTGCATTTTATTAAACTGAAGAGATAATTTATGACTGTTTTGTTTACAAAATCTGTAAATAAATTGGAAATACAATTTACAATTATTTGGAACACTTTTTCGTATACTGAAGATGTTATTTAATATCTAAAAGATTTAAAATAATATTTTTTTTCTTGTCGTTATAGGAGTCGCCCAATTCCGAAAGTGTCTATTTGCGTAGGGGACATTTTTTGAGGAAACGAGAAAAACCTCCATTTTATTAAACTCAAGAGATAATTTATGACTGTTTTGTTTACAAAATCTGTAAATAAATTGGAAATACAATTTACAATTATTTGGAACACTTTTTCGTATACTGAAGATGTTATTTAACATCTAAAAGATTTAAAATGATATATTTTTTTTTTCATTATAGGAGTCGCCCATTTCCGAAAGTGTCTATTTGCGTAGGGGACATTTTTTCAGGAAACGAGAAAAACCTGCATTTTATAAAACTCAAGAGATAATTTATGACTGTTTTGCTTACAAAATCTTTAAATAAATTGGAAATACAATTTACAATTATTTGGAACACTTTTTCGTATACTGAAGTTGTGGTTTAGTATCTAAAACTTTAAACATAATTTTTTTTTCCTTGTCATTATAGGAGTCGTCCATTTCCAAAAGTGACTAGTTGCCTAGGGGACTTCTTTTCAGTAAACGAGAAAAACCTGTGTTTTATTAAACTCAAGTGTTAATTTATGACTGTTTTGTTTACAAAATAAGTAAATAAATTGGAAATACAATTTACAAGGTCTTAGGTAGGTTTTATTTTATATTAATTAGTAATAAGCCGTTTTAATATGCAAGTATACAGTTGTGGAAAAGTTTTTTGTAATTAGCTTGTTTCGGCACCGAAATGCCACTGGTTAGTTTGGAAATCAAAAACAAGAATGAGACTGAATGTAATGTTAATAATCGTTGGAGGGAGGGGGTGAACTTGTTACCGACTTTTGTACCCCCCCCCCCCCCGACTTGTCTTTTCCCACTTCTAGCACTGCGAATATCCCTCGTTTGTAACGTTTAACCCCTTTCCGACCTCTTAAAATGGTCTAATCGCGATCGGAAAAGCTTAATTTTTCTATGTTTACTATTGTTGATGTTTTTACAAATTTGAGGAAGTGAGAGAATTAGTGTGTGAGGGCTTTATTTTATATATACTGAGATAAACATTTGAGGACTAGAAATGGAAAACGAGGCAAGTACCAAAAAAAAATCGATAAATCTTTTTTTATTTAAGGAAAAATGTCCTAAAAACCAAGTTACACAAACTAGAGAACTCCCAAAGTTTGAACTACAGAAGCAATAGTTCTGATTCAATTTGATACTTAGCCATATCCTTAATCCCTTGCCTGTGGAATTTATTTGAGAAGAGCATGCAAAAAATAGAAATTTTTTTTAAAGTGTGGGGAGAGGGGAGGGGATTTTTGAGATTTAACGGCGAAAGGGCATTCCAAAATTGGCGCATTTGCGTTGCCCGAACTGAGTTCAGACGTCACAGGCAAGGGGTTAAGTACCAATGCGAATGTTTTTCACTTTTCGGATTTCCTGAAATTTTTTCTTTTTTGGACTTGGGTCGCTTTCTAAGTCTTCATCTTCTAGTCCTCATTTAATGAAAACAGTTGATGTCATTTCACTATGTGATCTTTTTCGTGCCTACTCACCGAATTTCAAGGTTTTTTTGGAAAGTAGTTTCTAAATGCACTTGGCTAGATGATTGTAACATAGCAAGTATAGGGATTGATCCTTACTAGGACTTCCTTTTAACTTGCAAGAAGAAAAAAAAAAAAACCAAAATAAAAAAAAAACATCTTGAAATATTTTATCATGATTAGGAAAACTTCATCAACGAAACATAATACAACTCTCAAGCAAAAAAGCTGAATTGGATACGAAAAGTGGCGTATATGAATTACGACACAGGTAGGGGGGGGGGGGGGGAAGGGGAGGGGTCTGCTTAACGTGATGGGCCGTGACATTGAAGGGGGTCGAATAACCGCTTGCATGACGTAATATATTGAGTTTTGCGGAAATAATTTATTATACTTAAATAAATTAAGATAAATACCAATGTTTTTCTTTCTTTTTCATGTCAAGTGACATTAGTATTTGAGAACGTATTGAAGAAGAAAACAGGTGAAAGAAAGACTCTATCAAATAAAATTATAAAAAATCTTTTGCGACCATTTATTCATACTTTTCAAAACCGTTTATTAAATACTAGTTTCTAAATCCCAGTATGAACCCTAATGTTCACATATAAATGCAATTTTTTTTTTTTAATTACTGATGGCGATCACAGAAGTACGTAGCATTGAGGTTTCGAAATGCAGATTGCTTCCTAATAGTGTTGTTAAAAGATACTGAAATAATAGTCTATTGCGGTAGTGCACGAAACTCATTTAAAAGTTCACACGTAAGAGATATTTTTGTGAATATCTATTACTCTTTAATAAAAAGTTATCAGAGAATAATTAATGGTGGAATAATAATCATAAAACCGTATCAATAGCTGTAAAGGATGTAGAGCAGGAAATTCATTGATCCAATAATAGGCCAGTCACTGTCGGTAAATTAGTTCTTTTAAAAGGAAACCTAAAGAAATGTCTTAAATTGAAGTAAATATTTTAAGTTATGCAATTTAAAAAATGAATTTTGATTAAATTTTTTTATAAAAGTAAGTGTATAGTACTTTATCTTTCTGAGGCAATGTTCATTGTTGAAATTCGTAATTTAAATTTCTAATCACTTAAATGGGACAGTGCTTCTCATATAGTGTAAGAGATCTGTCCGAGATGACAAAGTTGTATAATCTACATAAGAAAAGGGTGGAGGGAAAGACGTACACTTTACCCTGACCCATAAGTCCAAGCCCATTCCAAAGTTTATTTTTTTTAATTTTTTTTAGTTTTATAAAACATCCAGTTCTAGAAGTGCGGGTAGACGCTAGGTAACGCGTCCCTCCCCACATTTTTCAAGAAAATACCTATGCGTCCTCCCACTTCTAAAACCTCTGAAATCCATTCCCCCACTTTTAAAAACACTCAATCCGTCTAAAAATTAATGAAGAAAGATGATATTAACATTAAAATGTAGTGACACTGAGAAAAGGTGATTTAAGGTTTTCAAATGTAAAAAAAAAAAAAAAAACTATTTATCTTGTATATACAGCGTGTCCCCGTATAACCTGGCCGACCTTTATTTTCGACACCGTTGGTCCTAGATGCATAGTCCCAAATGAGGAAATGTTTTAAATCGCTAAAATATTTTTACTGAATAGTTTTTAAGTTAGAAAAGGGGTTGGTATAAAAATTACGGATTGTAAATTTTTATATGGTCCCCAGTTCCCCCCAACTCATATTTAGAAAAATGTTGCCCATGAAAAAACATTTCAAACAAAAAAAAATCGAAATTTGTACGACCAATATTCATGGAGATATGAAAAATCGAATTTAGTGACTTATTTTACTTTACACCCATGGTCATTAACATATTTTAAGGGCATGTACACAAATTGAAATACAGAGAAAAAGCAATTACGTTCGGAAAATTATTCTGAAATCAAACGCATGAATACGATCTATCAATATCTGTAGTGAATTGCGGATGCTAAATTCGTTTTAAAGAGATAATAGGTGCTATACTCCCTGAAACTAACAAAAATCTTTGGATTACGTATTTTCAAAGCAAAAATGAAATCTGTCGAGGCAGAACAAATTCACACTCTTGTGTTGTGCAGGGGTCGCATTATCCATAAAATTCCTATAATTCCTTAAAAAGTATGAGAAACTGTTACAGGGACCTTTGTTTGACTTTCTGGATAACTATGTCGTGTTAGCAGACCTTAAAAAGATGTGGTTTCAACAGGATGGTGCACCATATCACAAGACAGCTTCTTGCCTTGTGGGGTGGGTTTCAAGGCTATGGAGGTCCGATAGAATGGCCTCCTAGTTCTCCAGATCTAAATCATTTAGATTTCTTTCTTTGGGGATTTTTGAAAAGCAAGGTCTATGAAAAAGAATCGACGAGTCTATTAGATTTGGAGAATCGAATTTTATCCGCTGCCAGGTGTATTAGGCCTGTAATGCCGAAAAATGTTGAAAATGAATTTGAATTATGTATGCGCTTAGGTATTTTAGTCGAAGGAAAACACTTCGAGCATATGTAATTAAGGAAGAGGTTATTTATCCTTTTCACTTTGTTCATTTCTATCACCTTTCACTTTTGTTTGTGTTAACAAAAAGCGCTGCTTTCTGATTATGTTATTATTATTATTTAAAATTACTTAATTAAAATTGTTTATAAGTATGTTTGCTGTTTATTATGTGTTGTACAATTTGTAACTTTTTTTTTTTTAAAGCAGTTTCTAGTCAAAAAGTATAATGTTTTAGGCGATGAACAACAACTTGTTTGCCATATTCAAACCTTGTCTAGCCCACTGACGGTCATGGGAATGGGCGAAATTGTTGTTTTCCCTGCAATAATTTTAAATTATATTTCTAATTCAAATACATTTTTTTTTTTAATTATTATTTTTTTTTTTTTTTTTTAGATAGGAAATATCTAAAAAATATTTTATTTTAAACTTTATTTATAAATTTAAAAATGTTGTGTATTGCTGGAAAAACTGGGGATCGTATGACGTATATATACGTGCATGACCGTCAATGGACTAGAAGCTCGTTGTTAATCCGATAAGACGATATTTTATCATTTCAATTTATGTACGGGCCCTCCAAATAGCTTTAAAACTTTAAACTCCAATAACACGGTGGCTATTGGTCGAAAAAATTTCAATTTTTTTTTATTTGAAATGTTTTTTCATGGGCAACAATTTTCTAAATATGAGTTGGGGGAACTGGGGACCGTATAAAAATTTACAATCCGTAATTTTTATACCAACCCCTTTGCTAACTTAAAAACTATCCAGTAAAACTATTTTAACAATTTAAAAAAAATTTCAATTGGGACTATGCATCTAGAACCAACGGTGTAGAAAATAAAGGTCGGCTAGGTTATACAGGGACACGCTATATATCATACCGTTATATATAAAAAAAAGTGCATTATACCACTTTGTACACAGATAGAAGCATTTTTATTAACAAATACTGTTACACTTTGTCAACTCTTAACTTTGGAAAAACTTTCTTTTAAATTAAATTTATATTATTTTTTATATAAAAAGTAGCTATTAAAAAAAAAAAAAAAAAAAAAAAAAAAACATTTTAGATTTGTCTATTAATTTAATTTCATGAAAGTATGCATATTTTCGGAAGCACTATTTAAATCTATATAATCAGTTATGTATATATTGTTAAATTATTACTTCACTTTATTTCTTACTTCCAAGTAAAAAAAAAAAAAAAAATCACAGAATATTCATTAAAATAACAAATTTTTTTTTACCTTTGTTCAATATTAGTGTTAGGAAGTATGAATTAATTTATTACTAGTTAATATTTTTATGATAAAATACGAAATTATAAAATTTATCGTTGGGGGAAGGGGGGGTTATGCACTTCTTGTCACCAACTTCTGAGCATCCCCCTACTTTTCTTTTCTCACTTCTATTACTGAAAACCTCGATACATCAATACCACTGAACAACATCAGAATACATCTCTCTTTATACAAGCAGGCGCATGCCCAAACTTCAAAATGAAACGAACACCGGACCATACTTTCAACCAAATGAAACCCTTGGGCTTAAGGCCAAGGGTAAAAAATATTTACAAAAAAATTTTAATAAGAGTTTTACAATAAGTTGACTTAATTTCATATGATTTAATTTGAAAATTACAAATATCTGTATGTTTTAAGTTTTACAAACGTAGGAGAGAATGACAAAATTAATTATTTTAAGAAGCGGGGATGGCAGGGGGGGGGGGGGGAGCAACGTGAAATTATTTAAGGCGAAGGGGTTTTGCATGAAATATATTAGTATAGTATGCACATGCTCAACCCGATGAAAACTAATAAAAAACATTTAATTTAAAAAAAATAAAATTCCGATATGGTTCATTGTTGGAATTCTGGCACAAGGGCAACTCGTGCGCCATACTGCGACAAACAATTTGATATAGATATCAGTTCAAATTAAAATTGATTTAGTGTAGATACGCAAAAAGTAAAAAGATGAGGAAGAAAAAAAGAAATATTCAAATTAAGTGATTAAAACCGATTTGGAGTAGAAAATTAAAACGATTTTGGGCGGTAACTTAAAAGTAAGAAAAAAAAGGAGGATGGTACATATTAAAAAGCCCACATTTGTCTGCCTTAAAAGATGGGCGTTCATTTAAAATGTCATAAACAGAAAAATAACTCCACAGGTATTACACGTGGGTGCACTTTTTGCCTGCAGAAGATGCACATGGGTGAAACGCGTGTTGCCAATTCTAAGCGATTAATTAAAAAAAATAAAAAATTATAAGTCAAACAACTTCAAGCAATTATACTATATTGACAAATATGAGAACCTAGTTAAACTCAGTTTTCAAATTTGTTAAACTACATTCAAATTTCTGAAATTTTAGTAAAAAATCGCTGAAATCAGTGTTTTCACTGAACGGTACCAATACTGAATAAAGGAAGGAAAATTATACACATCAAACTAATTATATTTATAATATATAAGAATGATAATGAACAGGAGAGTTTAGTGCCATTTGTTAACTCAGATTTGGATGAATGGGGAAAGACAATCTTAAGTAAATTTTTTATGTTAAGGTTCAAAAACTAATTTGATCACTCTGTGTTATATTCGTCAGCATGCAATACTCACCATATGAAATAAAGAGAAGGAGTTCAAATATGCAAAATAATCTTTCATGTCAGCAAATGATGGAACAACGGCAGTGAATCTATTTCATTAATGGCTCCCCAAACTAAGGCGAAAGCGGCAAGATGCTGTCAACGTGTCAACAGGTAGACCGGTTGTCTTCTTTCACTCAAAGAACAAGAAGTGAAAACACAATGTGGCTGAGCAAATAGCTAAAATCAATTTTTAGCTTGCAATGACGTCATCATAGCAACCAGGGCTTTCTAAAAGGCTCGCTGTTTAGAGGTTCCCGGAAATAAAGGGAGTCGTGAACGAATGTTACGTTCTTTTAATAACTAAACCTATGTGTTCTCTTAGAATAATCACATGTGTATAGATGTATATCTCTTATGTTCCAACAAATTAAGATGTATTTACAAATGTGGAATGACAAAACAAGTTTACTGACATATTTGCTCTATTGAATCAAAACCTTGTTAATAACATGCATTAATGATTTTTATCAGACTAAGGACTTAATTTTCAGATAAAATTTTACAAATTTCAAACACTCACAGATTAAACCAAGAAAGAAATTATGATTATCAGATAAAATATCCACTACGGATTATAATAATTGAATTTTTCACTTACATTCAGCCAACATTTGACCTATAAACAGAATAAGTTATAAGCAAGATAGGAATACTGTAGTACTGTATATTTATCTCTATGTGTTGTTACAATAAACCTATACTTTTTAAACTTATAAATATGTTATTCAAAGTAAAAGTAAGTGATTTATTTGATTGCATTTGGCATAATCATTTTAAGAAATTTCGTTTTATATCTAGAAAAAAATTAATAGATGCATTAGGAGTTTCCTGCATCTATACTTTGGTACAACTCTATTTGAACTTCAGACAAGAATTTAAAGACAATAAATGAAAACGCAATTAATTATAGTACAGGAAACTACAAGTAAATATTTTAATGAAATTAAATGTTGTTCAGATATTTCCCTCTTACCATCCTGATAAAATTCTCTGTGTAAGCAATAATATTTTGATCAGAATAATTAATATGTCATGCAGCTTCTATGCCCATTGAAATCTTAATCATCAAATAACCGAAATTTTTGTCAGATTTTTTTTTTAATTCCGATATTCCCTGATTTATCCAGAAAATAATACTGCACACCAATACCACTTCGGAGTCAACCTAACTTTTTCGCTGGGAAAGTTTTACTTTCAATTATCCATATGTAATACATAGGGCAATGAAAATATAGGATTCAGAAAAAATATATATATCTGTATATATATATATATATATATATATATATATATATATATATATATATATATATATATATATATATATATATATATATATATATATATATATATATATATATATATATATATATATATATATATATATATCGATTTTTTTTTGAATTTCTCCATGTTTTGGAACATCCTGATCTCAAAAAAGTGATCTAGAAAAACTGTCAGTCTGTGTGTAAGTGGTCAGCATAAATCCCGAACAAATTGACCTTCGATGTTCAAATTTGGTGAGCAGGTTGGTGATGGCCCAAGGACCTACCAAATTAGGTTTTCGTTAAAATCGCGCATTCACATAAGGTATCAACAAGTGAAAAAATGATATTTTTCAATGATTGCTAAAAAATAACTTAAACGATTTTGATAAAAATCGCTGTGCTGATGCCTCTTAAGGTATTCTAAACATCCCCACATCCGAAATTAACGTAAAAATGCTTGAATGGAGTAAAAAGGGAAAAAACGAATTCCTTTAACCCATCAGAGTTCTCTTTGCTTGAACATTGCTTATGAACGATCGTTTTTCCTCCTCTTCTCAGTTTTCATTTATAAGAAACGATAATGTAAGAATTATCTAAAAGTACATTGCAAACATTTCCATTTTGGGAATTTTTTTTTTTAAATAAATGTCTTATTATACAATTATCGCAAAAAATATCGTCAAGCTGGGCATTTTTTCTAATCGAATGTTGGAAATTTAAAAACGGTAAATGACACAAATCCACATCGGTAATAAAGTGTAATTGAAAGTTGCGCGATGTTTCAGACCCATAGTTTAATTAATGATTCCACATTTTAGGTTTGGTTACAATTTTCAAATCTTAATTTCACCATTATTTGTTCAATTCAAGGGGACTTGGTACACTGCAGAATTTTTTTTTTCCATTTAAGCCTTTAAAATTATTATCTGATCATCTCTAAAACTTGCCAGAATAAGGAAAAAGTTTCAAAGATTATAAACACACAAAAAATAGAAAATGAATATTTTTATAATTTTTTGTAAAAACAAGGGGTACCAAGTCCCATCAAGAAAACATTTCTCGTGCCAAAATGGAGATATCTAGTATGTTTAAAATTTTGACAGACACTCAAAAAACATGTTTTACAGTTAAAATATAAGCACACCGCGAACAAGTTGCAGCGACTGAATACATTACAAAAATATGATGATCTTTCTCCATATGAATACAAAAGGTTTCTCCGGCACAGAAGTCAAAAATTTGGTGAAATCTTATCCGTCGGTGGTTTTGATGAAGAATTTCCAAATAATAATAATAATAATAATAATAAAATGGCTAGCATTATAAATGATAACGAATAAGATACAGAAATAGAAATGTTAAAATTAATCTGGTTTAAACAACAGCCAATAAATTGTCTTCTTTCAAAGGATTACATGAGATAGAGCAACATATGCAATGTTTTACTGCGCTTTATAAAATTGAGAAATGATGATTATTGTGTGATGTTAAGAGTTGGATCAGAAGACTTTTTTTACATAGCCATCATGGCATGTCGTTGTTAAAAATATTGGATGGTTTTATGATAAAAATTTAGCTCCAACGCAACAGCTCGAGCATTTCAACATATTCACCTGCAGTACTCTCATTTCTATCATACAAAAAAAAAAAAAATTGCACTTTTATATTCTTCTGTACTATTATACCTAATAGAGAGGAGAAATAGTAGGTAAGAGAAAATAACTAAACCTCTGCATACACATTCGACTCCAGAGATTTCTTGGATGGCTATATGCTGTCTCTTAAGTAACCTAAGTTATGTATTATAAAGACGTTCAGCCAAATTGTCCTTCTGTTCAAATAATTATCAACTGTGAAATCAATGAAATAAAATATTGTATAGCTTCTATACTAAGATCAGTCTACCAATATAGTAAGTCTTGTTTACAAATGGGGTACTTGTATGTAGATATTTACATTGTGTAAATAAACAATCTTTTTCCTACAATTATTCTTAATAAGTTCAATATGTAGTTTCTCATATAATCATCTATCTTGAATAAAAAATTACATTTTAATTGTTCTTACTCCTGTGTTATCTGGACACCTCACGAAAGTATCATTGGTGGCATTCCTATTGACCCGGAACAACAAAGAATTGAATCCTAACCATTATTGTTTATTAAAGAAAACATTTAACAAAGGATTCATGCAGCTATTTGATGACGCTAATCACTGAACAACCAGTACCAATAATAATAGTACTGGTTATCCAGTGTATAGGGAAGAAGAAAATATCCGGAACAACAGCGACTTGAATCCTCAACATTATTTTTTTTATTAAAGAAAGCGTACAACAAAGGATTCATGCAACTGTTTCAAGCCAATAATAACTGGCCAATCATAACCATTAATATAGACACTGGTTAGGCTATAACCATTAATATAGACACTGGTTAGGCCCCAGGCTATTTTCAAAGATTCCCCTCAAATCTTAACCCTCACGAAAAGAGTACATAGAGGTAGCCACCATCATGACAAAAATACAATAACTACCACGAACTGCATCTTGATCGAACTGCATCTTCTTATCCGTAGAATAGAAGAAAGAGAGCAGTGGGAAGATAGATCACATAATGAGATTGGCCATTATGAAGTAGATGGCGTCTAACAGGACTGGAGTTTTACTTATTGAAGAGTTAAACGTTATGGCATTATCCACTTCTAGTTGAGATATTGTATTTCTGTCAATATTATAAGAAACATTTTGTTTCCTGAAATCAAAAATTTAAGCATGCTTCTGTGATCCTTGAAATCTATATATTTAATAGGCAATACGTTTTTTGGGGTTAGTCCGTCCGCCTAAACTACTCAACCAATTTCAATGATCAAGGTGTCATTTTAAAGGAAATAAGCTGTAGATTTGCCAAAACGTGCCAAAATAATTTATTAACATTTTATTAATTAGTTAAATTTCAATATTTTTCATCATTAAGCTACTACAAAGCCTCAATGATTTTAAATATAAGAATGGCAACATCCTTAAGTAAACAAACCCGCTGCTCGGGGGTTCAACCAACCAACCAACCGTTGCTAATTTTAAAGCTATCCTTACGTATGTAAACAACAAACCCGTTGCTAATTTTAAAGCTCTTTTTAAACTCTTCTTTTCAAAGTAGATTTTTTCTGTTTTTCTGAAGCATTTTTGTATTAGAGTAATTATTATTTTGAAGTATTTCTATCCAGAAAATGCTTCGCGTTGGACGTCGTTCTCTAACGGGGCGACTTATCAGAATAAATAAAAGATATTGGGACTTCAATGTAAGGGCATAACTAATGAAGTTTTAAGTCAGAATGTCGGCGGATAGTATATTTAACTTTCTATTATGAAACTTGCAATTTGGGTGTTTTCTCTATTAGGCCTTCCATTAAAGTTATAAAAATTTGGTTACATTTTTTATGGCTGGCAAACCTATTCGAGCGCAGCAAGATGTTTTAACCACAAATTCGAGCGGCAAAGCCGCTCAATCCGACCGCAGCGAGGTGTTTGGGGGTTGGCGAGCGTTAGCGAGCAGGGGCGAAGCCCCCTAGTACAAATAAGATTTTGCAGTTCCTTATTGTGCACCATGAATTATTAGTTCTTTCAAGAATTTTTCAAGCCTGATAATTTAAAAATATATAAGTTTTGTGTCTAATTTTTTTATTAATGACTTAGGATTTTGTGTGCTATAAACTTTGCTAACAGTTTAACGAAAAAGAAATGTCTTGTTATCTAAAATATACTCAAGTGCATAATCTGTTCATGATGACAATAAGGGGATCTGATGTTAAGTCTACCCTGGACAAGTGGGGTAAATTTAAGTGCAATTTTCGAATGACAGACATTTTAGGTGGCCACTTGAGAGTCTGGCTAAAGCAGCCAGGGAACCTCGATCGTATTTGATTTCCAGAAAAGTGTCATTTGATGTTCCGGAGTACCATTGCCCTATTGGAAAAAGTTCAAATTACCAGTATCAAATTGATACCGGAACCAGTAAAAATGATACCGGAACCAGTAAAACCATACTGGAAATTTTAAAACCGGTATAAAACCATACTGGGAATTTTAAAGCCGGTATGAAACTATACTGGGAATTTTAAAGCCGGTATGAAACTATACTGGAAATTTTAAAGCTGGTATGACACTATACTGGGAGATTTTAAACCGGTATGAAACTATACTGGAAGTTTTAAAGCCGGTATGACACCATACTGGAAGATTTTAAACCGGTATGAAATTATACTGGAAATTTTAATACCGGGATTTGAAACATACTGGAAATTTTGATACCAGGTTTGAAACATACTGGAAATGTTTGAAACCAGTATGGAACCATACTGGAAATATTGAAACTAGTATAGATTCTTAGTGGAAGTATTTAAGACAATATACTGGCCTAAATATATTTTACAAATGCATCCAAACCATATAGAGAATTTTCAATCTAAATATTAATTCGTTCCAAAAGCACATTATAGAATTGGGGGCCCTCATATAAAGCCAACGTTGACTGTAGTAAAAATAAAATTAAGTCGGCTATTTCACTTATGTAGAAAATCAGCAAAAAGTGTTACGAGCAAATAATTTTTTTATTATCTTGACCTACATGATTAATCCATTAACGAGGGTTGGCAAGAAAACTTGCCAAACGTTTTAGTTCTTTTCTCTGCTAATATAAAATTTTCCCAAAAAATCTGAAAAATTCAAAATATACCTTAAACGATCTAAATAAACAAAGTTAAAGTTAAAAACAGAGATGAGTTTATCCATTTTAAAATTGTCTTTAATGGGTTAATGTAAATTGTTGGTAAAATGCTGCCAAATTTCGGTACTTACGTGTTAACGCCACCGCAGCTACAGATTTAGCAGTTTTTAAGTGCCGCCAATAAAGAGCAATCTTGTTGTTTGCAAGAGCACACAGTTATCTTTTGGATTCCTTGTTGTTTGCTGATTTTTGACGCCATTTTTTACATTGGCGGCACTTAAAAACCGCCAAATCTGTAGCTGCGGTGGCATTAATACGCAAGTACCCAAATTTCTAGTATTGCAAAACTGAAAGAAAAATACTTTGATGTATAAAAAATATTTATTGTTAAGAAACACAAGAAAGTAGGCCCTGTCTGTGGCATTTCAAACTATCTTTTCAAGAATATTCTATTAAAATAAAACAGATTCTCAGCATGTGTATTAATTTCGAGTTGTCATTTTGGTACTTTTCCGTTATAAGCACATTTTAAATCTTGGCGTTTTACAAATACAACACAACGTACTGGCGAATGAAATAACTTTTGATGTATTCTACTAGTGATCCTTGAATCAAAAGGTTTGCATATTTTAGTAACGCAATTTGCCAATCATTAGTATGATTATCTTCTATTATTTTTCTCTCTCGTAACAGCGATTTTTTAAAACGTTCAAAATTGGAGTGAAAAAAATTGTGGTGCTAAACGGAAAAGTACTATAATATGAAACACTCGACAAATCTTGACTACAGTATTATCTGTTTTCCCAGCACGTGTATAAGCTTTGCTAAGATACATTATACAGTATATTATCATTTGGCTCTATTCTGAGACCATCACTTGAGGGATAACAGTAATAACATATGCGGTACAGATGTAGTATAGAACATTTCTTTGGCATGATATTATTTTTTAAAGATAAATGCTGTTTCAGTCAACGGGTTTTACTTTAAGTTACATTTTTATTTAGTTTCTTATATATATTTTATTTTAATTACTTTGTTTTTAATTTTGGCGAAATTTCTTAATGCCAAATAAAAAAAAATTCTTAATGCCAAATAATAAAAAATTGCCTAATGTCCTATATTTCATCTGTTCCACATATGCTTGCTCTTCAGTTTCATCATAAGTCCTTAATAATTTCTGTTAGCCAAGCATATGAATGCCCCCAAGCAACGCAACCATGTTGTTTCAATGTGGTGTCAACGTTAAATACCAACATGCACAATGTTGTTTCAACGTGGAACTGCAACGTTGTTTTCAAGTGGAAGTGTTCACTTAAAGGAGCGTGGATGCAATGTTGTGTGCCAACGTTGTTTCAACGTAGATATATCACATAGTTTCCACATGATAGCTTTTGCCCACGTGGTTTCAATGTTGAATGTCAATATTGTTTCAACGTGGATTTGTCACATTGTTTCCACGTGAGAGTGTTCATTTTTGCCCATGTGGTTTCCACGTTGAATGTCAATGTTGTTTCAACATGGATGCATCCCATTGTTACCACCATGATAGTGTTCACTTTTACCAATGTTGTTTAAACATGAATCTTCCACATGAGTATTCAATATTGAATCTTACCAATGTTGTTTCAAGACACACATCCCATAATGCTGTTTTTACAGCACTATAGTTCTTGAGCCCAAGAACTAGTGCTGTAGAAAGTTTTTCTGGAAAGTATGTCTTGAAACAACATTGGCAAGAATCAAGATTGAACACTCATGTGGAAGATTCATATTTAAACAACATTGGTAAAAGTGAACACTATCATGTGGTAACAATGTGGAACACCCATGTTAAAACAGTATTGCTCATATTTTTCATATTCACATATATATATTCACATTGCTTTTTCATATTGCTCATATTTTTCGGAAGGGGTTATGAAATTCAAATTCAAAATACCATTTAAAGTTGCAATTTTAAGCAAAACAAATTATTGATTTTTGTATTTTAATAGATAACAGAAAAAATTTGGAAGCGAATGTATCCTGCCTACTTTTCTAAGCGCTTGTTTTGACACATATTTTTTTTTCCACATGAATGTGTTTAGTTTTATTAACACTGTAAAGTTTAAGAGTATATGCATTATAGAAACTCATTTAATGAAAAGAAAAAGTTAAAACTAGAATATTTTCCAAGTATTGGCTTTACGAGTTTCCAACTACTGTTACACTATGTATCATCTTTTAGTAGGTAGAATATCATTTTGTGAAAAATTAAACTTTCCTTTTATATGCAGAGGATTATTCTGTACAAAAATTTAATTTTGCTCCAATGAACCACAATTAAAATTACTTATAATATCTGCTACTTAATTATCTCTGAACTAATCGAATTTGAATAAAAATTATATATATATATATTTTTTAACTGTAAAAATAAATCATTACATAATGTTCAAAATAATTTTATTTCAAAAATAGCACGCATAACATTAAAACAAATGTTAATAAAACAAATATTAATAATTACATGTAACAGTAACACACATGGTCCTAACACAATTACATAGGTACAAATACCTTTCAAATTGTTTTTAAGTTCACACTTTAAACCAGCAAATGAAAAATTATAAGATGATTAAATATATATGTGCTAATTTTTAATGACATATCCCATTCAGAGCAACAGTAGGATCTTAACTTCAAGATCCCATTTAATAACAGTAAAATAAGAAAGGAGATACAAAATAATTATTTAAGTTTATGAACCATATGTTATAAACCATGTTTACAATCCTCAATATCATTCCCAAAAATATTCCACATCTCTGTCACCATCAGCAGCCTTAATGTCACTCCACGAGCTTCTTTCGCCTCCTCATTGGTTGTTTTCATAATCTCTAAAATAAAATTACCTTTATTTAATACAAAAACCATTCAAACATATATTTATATAGATATAACTGTTTTCCAATTTTTAAAAGTAGACACCATGCCAAAAATAATAATAAAGAAATACGACCTGTAAAAATGCTCAAATCCAACTCTGCTACTTAAATCGCCAACCAAATTCAAAGATTGAATATATTAATCAAAATAATATCCCTTTTTTATGACTTAAAAAAATCCCTCTCTCGTGTTGAAAGCGATCCCCTTGTTTTGGATGGTTTTAAGTCAATGCCAGTATGCGGAAGCACCCTTCATATTATAGTGTGCACATTGGACTGACCAAAGATCACATGACCATTTAAGGCAATAACAGACTTATTTCAGAATATCATGCAATGACGATACACAATATAGTTTAATCAAAAGTAGATTATGTAAAAAAAATTCGAAGGCAGATGCAGAATACCAATGTTGCCTACTCCCACCCCAGTATTTGAAAACTAAAATGAAGAGTAGAAAAATTTACAGGAAAAACGTATAATATAGGTTTTTATTAATGTTATATTTCAATAGGAAACCAATTATAATTTTTGAAAATTCTAGATTCAAACAACTTAGTTGCCTTTTACTCTTCGGTATACTTTTAGAAAAATTTACTGTATCATACAAATTTTGCTTTAAATTCAAAAACACTCTTTACTACTTTGAGGATAAATTAAATGAGCTGCTGCAACCAAGTTGAAGCCATGCTCTCTATTGGTTTCCAGTTCAAAGTCAGGAACTCATTTTTCATTACATAGTCGCCTGGAGGTTAAAATAGTCAATTAGGAAATTTTGGTACCTACGTATTAACGCCACCACAGCTACAGATTTGGCGGTTTTTAATTACTTACAAGGAATTATAGTTTTATACTTACAAGGAATCCAAAAGATAACTGCGTGCGAACAACAAGATTGCTCTTTATTGGTGGCACTGAAAAACCGTCAAATCTGTAGCTGCAGTGGCGTTAATACGTAAGTACCGATATTTTTCTTACCAAAAAAAGTTTTCTGGAGGCTAAAATAGTCACTTTAGTAAACGCCACTAGCAGCCTTGTTATAATACTGCCATAATTCAGACATGTTCACAACAGCAAAACTAATTTAAAAATAAAAAAATTATTGGCGGTTTTTAATTACTTACAAGGAATTATAGTTTTATACTTACAAGGAATCCAAAAGATAACTGCGTGCGAACAACAAGATTGCTCTTTATTGGTGGCACTGAAAAACCGTCAAATCTGTAGCTGCAGTGGCGTTAATACGTAAGTACCGATATTTTTCTTACCAAAAAAAGTTTTCTGGAGGCTAAAATAGTCACTTTAGTAAACGCCACTAGCAGCCTTGTTATAATACTGCCATAATTCAGACATGTTCACAACAGCAAAACTAATTTAAAAATAAAAAAATTATACTTAATATATAAATTATAGAGGATTATCAAAAGAACTATCAGTGTTATTTAACATGATGGCCACAAAATTCAGGTAAAAAGTTCCCTGACAGATTTAAAAAAAATTCCCTTCTTGCAAACTTTTTCCAAATTCCCCCAATTTTTCCAGATATGTTGACACATTTATCGAATAGAACATGTATGCTAAAGAGATAATATGCCAATTTTTTAAAAATAGGTTTGGTGGTAGTTAAAAGTTAAAATTATTCCATAACATTAAAACTTCTAATGATTATCACAGCAAATCATCAGGAAAATGGTACCAAAATAGGGATAATGGAAAAACATACCCTAAACAGTAACAGTAAATTTTCCTGAATATTAAAAAAATTCCCTGATTTTTTCCACAATCGAAAAGTTTCTTGATTTCCAGGTTCTGTAGCCACACTGTTTAAGTACAACAGCTGTATAAGCAAGTCCACTGAACACTGAAAAAAAAAAAGAAGAATGTTCAATTCTAATACAATAAGTAAATTTATTCTAAAAAGTATTCCCAAATCTAATTACAGTCAAACCCTGTTAATGCGAAATCCGTTAACCTGAACTCCAGTTTAACGCAAAGTAAAAGCAGTTCTCCGTACTTAAAACTTAGCGTTAATTTATTCAGTTAGCACAAACAATTTCAGCGGCCCCATCGACTTCGTGTTAATGAAGTTTAGCCGCAGAGTTGGACCCCCCCCCTCCCAAAAAAAAATGTTGTTTTTTTTGTTTAAAAGTTTTTTTTTTTTAAAATCCTTTTCTAATTTAAATGTATACATATTTATAAATAAAATTTTACATTAACTAGAATAATAAATGTTTAAATAACAAATAATATTTCTTCTGAAAATAATTTACACTAAGTAAATAAACAATTGCTACTTATGTGAACAATTAAATCATTAAATTTTAATATTATATTTAGAGATATGTTTTTTTAAATCCAACGGAAACTTTATAATACAATAGTAATTGTTTACTACTTCTACATGGAATGTTGCTCTTAGATTCATCAGTAATGGTGATAAGTTATACATAATTATATTTTTAAGGTTTAGAAATAAGTTATTTAAGCACAAAATCTCTATTTCACAAACAAGTTTAAAATGCAGCATATAATTTAATTTTAATTAATAATTTTGAATATTATTATAAAACAGTAATAAATACTTAGATTAATATAAAAAGTTATTTTTGATACTTATAAAAAAAAAGTTCTATAGACTTTCACTATAAGATTTATTTAAAAAAGTTATTTACAACAAATAATTTAAAAAATCTAATTATAAATAAACACAAAAAAAGTGCAATTTTAAATTAATCTTTAAAAAGAGAAAAAACTATTTGGTTTAAACCATGCCAACCCTGTTCGACTGTATAACATAAAAGGGAGATTTAAAAAAATATATATATATATATTTTTTGCAAAAGAACAGAATTCCACTTTCTAATTTTAGTTTTTTAGAAAGTTCTTTTTGTAAATTTTTAAATAGCGAAATATCCTATACTGTACTACATCTTTTCAATTTACCACAGTACCTGAAAAGGATAGGTTTCAGTTGTTAGGAGCCAGCGATCAGATTCCAGGCACTATACCTGTTCCACATTCCACAGTGTTGTACATGGTGGCAGTAAACTGAAAATATGATAACTATTATAAAATGTATCATCCTTATGCACATGTATATATTTACACTGATGACGTCTTTTTTAAACCTTACTTTGAAATATCGATTTGATTACCAAGTGGGATAGGGAGAAATTCTCAATTTGTTATCCATCACTGCTTGAAAAAGAAAATTAACGAAAGAAATTCATTTTTTGCACACAAAACATCAGTTCATTTTGCAGCTATGTTTTTAAATAAACACTTAATTTTACATTAATTAAAACAACACATTACACAGAGTGGCCACAAAATTCAGGAAATAAAGTTTTCTCCTACCCTGATAGATTTTTAAAAATTCTCTGATTTTACAGCAAGTTTTCTTCAAATTTCCTGAACTTTTCCAGATGTGTGATCGAATTAAACATGTTAGAGACTACGGGTGTGGAAAATCACATAACTTTCAATTATATTATATAACATTAAGAAATATTCTATACTACATCTGTATTCCACCTGAAATAAATTCCCGGCCCTGTTGACAATTTATAATATTACGGTGGAGGTTTTTTTTAACTGAATTAGTTCATTTAATTACCGCAAAAATTCTTTCAACAAGTATAGAAATAATATTTATACAGCATGTTTAATTCTCAGTGATCAATCGTTTTAGAAAAACATACTTCTACACGATAGCCCATTCAGTTTTATAGTTCATAAAAATACGTGAAATATACAATAGGTTTTTTTATTTATGTCACACGTGTGTCCCAAAAATCAACAAACCTCACTGATAAGAACATCATTATCTAATTTCATTTATAAATAGAAATACATCTAATTTAGAAAACCGGCAAATAATAGAGTATAATTTAATAATGTAATGAAGAAAACTTACCAGAAAAGGCATAAATCCAATCGTCAACAGACATCGTCAAGTTTCAAATCAACTTCAAAAGTGATGCCAACTACGTCATCACTGAAGGTAAAAGCGTATTGCGCATGCGTAGGATGATACAAATCGTGGATCAGTGGTGTAATGTTGAATTATCACATTGAAGCCATATTAAAAAACCACATTGAGTAAACGGATTTTTACTTTTTGCTTTTATAAATTGCTTTTACCAAAGTTTTCAATTAATATGATTCTTGGACAGGATTGGGGCTTTCCAAAAACCAAAGAAGACACTTGTTTCATGTCTGGTTGAAATATCACATTGAAACAACATTGTGATATCACATTAGAAAAGTAAAGAAAACGAAATTCTGACTTTATTCGTACTACATAATTAAAACCCCTAAAAATTATACGAAATAAATTGATTTCTTCTAATATCTGTTATAAAATATCAGCTTCCTTCAAAATGCATTGGAATTGCACATTGATACAATGTGGTTACAATGTGCCTTTCTCACTTTCAACGTATCCACCAAAAAACCACATAGAAACAACATGAGTGTGTTGCTTGGGCCACGTCCTAGTCTTTCAATACATTATTTTTCCTCCTTTTGATGTGAAGTCGCTAAATGATTATTTACAAGCGATAAAAGACTTTTGAAAAAAGTTGTTTATTGATTTGGGAACGAATTCGATTGTCTTCACTTCGTTTCTTAATGTCAATTTCTTCACCTTTCCCTGGCCAACATAAGTCATTACGGTGGCTTCACAACTCTTGTAAAAATAAATAAGGACATTTTCAGTCAATTTCATATAAAAATTTAATTTTCATTAACCATCACTTAAATAATAATAAACAAATTTCATTAAAAATATGCATATATTTGCGTTAGTTCAATTTTAACTAGACAAAGTAATGGCAAGTAAAAAAAGTTTCTTCGGCAGTGTTGGCAACAGCTAAATGTAAACAAATGAGCATTTTGAAATTCAAAACGTGTTTTTTGTTATATTCCTGGTCTGGTAACATTATTTGTAAAGAAATTGACGATGGAGACAGACATGCTGCAAGTTACATGTTTATTGAGAATCTTGAATTCTAGTTGTTGTTGTTGCCAGATGGCCTTAGTAAATATTTCTTTAAAATTATTGATGCCAGATACAAAACATTATTAATAAACAGACATATCAAACACTCTCCTCCTAAAAAAAAATCAGAGTTACAGAATAACATTGTATAGTTATTAACTACATAATCATACAAAAATTATAAAAGTAATGACTTGTTAAGTTCTTAAGAGTTTATAAATTCAGTCTTTTAGGTGGTTTTATGTTTCGCTTTGGTCGAGTTCTCACCAGGGGGCTTGAATTTAAAGCTGGGGAACACTCAACAGTCTTAGCAGGGGTAAGCGGTGTTTGAACATCTGCTTCACACTCAGGTTTTTCTTCAAGTTTTTCTTGGTTTAACTTAACGCTTGGTACAGGTTGAGAAGTCGAAGAATTGTCAGCAATTGTTGTAAGTGGAGCTGAACCAATGGGAGAGCTTATTGGAATTGGTACTTCACTAATTGGTATTTCCAATGTGTCACTTGGTACTCGTTTTCTTAAATGATCTGCATGAACAAATCGTACTTGATTATGAACTTTAGCAAGATAGGTGTTCGCACTAACAATTTTTATGATTTCACCCGGAAACCATTTAATTTCCATATTACGAGTAGAACGAACCCATACTTTTTCATATAAATCAAAATATCTCGAAGCATATTCTTGAGAATGAGACTCTTGAGATTCTCTATACTTTTTCTCTCGAGTAAGGTGATCACTTCGGAGCAGTGTGAGCTTTGTTTGAGGTGTAAACTTGAACAACAGTTCAGCAGGAGTCTTCAGAGTGACAGAAGATGGCGTATTTCTATAAGCAAATAGAGCACTATCTAGCCTATGTTGGAAACTATCATACTGTCGATTGCAGAATTTGTGTTTCTTTAACATGTTTTTAACAATATTGACCGATTTTTCTGCTGCTCCGTTTGAATTTGGGTGATATGGTGGTGAATTTTTAACCTCAATTCCATTAGATTTGAAAAATCTCAGAAATTCTTCTGATTTGAATTGGGCAGCATTGTCAGAAACTACTTGAGTTGGTAGTCCAAAGATTGAAAACAATGTTCTGAGTTTTGAAATAGTGGATTTTGAAGTTGTGCTCTTGACAAGCGATACATCAATCCACTTGGAGTAGGAATCTTTCACTATCAAAAGATTTTGATTTTCCAACTCAGCATAATCAATATGTATTCGATCAAAAGGCTTACCAGTCAATGGCCAATTATTTGACAGTACCTTAATTGCGTTTGGTCTTGTTATTTGACATGGAACACATTTGTTTACAAAATTTTCGATTTCTCTGTCCATTTTAGGAAACCAAAAATAACTGCGAGCAAGATACTTCATACGTACAATTCCAGGATGTTCAACATGCAAAAGTTGAAGTACTTTGTTTTGCAAACTCTTAGGAATTACTAATCTGTTGGCTCTTAACAAACAATTATTCTCCAAGCTTAATTCGTTACGAACCTTAAAAAATTCGTTTAAATGATCTGGTACTTTATGTGGCCAACCAAATCTTGTGAATGTGATTGCCTGACTTACTTCATTATCGATTGCACTCTCTTTTTCAATCTCTTTGTTTGTTAAGTCCTCAAAGTCAGAGAAATAATAAACAAATTGTTCAGCAAGTTGATCTACAGGTTCACAGTCTTTAGAAGGAAGTCTAGACATAGCATCAGCAAGCAAAAGATCTGAACCCTTTTTGTATTTCATAACATAATCATAGTTAGACAATATTAAAGACCATCTTTGCATTCTAGAATTTGCCATTTCAGGTACAGGTTTGTCATGACCCAATAGTGTTAACAATGGTTTTGCATCAGTTTCAATTATAAACTTTTGACCTTGTAAATATTTATTGAAACGTTTAATGCCAAAAATAATAGCTAGAGCTTCTTTATGAACTTGAGCATAGTTTCGCTCAGCCTTAGAAAGAGTTTTGGATGCAAAGAAAATTGGTCTCAAAACACCAGGAGAAAGTTCATGACACAAGACTGCTCCTAGTCCATAATCTGAAGCATCACATTGTAACACAATGGGTTTTGACATGTCATAGTGCACAAGTACATTATATTCATTTAACCAAGTTTTACTTTCTTTAAATACCTTAATACATTTTTCATCAAATTCCCATCTAACACTCTTTTCTAATAATCTATACAAAGGTTTTAACTTAGTAGACAAATTGGGAATAAAATGTTGATAATATGAAAGCAAACCTAAATAACTTTTCAACTCAGTCATATTACTAGGCAGTGGAGCATTTACAATATCATTGCACTTATCTTTGACAGGATGTATACCTTCAGAATCTTTTACATGACCCAACATTTGAATTTTCTCTTTAAAAAATTCACATTTAGAAATGTTTATTTTTACATTGAACATATTAAGTTTCTGTAAAACCATGAGAGTTCTTTGTATGCATTCTTTCTTTGTGGCAGCACGCACAAACAAATCGTCAATATAACAGTCAGTAAAAGGAAATTCTTTCAGTATACTATCCATTTTTTGTTGAAATAGAAATGATGCTGATTTTATGCCAAAAGGTAATTTGGTATATCGTAGCAAACCTTTAGGAGTATTAAGAGTTAACAATTCTTGAGATTCAGAACCTATAGGCAGTTGATGAAAGGCCATAGAAAGGTCAATTTTAGATAAATACCTCCCGGAACCCACATTAGTAAGAATATCTTCCTGTGACGGAAGAGGGTAAAATTGTGTTTCACAAAATTTGTTTACTGTTACTGAAAAATCCCCACATATTCTTACAGTCTTTTTACCTTCACTATCAATTTTAGGTACAGCTACTATAGGGGTTGCCCATTTTGAATGAGTAACAGGTTTTAGCACACCCTTCTGAATCAATACCTCTAACTCATTATCAACTAATTGTCGAACAGCATAAGGGATTGATCTAGATTTACAGAATATAGGAACAGTATCATTCTTCATAGCAATATTTACTGGATCCCCCAAAATACCAATACAATTATTTAAATCAAAACAATTGGGAAAATTTGTTTTACAATACTCAATTATATTAGTATCATCAGTAAGAACAGGTAGTATAGTGTTTGGAGAGCAGCACACATTATTTACTTTTTCAAAGTTACCTGTCTTAATGTCTACATTAAGATGTTCGATCCAAGAACGACCCATTAAGGTAGGTCTATTTTGAGTCTTAATGACAACAAGTGGCAGTGAGATTTTCTCGTTACCACGTTTCACAGGAACCATGAATCGTCCCACTACCTTCAACAGTTCACCAGAATAGGAACGCAATGTAGGAGCTTCTAGCGATTCCAGACGACCCAAATGCAACTTTTTGAACTTGTTTAAAGACATAATGGAATGAGCACTTCCAGAGTCAATTTGCATTTGAACAGAAGAATTACCAATATCAACGTTTATGGAGTATGGTTCAGGGGCATCTTTAAAATCAGAAACTGTGTTGATGCTGAACTCGCCAAGAGAGGTGTTGACATCTTCCAGGTTTTCTTTCACAAAATTTGTTGTCGAGGATCTGCAGATAGAAGAAATGTGTCCCTTTTTATTGCACTTATAGCAATTGGCATTTTTAAATGCACATTCATCTCTGTGTGTCTTACCGCAATGTTTACATTTTGGTTTGGTTTTGAAACTTGGGGAATTTTTCTTGCTATCAACATTGTTTTGATGTGCAGTCTTCTTATTAAAGGTTCTTTTATTTTTGTTTGCATTTGTAATTTTCAAGACATCATTACTGGATTCAAATTTCAAAGATTTGGCTTCTTTATTGGCTGTTTCCATGGCCAAAGCAATTTCACCAGCCTTTTTGAAATCCAAGTCTCTTTCACTCAATAATTTATTTTGAATGTTTTGATCTGCAAGGCCGCAAACTAGCTTATCACGAATGGCTTCATCCAGGAAATTATTAAAAGCACACTTACTGGCTTGTTCTTTGATGTTGACTATGAAGCTGGATACATCCTCTGAAGTTTGTTTCAACTTATGAAAGCGGTAGCGTTCCATGATGATCGAACTTTGCGGAGAAAAATGTTTCTTTAACTCCTCAACAATTTCGTCATAAGGTACCTCCTTCATATTTCTAGGTTGTAGTAGGCTTCTTAACGTTGAGAAAACATCCTTTCCAATGTTCGTCATTAGAGTAGCCCTTTTGTCTGCATCAGTTTTGATTTTATTAGCTTCAAAATAAAATTCTACTTGTAGCAGATACTCTTCAAAAGAATCAGTACTTTGAAATACTGGCATTTTGCCCATTCTCTGAGAAGATTCAGAATCTTGCATCTTGAATACTATCGGTTTCAGTTCGAAAACAGAAGGATTACGATGCTGTAACGGCAGTGTCTATTTTTAAGAAGATACCGATCCTCCACATTCGTTTTAATATTCAATTTTAAATTTCATAACTTTTATCCTCGTCGCCAATGTTATATTCCTGGTCTGGTAACATTATTTGTAAAGAAATTGACGATGGAGACAGACATGCTGCAAGTTACATGTTTATTGAGAATCTTGAATTCTAGTTGTTGTTGTTGCCAGATGGCCTTAGTAAATATTTCTTTAAAATTATTGATGCCAGATACAAAACATTATTAATAAACAGACATATCAAACATTTTTCATGCGTAATTCGAACTTTTAATGTGTTTAAAGTGCTTATTGAAAGAAAATCTTCATAAGGGCGGAATACAGCCGATTCTAAAATGCTGGTGAATGACTCTGGACAGTACAATAAAAGAAATTGCAGCCGGACTTACAATCTGGAAAGATTCTCTGCCAAGACATTTTTAACAGAGGTTTCCGTAGTTTAATTTAGATAGAAATATTAAAGATATTTACAAGAAACAAATTCATTTAATTAATAATAGTATATTTACAAATGACATTTACAACTTTGAAAGCTGAATGGCTAATGAACTGCATTTCCAGTTTTTTGAGATCCATCTAAAAAGATAAGAATTCGTTTTCTGTTCTTTCTGTTCTATTCTCGTGCCGCCCAAGTCATGTTCAAAGTGCTTTTGAAAGACTATGAGCTCTACTATCGTGGCTTCATCACTTAACTGCCACAGTAGCCTCCCACCAGCGATAGCAAGACTTTAAGCATCTCTTGGATTAAACTGTACTCTTCTGCCTGATCGAGTTGTTTTGGTCTCCTGGGTAAGATTTGCTGTATCATGGTGGACTGTAGATGGAGCTTGAATCAGTTCAGATGATGCTGATGAAATGGGCTTTTCCTCCAAGATGATTGATGAGGTTCTGGACAGTTCCTTCGCAATGTATGCTAGCTTTAGAGAGTCGATATTGATGTTTGTGGCTTTTATCCCTTTTTGAATTTTGAAGCAATAAAAGGTCCCTCGTAAGGTGGTTGCAAGCCTTTCCTGAAGGTATCTGTTCGCAGAAACACATGGCTGCAAGTTGATAGATCTTTACTTACGAATACTGATGGGTGTCCATGAGGTTGTGGAAGTAACCGTTTCATTGCCTCTCTAAGCTTCCCGACACATGTGGCTGCATCAAGAACCTTTGAAGTTGGTGACATGAATTTGCTAGGTAAATGAATTGTTGAACCATAGACCATTTCTGCTGTCGTTACCTTTAGGTCATCTTTCCATGCCGCTCTGAAGCCCAAAAGAATTGTTGGCAGCACTGCAGACCATTGTGTGTTTCTATGTGCCATGATCTCAGCTTTCAATTGGCGATGAAAACTTTCCACCTGACCATTTGAAGCTGGGTGGCATACCGTTGTATGTTGGCATGCTGTACCCAAGAATTTGGAGACGGCGTAATGAAGAGATGGCCCAAATTGTGTTCCCTGATCTGTGGTTAATCTGAGTCGTGTCCCGAAACGAGTGATCCATCCAGAGTAGAAAGCTTTTACAACTGTGTCAGCAGTGATATCTACATTGCTTCTGGACACTTGGAAAACTTATCCTCACAAGTGAGACAATACCTGTATCCTTCTGATGGAGGGAGTGAACCAACCAGATCAATGTGCACATGCTCAAATTTAGCATTTGGTGGTACAAAACTGCCAATAGCATTTCTGGTGTGGCAAGATTCCTTGGACTTTTGGTGTTCCAGACATGTGCATGCCCAGGCCGCAACCTCCGCTTTTATGGCAGGCCAAACATGCCTCTCGTGGACTAACTTTACCGACGCTCTGGCACCAGAATAAGAAAGATAATGCAGACTGTTGAAAACTTTTTGTTGATGAAAAGCATACACTATGTTCAAATTGCCCTTAAATATTATTTCAGACTCTATAGCAGTTTGCAACATATCCAAACCGGGCAATGTTGCTAAGCTGTTGCAGCAACAACTTGCTCTTTAATAGTATGATATGAGGTTTCGTCCAGTGTTAAAAAGCCTTTGTTCATAATAATAGTATTTAAGTGACTTAGCAATCATTTGCTCTAACTCGAAAATGATCTTTTTGATGTGCAAAACCGCTTCATTTCCGTTAAAAAGTTGGTTTTTGTGATATTACCTAAAATGTTGATTTAAAAAATATTTTGAATCCTGAAATCAGCTCTACACTTATCCGGCTGCCATCTCAGCTGCTTAAAAAAGCTATTTTGGCTCGGAGAAATGATAATGATGCCCTTAACAATTTAATGCTCAGAAAATAAGAAAATCATTGACTTATATATATGTATGGAGAACACTTTTTGTACTTGCATAAAAAAATTATATAGGTTTAAAATTAACAATACTTGCAAATTATTCCATTTTCTAATTTTGACAAAACCGAATCTGTCGCCAAAATGCAGCTTAAGTGATAGTTATGGATAACTGTGCTACAGCTTCTTTTTGCCAAAAGTTTAGGTTTTTTCGAAAATGATCCAAACCTTTTAAGAAGTACTATTTGCTGGTTTATACTGAATTCATTTACAGAGCAGATACGAATATTGTTTTTGTTTTTATGGTTTTTATTTTGTAATAATTATTCAGAGTGGTCAGTGTAAAAGAGACCCCAGACTTAAAAAGTGCTAGCTTTTCAGATTGTTAAACGTAATTTCAATTCCAAACTTCTGTTTTGAAAATTATCTAACGGTTCTTCTATGCTGGTCACCTTATATTATAACTTGAATTATCTAAATCAATAACCTATGTGCCTCAACGAGTACCCCACAACGCGGGTCTACTCAGCTAATTATTAATAAGTTAACTTTCTTATTCTTTCATTTGATGTTTTACATTTGTAATTGATTGATGTAATTGTATTGCTATGATAAATCCTGTGCTGCATAAATATCAATTCTGTAATCAATGTTCTAGTATTATACTGGTACATGTTTCACACTAGGGCCGATATATTATACTGAAACCGGCATTGTACCAGAATTCTTTCTGGTATAAAAAAATGTATACCGGTTTATGAAACACCGGTTCCGGTATGATACCGGCTTATGAAACACCGGTTCCGGTATGATACTGGATCCGGTATGATACCGGCTTATGAAACACCGGTTCCGGTATGGATACCGGTTCCGGTATGGATACCGGTTCCGGTATGATACCGGCTTATGAAACACCGGTTCCGGTATGGATACCGGTTCCGGTATGATACCGGAACCAGTATCCATACCGGAACCGGTGTTTCATAAGCCGGTATCTTTTTTTTATACCGGAAATTTTTTTTTCCAATAGGGTGGTGCGTAGGTGCAATTCGCCAGATAAAATTTCGTTTAGATTTTTCATTGGAGTGAAGTTCCTGATAAGTAAGCGAAGAGCAAGTGGCCGTTATTTCTTCACTACCCTCATTGGCCAATTTATCCGCGACCTCATTACCTCTATTTTACATATGAATTTCATTTTCATACTGTTATATTGTGCCTGATGTAATCGCATAGTATTATTGCGTAATCGCATGTCACTATTTTATCATTATGTAGCTTTCTTGTAAGTTCGCTATTCTGCATAAATATGAGAAACTCATTTTTCGTCTAGCTCTCTTTTACTAAACAAATTGCTTTCGATCACACGGAGCCTCGCCTGCTTTATTGTAATATAACAGCAGAGAGTTGACTCTTCAATCTTGGGCGTGGGCGTAGAAACAATTTGCGGTGAGAACTGCTAATTGTGGTTGCTCGTTTTTTATTGCTTAGTCAGCAATGGCCATGAACTCGCAAACTGAATCGTTTGGTGTTATTCCTTTTGATGGAAGTAACTATGCTATGTGGAGCAGGCGGCTTGCTGCTGTTTTTGCAGCAAAAGAATTTGATTTGTATTTTTAAGAGGAGCTAGCAAATGATGCAAGTGAAGCTTATAAAAAGAAGGCGAAAAGAGCGACTGCTCTTTTGATGTCTCTTCTGAATGACAGAATCCTGGCGTCTTTGAGTGAAGAGAAGATGATGCAGACAAAATTGTTTACATATTGATGTCACTACCACCGGAATATGGCAATAGTAAGAGCGCGTTGGAAAATCAGCCTGATAACATTCTTTCAGTGGACTTTATGACTCAGCGTCTTCTCGAGGCTGAAATGATACTGAAAGACTGTAGAAAGTCGTCTCCTAACTGGATGAGTGTTAACCACAGTGCGGCCTTTTCAGCGAAAAAGGATAGTGTCTGTTACAAGTGTAGATGAAAAGGTCATTATGCCAAAAACTGTCGAACTAATATGTACTGTTTTTCTTATGGAAAGTGGGGATATTTTAAACGGGATTGCAAATTGTATAAACCATTCGGTAAGTCTTCGGACTATGTGCAACACTCTTCTACAGCGATTACATTTATGGCTGGAGATGTATCCAAGAACAACTTCATTGGGGCAGTGGAGCAACGTTTCACATGTGTTCAGTAAAATAACGGTTTTCTTCATTTAGAGAATCCTCGGGAAATGTACAATGTGCTTCGAAAAGTGAATTGCTAGAGATTAAGGAGTTGGAACTATAACTGGTCATCTAAGTGACGGCGCTCAGATTATTCTCAAGGATGTTTTATATGTACAAAATTTGAATGGAAGATTATTCTAAGTTAAAAACATTGAAGTGGCAGGTTACGGTGTCATCTCCAAGAATGGAGAGGTTTTCCTGGAAACTGGGAAAGAAATGCTATTGTTTGGTTTGCGAAATACTCGTGGACAGTATGTGAATGAATGTGTTCCTGAAGTTATATAGGAGGTTTCTTTGCATACAGAAGAAGACAGTGACTTGTGGCATCGACGGCTTGGCCATTCCTGTGACAGTGTGCTTAAAGAAATGAAACTTCCAATTACCCAAAAGTTTTGTGAAGCCTGTGTTACCACCAAACAGAGTGCAACGCCAATGGAGAAAGGTCCTCTACGAAGGGAAACGCAACCATTGACTATGATTCACACATATATATGTGGATCAATAGCACCATTAACAGAAACTGGCGAGTGCTATTTTTTGACACTAGTTGATGACTGTTCAAGATATATGGAAGTTTGAATGTTGAATAAAAAGAGATATATAGTGGATGAACTGAAAATGTTTTTCAAAATGAATCCATCTGTAAAGAAGATGCGATGCGATAATGCGAAGGAATATGTGTCTGGTGAACTTGTAAAGGTGGCTAACAATGCTTGTGTAATAATCAACCCAGCTCCTCCTTACAATGCTCCTTTAAATGGTTTAGCGGAAAGAGCCAATCGAACACTTTTGAATAAAAGGCGAGCTCTTATCTTTGAAGCGAAATTAAGTAAGAAATTATGGGGACATGCTATTCTTAAAGTTGAGTATTTACATAACAGGATTTCCAACAGCTCTATTAACAACCTCATCCCATATAGCCTGAAATTCGTAAAGATCCCGATCTGAAGCACATTCGAGTATTTGGTTGTGATTCTTACATATTGTTGCCATACTCTCAGACTAAGGAATTGGATCAAAAATCAAAGAAGATGGTTTTTGTGGGATATTCGACTATATAATACAGCTTAAGGGATACAGTTACAAGACGCGTTGTTTGTTCCAATGTTAAGTTTAAGGAAGCGAAGAAAAGTGACTGTCAAAGATACACAACTCCAGATTCAGATCCAGAGAACACAGAAAATAATGCGAATGTTTCCGAATATATCATTAATGAAACTGATGACTTTTACGTACCTAGCAATACTCACAAAGAAGATGAGAATGGAAACTCAGAACAGGAACTAAGAAGATCCGGTCGAGTAAAGAAATAGCCTGTTCGATTTCCTCAATATGAAGTGTATGAAGCCATGATTTCGGTTCAAAAATCACTCTCTTTTGATGATATCACAACTCTACCAGATGACGAACAGTGGAAATGGAAAGAAGCCATGGAAGAAGAAATGGAGGCATTGGAGATAAGGACGTATGGGACCTAGAAGATAAGGACGTGTGGGCCCTAGAAGATTTGACAGAAGGAAGTCGAGCATTATCCTGCAAGTGAGTGTTGCGACAAAAGAGGGATTGGAAGTTTAAAGCCCGTCTCGTTGTTCGTGGATTTCAACAACAGAAGGATGTGGATTATATCGACACCTACTCTCCTGTTATCAGCATGCCAGGTCTTCGTTTATTGCTTGTGATTATTGTGCTAGAAAACCTTTCTGTGTTTGTGCTAGATGTGAAAACTGCCTTTCTGAATGGAGATTTGCAAGAAATAATTTACATGGATCAACCACAAGGTTATGATGACCAAAGTGGTAGAAAGTGTAAGCTAAAAAAAACTCTGAAAGGGTTAAGACAGGCTCCACGTCAATGGTTTTTAAAATTTCTTCAATTTTTGTTAAAACTAAGTTTTAAGCATTTAACATCTGAATCCTGTATTTTTATTAGAGAAGTGGATTAAAAAAAAGTAATTATTTCTCTATATGTTGACGATCTTTTAATTGCAGGTTCTGATATTTGTGAATGGAATGTTATTATAGAATTGTTATCTAATGAGTTTCAAATGTCTAAAGCAGAAAAAGCGTCCGAGTGTTTGGGAATCAGAATTTAGTTTACTCCGAGTGCAGTGTTTCTTGATCACGAGAACTACATCACGAGATTATTAAACAGGTTCAGTATGTCGGAGTACAAAACTTGAACCACTCCACAGACATTTTTTTTTTGATGAAGTTGGTGGTGGTGGTGGTGGTGGTGGTGGTGGGGGGGGGGGGGTGATTCAGATTAACTAACATTTTTCATGTCTTCTTTTTTCGGATATACGTTGCCATCTCATCTTAGTTAAAATATACCCATACTGAAATCTTACAGATGCAATCTTTGCGTCTGGCAAGTGATCTAAATTTGGTTTTTAATTGAATTGTTTTATTTCACTATGTTTCCTGCAAATGATTCACACTTTCAGTTGCCATTATCCCATAATTGCACATAAATTATCTATGATGTACATATTGAAATTCAGATGAATTTTTAAAAAAAAATTAGTGATTTCAGGATTCACCTCTTACAAACCAAATTTTTACCATAATAAATATTATTTACGCATCAACAAACCTGTGCTTAAACTCGATTAAATTACTTGCTTCGATTTCATAAGTTTCAGGATTATCTACTTCTTAAAAATGACTTTTAAGATATTGTTTTAATTGTTTTTGAATATTTCAAATTGTAGGAGAGGAGCAGTGTTTTGAAATAACCTACACAAAACAGTATGCAAAACAATCTTTATTCCCAAATAATTCAATACATCAATTCAATGTTCATATAACTACAAAAACGATTTTACTGCACAATTATGAGTAATTTAATACACAAATTAATGATAAATGATCAAAGCATAACGTATGCTTAATTATAATTAATTATCAAAACAAAAATAATACAATTAATTAAGTATAAGGGACTTTTTCAAAATTTGTCATATTTTCAATTTTTGACACATACAAATTTTGTACCTCTTTCTACCAGAAATTTTCATTACTATTGGTTTGAGAATTTTGCTTTTTGAAAGTGACGTCAATTTTTCTCTCTACTCAAATGATACAAAATATTCACTCTATCACCACACATTTAAAAAAGATAAGATGAAGTTGAAATAAACATTTTATTGTTTACATATATGCTAAAGTGGGTAATAAGTGTCATAAATGTGTGAAAATGTATAATTAAGTTAAATTAATTGAAGCCAAAAATTAATTCATGTCCACTCTCTTACTTTAGTTCAGCCAAGACAGTAGATAGATCGTCACAAGGAGAAAATAAGTCATTAATATTTTACCACACTTCTGTATTATATCAAATGTTACAAGACAAAATTCTTCGTCAATCAAAGACCTCATCTTCAAATATAAAAATTAAAAGCAAGAATCTTATTTTTTTAAAAAATATTTCTTTTGTTAACAGAATTGATATCCAGAAATCGATTTGAAAGTGTGACAACAAGTTTGAAAAAGTAATAAGCCTTAATTTATACGGATTAAAATATATGATTTAACCATCTAATTTCTTGTTATATATTCAATCCCTAATATAATACCTGTTCTGAAAGGAAGCACATGTTTAATTTACGTTAAACCTTGTGTACTGATTTTAGTGTTATGGACATTTCTGTTCATTCAGAATATGACTTTCCTGATATTGTAAGTTGCAAATGATATGGAATATCTAAAAGTGGCTCCATACTCACTGTATCTTATTCTCAAAATTCGTTACAATTTCAGTTTTAATGCACAAAAATGTAAACTTCAAATTCCTTCCAATTTACAATTATAATTCTTAGCAATATATTTGTAATATTATTTTTTAAAACAATCGATTTTCTTTGAGATATCTGCTTTCATCATATGTTTCCATCTTTTTCTTCCTCTAAGCTTGTTTTAGAATGAAGATGTCAAACAATGGACAATTCCAGCATTTTAAATTTTTTTTTATTCAATTCTAAATGATTCGATAAGGCCATAAAAGCAAAAATTTAGGCTCATTGCGCTTTTTCTTTTTTTAATTGTCAATCAAAGTTCGCCTGTTAGATTTGGCGGGAAAAACGACACATTCAGCTTGAAGCTAATGTAACGTCCTTTGTTCCGAACTTGGCTTGAATCTTTTTTAAATGGTCGTGTTTATTAAAATAATTAAAACATCTCCTAACTTAAATAACATTTAAAATTGTATTTATGAAATAAGCCAAATCTTCCTAAAATTTTGTGAATTCTTTTTAAAATTCCAACATTCCTCGATTTATCCAGAAATAAAAGTCATTCTGGCCACTAATGCCGATTTAAGTTTTTATTAACCTAAGCTTTTCCGCGGAGATAATTATTTTTTTAAAGAATCCTTATTTAAGGGTTAGTACCAATTCTTAATTTTACCATTTCTTGTTCTATATGCAAATGAGGCCTTGCTTATTATATCCGTCTGTACTTTCAGACTGGTGGAGGAGAACTTAATTTCTTGCAGCGACAACTCCAGCACAAGCCACTGCAAAAAATCAAATTGGCCTCCACCTGCCGGTAAAAAATAACCTCAAAGTTGATTGGAGTCTTTATTCATTGCAGGCAGAGGGGCAATGCAGTCAGGTGGCAATTCGAAACTGCTCCTACAAAAAAAGACAAGAAAACCCTTAAGGAAAATTGGTGCAGAGAAATAAACCATGCTTGAAATTGGATCACAAAAACAAAAAATAACTTCTTAGGTCTTTTGGTGATGAAATTGATTGGAAAAGCAACAAATTAAAATTTTTAGAATTCTTCTGGTCAAACCTTAATGCATTTTCAGTTTAATTTTGTGAAAATCTAGTAATTTGTACAAACCTCCAAATTTCAGTATGGCACACAAGCTATGCGATTTAAAAATTGATTTCCGGTCTCAATTTCCGGTATTTCCATTATGAACTTCGAACTGAGTTTCAGAATAGGAAGTCATCTTGACGAGACATTCATATGATATATCACACAAGTAAATATATATATATATATATATATATATATATATATATATATATATATATATATATATATATATATATATATATATATATATATATATATATATATATATATATATATTACATATTACTTTGCTTTATAGTTAATACTAGCAGAATTGTCCGTCGTTTTCTGCCACACAGTAGTTAATAAATACAAAGTGTCAAATTAGTAAAATAAAAATTTAATTCCATGAAAATTCCGTAAAAATGTTCTTTGCGAAATTCCTGATTTCCATGTTTTTTTTTTTTTTTTTTCCCCTTCTTTTTTTTTACCGCTTGATTTCCTGTCAGTAACGTAAACAACTTCACAACATTTTTACTTTTAGCCAAACTAAATCAGAATGAATTAGCCAAATGCCATCACGAAAGAATGTATAAATACTTAAATTGCAATATGACTTACTGACGCATGTGCCAGGACAAGTAGATTCTGTATCGGATGATGAACGAATCAATCTAAAGGAAGGAGCAAAAACATGGAATTGAATCCTGCCTCTGTCCTTCGGAACCTATAACAGAAATGGCAAACATCATTGCAAAATTTCCTCCGAAAAAAGATATATAAGTTAAGTTGTAACAAAATTTCATTGTAAAATGTTAAACAACAAGAGCCGTTGTATTACGTTGTGTAAGTTTATGATAGAGCATTTAACAGGACAAAACTTTCACCTGTTAACTATTTCTCTTCGAGATCTCCTTCAATGTAATTTTAGGGTGTCAGATCCTACGGCGAGATGTTCTACCCCTGCTGATAGTAGAACGGGGACATGTATTGTGATGTTGATGACTAACACTGTCACACATTTCCCGTTTTCTACCTATTGTATGAACTGCCCCAATATTTTGCAGCACCCCAATATGTGGCAGACAGTAAAAAACTAATGTTTTGAGTTCTGGTTTCACTTCTTAAAGATGGCTGTATCTTGCGGGTCCATACTGATATTTTTAAGATATTTTCCATAAGATATTTTCAATAAATAAATTGCACCGTTGATTCTGTTGCTTGATCTCACTACCATGCTCTGCTAAAACATTCACTACTCAACAATATATATATATATATATATATATATATATATATATATATATATATATATATATATATATATATATATATATATATATATATATATATATATATATATATATATATATATATATATATATATATATATACTAGAAAAGTTCCGACACTAATAGATTCTGGACCGAAGGAGGCATTCATCACCAAAAAGTAAAAAAGTGGCCCCACCGTTTACAGCTGGACCACCACTGCTAGCTACAGCGGCAAATGGTATGGTCAGTTTTGATTTGGAGGCCATTCATCACATTTGGAACTATAAAGCAACATTTGGGAATCAAGTCTTCACTAAAACTCTCAGAAAACGCTTACTGTCATTCAATAACTCGAGAAAGCCACCCGCGACCCTACAGAGATCGACCATATTGAAACTATTTCCGTTTAGTGGAGAAAATTCTATGAAATGCTCGTCTTCCTCTCACCCACACATCCCGATTCACTCACAAACGAGCCAATCAGTACATCGAATTTACCTGCACAGCCGAAGTTGGAAACTCGTAAAAAGTGGAAACACGGCAGCATGTTTCCTCAACGCCGTATACAATTAGTATGGAGGAAAAACAAAAGAAGCTCAACAGTAGCTCCAAAGATCCAGAAGTAACCCCGGTGCCCTCGTTTCGTTCCTTTTGTCTCGCAGAAAATTAAAGAAATCGGTCTTTTTTTTAAAAAACCTCTTAAACACCTTTGAAACATAAAAATCAGTTTAAAAATTCTGTGTGGTCTTGAAGCTTATTAACTGTCATAGGTAAAAAATACCTTATATGTCATAAGTAAGAAATTTGAAAATTAAGATATATATAATTACAGAAAAATATATACCTAGCTATTCAACAGAATCAAGACTATTTATTCTCTTTATTAACATGGTTCGCCAGGTTTTGCGGAATTTCCTCCAAAGAATAACATAATGAAATCCTTACCTCTGCCGGTACTGTGCTGATCTGGTCCTTCTTCAATACCAACTTGTTCCTTATCACGACCAAATTGGTCCTTCACAAATACCAACCTGATCCTTCACGAGTACCAACCGGATTCTTCACAAGTACCAAGCTGTTCCTCCACCAGTACCCATCCTTCACTACTGCAGTACCAATTGTTTAGAAGATCTCCGACGAGTCAATTTGGAACTGCCATAACCAGGGGTCAAAGTGACAAAATAAGAATATATAGGATTTTTAAAAAAAATATATAGGACAATTTAAAACATCAAATAACTGCACATAGTTGCTACTGAACTTAAAAATTAACTAGTTATACATTTATAAACTCGTTATACTGTATTTAAGAGAATATAAAACACACCTTAAAAAAAAAGAAATCGCCTGATCCTGAATATGTCATCCGTTATTGCCTCAATATTCCATCCCTAAATCAAGTTTTATTAATTACATTATTTGCAATCTTGAGTCTTTTGCTCCCAGTATCTATAACTGCTTGAACTGCTCCAATATCTTTAGGTATTTTCTTTTTATCCCTGTTTGCAGTCTTTTGTTGGTTCATATTTACTGTTCAGTGTCGGTTGGATTGGCGGCGAAAAGTGGGAGATTTAGCGCCGAATGTGGCGAACCGGGGATTTGGTTTTCCAGAAACCCTAATGACCGTCTGGATTTGACATCACAACGTATTGACGTCATTTTCAATTTTGGCGACTTTTATGAAAAAATCGTGGCTAATATTTCGAATCCGATACGGATTCTGCGCCAAGGTGATTTTCGCTAAAAAATGGCAGCCCGTCACTTTTTTAAGAGCAAGAGAACTACCTATGGTTGCCCTAATTAGGTGCCGTTTAAACAATTCGTGGCGCAGAATCCGTATCGGATTTGGAATGAAAAAATCGTCATCAGTAGTTAGAAAAGGAGAGTCCGGGGCCATGAAGGGATGAGGGATCGGACGAGGGACGATGACGTCACCGGAAGGAGGCGTGACAGGATATGACGTCACAGGAAGTGACATCACGGGATATGACGTCACGTGACCGGAAGTGGAGTTGAGTTGTTCCCCTCCTGCTGTTGTTTTAGTTTCGATTTCGTTATAAGCTGTTTGTGTATGACGTCACAGTGGGTATGACGGCATAATGTGTTTTATATCAAAGTTTTGAGTCGTGGCAACACTTTTTTAGTTTCGGTTTATCTAGAAGACGGAGTTGAGTTGCTCTAGGACTGCTTCTTAGTGAATAAGTTAGAGTGATAGGTTTTTATTGCATGACGTCACAGTGGGTATGACTTCATAATTTGTTTTATATTAAAGTTTTTTGAGCGGTGGCAACACTTTTTAGTTTTTTTTTTGCTTCCAGTTAAATGGGGTTGAGTTGTTCTAGGGCTGCTTCTAAGTGAATAAGTTAGAGTTATAGATATTTTTACTAGTGACGTCACAGTGAGTATGACGTCATAACTTGCTTAACGTTAAAAGTTTTGAGCAGTGGCAACACTTTTTAGTTTCGATTTACCTTTCAGGTGGAGTTGAGTTGTTTTAGGGCTGCTTCTAAACGAATAACTTAGAGTTATAGATATTTTTACTAGTGACGTCACAGTGGGTATGACGTCATTCTATGTTAAGATTTAGCATTTAAGGTATGACAACATCTTGTGAGAGATCTAGATACGAGCAGGTGTTAATCGGATGAGTCATTCTGTCTGAACAGGTTTGAACAGCTTGGGACAGGATATTGCACGGCGAAAAAGGTGGATAGGTGTTAACCAATCAGATTTCACGCTAGAGGGCGTTGTTTCGACTACCAGCCAATCAGAAGGGATGAGCTGCGTCACTCACGGACTTGCATTCAGCGAAGACACCATTTCTCTCCTGATTTTGTCAAGTGAAGGTGCGTTTGCTGTTTCTTCGAAGTTTTGCTTGTTAGTTTGAAGTGAAAATGTCGTCTGATTTACATATTGAACTCGTTGAAAGTTTTTACGATGCAGCTAAATCACAGCAGTTGTTGCATGAATTGTTGAACTACGAGTATGAGAATCTCCAATTAAACTTTAATAGAAAAAGTTACACGCCTCAAAGGAAAGTGCTCGGTTTTGGTGATACTGGCGTGAAATATGCCTTTTCTGGAACGTGCGTCTTTTCCAAGCCGTGGACTTCTACACTGCTTGATATTAAGAAGGATGTTGAAAACAAGACTGGACAAGAATACAACTACGCCCTTCTCAACTACTATGCAGATGGAAATGCCAAAAATTTATAAGGTAAGGAATTGAATCAATCAATTCCTTACCTTATAAATTTTTAGTATTTTTTCCCTCTAATTTAACGTTATTCTTACACATTTGAAAGACATAATTTTTATATGTGAGGTAAATTTTCGCGTATTATTTAAATTCTTTGCCTTATAAATTTTTAGAGCTTCTTTTTTATCTTATTTATCGTTGATATAAGAGTATGATTGTACATGTAAAGTTAATTTTCACGTTCAATTTTAAATTCTTTGATTTGTAAATTTTTAGTGTTTCTTTTTTCTAAAAGTTAGAGTTGTCATTATACATTTTAAAGACATGAATGGCAATGTTTGAATTCTTTGTCGAAGAAATTATAGGTATGTTAGACTTTTCTCCTACATGTCAAATTTAAAGTTGTGATTTTTATGTGTAAAGTAAATTTTTGCGTTAATGTTAAAGTTATTTGTCGTAGAAAGTTTAAGTATGTTATCTTTTTCTTTTATTTAGCGATATTTTAAAGACATGATTTTTATATATGTAGTAAATTTTTACGCAAATGTTAAAATTATTTATCGTAGAAATTTTAAGTATGCTAATTCTTCTTACATGTCACACTTTAATGTCGTGATTTTTATATGTGAAGTAAATTTTTACGTTAATGTTCAAGTTATTTGTCGTACAAAGTTTAAGTATGTTACTTTTTTCTTTATTTAGCAATATTTTTACATATTTTAAAGACATGATTTTTATGTATGTAGTAAATTTTCGCGTAAAGGTTAAAATTATTTCTCGTTAGAATTTTAAGTATGCTAATTCTTCTTACACGTCACATTTTAAAGTCGTGATTTTTATATGTGAAGAAAAAATTTTACATTAATGTCAAAGTTATTTGTCGTACAAAGTTTAAGTATGTTACTTTTTTCTCTTATTTAGTGATATTCTTACACATTTTAAAGACATGATGTTTATTCGTAAAGTAAATTTTCACGTTCACTTTTGAATTCTTAGTTGTAAGATGTTCAAGTATGTTACTTTTTCTCTCTTATTTATGCATAAGAGTATCCAAAAATCAGAAAAATTGTTCAAACAAAGTTGAGACGAAATGTAAAACCACCTAAAAAGTGGGAAAATTTATGATTCAATAAAGTGATATTGCTTTAAAAATTTTTTTTCTATTATTTCACATAAGAAAATCACACACAAATTTCCATTGAATAATTTTTATTTACAATTTCAAATAATCTTTCAAAGCACCATATGATATACATTTAAAGAAATCTTCATTAAAGAATTGTATGACATTTTTACATTGTAAGGTTTCAATCACATTTTTAACAATAAGTACCAGAATAGCATCGTCTCCAACACACCAAGACTGATCTTGCAATGAAGTAGTTATACAGACATGATTTCCTTGCGAGGGGTCACCAATAGCACAAGTATCACAGCGAAACAATTTTAAAACATTACTTTCTATTTCACATCGAAAAGCACAAACATATTCATGAAATAAGTCTATATTGGGTGGTATATTTACATTTTGAACACAATGATTAAGAATTTCAACTCGCAGTAAATTTATAAGAGACTCCTTGATGGTTTCACATATTTCAGGCATGAGATCTCTAATTTTAGCAAGATTATTTTCATTCACTTTTAAGGTACTTTTTTTAAGTTTAAAATAAAAGAGTTGTTTTAAAACTAACTCACCCTTATGTGCTAGAACCAGGAGTTGATTGTTACACACAACGCTACTAGCTGCGTATTTCGTGTTCACGTGTAAAAGTTTGTTATAAAAGTCTTGGAAGGTATCCATGTTCATCATAATTTTCTGAGTACTTCCTTGACTATTATGTTGAGACATGTGGATGAAAAGACGAGAGTCATATTGATGAAGGGACACTATGAAACCAAATCCAAGGTTCCATTCCTTGAGGGATCCATTGGTTTTCTTTACAGAGGCATAAAGGTGAGTCATCCAGTCGTCATCGGGAATTGTTTCTTCTTCGGCGATGATTTCATCCGATGGTCTCTTCCGAGAAAGGGAGTTGCGGGGATACTCTACAATATCTTGCAGTCTCTCTACGATGTTCCGGAAGGTGATACTGATTCTCGGCTCCGTCACAACAGGCTCAGCTGAAATTTCATGGGTCCAGAACTTATTGGTGGGTGGCTTCATGAGAAGGAGAGATCCACTTGGCCACGGAACTTTGTTGAGCTGGAAATCAGGACGGGCAAACTGCATGGTTCTGATAGCTCCGAGACTTAGGGTTGGAATAGTGAAGTCTGGATCCAAGTCTTTTTCGTTGTCTTTATGAGCTCCAATCTTGGCATTTCCATCTGCATAGTAGTTGAGAAGGGCGTAGTTGTATTCTTGTCCAGTCTTGTTTTCAACATCCTTCTTAATATCAAGCAGTGTAGAAGTCCACGGCTTGGAAAAGACGCACGTTCCAGAAAAGGCATATTTCACGCCAGTATCACCAAAACCGAGCACTTTCCTTTGAGGCGTGTAACTTTTTCCATTAAAGTTTAATTGGAGATTCTCATACTCGTAGTTCAACAATTCATGCAACAACTGCTGTGATTTAGCTGCATCGTAAAAACTTTCAACGAGTTCAATATGTAAATCAGACGACATTTTCACTTCAAACTAACAAGCACAACTTCGAAGAAACAGCAAACGCACCTTCACTTGACAAAATCAGGAGAGAAATGGTGTCTTCGCTGAATGCAAGTCCGTGAGTGACGCAGCTCATCCCTTCTGATTGGCTGGTAGTCGAAACAACGCCCTCTAGCGTGAAATCTGATTGGTTAACACCTATCCACCTTTATCGCCGTGCAATATCCTGTCCCAAGCTGTTCAAACCTATTCAGACAGAATGACTCATCCGATTAACACCTGCTCGTATCTAGATCTCTCACAAGATGTTGCTATACCTTAAATGCTAAATCTTAACATAGAATGACGTCATACCCACTGTGACGTCACTAGTAAAAATATTTATAACTCTAAGAGTTTCGTTTAGAAGCAGCCCTAAAACAACTCAACTCCACCTGAAAGGTAAATCGAAACTAAAAAGTGTTGCCACTGCTCAAAACTTTTAACGTTAAGCAAGTTATGACGTCATACTCACTGTGACGTCACCAGTAAAAATATCTATAACTCTAACTTATTCACTTAGAAGCAGCCCTAGAACAACTCAACCCAATTTAACTGGAAGCAAAAAAAAAACTAAAAAGTGTTGCCACTGCTCAAAAAACTTTAATATAAAACAAATTATGACGTCATACCCACTGTGACGTCATGCAATAAAAACCTATAACTCTAACTTATTCACTAAGAAGCAGTCCTAGAACAACTCAACTCCGTCTGCTAGATAAACCGAAACTAAAAAAGTGTTGCCACCGCTCAAAACTTTGATATAAAACACATTATGACGTCATACCCACTGTGACGTCATACACAAACAGCTTATAACGAAACCGAAACTAAAACAACAGCAGGAGGGGAACAACTCAACCCCACTTCCGGTCACGTGACGGCATATCCTGTGATGTCACTTCCTGTGATGTCATAACCTGTCACGCCCCCTTCCGGTGACGTCATCGTCCCTCGTCCCATCCCTCCATGGCCCCGGACTCTCCTTTTCTAACTATTGTCATCCGACATCATACAGTAATTCTTAACCCTTTTGTTTCCTTCATCAATTATTGATTGAGCACTCAAAATGTCCTTTAGTAGCCCTGCAAGTTAAGGGGACTGGGTAGTCAAAATTTTTGAAAATATCGAACTTTCAATTATAGTTGTATTTCATAGAGGGCGCTACGCTGAATCTTTTGATATATTACTTTTATTCATAAACCAATTAGAACTACTTTTTTTTATATTAATATTAATTAATGATTTTAGTTTCGGTTTCGATTTTCTAGTTTCGATTTCTATTTAACTTTGATTTATTACAATATTTAATTTTTTTTTTTCAATGTTTGATTTATTTATTGTAGAAACGAGTTTTAACTGTAACTGTGGCTATATTTTCCGCGTGTTGTTTAAAATACTCGATGAAGTAAACATTATCTTTTGCAAACTTAATCTTGATTTAGTCTGTCTGAGAATTTTTACTGTTAGTATTTTGCGCTTTACATTTGATTTATAGGCTGTTTATAAAATGGGACGTGTTAAATCTTTTGGGAAAAGAAAATCCCACTTTAATCAACATAAAAATGTCTGGAGTACTGAAGAAAAAATGCATTCTTCAGATGAAAATGCACCATGTAGCTCTTCGAAAAAAAAAGTGAAGTATGCTGACATCTCTTCGTGCAACATGGTAGGTAATAGAATTATCATTGAAGTTGATTTGTTATCTTCACTACTGGAACGTTTTGTCAAATGCAGATTTTGTGACACTACAAATTCAATTGTTGCCGAAGAAGACATCTCAAGCAGACAAGGTTTAGCATCTAAACTTGTATTGAAGTGCAAAAGCTGTGAAAATACAGACTATTCCATGTCATCTTCAACAACAAGTAGTACATATGATGTAAACATGCGACTTGTTTATGGCATGCGTTGTATTGGAAAATCAAAAAATGCTGCCGATACTTTGTGTGGCATTATGAACTTGCCCCCTCCACCGACAAAGTTTGCCAGTGTATATGATAAACTCTTGAAAAGCTTAGTGAAAGTATCTGATGACTCGATGACAACTGCAATCGAAGAAACTGTTCAGTTAGGAGGTTCTGGGCGGGATATTTGTGCCGCATTTGATGGAACATGGCAAAAGCGTGGGCACACATCGTTAAACGGTGTTGTCGTTGCAACTTCCCTCGAAAATGGAAAAGTAATAGACATTGAGTGCATGTCGAAATATTGTTCTGTCTGCACAAAAAGTGATAGTCCCAGCCCACACAACTGCCAAAAAAACTACGATGGAACTAGTGGTGGGATGGAAAGCCACGGCGTATTAAAGATCTTCGAAAGATCGTTGGATTCCCGATCTGTACGATACACAAACTACTTAGGTGACGGAGACTCAAAGGCCTTTGATCAAGTGTGCGGACTTCAAGTTTATGGGGAAGGTGTAAGTATTAGCAAGTTAGAGTGCATTGGCCATGTCCAAAAGCGAATGGGCTCTAGATTGTTAAAACTCAAAACGGATAATAAGAAAAAGAAACTTTCTGATGGTAAAGGTTTGTCGGGTAAGAACCGACTTACGAATACTGAAATTAAGCGTATTCAGAATTATTATGGCTTGGCAATAAGACGCAATGTTGGGAATAGTGTTAGTGAGATGAGTAAAGCAGTATGGGCGATCTACTTTCACAAATTGTCGACAGATACCATTCCACAGCATGGTCTTTGCCCCATTGACGACTACACATGGTGTAAATATAACAAAGCTTTGCTGACTGGTGAAAGTTACTCTCACAAGAACAGTTTACCAGAGGCGGTTATGTTGGAAATAAAACCTGTGTTCCGATCATTAAGCTGCCAAAAATTACTTGCCAAATGTACCCATGGTAAAACACAGAATCCTAACGAGAGTTTTAATAATTGTGTCTGGGAGAGACTTCCCAAAACAACTTTTGTTAGCCTCAAAGCTTTAGAAATAGGTGCAAGAGATGCGGTACTTTGTTTCAACAATGGTTCAAGCAGTCGGAAATTAGTTTTTGAACATTTAGGAATGAAACCTGGGTACAATATGTTGCGATCCCTGCGACGCTTTGATAATCGTCGAGTAACTGAAGCGGATAACGCATTTAAAAAGGCTTCAAAAGAGGCAAGAAAGGAAAAAAAGAAAAAGCAGAGGAAATCTGAAGTATCTGCAAAGATGGACACTTCAGAATATGGAAGTGGAGCCCATTAAATTTCAAAAATATGTAAGTTATTTGAACTTTTTTAGTTTTTTTGCGTTTTCTCAAAACGTTGATTTTTGAACTTTTGGTACGCTCGTAGAAAAAACTATACAAGATATGCAGTTGAAATTTTTCATGTTGATTAAATACCATACGAGGTACATAGTAAAACATTTTTTTTTTTTAAATCTGTGTAATTTATTTTTTTAATTAGTAATTATTACCTTAAAAAATTGCAATTTTTCATACATTCAACAAATTAGTGTATAAAATTATTTTTTTAATTATTATTTTGCAAAATATTATATTTAATACATTGTATAAACATTTCTAAGTAATATAAAACAAAAAACAGTTCATTTTAGTTTTAAGTTTTTTCTACGAGCGTACCACAAGTGAATTCACTCCGAATTTTTTTTTTAAACTAAGTTTTATGTAAATACTTATTAAAAAAATAATAACCTATTTAAATGAGATCTTTTTTTACAGTGTAATTTAAAAATATTTGAACAACATTTATGCAAAAAATTATTTCCTTTCGACTAATATTTAATTCTTTACGTGAATTATTTTGAAGCCTTGATTTTTCTGATTTTGTGCTGTCGTTGACTACCCAGTCCCCTTAATCACAAGTCGTTTTCATCCGTTTTTCTAGAGGCAGAGTTATGTTGCTGCATCTCTCTCTCTGTATCCAATTAATTTACTACGTTGGAGGAGAAAACAAATCAGAAATTCAATACCGCGTACTATGAAAAAATTCACATGTTTACAACTCCCGCCGTTCCAGTGGAGTTGAGTTGTAGGTTATACAGCACGTGACGTCACAAGAGATAAAACGCCGCCGTTACAAGCATTGATTTTGTCAGGTGTTTTTACCTACGATCGCGGCAAAGAATCCGAAATATAAAAAATGGCAACGAAAGGCGCCGTTATTACGAATTCGAAGAAAATATAGATCGAATCAATATAGAAATATAGGACAATTGTAAAATATAGGACAATATAGGACGTTTTTGCCAATTTTTAAAAAAATATAGGATTTATAGGATATATAGGACGTCTGCGACCCCTGCATAATTCCACAGACTGCTCCTTCTCGACGGACCTTAGGAAAAAGATTAAGGATGAATATGCATTTGCTATGGGAAGTTTGGATCCTTGTGAAAGAAATGGATTCTGTTAAATTATCAACATTACAGTATTGTGGAGTTAGTCCTTTCGACACAAATACACATCACCGAGTTTGGACCTTCCTCTCATGACGAAATAAATTCAACTTTGGCAACGATATTTATGTTTTCGGTGTTTTCAATTAATTAGATAATCAAAATATGATTGAAGAAACTTGGAAACACTCTCAAATTGCAAATGGCAGACCTATGTTTTTGAGCATAAACATTACTCAAATTTCATTTAGCCTAATTTCTAATGTAACATATTCTTGTCATACTTAATGTAAAATAGTTATCGTTATTCTTATTAGGTAATAAATTAGTTTTTATAGGAATACTAGCTGTCCCGGCAAAAGTTGTTCTGCCATGTAAATTATTTCTAGAGAATATTTTGGTTGTTAAATAAAAAATAACGAATGTATTGTAAATGTGTGGGGATGGGATCTATGACAGAAAGAGGAATGGAGCGCTATAGACGATGACCACCGATAAAAAAAAAAAAAAAACCAACCATTCATTTCCTAAATTCAATGTATTCATTAACCTAACGAAGATATTCATCGTTTGATCTCTTAAAAGTTAAATGTAAAGGAAAAAAATTGTAACTTTTTTTTTATCCTAAAGTAGGAAAATGAAATAAAGAAAATCAATATTAATTTCGAAGCGCAATTGAGTGTACTATATTTTTGTCAGTTTGTCTTTAGCTAACACAAATAAGCTCGATGGTTTGCATAGCAAGAACATCCCACTTATAATTGGCCGTGTGAAAAACATGGTGTGCCCAAATCTAAGCCGCAAACAGACATCGTTTGGCATTGCGACTTATTGATTGTCATTGCGAATGCCAATATAATAGGAAACTGAATACGTTTGAATTCCATTGGCACGTCTGTGAGAATCATTGTAATTCGTGGCAGCAAAATATTTTCGGCTCGGAATTTGCTATTCAAAATGGAGGTTGCGATAATGGTCTTCATCAATTTTTTAATGACCAATCGCGTGCCATTGTACATTGATGGGTTCGAATTCCGAAGTAAAATAACCGGAGATCCAACTTCCAGTCGTAGAAGGTGTGGTGACATGCCTGGCAAATCCAGTGATTTCAAAAACTCTGTCGGATAATTTACAGCTTCGTTGGCATCGCTAACTGTATCGATCGATTTGTATGATACCAAGTCGACCGGCAACGACTGCTGTACCTTGAAGTTTAAACCGTCGACGTCCACATTTTTTGCTGCCAAAATGGCTCTTTCTGCCAGCCACGCATGATTTATGTATTGTGTGCTTACATCGGGAAATATGCAGTCACTGAGAGCATTTTACGAATTAACGATTGTGCAGAAATTAGTGGGCAATTTTATGCATCCACTATTTTCATAGACAGCAACTTTTCCATCACCGATATCTAACAATTGGTAAGAGAATGTGTCAGCGGATGGATCTTGTAGCATTTGGACGCGCATGTTTATTTTTAGCTGGACTTTTTTAACATTACGCCATAGTGGCGATGGTTTCAAGCAAGCCTTGATCTCATCAGCGTACGTTGAACATGGAATGATGGGAAGTATTTGTATGAAATCACCTGGAAGGAGTAACAGAGTGCCACTGAATAGTTTGTCGATTTTTTTTCTTTTTCTTTTTTTTATACCAGAGAATGTTTGTGTGCCATAGTGCATTCATCCCTGATGATAATTTTGCATTGTTTCAGCACTGTGGCCATGGATGATTGCTTTTTGTTGCACACTGCTTCTGGGTTATTTTGAATATTCAGTGGCAGCTTGCTTAAATGCTGAATGAGCTGTTCTGCCTCCATCCAATAAAGTTGCTGCAATGCCAGATGATGCAACGTCCAATGCGATGCCATTATTTGATCGTATTTCGGCGAGAATTAGCGAAATGAGAAATGTTTTGTCACTTCCGGTTTGTCCAAAAAAAAAGAATCCACCTTGTTCCGCCGAAACTGCCATCATAATGCGGTCGTAAATGATTTTTTGTACATGGGTCAGTATTGGGACATTGCGAGTAACAATTGCTGCCGTTACTGCAGTATCGTCATACAGTTCACGATTCATTTCGGTTTCCATTAAATCAAATGCATTTCGATTTGGCGAACTTATACCGAAATGACTGAGTAGTAATTTGGCAATGACAACGCAAAGATCATCGATAGCATTCAATGTTTCATTGTACATAGCGTCGTTGAATGTAATCGTTAGATTGTTGCACCGGGTACGAATTCGATGCTATATATCGTCAGTCATTGAACCTTTGTGCTTATCCCACAACGAGTCTGCTCGCCCCGGGAAACATGAAGTCAACACTATAGCGAATAGTAGACGAATTTGTGTTGCTGTACAGCCTAATGCTGCTTCAGCAAGCATATCGTCCCAGTGATTGTCGTCTTCGAGCAAGCAGAGTGCAAGGCATGCATCTTTATACACTGCGTCTTGCTGGCATTGTGCACTGTAATATACACTCACACAAATAGACAAAATTGTTGTACTTACTGATGAAAAACTGAATTCCTATAATGCATTTGTACTTTTAGTATTTTACCAACAATTTTATTAGAAAAAACCGTTGACGCTACTCAAAAAAGACAAAATCCCTTTTTTTAACAAGAGATAGATTTGGCTAATATTGCCACTTAAAGGGTAATAATAAATATCAATAAATGAAATAAAATAAATTTAAACAAAGCTCAAGCGCAGCAATTCAGTAATAATAATAGTTAATGAAAAGACTACGTCAGATTAAATTTGAAAAGTTCCGAAATAGTACAAAATGACGCGACGCTTCTTTTTTTCTGGATAGGGACACCCTAATCACCTAGCGGTATGAAATATACATTACGACCTATTCTCATAACTAACAAATATACATAAAAAATTTCATAAAAATAGGTCGAGCCGTTTTTGAGGTGTGCGACCACAAACACCGTAACACGAGATTTTTATATGTATATATATAGATTGGATAATTTCCTTTTGTGGGATATATTCTCTTAATCGTATTTGTTAGTGGGACAATATTATATTCAATCAAGGATAATATAAATACGAGATTATATCTTCATTAGGATATCCAAAACGACCATGCCCCCTTTCAACAATACGATTGAAATGTATTGTCAAATCCGACATTGCGATTCCAATACATTGTCCAATGATATTTCCGGGAAACGGGAGAAATCAAAAACTTATAATTAGACTACTTTTCATAGTTAATGCTCAATCCTATAAAAATCCGTTAGAAATGGTTAAGTGAGAAGGCATCGTTAAATTAAATTTCTAAACTCAAACTTAAAAAAACATAAAATACACCAAATAAATATCCTTCTATAATTCCACTAGCTAATTTATTCCTACAATGTTCTGAAAATCTCCAGAAAAATAAACTAATTTTTCATGTTATATTGAAACTTGTTCTATTATTTTGCAGTTTTAATATTTTTGAAAAACCTTATAAAAAATAAGCATAGGTATTTTAATTTCAATTTTTGTAAAGTTTACCTGGAATTCCCAACTTGATTTTTTGCAGTGGCGTAGTGCAGGTGTTGAAGACCAGAGAAAGATTCCAAGAGAACTAAAGAAAGAGATCAAGGTTCACTTTTTGCTACAGAAGTACAAATTAAGAACATGTTTTAAACGCTAAATTATAATAATTGTTGCTACTTCCAAATACCCTATCTTTCAAGAGAAATGAATATAATTGGCTGAAGGTCCTCTCTTATTCAAAAGACATGAATTTGCTTTGCTCGTTACATCTATTACAGTTTCCTTAGATTGAATATATTCTAAATATATAAGATATCGCTCTCTAGTTGTTTCACCTTTTTATATTTTACTTTCAACTACCGTGTAATAAATTATAATATAAAGTAATGAAAATATTGGACTCATTTTTTTGTTGTTGTCATTTCTTCCAAAACGGCTGTACCAGTTTTGATCAAAATTGTGGTAAAGCCTTTTAATATGTACTTAACAACTCCATTTGCAAAATTTACTGAAAAAATTAATAAAGGCATAATAAGTGGAAAAAAACTCTGTCTTCAACAAAAGAGTTATCTTTTTTAGAGCATTCTACTGCCTTTCAAAAACTTTTCTTCTTGGGTTTCACTTACCAGTAAAAGTAAACGAAATCATAACTCCCACTTCGCCATTTTGACTAATTGCTTTAGAAATGTAATAATTATCATAAAAACTATCTCTAAACTGGCATATTTTTATTTAAAACATGAAACCAAAAAGGTAAATTACATAAATCCATGTCAAATGTAAATAGAATGGCCAGTATTTTGTAATGCAAAATTGTGGATGTGCTACACCCTTAGTTAGTATACAGCAAAAATAAAGTTAAAATTATGTCTTTTATTTCTAATGCTATATGCATATAAATGCACTGCTAAATTTTATGAGCAACTGCAACTTTTTTCCAGCAATTTTGAATTCGCTTCAAGTTTTCATAGTGTTTGACTTCCATGAAGAAAAATCATCGATTCTGTGTCATTGATTAACTCACCCACCTCCAAAAAATTAATAGTGTAAACTACAATGAATCTATCGACTAAGTTTCAGATGGATTGCATAACGCCAAGTGAGTTAATTAGTAATCTGAAGCGACAATACAAACGTGTGTAAATGCCCCCTGTCTATGATAGCTTCCAAAACTTGATAGAAAACAGTCATTGATTACAAATCTATCTTTCAAGTTTCAGCATGTTAGTGGCTGCAAGTAAATTAAAAAATTCCCAGAAGCATGTGTAAACTCGTTCTTTTAGTGACAGTCTCATAAATTTAGTAGAGCGCATTATTATAAGACACAAACTCTATATAACAAATTTCATCTCGATTGTTTGACGGCAAGGTGGTTAAATTGTCAAAAGCAACCTTTTACGGCCAATCCCAAAACTTGATAGAATGCATCGACAACGAATATAACTCCCCAGTTTCAGTTCAATTGGATGTCGGTAAGTGAGTTAATTAATCCTCAGCAGATTTCCCAGTTACACACACACGAAAGGATTTTAACAGAAAAGATTTAAATAGAAACAGTACTCACCAAGATAAAACTGATGATTGTCTCCGTCCTTAGTTTTCATCTCAAGCGGTTTTAAGACATTCTAAATGAATTCAACATTATTAGGAAACGACTTTAAATGTAATTTGGACACATACACTTTACTTTTAACTATTGTATAGAAAGAAATATTTGTGCAGACTTGGGAAAATTTCCTCGAATTGTTGAACAGTGTTTGCCACTCTTTCCCCTTCAAACGGATCTTATGTAAAATTCTAAAACATTTTAGTTGGCTAACTTTTGATCTAAACACTTTTTCGATTTATGTCGCAGGAATAATAACGAAATGCGTTAAAGAAACAAATTGGAATGAAATTGTGACTTGTTATTTACTCTCTCTCTCTCTCTCTCTCTTTACAATTATTTGGAACACTTTCTCGTGTACTGAATATGTGATTAAGTATCTAAAACTTTTAAAATAATATTTTTTTTCCTAGTCATTATAGGAGTCGTCCATTTCCAAAAGTGCCTAGTTGCCTAGGGGACTTTTTTTCAGGAAACGAGAAAAACCTGTATTTTATTAAACTCAAGAGTTAATTTCTTACTGTTTTGTTTACAAAATCTGTAAATAAATTGGAAATAAAATTTACAATTATTTGGAACACTTTTTCGTATACTGAAGATGTTATTTAATATCTAAAAGTTTTAAAATAATATTTTTTTTCTTTTCATTATAGGAGTCGCCCATTTCCCAAAGTGTCTATTTGCGTAGGGGACATTTTTTGAGGAAACGAGAAAAACCTGCATTTTATTAAACTGAAGAGATAATTTATGACTGTTTTGTTTACAAAATCTGTAAATAAATTGGAAATACAATTTACAATTATTTGGAACACTTTTTCGTATACTGAAGATGTTATTTAACATCTAAAAGATTTAAAATGTTTTTTTTTTTTTTTTCATTATAGGAGTCGTCCATTTCCAAAAGTGACTAGTTGCCTAGGGGACTTTTTTTCAGTAAACGAGAAAAACCTGTGTTTTATTAAACTCAAGTGTTAATTTATGACTGTTTTGTTTACAAAATAAGTAAATAAATTGGAAATACAATTTACAAGGTCTTAGGTAGGTTTTATTTTATATTAATTAGTAATAAGCCGTTTTAATATGCAAGTATACAGTTGTGGAAAAGTTTTTTGTAATTAGCTTGTTTCGGCACCGAAATGCCACTGGTTAGTTTGGAAATCAAAAACAAGAATGAGACTGAATGTAATGTTAATAATCGTTGGAGGGAGGGGGTGAACTTGTTACCGACTTTTGTCCCCCCCCCCCCCCGACTTGTCTTTTCCCACTTCTAGCACTGCGAATATCCCTCGTTTGTAACGTTTAACCCCTTTCCGACCTCTTAAAATGGTCTAATCGCGATCGGAAAAGCTTAATTTTTCTATGTTTACTATTGTTGATGTTTTTACAAATTTGAGGAAGTGAGAGAATTAGTGAGTGAGGGCTTTATTTTATATATACTGAGATAAACATTTGAGGACTAGAAATGGAAAACGACCCAAGTACCAAAAAAAAATCGATAAATCTTTTTTTATTTAAGGAAAAATGTCCTAAAAACCAAGTTACACAAACTAGAGAACTCCCAAAGTTTGAACTACAGAAGCAATAGTTCTGATTCAATTTGATACTTAGCCATATCCTTAATCCCTTGCCTGTGGAATTTATTTGAGAAAAGCATGCAAAAAATAGAATTTTTTTTTTAAAGTGTGGGGAGAGGGGAGGGGATTTTTGAGATTTAACGGCGAAAGGGCATTCCAAAATTGGCGCATTTGCGTTGCCCGAACTGAGTTCAGACGTCACAGGCAAGGGGTTAAGTACCAATGCGAATGTTTTTCACTTTTCGGATTTCCTGAAATTTTTTCTTTTTTGGACTTGGGTCGCTTTCTAAGTCTTCATCTTCTAGTCCTCATTTAATGAAAACAGTTGATGTCATTTCACTATGTGATCTTTTTCGTGCCTACTCACCGAATTTCAAGGTTTTTTTGGAAAGTAGTTTCTAAATGCACTTGGCTAGATGATTGTAACATAGCAAGTATAGGGATTGATCCTTACTAGGACTTCCTTTTAACTTGCAAGAAGAAAAAAAAAAAACAAAAAAACAAAAAAAAAACATCTTGAAATATTTTATCATGATTAGGAAAACTTCATCAACGAAACATAATACAACTCTCAAGCAAAAAAGCTGAATTGGATACGAAAAGTGGCGTATATGAATTACGACACAGGTAGGGGGGGGGGGGGGAAGGGGAGGGGTCTGCTTAACGTGATGGGCCGTGACATTGAAGGGGGTCGAATAACCGCTTGCATGACGTAATATATTGAGTTTTGCGGAAATAATTTATTATACTTAAATAAATTAAGATAAATACCAATGTTTTTCTTTCTTTTTCATGTCAAGTGACATTAGTATTTGAGAACGTATTGAAGAAGAAAACAGGTGAAAGAAAGACTATATCAAATAAAATTATAAAAAATCTTTTGCGACCATTTATTCATACTTTTCAAAACCGTTTATTAAATACTAGTTTCTAAATCCCAGTATGAACCCTAATGTTCACATATAAATGCGATTTTTTTTTTTTTTTAATTACTGATGGCGATCGCAGATGTACGTAGCATGGAGGTTTCGAAATGCAGATTGCTTCCTAATAGTGTTGTTAAAAGATACTGAAATAATAGTCTATTGCGGTAGTGCACGAAACTCATTTAAAAGTTCACACGTAAGAGATATTTTTGTGAATATCTATTACTCTTTAATAAAAAGTTATCAGAGAATAATTAGTGGTGGAATAATAATCATAAAACCGATCAATAGCTGAAAAGGATGTAGAGCAGGAAATTCATTGATCCAACAATAGGCCAGTCACTGTCTGTAAATTAGTTCTTTTAAAAGGAAACCTAAAGAAATGTCTTAAATTGAAGTAAATATTTTAAGTTATGCAATTTAAAAAATTAATTTTGATTACATTTTTTTATAAAAGTAAGTGTATAGTACTTTATCTTTCTGAGGCAATGTTCATTGTTGAAATTCGTAATTTAAATTTCTAATCACTTAAATGGGACAGTGCTTCTCATATAGTGTAAGAGATCTGTCCGAGATGACAAAGTTGTATAATCTACAAAAGAAAAGGGTGGAGGGAAAGACGTACACTTTACCCTGACCCATAAGTCCAAGCCCATTCCAAAGTTTTATTTTTTTTAGTTTTATAAAACATCCAGTTCTAGAAGTGCGGGTAGAAGCTAGGTAACGCGTCCCTCCCCACATTTTTCAAGAAAATACCTATGCGTCCTCCCACTTCTAAAACCTCTGAAATCCATTCCCCCACTTTTAAAAACACTCAATCCGTCTAAAAATTAATGAAGAAAGATGATATTAACATTAAAATGTAGTGACACTGAGAAAAGGTGATTTAAGGTTTTCAAATGTAAAAAAAAAAAAACTATTTATCTTGTATATACAGCGTGTCCCCGTATAACGTGGCCGACCTTTATTTTCGACACCGTTGGTCCTAGATGCATAGTCCCAAATGAGGAAATGTTTTAAATCGCTAAAATATTTTTACTGAATAGTTTTTAAGTTAGAAAAGGGGTTGGTATAAAAATTATGGATTGTAAATTTTTATATGGTCCCCAGTTCCCCCAACTCATATTTAGAAAAATGTTGCCCATGAAAAAACATTTCAAACAAAAAAAAAATCGAAATTTGTACGACCAATATTCATGGAGATATGAAAAATCGAATTTAGTGACTTATACCACTTTACACCCATGGTCATTAACATATTTTAAGGGCATGTACACAAATTGAAATACAGAGAAAAAGCAATTACGTTCGGAAAATTATTCTGAAATCAAACGCATGAATACGATCTATCAATATCTGTAGTGAATTGCGGATGCTAAACTCGTTTTAAAGAGATAATAGGTGCTAGTTTAAATCCATTCCCCCACTTTTAAAAACACTCAATCCGTCTAAAAATTAATGAAGAAAGATGATATTAACATTAAAATGTAGTGACACTGAGAAAAGGTGATTTAAGGTTTTACAAATGTAAAAAAAAAAACTATTTATCTTGTATATACAGCGTGTCCCCGTATAACGTGTACGTCCGTACACTAACGTAAGCAAGTGTACGTCTTTCCATAAAGTGTACTCGTTTTAAAGAGATAATAGGTGCTATCAATATCTGTAGTGAATTGCGGATGCTAAACTCGTTTTAAAGAGATAATAGGTGCTTTTGTTAGTTTCAAGAGATATACTTCTTGAAACTAACAAAAATCTTTAGATTACGTATTTTCAAAGCAAAAATGAAATCTGTCGAGGCAGAACAAATTCACACTCTTGTGTTGTGCAGGGGTCGCATTATCCATAAAATTCCTATAATTCCTTAAAAAGTATGAGAAACTGTTACAGGGACCTTTATTTGACTTTCTGGATGACTATGTCGTGTTAGCAGACCTTAAAAAGATGTGGTTTCAACACGATGGTGCACCATACCACAAGACAGCTTCTTGCCTTGTGGGGTGGGTTTCAAGGCTATGGAGGTCCGATAGAATGGCCTCCTAGTTCTCCAGATCTAAATCATTTAGATTTCTTTCTTTGGGGATTTTTGAAAAGCAAGGTCTATGAAAAAGAATCGACGAGTTTATTAGATTTGGAGAATCGAATTTTATCCGCTGCCAGGTGTATTAGGCCTGTAATGCTGAAAAATGTTGAAAATGAATTTGAATTACGTATGCGCTTAGGTATTTTAGTCGAAGGAAAACACTTCGAGCATATGTAATTAAGGAAGAGGTTATTTATCCTTTTCACTTTGTTCATTTCTATCACCTTTCACTTTTGTTTGTGTTAACAAAAAGGGCTGCTTTCTGATTATGTTATTATTTAAAATTACTTAATTAAAATTGTTTATAAATATGTTTGCTGTTTATTATGTGTTGTACAATTTGTAACTTTTTTTTTAAAGCAGTTTCTAGTCAAAAAGTATAATGTTTTAGGCGATGAACAACAACTTGTTTGCCATATTCAAACCTTGTCTAGCCCACTGACGGTCATGGGAATGGGCGAAATTGTTGTTTTCCCTGCAATAATTTTAAATTATATTTCTAATTCAAATACATATATATATATTTTTTTAATTATTATTATTTTTTTTTTTTTTTTTAGATAGGAAATATCTAAAAAATATTTTATTTTAAATTTTATTTATAAATTTAAAAATGTTGTGTATTGCTGGAAAAACTGGGGATCGTATGACGTATATGACGTGCATGACCGTCAATGGACTAGACGCTCGTTGTTAATCCGATAAGACGATATTTTAAAACTTTAAACTCCAATAACACGGTGGCTATTGGTCGAAAAAATGTCATTTTTTTTTATTTGAAATGTTTTTTCATGGGCAACAATTTTCTAAATATGAGTTGGGGGAACTGGGGACCGTATAAAAATTTACAATCCGTAATTTTTATACCAACCCCTTTGCTAACTTAAAAACTATCCAGTAAAACTATTTTAACTATTTAAAAAAAATTTCAATTGGGACTATGCATCTAGAACCAATGGTGTAGAAAATAAAGGTCGGCTAGGTTATACAGGGACACGCTGTATATCATACCGTTATATATAAAAAAAAGTGCATTATACCACTTTGTGCACAGATAGAAGCATTTTTATTAACAAATACTGTTACACTTTGTCAGCTCTTAACTTTGGAAAAACTTTCTTTTAAATTAAATTTATATTATTTTTTATATAAAAAGTAGCTATTAAAAAAAAAAAAAAAAAAAAAAAAAAGTAAGAAAGAAAGAAAAAAAAACATTTTAGATTTGTCTATTAATTTAATTTCATGAAAGTATGCATATTTTCGGAAGCACTATTTAAATCTATATAATCAGTTATGTATATATTGTTAAATTATTACTTCACTTTATTTCTTACTTCCAAGTAAAAAAAAAAAAAAATCATAGAATATTCATTAAAATAACAAATTTTTTTTTACCTTTGTTCAATATTAGTGTTAGGAAGTATGAATTAATTTATTACTAGTTAATATTTTTATGATAAAATACGAAATTATAAAATTTATCGTTGGGGGAAGGGGGGGTTATGCACTTCTTGTCACCAACTTCTGAGCATCCCCTCACTTTTCTTTTCTCACTTCTATTACTGAAAACATCGATACATCAATACCACTGAACATCAGAATATATCTCTATACATACAAGCAGACGCATGCCCAAACTTCAAAATGAAACGAACACCGGACCATACTTTCAACCAAATGAAACCCTTGGGCTTAAGGCCAAGGGTAAAAAAGATTTACAAAAAAATTTTACCAAGAGTTTTACAATAAGTTGACTTAATTTCATATGATTTAATTTGAAAATTACAAATATCTGTTTTAAGTTTTACAAACGGAGGAGAGAATGACAAAATTAATTATTTTAAGAAGCGGGGATGGCAGGGGGGGGGGGGGGAAGCAACGTGAAATTATTTAAGGCGAAGGGGTTTTGCATGAAATATATTATTATATTATGCACATGCTCAACCCGATGAAAACTAATAAAAAACATTTAATTTAAAAAAAAAATTCCGATATGGTTCATTGTTGGAATTCTGGCACAAGGGCAACTCGTGCGCCATACTGCGACAAACAATTTGATATAGATATCAGTTCAAATTAAAATTGATTTAGTGTAGATACGCAAAAAGTAAAAAGATGAGGAAGAAAAAGCGAAATATTCAAATTAAGGGATTAAAACCGATTTGGAGTAGAAAATTAAAACGATTTCGGATGGTAACTTAAAAGTAAGAAAAAAAAGGAGGATGGTACATATTAAAAAGCCTAAATTTGTCTGCGTTAAAAGATGGGCGTTCATTTAAAATGTCATAAACAGAAAAAATAACTCCACAGGTATTACACGTGGGGGCACCTTTTGCCTGCAGAAGATACACATGGGTGAAACGAGTGTTGCCAATTCTTAAGCTATTAATAAAAAAAAACTATAAGACAAACAACTTCAAGCAATTTTACTATATTGACAAACATGAGAACCTAAATAAACTCAGTTTTCAAATTTGTTAAAAATACTTTCAAATTTCTGAAATTTTAGTAAAAAATCGCTGAAATCAGTGTTTTCACTGAACGGTACAAAGACTGAATCAATGGAGCAAAAGTATACACATCAAACTCATTATATTTATAATATATAAGAATGATAATGAACAGGAGAGTTAAGAGTCATTTGTTAACTCAGATTAGAATGAATGGGGAAAGACAATCTTAAGTAAATTTTTTTGTTAAGTATCAAAACTCATTTGATCACTCTGTGTTATATTCATCAGCATGGAATACTCACCATATGAAATAAAGAGAAGCAGTTCAAATATGCAAGATAATCTTTCATGTCAGCAAATGATGGAACAACGGCAGTGAATGTATTTCATTAATGGCTCCCCAAACTAAGGCGAAAGCGGCAAGATGCTGTCAACGTGTCAACAGGTAGACCGGTTGTCTTCTTTCACTCAAAGAACAAGAAGTGAAAACACAATGTGGCTGAGCAAATAGCTAAAATGAATTTTTAGCTTGCAATGACGTCATCATAGCAACCAGGGCTTTCTAAAAGGCTCGCTTTTAGAGGTTCCCGGAAATAAATTGAGTCGTGAACGCCTGTTGCGTTCTTTTATTCACTTAACCTATCTGTTCTCTTAGAATAATCACATGTGTATGTATGTATATCTCATATGTTCAATCAAATTAAGATGTATTTACAAACGTGGGTTGACAAAACAAGTTTACTTACATATTTGCTTTATTGTATCAAAACCTTGTTGATAACATGTATTAATGACCTTTATCAGACTATGGAGATAATTTTCAAAAAACAAATTCAGTTTTACGCTGAAATTACTTATATTATCAATGCTACATTCCTTAAATACAAAATCTAATAAAGTACTGCACATTTTATTGAAGTTTAGTTGATTAAAATTATTATTTCCTTATAAAGTAATTAATAATTCTTAATAAGGCTTAATAATAATTAGTAGTTGTTTTAAAATCTAATCTTGTGTTCTTGATTATTATCTAAGTTTCTAATAAGCCAAATGAAGGCGTTTCTTGCCAGAGCAATATCGAACTTTGTTGGTCGTATTGGAGATTCTCTGAAATAGTAGCTATGCGAAGGATATATTGCTCCTGAACATCGTTTCATAAAGATCTATTTTGGGATATATTTCAAGGTACAAAAGGAGAAATAGGACATTTTTTTAAAATATCAAACTTTTAAGGAATTAGGTGATCTTTTTTTCTAAACATTCTGATATGAATGGAAAAATGAAAATTATACTAAATCTCAACTTTCAGTTCATGAATTAATTGTTCCAAGTTTAGTGCATTAAAACAATAAGCCTAAAATTCTAATATAGGTGCGACTGAAAAAAATTGAAAAGACTATCTAAAGTTAGGTTTTGAAAAACTGACGAAACTGAATTTTTAATAGGTTTTTAATTGAGCTTTGGCATATGAATAAAAAGTTCCTTTCCAACATTTGTTTAATCAATTTGTATTTGTATATTTTCCTTTTAAATTTGTTTTACTACCCCACTTTAAGTTCTGCTTACAACAAAGGCCTATTCTGTTATGTGTAGAGCTAACATTAAACAGTGTATATGCAGACAGCCTATTTTAACTAAATCGAAATTTACCATTTCGAAATTTTATTAAAATATTTTTGCTTTTTCGTAATAAGAATTTTTGTAATCACAGTTCAAACAGATCATTTTTTAACAGGTATTACTGTTTTAGAAGTTAGTATTTAGTTTGGTTTTAAAAGGAATTCTAAGATCTTTATTTTTTGTTTTGTATTAGAATAATTTGCCAGAAAATGTTGTAAATTCAGTGAGCGTAAAGAGTTTCAAGAAACAGTTAGATATGCACTGGGGGACCATCAATGGGCAATAATTGGATTACACTGGCTAGGTAAGTAACTTTTATTTTGTACTTTTGTATATATATAATTTAGGTTATTTTGTTACTATATTTGGTTACTTATGTTTGCGTACTGTTGGTTTTTATAAAATTTGTCAGGTTGCATTATGTATTGCATTTTCACAGCATGATTGTCAAACGCAGTGTCAACTTTGTGTATTGTATTGTATTATGTATATTGTAATGTATAATCCTGTAACTATTGTACATCGTGTGTATGTATGATCCTGTAACTATAGTCTGAAAATTATTTTCTACACTGTTAAAAAAAATTGTCCACCATGCACCAAAATTTGGTTCCCATTTAGCTTCCACCAACATTTGGTGCTTAGTTTCGCGATTTAATGGTGCTTACGGTCCGAGGTTGCACCATTAAATCGTGAAACTAAGCACCAAATGTTGGTGGCAGCTAAATGGGAACCAATTTTTGGTGCAAGGTGGAACAAAATTTGTAACAGTGTATTTCTATATACCTGTAAATATATATTTACTTGACCAACCCTGTTGGGCCTTGAGCCTGTTATTGGTCTAAAAATTTGTATTTGTATAATTTTAATGGCATTTGAATAGTAGAGGCAAAGAGTGTTTTTCGAAGGGACTTTTCTACATAACTTACTTTCTGTATCATCAGATATTTTAAATAGAAGTTGCGCAAGAAATATTTTGTAATCAAGTGAACTAGATATTAGAATTATTTTATTTCATTTTGATCTTTCATGACTTCTATTTTTGGTTTCATTCTTCGTTTTCTCAGTTTCCATTTAAACTAAATATTAATTTGTAATACCACCCTATTCAGTTTTTGGAAAACGTTAGAAGATAAAATACATTTATATTTAGATCAATTTCTATAAATAAAATGTAGTTTATTGAATTTATTAAAAATTGCGTTGAATAAAATCAGTTTCTTTCGTCAAATAATAACATTTTTCATAAACGAGGTCAATATGACATTTGTACGTAAATACATGTCTCCATTATTAAGTAATCACAAATTTCCGTCATTAATTTTATTGGATAGTTGTAAATTTTTTATATTTCATTAGTTATTGTCTTCAAAAATCTATTTTTCGTATTAATGTTGCTTTATACATTTCTTCAGATTTCTTAAGTCACAAGATTAATTTATGAAATGATTTATGATTAATTATGATGTTTTTAAAATTAGTTCATAATTTTTTTTTTAAAATAAAGTTTGAAATATTTAACACAACGTTAAAACCTTTATTACCTTTTCACTTTTAATTGATGATAACTATAAATACAATAAATATCTTTTTAAATTCATTTTAAAATAGTTGGTTAACCTTGCCTATTATGAAACGGTACATAAAGTATTCCGATTATACTTTTGTACATTTCTTGCTGACGAGGCCAAAAAAATTATGTGTAAAATATGTAACACCTAAAAAATTATTATACACAGGCAGGAATATTTACTGAAGCACTTATATTTGAATACTACTGATCGAAGTAAATAAAGACAAAACCAACCAAATATTTACTAACTCACACATAATGAATCAATTTTAATTAAACGATATAATTTTAAATAGTCATTAAGTTTCATGTTTCATTTTTTTTTTTTTAATATGATTTCTTATCAAACGTTCTATCATTTTCATATTTTGTATCGTATCGTATTATGTAATTACCTCTTTTATTATTTAATCTACAAATTTGGTATTTTGTATTTTGAAAATTATGTATTTTTATTACGTTACAATACAAATTTGTTATTTAAATTATGTATAAATAATCGGTATTTTTTTTCTGTGTTAAGGTTTTGTGTTAGTTCTTAGAAAATAACATTTACAAATACAAATTTGAAGACTAACTACAAGGTCAAGGCCTCAGAAGATTGCTACGGATAAAAAAAAAAAAAAAATACCGAATATTCATGCATAATATAAATGTCGAATTTACATATAAAAAGTTTTGCAAAGTTTTTCGTTGGTTAGGAATAACATATTCACCAGTCATGATTATAGCGAAGAAGTAAATTGATATTTTGAGTATTTTGTAAACAGTGCAGGATTATAAATACAACTAGTTAAACATACAATAGATACCAGTACTAAATGTAATGAAAAGTTACACTTTTTTGTCTATGTTTCAACAATCTTTATATTTAAGTGCAATACATATTTTTAGTACAGTCACTCCTCGTAAATGTTTTAGGTGATGTTCAAGATCAAGATGTGATTTAAAAGACTTGATCTTCAAAGCGGGCATTAGGTGAAAAAAAAAATCTAATTTGTTAAATTTTAGTATTTTCGATTTTTTTGCTATAGAATATGACTTTTGACTGGCAACACTTAACTCAATTTTTGTTTTATTTACAGTTTTCACAAATGGCCTTTTTAGATATCGACTTGTTTATTTAAAGTTGATTGGTTTTAAATAATTTCTAATATTTAAAGTTGGGTAGTTCCATATTCGGAAAGAGATTTAGAATTTTCTCAGTACAGTCAACGACAGTAGGGAATATCATGCAATGAAATTAATAAGATATTGTTACGATGTTTCATCGACATTCTTTATCTTCAAATTATTTGGACTTTGCATTGAAATTTTAAGATTTGTTTTACAGAAAATGCCGATGCAACAGTTTGTGACAATCTACTAGGATAGACCTTCAGTATTTGAGTTAATAGAAACGAATAATATCACATATTCATATTCTTTCCTATTGTATTCAAAATGCATTGTTGTTATCTAAAGCACTGATTAGCCACCAAGAGATGGAAACATCTGGTACAGGATGATTTTAAAGTTACAAGACATTTAAAAAATTCTTAATTAACAAATGTTAGTCAGTAGTAGGATTTAGTAGAAATGCAAACCGAAATTCGGGTTTTTTCCAACAAAGATATGAATGGTTTTTCTTCAACAAATGGCGATGTATCTATGAGGCACTACTCAATGTAGTTTAAATAAGTATAGGAATGCAAACTATAAAATTTTTTATATAACTGCTGTAGAAAACGCATCTTATTTTCAAAATGTTTCCGATTTATTAATAATTAAAATTCCGTATTATTTTGAATAACCTAAACACGTATAATTATTCTTTTCAAATGTAAATATTATATTTTCCAATTTTCGTTAAATTTAAAGAATTTTTTTATTTTCTTTATAACTCATGATCATTCCTTATGGAAGTCGCTTTTTACTTTCAATTACCCATACGTATTACACATAAGGTCAAAAAAGTATAGCATTAGGTCAAAAAAAAAATGCGATTCTTTTTGCATTTCTTCACATTTTGGAACACCCTGATTTCAAAAAAGTGATTTAAAAAAAAATTTATGTCTATATGTGTGCCTGTGGTCAGCATAACTCCCTAACAAATTGATCTACAATGTTCAAATTTGATATGCGGGTTACTGGTGGCAATGGGACCTACCATTAAGGTTTTTGTGAAAATCGCGCATGCGCATAAGGTAGCTGCCTTTGAAAAAATCATGTTTTTCAATGATTGCTAAAAAACGGCTCCAACGATTTTGATACAGATCGTGGTGCTAAAGCCTCATAAGGTGTTTTAAACATTCCCACTTCCGAAATTCAAGTAAAAATGCTTTAATGGCGTAAAAATTTGAAAAATGAATGCTTTCAACACTTTTTTTTTTAAAGATCCATAAAAGAATGATCGCAAAAAAAATATCACCATACTGGCTTTTTTTTATAAATAAATGATTAAAGTATAATAACGGTAAACGACGCAAATCCCCGTCAGTATTATAGTGTAATTGAAAGTTGTGAGATGTTCCAGACCCCAAGTTTAAATAGTATTCAAGTTATAACAAGGAATTTCGATTGCTTAGAGTCATTTACTTTGTCAGCATTATCAACATATTACTGCGCAACCCTTAGCGAATCTCCACACCTCGTTTTCTCATTATTCCCCCTGGCAATGCATACAGAATTTGCGTGATTTTATTTGGATGTATCATGAATTAACTCTTGAAGATAAAACCTTTTTTGTGACCTAATCTCAAGCGTCTTTTTGTTTTCATGTGCTTTTTCAAAATGATTCACTCTTCCCAAGGAACCATTTTCAGGTAGGTACAGAAAGCATTCAATGTTTTTTTTTTTTTATACACTTGATATTTCAATTAGCTATCTATCACTATGAAATTTTAATTTGTAATTATGCATTCAATTTCGTATCCATTGAATATTTTTTTAACCTACATCATATTTATATTAGCAGTGATTCATAACACTTTTCTCCACACTTGTTTTAATTTTCAAAATCCAGGGTGATGTAACTGCAACCCCTTGCTCCTTTCTAGCAACACCCATGATTTTTCAAGTTACAACCATGTAAAAATTAAATATGATGATTCACTTATGATAATTAATACAGATGCAGTTTGACCTATTCACATTATTCCAAAACTATCCATGATGAATAAATATTCTTTTGTGGACAATGAAATTACAATAGTACAAGAAGTTTAACAAGACATGGATCAAGATTGTATTTTATGAATTTACATGAATTGCTACAATTATTGTCATTTGCAGAATTTATGTACCATTTAGAATCGGCTTTTTAAACCTACCTTAATTTTCATGTATCGTATATTATTTTAATATCATATGAAACATTGTGAATATTCAGAATTGTTATGGAGGTAGCAGTGCTTTGAAATGACATACACAAAACTGTCTTTGAAAATATTTTATTCCAAAACAATTCAAAACACTAACTTGACCTATTTTCTACTTAAAATTTAGAAAAACACTTTTACAGCACTAATGTGAGTACATAAAATAACAAGATAATTAATTTTACAAAATTAATATAGTTACACTACATACAATTTATAATTCAACGAGTTACAGGATCATACATACAATATACAATAGTTACACGATCGTACATAATAATACAATACAATATACAAAGTTGTCACAGCGTTTTACAATCATACTGTAAAAATACAATACATGATGCAGACTGGCAAAGTTTATAGAATCCAGCAATAAAAAAATATAAATATCCTTTATATCACTAAATAACCAATTATATTACATTACTTAAGCCAGCTGCAACATAAAAAATTTGCAGCTCAAAATATAAGTTATTTGCCTACTGTTTCTTAAAACTCTTTACGCTTACGGAATTTACAACATTTGCTGGCAAATCATTCCAATCATGGATTATCCAATTGTAAAAATATTGTTTTCGCCCTTCCCTGTTAAATTGTGATTGAACAAATTGAACCAATTCTATTGTCAGTGATAACATCTAGAGCCCTGACTTCCCAAATAAGCAATAAATTTAAAAAACTGAATCAAATCCCTCTACAAATTTTAGTAGATCCCAGTAGGTCATTTAAGGAAACATTTCTCGTGCCAAAATGGCTTTGTCTAGCAAGATTAAAATTTGGACAGACTCACAAAAAATGTTTAAGGTTAAATTACAAGCACACCGCTAAAAAATCGGTGCGAACAGGTTACGGCGATTGAATTTTGCTAAAAAATATGATCTTTCTCTATAGGAATGTCTTTCTACAGCAAAGACGTCAAAAGTTTGACGAAATCTTATTCGTCGGTGATTTTGATGAAAAATTTCAATATAAAAGAAAATGACTAACATTACAAATGAACACGAATCGGATACAGACATAGAAATGTTGAAATTAATCTGGTTTAAACGATAGCCGATAAATAGCCTTCTTTCAGGGGATTACATGCGACAGAGCAACAGGTGCAATTTCTTACAGCGTTTGGGTAAGATTGGAAACTGGGCTAAGATGATGTTAAGAGTTGGATCTGAAAAGTATTTTACAAAACCAACAATGCACCATGACATGTCTTTGTTAAATTTTGAAAAATAACTGATGGTTTTATTTTAAACATTTATCTCCAAGTCAACAGCTCCCGATCGAGTATTTCAATATATTCACCTGCAGTACTCTCATTTCGATCATAATTAAAAAAGTTTTAATTTGCACTTCAATATTCTTCTGCTCTACTATACCTAATAGAGAGGGGAAAATAGTATGAGAGCGAAATAATTAATTCTCTCCATACACATTCGATTCCAGAGATTTACTGAATGGCTATATAATGTCCCTTAAATAACTTGGATTATGCAGTATAAAGATAAATGAAGACTTTCATCACACAAATTATCCTGCAGTTAAAATAATTTTCAATTATGAAATCAATGAAATAAAACATTGCATAGTTTCTATAACTAATGTCAGTCTGGCAATATAGTAAGTTTTGTTCGAATGAGGTATTTGTATGTTGTTATTAATATTCTGTGAATTAACAATATTTTTCTTACAATCATTCTCAATACATTCATAATATAGTTTCTTATGTAATCATATCTACTATGAATACAAAATTACATTCTACATGTGCGCACTCCTGTGTTATCTGCACGACAATATCATTGGTGACATTGACCCGGAACAACAGCGACTTGAATCCTAACCATTATTGTTTATTAAACAACAAAATATTCATGCAGCTATTTGATGCCCTAACCACTGGACAACCGGTACCAATAATATTGGTACTGATTGTCCTGAGGTTAGGGAAAAAGAAAATACCCGGAATAATAGTGACTTGAATCGTAACCATTATTGTTTATTAAAGAAAACATATAACAAAGGATTTATACAACTATTTGAAGCTCCTAATAACTACACTACCTGCAACAATAATATTGGTACTGATTGTCCTGAGGTTAGGGAAAAAGAAAATACCCGGAATAATAGTGACTTGAATCGTAACCATTATTGTTTATTAAAGAAAACACATAACAAAGGATTTATACAACTATTTGAAGCTCCTAACCACTACACAACACGCAACAACAATATTGGTACTGATTGTCCTGAGGTTAGGGGAAAAGAAAATACCCGGAATAATAGTGACTTGAATACTAACCATTATTGTTTATTAAAGAAAACATATAACAAAGGATTTATACAACTATTTGAAGCTCCTAACCACTACACAACCCGCAACAACAATATTGGTACTGATTGTCCTGAGGTTAGGGGAAAAGAAAATACCCGGAATAATAGTGACTTGAATCGTAACCATTATTGTTTATTAAAGAAAACATATAACAAAGGATTTATACAACTATTTGAAGCTCCTAACCACTACACAACCCGCAACAACAATATTGGTACTGATTGTCCTGAGGTTAGGGGAAAAGAAAATACCCGGAATAATAGTGACTTGAATACTAACCATTATTGTTTATTAAAGAAAACATATAACAAATGATTTATACAACTATTTGAATCTCCTAACCACTACATTACCTGCAACAATAATATTGGTACTGATTGTCCTGAGGTTAGGGAAAAAGAAAATACCCGGAATAATAGTGACTTGAATCGTAACCATTATTGTTTATTAAAGAAAACATATAACAATTCATTTATACAAATATTTGAAGCTCATAACCACTACACAACCCGCAACAACAATATTGGTACTGATTGTCCTGAGGTTAGGGGAAAAGAAAATACCCGGAATAATAGTGACTTGAATACTAACCATTATTGTTTATTAAAGAAAACATATAACAAAGGATTTATACAACTATTTGAATCTCCTAACCACTACATTACCTGCAACAATAATATTGGTACTGATTGTCCTGAGGTTAGGGAAAAAGAAAATACCCGGAATAATAGTGACTTGAATCGTAACCATTATTGTTTATTAAAGAAAACATATAACAAAGGATTTATACAACTATTTGAAGCTCCTAACCACTACACAACCCGCAACAACAATATTGGTACTGATTGTCCTGAGGTTAGGGGAAAAGAAAATACCCGGAATAATAGTGACTTGAATACTAACCATTATTGTTTATTAAAGAAAACATATAACAAATGATTTATACAACTATTTGAATCTCCTAACCACTACATTACCTGCAACAATAATATTGGTACTGATTGTCCTGAGGTTAGGGAAAAAGAAAATACCCGGAATAATAGTGACTTGAATCGTAACCATTATTGTTTATTAAAGAAAACATATAACAATGGATTTATACAAATATTTGAAGCTCATAACCACTAGACAACCCGCAACAACATTATTGGTACTGATTGTCCTGAGGTTAGGGGAAAAGAAAATACCCGGAATAATAGTGACTTGAATCCTAACCATTATTGTTTATTAAAGAAAACTTATAACAAATTATTAATACAACTATTTGAAGCTCCTAACCACTAGACAACCCTCATTAATAATATTGGTACTGATTGTCCAGTGGTTAGGGAAAAGAAAATACTCCGTAAAATAGTGACTTGAATCCTAACCATTATCATAATATATTTAACACTTTAAAAAAAGGTCAAGGAAAAATTGACTTTCTAAGAAAAATAAACCCGTTTTCTAATTTAGCTTGTAACCTTCGTGATTAATACAACCCATGAAGGTTATAAATAAGTATATCGCCATGCTTAAAACTTAACATAAAGACTAAGGATACACAGGCTTTGATTTAGAGAAGAAAAAATTGGCTGTTTGATAAAAGGTTAAAACAAAAGCATTTTTACCACTATAAGGAATAACGTTACGGAACATGGTAGTTACATGAAAAAAAGAACTCGCCAGATTTTTGAGAATTGATTGAGAAGCTTTTTCACAATCAATATAAAACAAATCACATCCAACAACATAACCAGACAAAATAGTTGACTTGAACTTCATTTAAGCTCTGGTAAAGAAGACGGTACTGCTATCTTGTACGATAATCAAGTTAAAGATATTCCATGGAGGTTACCTCAACACCCAGGGACATCTTTTGTGCTGAAAATAAAGTGGTAAAATAAATTAAAATTTATATTTCTTTGTGGTCAGTTCATTATTTATATAATAAATAAATGTTTAATACAGATTTTTTTTTTACAAATATACTATTAATTAGGTTCATTTCTTCAGTTAACACTATAAAAACAGAAGTGGGGATTACATTTCACAAACTTTGGATTTTTTTTTTAAATAATAAATAAAAAGTAACAAGAAAACACATATGTAAACTTAGTATTACGGAAACTATTTCCGTTTGGTGTTGAAAATTTAAAAAAATGCTCTTTTGTCTCCCACCCACACATCCCGATTCACTCACACACGAGCAAATCAGTACATCTAATTAACAAGTATAACCCAAGTTGGAAAAACTCGTTAAGAGATGCATGTCGTCACAATGTCGTATACAATTAGAGTTGAGGGAGATTCCATACTAGCAATTGTTACCATGGCAACGTTTCAGTTTATTTGAAACATCACTCTCTGGCTGCACCTCGCTCGACGATCATCAGATTTAGTTAAAATGAGCGGGATTTTTCTCCCTCAATTTTGCATTGCTCAACAGATACGCTAGTTATGGGAGATATATTCACTTACCGAAGAAATTTCATCTTCATTTGCGATTTTAATCTACATATAAGAAATTTTGAAATATAAATAAACAAAGTTGACTAGCAATTAGAAAATTTTGATTTTAAACTATAATAACTTAGATGCAGCCCGGCTGTACTTGCTATAACCCACGAGCCACCACTGCTCTGAAATCTCCCGATAGTGACTGCAGGTTGAAATCGCCACCACTCTGAAAATGTCAAGAAAAAAGAACTAGTTTTTCATGTTAAAATGAATGTCGTTCTTTTATAGGACGAGACAGCAGTTTTATTGTTTTTGAAAACCTTATAAATATAAACATAAGCTTCTATGTCTGATATTTTTTTTTTAAGTTTACCTGGAGTTGTCGAATTGATTTTTTGCAGTGGCGCAATGCAGGTGTTGAAGACCAGAGAAGGAGGCACAGAGAACTACTAAAAGAGACAAAACTTCACTTCTTGTTACAGATGTATAATTTAAGTAGGATTACATGTTTTAACCCTTTGCACTCGAGGCCTTTTTTGCACGGAGGATCCAATAACTCGAGACATTTTTGATTCGGTTGGCGCTTATGGATTTGCTTCATAGAAATTAAACACAGTCATTGGCCTTGCATCGAATTTCCGTATCAAACCTAATGGTGATCTCTTGTTTCTGCATCCAATCGTGTGGTGCCTGAGAGGCGCCGCTCGAGTGCAAAGGGTTAAACTCTAAATTATTTAGTTGCTTCTACTTCAAAATACTTCTATCACTCTATATTTCAAGAGAAATGAATTTAATTGGCTGAAGACAATACCTTCATCAAGTATGAATTTGCCTTTTTCGTTACGTCACTGCTGTTCTTTCAAACAGTTTTGTATATCGAATACAGTCTAAATATACAAAATATCGCTCTCTAGTAATTTTGTCTTTTTAATATTTTAATTTAAACTACATTACAATATAGAGTAATGGATATTTTTTTGAATATGTTAGATTTTTTTTTTTTTTTTTTTTTGTATTTCTTTCAAAACGGCTGTACCAGTTTTGATCAAATTTTGTGGTAATGCCTTTTAATAGTACTAAACAACTTCATTTGCGAAATTTGTAAAAATAAATAAATTAATAAAGGTATCAAAAAAGGAAAAACAAACTTCTTGAAAATAAGAGTTGTCTGCTTTAGAGCATTGTTCTGTTCTTCTTCTGTTTCACTTTTTCAAATGCAAATTGCAAAATTTGTCGAAAAACGTATCAACGATTTAGTCATTTTTTCTTTTTTTTACAAACATAATAATTTTTATCAAAACTATCGCTAACATGGGACTTTTTTTTAATTATTAAAAATATGAAACCAAAGACGGAAAATTACTTTAATCCATGTGTTTGCGCCTGATTGATCAAGAACAATTTATCCTCGTGGTGTCTCCCCCTAGTGGAGACTACGCGAGAAGAGAAGCAGAACTGAATTGAATTTGATAGGAGACGCATGTCTCAAAATTGGAGCCGAGTGCTCAACTATAAATAATTAACCTTAAAGAATTATAAATGTTTATACGTGTAAGTAAATCTGTATTATGTGTGTGCCTTGTATGTCTTTAATAAATAATAGTAAAAAATCTACAGTCCACTACTTTAAATTAACTTAACTGAGCTCCTGACATTTTGGTCCGTGAACGATCCGGAGAGAAGAGCAAACAATGGCTCGATTAGTTAAATTAAATAGGCAGCAAGGCACACTGAAGTCAAAACTTACACGTCTAGAGGAGTTTTGTGCACCCTTGACATTATTATCGGCTGAAACACTTAGCAGCACAAATTCAGTAATCGAACTGAAACAAAAACTTGAAGGGCTCAAGACTACCCAAAACGAAGTGAATTCTCTTCGTGATAAATATTATGATGCTGCAAAAGATGAAGAAAGAGAAGAAATTGATGCAGCACTACAAGAATTGGATATTCGTATCGAAAATAGTGAAGTAAGTCTTTTGAAACTTATTAGTTTACTAAAAAAAGATACTCCAAGTGTTGCAGTAAAGCCAGAAACTAGTGGTACTTTAGTTAGAACAAAATTGCCTGTTATTCCCCTTCCAGTATTTTCGGGAAATTATGAAGATTGGAGTAAATTTAAAACCTCCTTCACTAATCTCATTACAAATAATGCTGAGTTAGATGATATTCAGAAGTTGCATTATTTAAACGCAGCTTTGGAAGGAAAGGCCAAGTCAATTGAAACGGAGGATGATACATTCGAATCCTTATTTAATGCTCTGCAACAACGATACGAAAATCGCCGGGTAATATTAGATACCCATATTCAAAATATCTTAAGATATCCTAAGCTAAATCAAGAATCTGCGAAAGAAATGCGTGATTTTTTGGATAATTTAAAAAAGAATTTAAGAGCACTTAAAGTACTGGAATATGATCGTGACAAATTGTCGGACATATTATTAATGAACATTTTAATTGATAAACTTGATTTGGAAACAAGAAAGATTTATGAAATGTCCATTTCATCGAATGAAGTGCAGAATTTTAATGAATTCATAACGTTTTAAGAAAAGCGAAGTAATATATTAGAAAGTATATCTCGAAATATGCCATCAATGAAACAAATAAATAAATCTAATGCTTCACATCACTCCTTAAATCGAAGCAAAAATTTAGTTATTAACTCGCCTACGCATTTCTGTGTTGCATGCAAAAAGAAGGAAACACATGGCCTCTTTGGGTGCGACGCATTTAGAAATATGAATGTTGTTGATAGATTTGAGCTCGTTAAAAGATATAAATTTTGTATTCGATGTCTGCGAAGAAACCATAAATTAGACAGCTGCAGATCAAAATTTACTTGCCAATGTGGTTCGAAATTCCACAACACACTATTACATTCAGTGGAAAGAAATGATAAACCATTCGTTAATGATGAGAGTTCTCAGGCGATTCCATCAGATCTTGAGGATTCTTCAAATGCTACTCAAGGCCAATCCACTCGAAGTGAAACTAATTCGACTATGAGAAGCAGCTGTTTATTTTCCGAGAGAAAAAACGTAGTTTTACTCGCAACTGCTATAATTAAGGTTAAAGATGAACGAGGAAATTACTTCAATGTTAGAGCTATTCTTGATTCATGTTCACAGAGTAATTTTCTGACTTTTGAGTGCGCAGATCTCTTGAGAATTAAAAAAGAAAAAACATATGTACCAGTCAGTGGATTGAATGGAATGACGGTTTCTACAATAAGGAAGAAAATTCAGACCCTCATTTCCAACCAGCAGAGCACTTATGAAAGACGTCTGCAGTTTTTGCTTGTCCCTAAAATTACGGACATATCGCCTTCCAGAGCCGTAGATGTTGCGGGTTTGATATTACCGAACATTCTATACGCTGATCCTGACTTTAATAAGCCAAAAAGGATTGATGCCCTGTTAGGCGCCGAGTGTTTTTTCGAACTTTTAAGGAATAATCAAATACGACTTAAGAACAATACAATCATTCTACAAGAGACTGTTTTTGGATACATCGTGAGTGGGTCTTTTCCAGATGATGCGAAATCTACCGTGCACTGTCATTTATCTTGTGAAGAACAATTAAGTAATTTGAACTCTAACCTCGAAAGGTTTTGGAACATTGAAGATGTTGATGATTCTGAGCGTTTTGCAAACAATGAAGAAAAAGCTTGTGAAGAACATTTTCTCTCTACTCATTACAGAAATGAAGATGGGCGTTACGTGGTCCAACTACCTATGAAAGAAGGAGTGCTGGGGTCTTCAAAAGACATTGCCGCTGTCCGACTGAACTCTCTTTGGAAACGTCTGAATAGAAATCCCACATTAAAGAGTTTATATGTGGAATTCATGGAAGAGTATGAAAGACTTGGTCATATGAAGGAAATAATTGAAGAATCTGATCCTAGAGACTGTTATTATATCCCACACCATGCAGTCTACAAACCAGAAAAATCTTCTACGAAATTGAAAACTGTTTTCAACGCTTCTTCCCCAAGTTCAAATGGGATCTCCCTTAACGACTTGCTAATGTACGGAGGTGTTTTACAAGAAGATGTTTTTGATATTATGTCCAGATTCCGAACTCATAAATATGCTTTCACTGCAGATACACAGAAAATGTTTCGCCAAGTGTTAGTTGATGAGTGCCATCGTAACTTCCAACGTGTTCTCTGGAAGACAAATTCTGATAGTCCGATCAAGATCTACCATCTGCAAACCATTACGTATGGCATGACCAGCAGTCCATTTTTGAGTACAAGAGTCCTAAATCAATTGGCAGAAGATGAACAGTTTAATTTTCCTCTTGCGGCTGCAGCAACTTTGACTGATTACTATATTGATGACATTCTTACCGGTGGATCAACATTAGAAACAGCAATAGAACTACAAGATCAACTTGTCAATATGTTGCAGACTTGTGGAATGACATTGCATAAATTTGTGTCTAACACTTCTTCCCTTTTAGAAAGAGTGCCAAGTGAGTGTTTAGAATATTCGTTCGACGATAGTGCTGAGACCAAAACAGTGAAAACCTTAGGGGTTATATGGAACCCAAAAAAGGATAGTTTCACCTTTCGGGTGAGCATAGGTGAGTCTCCGCATACTAAAAGGTCAGTATTATCAACCATTGCTAGAATATTTGACCCATTGGGGTTATTAGGTCCTTTGATATGTAAATTAAAGATTTTTATGCAAAATTTATGGCTTTTAAAAATTGATTGGCATGATATGTTACCTGAAAAAGACAGTATAATTTGGGATAGTATTATTTCCCAACTGTCAGTTATTGAGAATATTTGTGTTGAGAGATTTATTTTCATTGATGATATTGAATTGATAGAATTGCATGCATTTTGTGATGCTTCTAAGCTATCCTATGGATGTTGTTTATATTTAAAATGTGTTAATAAATTTAATGATATTAAAGTAAATTTATTGTGTAGTAAGTCTCGAGTGGCTCCACTGAAAACCTTAACCATACCACGTCTTGAATTGTGTGGTGCATTGTTGTTAGCTAAATTAGTTAAGAAAACTATTACAGCTTTAAAAATTGAAATTGATAAAATTGTATTGTGGTGTGATTCCACTATTGTATTGGCATGGATTAAAACTCCCCCTAATCAATTAAAACCTTTCGTTTCTAATAGAGTTTCTCAAATTCAGAAACTCACACCAGGTTATCAGTGGTGCCATGTAACTTCTGATAATAATCCAGCAGATCTGATTTCTAGAGGTCTCAAACCTAGCGATATAGTAAACAATGATATGTGGTGGCATGGACCACAGTTTTTAAAACATGCAAATGCATTTGTCAGTAATCCAAGTAGTGAATATTGCATGGATAGTACTTACTTAAATGAGTTAAGGAAAAATGTGAATATAAATCTTGTTACAGTAATACATAACAGTGTTTTAAATGATATAATTGAGAAAAGTAATGATTATATGAAAATTGTTCGTATACTTGCATTTGTTTTGAGATTTGTTATTAATGTCCAATCAAAGGATAATCGTATAAGTGGTCCGCTTTCTGAAGAGGAAGTAAAAAAAGCCGCAAATTATATAATACGGCACATTCAAAGAAGTGAATATAATCTAGAAATATATGATTTAAGTAAGGGTCACCCCATTAGTAAAAATAGTAAACTTAGATCATTAAATCCATTTTTAGATTCTAATAATGTACTACGTGTTGGTGGAAGATTAGTAAATTCTGATTTGGATTATACTAAAAAACACCAGATAATTTTGCCCCCTAAGCATAAATTGACTAAACTAATTATTGAAAATATTCATAAAAGAAACTTCCATGTCGGTCCTCAGACTCTGTTGTATAGAGTCCGACAACAGTTTTGGCCAGTTAGTGGAAGGGGACTCTGCAGAAAGGTAGTTCATGAGTGTGTAACTTCCCTAATAACCATGTGACGAGTATGTGACGAAAAGCGATATCGCATAGAGATCACGCGATGTCACGGCGATATCACACAGGGGTCACATAGTCGTCCAATGTCCGTTTTAGAGGGGGTTTTGCGACGTAACTTTGTGATATCTCTGCGATATCGCTTTTCGTCACATTGTGACATTGGGGACGAATTTGCGATTTTTGCGATATCGCATTGTGATCTGTATGTGATCTTAGTGATTTTGGCGACATCCGTGTGATTTATGTGATCTTCGCAACGAAAGCTTTGTCACTGCGATATCGCTTTGTGACCTAAATGTGATCTTAGTGATTTTGGCGACATCCGTGTGATTTATGCGATCTTCGCAACGAAAGCTTTGTCACTGCGATATCGCTTTGTGACCTAAATGTGATCTTAGTGATTTTGGCGACATCCATGTGATTTATGCGATTTTCGCAACGAAAGCTTTGTAGCTGCGATATCGCTTTGTGACCTAAATGTGATCTTAGTGATTTTGGCGACATCCGTGTGATTTATGCGATCTTCGCAACGAAAGCTTTGTCACTGCGATATCGCTTTGTGACCTAAATGTGATCTTAGTGATTTTGGCGACATCCATGTGATTTATGCGATTTTCGCAACGAAAGCTTTGTCGCTGCGATATCGCTTTGTGACCTAAATGTGATCTTAGTGATTTTGGCGACATCCGTGTGATTTATGCGATTTTCGCAACGAAAGCTTTGTCACTGCGATGTCACATTGTGATCTGTATGTGATCTTAGTGATTTTGGCGACATCCGTGTGATTTATGTGATCTTCGCAACGAAAGCTTTGTCACTGCGATATCGCTTTGTGACCTAAATGTGATCTTAGTGATTTTGGCGACATCCGTGTGATTTATGCGATTTTCGCAACGAAAGCTTTGTCACTGCGATGTCACATTGTGATCTGTATGTGATCTTAGTGATTTTGGCGACATCCGTGTGATTTATGCGATCTTCGCAACGAAAGCCTTGTCACTGCGATATCGCTTTGTGACCTAAATGTGATCTTAGTGATTTTGGCGACATCCGTGTGATTTATGCGATCTTCGCAACGAAAGCTTTGTCACTGCGATATCGCTTTGTGACCTAAATGTGATCTTAGTGATTTTGGCGACATCCATGTGATTTATGCGATTTTCGCAACGAAAGCTTTGTCGCTGCGATATCGCTTTGTGACCTAAATGTGATCTTAGTGATTTTGGCGACATCCGTGTGATTTATGCGATTTTCGCAACGAAAGCTTTGTCACTGCGATGTCACATTGTGATCTGTATGTGATCTTAGTGATTTTGGCGACATCCGTGTGATTTATGTGATCTTCGCAACGAAAGCTTTGTCACTGCGATATCGCTTTGTGACCTAAATGTGATCTTAGTGATTTTGGCGACATCCGTGTGATTTATGCGATCTTCGCAACGAAAGCTTTGTCACTGCGATATCGCTTTGTGACCTAAATGTGATCTTAGTGATTTTGGCGACATCCGTGTGATTTATGCGATTTTCGCAACGAAAGCTTTGTCACTGCGATGTCACATTGTGATCTGTATGTGATCTTAGTGATTTTGGCGACATCCGTGTGATTTATGCGATCTTCGCAACGAAAGCTTTGTCACTGCGATATCGCTTTGTGACCTAAATGTGATCTTAGTGATTTTGGCGACATCCGTGTGATTTATGCGATCTTCGCGACGAAAGCCTTGTCACTGCGATATCGCTTTGTGACCTAAATGTGTTCTTAGTGATTTTGGCGACATCCGTGTGATTTATGCGATCTTCGCAACGAAAGCTTTGTCACTGCGATATCGCTTTGTGACCTAAATGTGATCTTAGTGATTTTGGCGACATCCGTGTGATTTATGCGATTTTCGCAACGAAAGCTTTGTCACTGCGATGTCACATTGTGATCTTAGTGATTTTGGCGACATCAGTGTGATTTATGCGATTTTCGCAACGAAAGCTTTGTCACTGCGATATCGCTTTGTGACCTAAATGTGATCTTAGTGATTTTGGCGACATCCGTGTGATTTATGCGATTTTCGCAAAGAAAGCTTTGTCGCTGCGATGTCACATTGTGATCTTAGTGATTTTGGCGACATCTATGTGATTTTCACAACAAAAGCCTTGTTCCTGCAACATAATTATACAAAAAATTCACAATTAATTTTTTTTATCAACTACCTATATCTGCTTCAAGTATCTACTCTCACTATGAAGAGGCTCAGTATCTTTTCTTTACGTCAAATATTTTCTAATACTATGGTAATATAATTTATACTATCAAGGCCAGTCATTACTTTAATGACTGGCCTTAATGGTATAATCATAGTATTAGAAAATATTTGAATATTTTCTAAAAGTATGAACTTTTTCTAAACTTAATATACATGAACTTAATGGTATAATAAATTAAAGAATCATAGCATTAGAAAATATTTGTTCGTCTTCAACAAGACTTTGGGAAGTAAAAACTAGTCTCCTATATTAAAAACCAATGAAACAGTTAACTACCTAATTAGCCTTTAACCAAGAGAATTTATCCATTCCAATAGATTTCTCAGCTAAATATATACCTTAAAAATAAGACAAAACATGACTAAATCTATTAAAGCACAATGTAATGTATCTCATGCATCTCAATTTTTCTTTTAAACTGATTACAATGTTGTTTTGCCATTTTGGGCAAATCTTCCCCTTTATAAGTTTAGCATAAAAGAAAAATACAAAACTAAAAACAGGTTGAACAAATCAAGCAAAAATGGAAATATGCAATTAAAATAAGAGTAAAAACATAAGGTAATAAGTTTATTTTATTGAACACAAAGCAAACATATTCTTTGTTACACTAAATATTGCAGAATGTTTTTTCTTTTCGGCAAGGTATCTGTCAATCTGACTGCCAGGAATTATGCCACTTCCTTCAATGTAGTATTCTTTCTCCGTGTTTCAGAGCATTAGGTGTAGGCTTTGGACCTAGAAAATTAAAAATAGGTTATTCTTAAATTTCAGTTTAAAATACGCCATTTTTAAAATTGCCATTCACAATGCAATTTTAAAAATCTAATGCAATTATAGCACAAGATGCTAGTTCATAAAAATAAAAACAGAAATTCTGTGCCAACTTTAAGTATTCATAACAAGGTTATAATAGTAATTAAAACGGGTAATGCCAACATAAATAAATGATAATTATACTCAATTCTGATATTGTTACAAGTGATTATTTACAGCTTTCATCACTGTAATCCATTAATTACTGACAAATTTATTTGGAATAGTATGACTTACTATTTTCTGATTTTTTTTCTTTTAAATCCTTTTTCCCTTACCTTTGCAAAACTAAAACTGATAAATGGTATACCAATTAAAAAGCTAACACACCTCTGCGTCTAACAAATAGTTTATTTACAATTGCACATATTGCTATCTGTTTGACAATTTTTATTTTTTTTTGGTTTTTAATGAATATGCAGTAGGAAATATGTTAACTCGAGCTGGAAATTATCCTCTTTTCACCTGTGAAAGTAAAAGGACAAAAAAAAAATGGTTTTAAAACAGTTTTTAATTTTAACATTTCCCTCCATTATTTCTTAAAAAATATAACTTATATATTAAAAAAGTTCCCTTGAACTGAATAATGGATTCACAGATACAACTTATCACTAGACGACCAGATATCCGAGCCATGCCAAGTTCTGCCTTTCGAATCAAGGTTCAATACATCTCTTAGTAAAAGAATACAATACCTAATGCTGATATTTATGTCCATCTATGACTCACTCTGATAACAGAGGTTTTATCAGACTAGTACTTTCTAATTAGTGACAAAAAATATTTGTCCATTTTTAATTATTGCTAAAAAAATTGACTTGTTACTGAAAGTTGTTACGTCCAGCAACCATTTGGGACCTCTAATTCCCCAAAATTGATATTTGAGAACACTATTATTAAAAGCAATAAATTTGGCAACAGTAAGTGATTTTAAAATAATAAGGTAATTTGAGGGTGTTCAAACGACTGTTCGAAGAAGATGCCTGCTATACCTTTTGTTACTTTTAGAGTTTTGCAACAAAAGATAAAATAAAAAATTATAGCGTGCTTTTATTTTACTATCTAATTGTCTATCATTAGGAATTTTATACAAAAACTAGTTATATCACAGAATAACTAGACAACTGTTATAACTAATTATTTCACAATTTAACCTCTATGATATGTTGTTTCAAACTTTGCTTAAAGTAAGTACTCCAGTCTTTATATAGAAAAACTAATTTCACTTTCATACATAGACAATAACACACGCATAACATATATGGTCAATTAGAGAATTCAAAAGCTAAAAAAAAAAAAAAAAAAAAAAACATCCTCAGGCTTAACTTTTTCTTTAGTGGCATTATTGTATTTCTTCTAAATCAATTACATTTCATAGAAGATATATCTGAAGACTACAATTTCTTGAAATTTGAAAGAAATTAATGCTGTTATGTTCAATTAGTATTGCAAAATGTTGACAGCAGCCATACTTCACCATGGATTCTTGCTTCATGGATTACGTAAATATTTTGAGGTATATATATATATATATATATACATACAAACAAAATAAAATGAAAAACAGCAGAAATTTGGAATTGTATCATGGGGCATCTTTTTAACCTATTAGCATATGTACTGGTAATTTGTTGTATTTCTATAGCTTTGATGTTTTTGATTTTACATTTGTAATTTCATTTTTTTCCTTTTGTTATGTATATACATAGGCGTAAAGTACGGGGGGCAGGGGGGGCTGGCCTCCCCACTTTTAAATTCTGGGGAGGCTGCCTACCCTGATTTTTGTAACACTATCTCCTTTTTTTTCCCTCCATTCTCCAAATAAATTATAATAACTGTTTATTGTTGGTATTATATGAGAAGTTGTGTCATACCTAGATTTTCGAAAAATTAATAGATTTCGATAATTTTTCGAAAAATTTCATCTTCCGTCAAAACTTGCCCCCCCATGTTTTTTGAAAAGTTGACACCTATGTGTATATATATACACATATATCTATATGCATATATATACATACACATATATATATACATACACACATATATAATATATACATATACACATATATAAATACATATATAGTAATTTCAAAACTATAAAGAATTTAAATTGACATATTTTTAGTTAAAAATTAATATTGTGCATGGATAGTCAATGAAATTGAAGCTTATGACTCAAATATATTTGAACCATAAGCAATTTTTATGCACACTTTTGCTGCGCAAAAATTATAAAATGAGTAAAACTACATGAACAATAATGGCATTTTTCATTAAAAAAATTTTTAGCCAGAAAACTAGTTTTGCTATCAAAAGAGTAATTTACCTGTTGACTAACATAATCGTCTTCAGCTCTATGTCATTGACCAGGAAAGTCTTGCTTCACCCATCTGGTTTAGCAGGCTCTTGTTCCATGTCAGATCAGTGTTGGTTTGTCTTCTCCATGAACCATCAACTAAATTCTCCCCAAAGGTGCTTTTGAGAAACTTTCTTTCAAATATGGCAAGGACCTATTGACTACAAAATAGTAAAAATTAGTTGACTGACTTTTTGGATAACAGATCATTTATATGATAAAATGTTGTACCAGCGTCATAACAGCCGTATGAAACCAGGAAAGAATGCTATTAAACACAAAACTAACCTTACTTAAGAGTAATATTACACTTAAGTAGGTCTGATCCTAAAGCTTAGAAAAAGTCATACACTTTGAATTGATGATCATTAACACGAGATGAAACATTTTGAATAGTGAATTTTCATCTTCGGTCATTACAGCTTCACATGTAGCTCGGATAACCAGCAAGGCACTCTTACTAAAATAGGATGATTGCTAAGATAAATTCAAAAAGGAAATAAGATATATGTTTGAATTAAACTAGAGATGATGTCTTGACTAAGCTGCAGTATGCTTATCGGATAACAGAAGAAGAGGTAAAATTATGCCTTGTTTAATAAGAAGACACGTAAGACATAATAATGTACAACCTCAAAAAACAATTACCATATTTTTTATGGCATCACAATGTAAAAAAAAAACAATCAAGCTATTTCAATATGTTGCAAAAAGATACTAATCAAAAATTGATTTTAGCATTAAGTTTTCTATAATTCAACAAGATGAGGTCTAAAGTACCCACTGGAAACAAAACCAGGTTATATTATATACAGCTTGTATATGCTACTTAGAAAAGGTATTTTGCTATGCTATTGTGTTTTATTCTATCCTTCATGATAAATCACAGAGCATTTTTGTAACTTCCTATTAATTGAGGAGACATACCAAGAAAGCATAAAAAAATTTTCATCAACAAATTTCCTGATGGAGCAGGGCAACGTATAAACTGTCATTTTTTTGTGGCCTCTCGCGGGAAGGTACTCTAAAAAATATAGTTTATGAATTATGGTGTTGTTACGGATGCAAATACCTTTGCTAAATTTATTATATCGGCGGAATTTGCCAAAAAATACAAAAGTCAATGTAATATTTTTTACAAACAAAAGGTAGAAAATGCCTTGAGGAATTGGATAAGATCTGGTATGATGCACAACCAATTCCACTAACACGGAGAGTGCATTGTGTCGGATCAGTTTCTTCATTAACCATAAACTGCTCAGTGACTTCTAATTACCCTAAAGCTTGGCGTCCACTATTGCTGAGCAGAGCGGATTAAATTTGAGCCAATTACAAGACTGTCAACGTCCATTGTAGCACAAGGCTTGTGCTACAATCGACGTTGGCAGCCTTGTAATTGGCTCTAGTCCACTCCGCTCTGCTCAGCGATAGTGAACGCCAAGCTTCAAGGTAAAGTTGTCTATATATCAAAGAAAATGGAGAGTGATATTGTACAACAAGTAAAAAATAAAGTGATAGTCACATGATGAATATTACCTCAGGAAAGTGGTATGCTGCATATTGGAAAGAATAACTAGTTTATTGGCCGAGCACTTAACGTTAGTCTTAATGAAGACAAATTCTCATTCATCTACCAAACTAAGCCATCTAAAAATCAGTTTTAAGAGGCTTAAACTTTTATTATCCAGCCACACCTCTCAACTGTGTATTACAGCATGATTTTCAACACATAGAATCAAAAGTTTGAAATTTGTAACTGCATATAGTATTTTGTTTATTATCTTAATTTTAGTTTATTTTTCATAAATATTTAAATGCTTAAGTTTATGTTCTGTGCTTGGTCACCAGATTTATTTGATTGTAGACACATACCGTGGGCAAAAAAAGTCTCAGTACGGAAGCCACAGTTACAAATAAATTAGCATAATTTCTACTCCTTTGCTTCATATCTTCAAACTATTGAAATTATGTTTAATTTGGTTCTTTAAAATAAGTTTAAAATAAATGTCGGTTTTTACAAAACGCAGCAAGTATTTAAATTGAAATACTTTGGAGATATTGCTTAAGTCGCACATGGGTTAAAAATTTATAAAAATATTGAAGGGACATCTCAAATGGTGAGAAATATTATTAAAATAGCGGGTCTGAATGAACTTGCAGCCCGTAAGAATCCTTAAATAAGTACCTGTAACAGAAAAAAGCGCCTTGAGTTTGCAAAAAAGCATGCAAGTTATCAGTTATCTTTCTGTGAATCAGTTCTTTTTAATGATGAATTAAAATTTAATATCCAAGGGTCAGATAATCGAGTTATGGTCTGGATAAAACCAAATCAACAAATGTTAATTTAGAATTTATGTGGAACTGTCAAACACAGTGGAGGAGGCATTATGGTGTGGTGGTGTATAAGGGCTGCTGTTGTCAGCAATGTATATTTTGTAGAAGGAAGTAGGGATCGGTAAGTGTATCTTGAAATCTAAACACAAAATCTTGTAACAAATGCACGAAAATTGTCTCTTGAGAATTCTTTTCAATGTTTTTTTTTATCAATTTTTAAGCCATGTGTGACTTGAGGTGAACTTATTTGCGGATTATCTTGAACCTTATTATAGGATATTTCTTTTAAGCAAGCTTTTTAGCTTTGAAGATCTTCCGGATCGATCTCTATCCTCAAAAGTTTGAAGCTCATGGTGTCTTTTAATAATATATTGTACTATAGGCTTCAATATATAAAAGATTTCCCCAATTTTTTTCATAGATAATCCATAATTTCATAACTGAATCGCCAACTGACAACTAGGTTTCGAAACTCCATTTTAAGACGATCAGCTACGAGGTAAAATTAAACAATTGCTGCTATCATGTCTTCAAGGCACTTGCGTACACTTCATATTTTAAAAATTTACTGCAAATCTGTTGTGGAAGACTTCAGAATTAATTTTCATATTGCATACTGAAACATTTTTTGTATGGCAGTTAGCAACATTTCCTAAATATTTCAATTTAAATACTTGCTGCATTTTGTAAAAACAGGTATTTACTATAAAATTATTTTAAAGAATCAAATGAAACATATTTCAGTAGTTACTGGTGATATGAAGCAAAAGATTATAGAAATTATGCTAATTTATTTGCAACTTTGACTTCTGTACGGAGACTTTTTTTTTTACCTACTGTATGTTAGTCCATTACTATGATTTTGTTTGTCCATTACCACTTACTCTTTCATTCTATACATCATTTATTTATTTTACATTATATAATTCACAAACTTTTAAAATTTTTGAATGAACAAAAGAACTATGTTGTTTTTCAGTTAGTCCGTTACCTTGACTTTATAACCAAATTGTGCACTCTAATTAAATGGCAACAAATTCTAATACCCAGAATAAGAATCATGTACCCTTTAAATATTTATATAAGTGCCATTTTCAGTCAAAATTAAAAATCTTTCCTTAGTGGGTTTGTATTTGTGTTAAAATAACACTAGAATGTTAGTCCGTTATCATGGAATTGCCCAAGTGTTTGAACAAATCATATGGCTTTGACCTAGCTATTTCCTGGCTTCACTTACTTGGTAAATCACAATTGGCCCGTGAATATTTCTTTCGTCAATGTTTACCTTTTCGATGATAAACACTGCTTTAATTTGAATCACGATTCAGCAACTACAACCTTCTTTCAACTAAATTTATTTTTAAAATTGTGTTAATAACATTTGACGATGGCTTCGAATAGAAGTTATGTGTTCAAAAGACAACTTAAAGGCAAAACCATTAAACATCATTGTTAAAACAATTCTCAGGAATGTACTTTACAATAATATTAATATTCATGTTACTAGAGTTTCCTGTCAAAAATCTTAATCATAAATTTGTATATATAATTACTTTATTTGACCTTGAATAATTTTATTTCAGTTTTTACACATAACTTACATAAAATTAGTACATATGTTGGGTTTGCATATAAAATATTATTACATTTTTTCGAGGGGTAATATATTCTAACAATATTATAAGGTGAACCTACCAGTAATTGACCATTTAGTGCAAGTTTCTACACATTTAATTTTTTTTCTTAAAAAATTATTAACGGAATGTTATGAAAACTTCCCAAAATATAAATTGATTAATGAAGCTCAATAATAAATTAACATGGTGTTCCAGTCCTTTTTACAATTTAAAATATCATCAGAATTTCTTACCAAAAGCAATTTTGCCAGTAATTGACCCAGTAGACATTAGTAATTGACCACAGCCATGCTAGTAATTGACCACTTCCTTTTCCAGAATAAAACCAAAAGTTAATTGTTAAATTCTGTTATAAAATGCTCTAATATTCATAAATTAACTATTAAATGAATTAAAAAAAGAAAGTAAAAATAAATATAATCAATTTTAATCCACGAAAATACGGGAACATCAGTGTAAAATATAGTATGAGGGTTTTCAAAGTTAGTTATACTGGTAGATAATTATGCATATTTTATTCAAAAAATTAAAACAAGAAAATAAAAATAATATAGAAAAGACTATCCAATCCTATACTTTCAATTCTGAATAAATTTACTAGATGAAAAGAATCAAATGTAGAGGATATTATTTCTTGAATAATTTCAAAATCATCCGTTTTTCAAATGGAAATCATTTTCTTGCATTGGCATTTATCCAAATACATAGAAGAGTTTCTCCAGCGTAACGAGTTGTTTTCTCGCCAACGTCGAACAAGGTAATTTTGATTGCAAATTAAAAAAAAAGAAAAAGCGCATTGAGCAGAACTTTTTGTGTTTATGGCCTTTTCAAAACATTTAGAATTGAATAAAAAAATTAAAAATGCGGGAATCGTCCATTGGACATACAACAACTGCAAAAATTAAGGACTTTTAAGGACATATAAGCATTTTTAAGGCCTTGAGAAAAAGTTCAAAAATATTAAGCACTTTTAATGACCTTGTTGTAGAATTGTGAAGTTCTTTTGTCCTCAGAGTTATGTTTAATTAATATTCATTTTCCAGATACCTACAGAAAATACTTAGGCCAGTAGGATTATGATATATTCTATATTGTGATATAAACAAAGTTACTTTTAGAAAATATAAACAGAATGTTCCAGCTTCTAGTTATGCAAGTTTCAATATTGTCCTGGCAAATAAGGAATACAATAACAGCAAACCAGGATAATGATGCTTGTTATATTATTTTAATTACAACTTGAATAAATAAGTTTAATTGACGCTTATTGACGAGTGTGATTGCTCACGTCAAATAATTTACCGAGTTAGAAAAAGTATTTTCCCACGTGTTGCATATAATATATTTTATAATTACGCGCAAGAAATATTTCCAATTCGTATATTTATTAATGTTGGCAACTCCAGTAAATGAATTTCTTCTAAAAATGTGTCATTTCAATGCAATGTCAAGACTACTTATATAATATTTGAGCACGAGGCCTGCAAGAAAATACTTGTTTTACACTCGTCTCATGTATTGCTTTCAACAAAAATTTAATTCTCTAAAAACAATTTATAAAAAGTTATTATAATAGCAATTTGAAGTTAAATAATAATAATAAATATGTATATATTAACTTACCCAATTCGAAAATGCATAATATTCAAAACAATGTGTTTGTGTAGTGAACCAGAATATTGCCATTACATTTATTTAAAAGTAAGATAATTTATATTCTGACGTCATATATAGTTGCTTGGAAGACAAATTAATAAAATAAACGTTTTTGATTGGTTTAAAATTTGAATATGTTTTAAAGCTGTATTTTTCATTAGTTGTTTTGAATACATTGGAATTACCAGATGCTTCTAAAGATTTTCTTTTATCATGGAATGAAAAATTTTACTTCTTAATTAATTTACAAATATCCGATTTTACGCGCATTCCATTTCTTTTTTTCTTTCTTTTTTTCAATTATGTGTTGTATATTTTCTTTATTGAAAGGCTGAGTTATATAACAAATTGTAAAACTCGTTTCAATGGAATGCATTCACGTTCATTATTAAACGTAAATATATAATTTCGGAAATTTGCAAGTAGAACATAAGCTCACACAATGAATTTATTTTCTGAATACAGCACGATATTCTTTTAAATACTGTAGAGCAGCATTCACCTCTAACTTTTAGAGACGAGCGGTATGAGTTATATGTTGAAGTTTTTTGTGGACCGCAGATTTTTACCGAATATGCCAATACATATTACTTTTACTGTGTATGTTCAAGATCACAAATGTAATTATTGGTATAGAATAGATCCAACAATAAAAATATTTTTGAAAAATGGAAAAAATAATGAACTTTTTACTATCTCGAAAAATAGTTATTTATGCAACTATACTTGGGAATATAATACTTTTTCAATCGAGGTAAAATGCTTATTTAACGAGTGCGTTAGCGCAAGTCAAATAATTTAAAGAGTTTGAAAAAGTATTTTCCCACGTGTTGCATACACTATTTTTTATAATTACGAGCAAAAAATATTTTTAATACATATATTTGTTAATGCTGGCAACTCCAGTCAATGAATTTCTTCTGAAAATATATTTTTCAATACCCAAACCTATATAATATTTGAGCACTAGGCGTGCGAGAGAGTATTTTTTCACACTAGTGCGAAAAAGTGCTACTTTCGCCACGATTTTTTATTCAAAATTATTATAAAAAGTGTTATTTTTTGCACGTTGTTATAAAAGTAATTGATATTTGATTTTTTTTAATAATTAAAAAAATATTTTCGTTATACTATCTTAAATTAAAATCTAAAATATAAGTGAATCTTTTATTAAAACCTTGCTTGTGTGTCTTCATGTGACTTGGCATAACATTGAATAAATATATTTAAATTATACCTTCTTATATTCTGCTGATTTTGTCGATATCATCAGTTGTGAGATACCAATTGTAAGTCAATATCAATTTCTCTCAGGCTCTCAAGAGAAAAAAAAAAAATACTATTTGTCAGACTTGCTACTACGGGCAGCGTAGTGGAGAACACTGTTCTTAATAGTTAACACATACCATTTTGGAAAAATTAATATTATGTAAAATAAAGTTCATTTCTCGAAATCTGAAATTAAAGTTCAAAGATTGAAAAAGCAGAGATGGTTCTTTAGTGAGATTATCGAGTGATCAAAATTGAAATAAGCCAAATTAAAAAAAAGAAATCTGCCACTCATTTTGAAAAATGCATTTCTCGAGTTATGCATTAAAAAAATGGTACAATAATACATTTCATTTCTTAAACTAAATTCATTTGCTTGAACTGATCTTGTCATTCATTTGCTGAAAACAAATCATGGAAGTATTTGTTAAAATTTAAGCTGACTTATGATGGATTTTAGTTGATGTAAATTTCCTCAAGTAGCAAATATTCTATATCCAAATGAATATACATGTTTGCAAATAATGTTTCTCATATTCAAGTAAATTTTGCGTTCAGTTTTCATTAGCATCATATGTCCGGAAAACGCTCAAATCTAAATATGTTATTTAAATAAATCTGGCTTGTTTAATTGCATACGAAGTGGGGAAGGGGTTTGTAATAGAAATTCCAGTATCCGTTACATCCAGAATATTTTTAAAAAAGTCAGTAATTCAAGTAATAATTCAGGCAGTCAGTAATACAGAATTCTAAAATCCAGAAGAAATGTACATATATTGTATCGTTTATTGCATTAAATATATATTAGTTTTCGAAATACAATGTAATTTGTTTGTCTGGAATCCATGTAAATCTATTACTTATTCTTATTATAATTATAGTCTAAACCGGGCATCCGGCAGCAACCGGGAAACAGGGGCGTGGAGCATCGCACAACTTTTAATTACACTATAATACTAACATGTATTTGTGTTTTATATTTTCTTCATTCGCTTAGAAAAAATGGCCAGATTGGCGATAAATCTTATATGAGTCGTTAAAAAAAAAAAAAAAAAAAACCTTTGCCAAAATAGTGTTTTCGGTGATATACTTTTCGATAATTCTTATATTATTCTTTCTTTTAAGAGAAACTGAGGAGAGGAGAAAAACGATCGTTGATGGAGAACTCAGTGTTGAATTTTTCCCCCTTTTTTTCCCTTTCTTCAACTTTTTATGCCATTTAAGCATTTTTACGTGAATTTCGGAGGTGGGGATGTTTAGAACACCTTAAGAGGCATCACCACAGTGATTTTGATTAAAATCGTAAGAGCCGTTTTTTAGAAATCATTGAAAAACCTGAAAACTACCTTATGCGCATGCCGGGTTTGACGAAAACCTTAATGGTAGGTCCCTTGGCCCCTACCAATCCTCACATCAAATTTGAACATCGTCGGTCAATTTGTTCGGGAGTTATGCTGACCATAAACAAACAGACCAAATTTTTTTTTATATCACATTTTTGAAATCAGGATGTTCCAAAACGTGGAACATCCTGGAAGTCGTTTTTCTGAGTCATCGAGTTAAACTTAACTCGTTACTGAAATAATAAAAGGAAATAATGTTCGCTTCAAAATCCAGTTAAAGTATTTTAAATGTCAATATGTATTTTTCATTGTTCTCCTAAGTTAATTAACTCTTTTTAGAAATAATAATCGTGCGGTTAAAGTTGTATTATTTTTATATTTATCTACCATTTTCAACATCATTTCCAAATTGGTTGGTGCCTATCTGATGGCTGTGTGGTTTGTTCTCTGGTCACGCATGCCAAAAGGTGCCGTGTTCGAATCCTGGGTTAAGCATGGATGTTCGTTGTGGTTCGTAATCCACGTTAAGCTGTAGGTCCCGGCCTAATTAGCCGTCATTGTGCATAAAAATAGGTCGTTGAGCATATAAACCAACTAACCAGTTGGGTTGCATTTCTTCTATTTGTACACCCCCCCCCCCCCGTTTCCTTTATAGAACAAATTCAAATTGAAAATAAATCATTATTTGCAGTTATTTATTATTCTCGTTAAATTTTAAATGACAAGCGTTAGCCAATAACCACAGAATATCAAAGAAGAATTTTCAATATTATTTGGAAAGTCAGTCCAATTAATAGATAAAAATGGAAAGGAAAAAAGTCGAATCCAATAAATCATGTAAGAAAATAGAAAATCAGATTCAGTCGAGATCGAAGCAAGAGAAAGGCAACTGCGCTTTTCACTCCCCCCCCCCCCCTCTTCCTCTTCGAAGACGCGACCAGTAAACTGAACAGGTGTACAACATTACTCTCCCTTAGTTCTTTGTTCCGTTCCTCGAATTTTGCAAGCGAGACAAAGAAAGTAGGGAGCGAGTGGGCTGGAGACCAGATACCAAACTGACCTAAAGGGATATCCGAGTTAAAGTGACCCCTTATAACCATTCATCACCCCGAGGGTAAATAAAGATGGTAAGAAACCGCGGGCTGTAAACGAATACTGCATGGTAGGGGGTAATTTGAATTGATCTCGTGTTGCGTCGCCTGCTGGTGTAGACGGAATCTCAAAATAAATTTGTCGCATCTATAATTTTTTGTTTCAGTTTAATAATTTTATTGTTTAGATTGGTCAATGATAGTGCAATCAATTTCAAAAGTGAATGTTTTGCTAAATGTCTAGAATTCCGTAGCGATATGCATTTCATTTCCATGTTCTATACGTTGTTACCAGTAATTTATAAAATCCAACATTCTATAGCAACGGTTCGCAATCTCTTAAGTTGTGCGGACCACCTATTTTGTAAAAAAAACTTTGCGACTCATTAAATAATACAATACGTGCGTACATCAGTAATTAGTAAAAGTTTAGAATTAAAGGATTAAAAAATAGTTCTTTTTATAAACTGTAATGCAATTAATGCAGTTTTGGTAATAACTGGATATTTTTGCCAAACATTTATCCAAAACGAGATCAATGGTGTCGATAATTCAATTAACGAGTCTTCACTTGAAGATATTTTCTATATTTTAGTTAATCTTCTTGAAACAGAATTCACTCGTTAAACCGTCGAAGAATAGAATCGAATAATTGGATTGTTACTAATCATCGAGTGACTCGATTATTCCTTTCTCTACCCTTGAAGCTTTCGTAATATTTATCTTGGATTATTAGACTCTTGATTAGCTTCCACGGGCCAGTACCACACTACTCGCGGCCCACAATAGGTTGGGAACCGCTGTTTTATAGAACACATAGGCATTTTAAATCATGCCGAAAACGGATCGATTTAGAAATCGCTTTATCGGACTTTTTTGTTTTTTATATTTTAAAATGCTCAATGCTTTTTTTTTTCTGAAAGGATTTTAAGTTATGAAAATGATTTAAATTTTTTTATAAATTTCACATTACCGACTGGAAGGATAAAATATAACATACGTATTGCAACTAAAAATTCCATGATGAATTTTTTTAAAGGTTCGGTTTGCGAAGATTTTAATTTTACGTTTCTTTATAGTTTAAAATGTCGCTATAATGAAAATTGGCAAAAAAAAAAAAAAAAAAACGTCGACTTTAAATTAAACAAAAAATTCAGTTATTCTAATTTCCCAGCATTTCCTGATGATCGGGATTTACTGCAAGAATAATATGTTGAGAAGAAATATTTTATGAAAAATAAAAGTGGTGCTCATTACCTGCCTTTAAAATAGGCTATATGAATGAAAAAAGGGTATATAATATATACACTAACTTAGAAGCGTTGCGAAAATTGCCTAAATCACACAGATGTCGCCAAAATCATTAAGATCACATACTGATCACAATGTGATATCGCCGCGACAAGACTTTCGTTGCGAAAATCGCATTTCATTCTAAAATTATTTTGGGATATCACTGGATGTCGCTGCGATATCACAAAGTAACATCGCAACTTCGTCACAGTGTGATGTCGCAGCGATATCACATGGAAGTCGAAAGTGACGTGAACTTTTGCGACATCGCTGCGATATCCCATGCAAGTCACATTGTGACCGTGATCTTTGCGACGAAAAACTTCGTTGCAGTGACGTAACTGTGACAAAGATGGTTAGTAGGGTTGTTACCGTAGTAAACCTATACATAGTTGTCAAATCTTGAGAAACCTTCCGTCTGAGAGGGTGACACCCACTTTTCCCTTTAAAGTTGTTGGGGTAGATTTTTGTGGACCTTTTTATATTAAATATAAGGGACAGAGATCTGGAGCTTTGCATAAAATATATGTTGCAATTTTCGTTTGCTTTGTGACAAAGGCCGTACACTTAGAAATTGTGTCGGATCTCACTTCTATTGCTTTTATAGCAACTTTAAAAAGGTTTTTTGCTAGGAGAGGGAAAAGTTGTTGCATCTTCTCGGACAATGGCACGAATTTTGTTGGAGCAGCATCGGAGATCAAACGACTCCATGCCTTAGTTTGTAAGCCTGATGACAACTTGGCTGGTTATCTAACTTCTGAAGAAATTTCGTGGAAATTTACTCCGGCAAAATCGCCAAATTTTGGAGGTCTATGGGAAGCTAATGTGAAAAGCTTTAAAAATCTTTTACGAAAAACTGTGGCTAATGCTAGATTTACTTATGAAGAATTCGTAACCGTGACTAACCAAATTGAAGCAATATTAAATTCTCGTCCTATTACTCCTCTCTCTTCTGATCCATCTGATCTTGAGGCTTTGACTCCGGGACATTTCTTAATAGGCCGTCCTCTTAATGCTTTGGCTGCACTTGACCACACTGATTTAAATGAAAATCGTTTATCCAGGTGGCATAGAACAACAAAAATAGTCCAAAATATATGGAAACGATGGAGTCATGATTATCTAAACAACCTCCAACAGAGATCTAAATGGCAGTTTGAAAAGGAAAATGTTAAGATAGGAACACTTGTTGTTATTAAGGAAGATAACTTGCCGGGTTGTAAATGGCGTTTAGGTAGAATACTTGAAGTTATACCTGGTAAGGATAAGAAAGTTCGAGTCGTAATTGTTAAAACCGCTACTGGCTCATTTAAACGTAGCATTAGCAAAATATGTACTCTTCCTATAAGTGATAACAAGATTGTTGTAAAGTGAATACTTTAATGTGTATAATGTAATTTTACATTTTTATGTTTGATATGTCATTGTAGTTCAATGTGTTTTTGATTTGAACTTATTTGTGTTCTTTACTTTATCTTTTATATGATAATTTTATTCATTTAATTTTGTTGAATGTTATAACATTGCAACGCCGGGCGGGATGTTTGCGCCTGATTGATCAAGAACAATTTATCCTCGTGGTGTCTCCCCCTAGTGGAGACTACGCGAGAAGAGAAGCAGAACTGAATTGAATTTGATAGGAGACGCATGTCTCAAAATTGGAGCCGAGTGCTCAACTATAAATAATTAACCTTAAAGAATTATAAATGTTTATACGTGTAAGTAAATCTGTATTATGTGTGTGCCTTGTATGTCTTTAATAAATAATAGTAAAAAATCTACAGTCCACTACTTTAAATTAACTTAACTGAGCTCCTGACACCATGTTAAACGAAAATGCAATGATCGATATTAGATAGACGAAAATTATGGATAACAGAAAAAATTAAAATGCTTTGTTTTAAAAAATATATGCATATAAACGCATCACTAAATTTTATGTGCAGTGAGGAACTTGCACAAGTGAGGAAAATTAATATTTTTTGTATTTTCTAGTGTTATCCAATATAATTATATTTGAGCAGTGCAATTATTTTTTATCTTTATGCTTTCAATTAATCAAAAATCGAGTTTGAAATCAATGCAAAGGTCACGACACCAAAAACGCATAAAAAAACAGTGACGTAGTTACGCATACATTCCGTCGAAAATCCGAGGTGGAGCCTGGTCTAAAACAGGTTTTAGACAGGTTCATCATCTGCGCGTTGACCTCACACGCAAAAGTATCTTTTCCCTCCAAATCGCAAAGTGAAAAACTAAATATATTTTTTAACTATCTATCCAAGCTCAAATTTTTAAAAAAATGGTATTGTTTTGTATGATTTTTTCTCTACTTATATTTAAAAATAAAAAAAAAATAAAAAAAAAAACGTGAAAGTTCCTCATTGCAACTTATTTAAGAGATTTTGAATTTGGATCGAGTTTTCACAGTGTTTGACCACTGTGAAGAAAAACTACCGATTCCGTGCCATTGACTGACTCACCCACCTCCTAACACTTGAGAAGAGAATTGTATACAACAATGAGCTTATCTGCTAAGTTTCAGATGTATTACGTAAAGTATCTGTCACTTCTATCACTGTATAAGTAGGTTAATTAGACATAATCAGATTCCCCTGTCACACACAGAAACAATCAACATTGAAGTAAGCAAAAAGTATTTAAATAAAAGAAGTACTCACCAAGATATAATTGATGATTGACTCTGTCCTCATTCTTCATCTCAAATGGTTTTAAGACATCCTAAATTAATTCCAATATTATTAGGAAACGACTTTAAATGCAATCAGCTCACATACATTGCACCTTTCATTTTTATACAGAAACAAACATTTGTGCAGATTTGGGGAAATTTCCTCAAATTGTAAAACAGTGTTTGCCACTCTTATACATTCCAAATGGAACTTGGGCAAAATTATAGAACATTTTAGTTGGCTAACTTTTGATTTTAAACCTTTTCAGTTTTATATGGCAGGAATAATACAACTATACAACTTTAGGAGTTAAAGATCGAAATTGGAACTAAAGTGTAACTATTTTTGCAATTTACAAGTATTTGCATATTGGAATGAAATCGTGGCGTCAACTTTTGTAGAAAAATGTAAAATTTGCAGTCATTAAATTTTCTTTCGAATTTTGTACTCTTGTTATTGAATGAATATTAAATTATTGTTATTTCGATAGATGGCGAAAATTTCGTAAGTCGAATTTCGTTGATTAGCCATTGTTCTGAAATACTTTCAACGTATTATTAAGTAAGAATCTGTCATTGGAATATTTTTGAAGCAAGATTTATTCAGCCAACGTGTCTGTAAAATATTACATAATGGCTATCGATCGTGGAAAGACAATCACTCGCAGTTCATCCGAATTATTCATCGATACACACAAAAACCTTTCTTAATCTTCGATTTTATGACAAGTATTGTCTTGTCTAAGTTCTTTTGATCAGCCTTGTACAGACAATAAAGTTTATCGTTGGTAAAATTTTTAAAGCGATATACATCTATGATGAACATTTAAAAGGGATCGACAGCTTGCATTCTTCTTTCATGTAATGCTTCATTTTTTGAACCAAGATCACTTTTAATGTTTTATTTTTCTTTCAAACATAAAATATTTACACTATTGTTGCACAAATTGTCTGTATATATTGTAAATAGTGACGTATTATTTCAAAATTCTATTATAATTTATTTTTATCCTATTTTATTTAGTAATTAATAGCGATTATACAAGTTAGAAAAAGGTGGCAACACCTAAAGTAATCGAGAAGTTTCGAGATATTTCGTTTCCGATAAATTGGCTGGAAATTTCGAGAATGTCTCACGCGCTTGTATATAAAGGACTGGAGAACGGGAAAGTTTTCAGATTGACTTCGGAGTTCGTTGAAAGCTGATCGCTTTGTTTACCTATTGGAGTGAGCTTGTATAATCGCTGAATTCGAAGTTATTTTTGTTGAAGCTTGTGTTGAAGCTTGAGAGTAATTAAACTGTTGCCTGTGAATAAATTCTGTGAGTTTTCTGAAGAGAGAATAAATATTTTTAAACCGTGAAAACTGTGCCATCATTGCCTCAGTGGAAAAATTCATAACACTATTAACAATATCCATTGGGCAATTCTGTGGCTGACGAACAGGACAATTTTGCTTTTTTTGCTTCTCGTAAACAAATTAGAATTCTAAAGTTATAGTGAATCTAGTAATTACGTTTTTGTTTTACTGGCAGGTAAGTTATTTTTTTTTAATAATTATTTGAACTATTGAAAATAGTTATTTTAAGCTGCCGACTGGACAATAAATGTATATTTGACCTAGTTAAAGCAAAAGAATAGCATCTAGATTCATCATAATTTTATAATTCTAAATTGTTTACGAGTAGAAAAAAAAAAAAAAAAAGCCGAAATATCCGATGTGTACAGCAGAGGATTGGCGCATTAATAAAGTTTAAAGTGAAAATAGCCTAATGTTTTTGTGTAGCATTTTAAAAAGTTTTTATAAGCTGGTGTAGAAAAAACTCTAAAAAATAATAACTAATAATAAAACACATTATTTTCAATTCAAACATTGTTAATGGATTTTATTCCTAGAGTTATGTGTGTTAAATTATCATACGTGTAAAACATTACTATAAAAGATATTGTGGTCCAAAAATGAAGCCTCATGTCTATATAGATGGAGAAGCTGAAGATTGATTTTGAATATATGGCAAGATGAGGAGAGTTGCTGGAGTAGCAATACATTTCGATACTTTTTCACCCAATACATTTTCGAATGCTTTTTATGAAATACATCGTTTTTACTTTCAATTACCCATATGTATACGTAAGGTAATGAAATTATAAAATTCGGTAAAAAAAGATATATCGATTTTTTTCTTTTACTTTTCCACGTTTTGGAACATCCTGATTTCAAAAAAGTTATCTAGAAAAAATGTCTGTGGTCAGCATAACTCCCGAACAAATTGATCTACGATGTTCAAATTTGGTGAACGGGTTGGAGATGGCATAGGGACCTACCATTATGTTTTTCGTCAAATTTGCCCATGCTCATAAGGTAGCTAGCTGCCTTTGAAAAAGTAATGTTTTTAAGTAACAGCTAAAAATCACTGTGGTAATGCCTCTTAAGGTGTTCTAAGCATCCCCAGCTCCGAAATTTTCGTAAAAATGCTTTAATGGCGTACTTAAGTTTAAAAACGAATACCTTTAACACAGAGTTCACTTTCCTTGAGTATACCTTATCGAAGATCGTTTTTCTTCTCTCCCCAGTTTCAGTTATAAAAAAGGATTATATAAAAATTACTGAAAAGTATATCACCCAAAATCATCATTTTAGCGTTTTTTTATTTTTAAAGACCTACAAAAATTATCGCTAAACTGGCTAAATTGCAAAATGTATGATGAAAATATAAAAACTGCAAATGACACGAATTGAAGTCAGTATTATAGCACTCCCCTCCTCTCTACACTTTGAATATGAAGATATTATGTTAACTGATATGAATCACTAGAAGAAGTTTTAAAAGGAATATATACATATTAAAACTGTTTTCAACATTTCATTAGGAGATACAATTCAAAATCGAGATTTGAGCATAATTTAATCGCATTGATCCCTCTAAGTGTAGGTGTGCTAACCATTAAAAACAATCCTGCTGGCGTCTATAACAAGAAAATAATCCTGCTGGAGCTTATAATATTATGCATTAGCATCTAATACACCGTGCATATTAGGCGTCTATTCTGCATTTGTGACATGACTTTGAAAAAAAAAGTATGTATTAAAGTTAACTTGCAAGAAAGATAAACATCTTAAAAAATTTGATCATGATTAGGAAAACTTCATCAACGAAACAAACATGATACAACTCAGAAGCAAAAAAGCTGAAATGAATTCAAAAAGGGGCGTATATTAATTACGTCGCACGTGGGTGATAGGGGGAGGTCCGCTTAACGTGATAGGTCGTGAAATGGAAGGGGGTCGAGAAACCTCTTGTATGAAGTAGCATGTTCAATTTTGAGGAAATAATTTCATAAACTTTTTGTTTTTTCAATTTAAAATTAAAATAAATACCGATGCGAATTTTTTCATATCAAGTGAAATTGTTATTTCAGAAATACATCAAATTTAAGAAAAGAAAATAGTAAAAGTTACATTAATTCAAAGATTGAAAAGTTAAGAAATTCCGACTGAATCACGTTATCAAGTGGTTCGAACCCAGACAGGATTTCGGGGATGCGTTTCTGAACGATAGATCAGAAATAAATTACCAATCCATCCTCGAACCCCGACGCATCCCACTGCAGAAAGTCAAATAACTATATAAAAATTAACATACATTTATTAAACATCTTACCAAAAATAGCACCCAACCTCTCCAAGCAGAAATAAATGTACGGAAATATAATATACAGAAACAAAATACCTGAAATCACTGAACGGAACCAAGATTGAATAAAGGAAGCAACAGTATACACATCAAACTAATTATATTTATGATATATAGGAATGATAATAAACAGGCAAGTTTAGCACCATTTGTTAACTCAGATTAGGATGAATGGGGAAAGACAGTCTTAAGTAAATATTTTATGTTAAATTTTAAAGACTAATTTGATCACTCAGTGTTACATTCGTCAGCATGGAATACTCACCATATGAAATAGAGAGAAGCAGTTCAAGTATGCAAGATAATCTTTCATGTCAGCAAATGATGGAACAACGGCAGTGAATCTATTTCATTAATGGCCCCCCAATCTAAGGCGGAAGCGGTAAGATGCTGTCAACGTGTCAACAGGTAGACCGGTTGTCTTCTTTCACTCAAAGAACAAGAAGTGAAAACAGAATGTGGCTGAGCAAATAGCTAAAATGAATTTTTAGCAGGCAATGACGTCATCATAGCAACCAATGCTTTTTAAAAGGCTCGCTGTTTAGAGGTTTCCAGAAATAAAGAGAGTCGTGAACGCCTGTTACGTTCTTTTATTCACTAAATCTATGTGTTCTCTTAGATTAATCACATGTGTATAGATGTATAATTCTTATGTTCCCTCAAATTAAGATGTATTTACAAACGTCGGTTGACAAAACAAGTTTACTTACATATTTTCTTTATTGTATCAAAACCTTGTTAAAAACATACATTAATGATTTTTAGAGAAAGAAATTATGATTATCAGATAAAAATGCACTACGGATTATAATAATTGAATTTTTCACATACATTCAGCCAACATTTGACCTATAAACAGAATAAGTTATCAGCAAGATAGGAATACATTGTACTGTATATTCATCTCTAGGGGTTGTTACAATAAACCTATGCTTTTTAAATTTATAAATATGTTATTCAAAGTAAAAGTAAGTTATTTATGTGATTGTGTTTGGCATAATCATTTTAAGAAATTTTGTTTTATATCTAGAACAAAATTAATAGATGCATTAGGAGTTTCATGCATCTATACTTTGGAACAACTCTATTTGAACTTCAGACATGAATTTAAAGACAATAAATAAAAACGCAGTTAATTATAGTACAGGAAACTACAAGTAAATATTTTAATGAAATTAAATGTTGTGCAGATATTTTCCTCTTACCATCCTGAAAAAATTCTCTGTTTAAGCTATTATATTTTGATCAGAGTAATTAATATTCCATTCTGCTTCTATGCCCATTGAAATCTTAATAATAAAATATCAAAAACTTTTGTCAGATTTTTTTTTAATTCCAACATTCCCTGATTCATCCAGAAATAAATACTACATATCAATAAAACTTCTTAGTCAACCTAACTTTTATCTAGGATATTGTTACTTTTAATTTCCCATATGTAATACATAGGGTAATGAAAGTATAGGATTCAGACAAAAAAAAATTAAAATTCTATATTTTTGCATTTCTCCACATTTTGGAACATCCTGATCTCAAAAAATCGATCTAGAAAAAATATCTGTCTGTGTGTACGTGGTCGGCATAGCTCCCGAACAAATTGACTTTCGATGTTCAAATTTGGTGAGCAGGTTGGTGATGACCCAATGACCTACCATTTAGGTTTCCGTCAAAATCACTCATGCGCATAAGGTATCTGCTATTGAAAAAATCATGTTTTTCAATGATTGCTAAAAAATGACTCAATCGATTTCGATAACAATCGCTGTGCTAATGCCTCTTAGGGTGTTCTAAACTTCCCCTCCTCCGAAATTCCCTTTAAAAATGCTTTAATGACTTAAAATGTGGAAAAACGAATGCCTTCAACACAGAGTTCTCTTTGCTTGAACATATATTACGAACGATCGTTTTTTCTCCTCTTCTCAGTCAAACTTATAAGAAATGATAATATAAGAATTGTCGAAAAGTATATCGCCAAAATTTCCATATATATAATTTTTCATATGTAAGGAAGGCTGGCACGTAGGCTAGTCGTATGTGGAGCCTAATATAGTAGGGACGTATTTACTTAACATCTTGAAAGTTTTCGTAGAATAAAATATTTGTACAACGTAAAAGAGGTAAAGACTTTTAATAGAGAGATCCGTTTCGTACCTGCTCTCAGCGTAGAATGAGAGATTATATCGGCTTACATATTAAAGAGGACGACAGAGGGCGCTCGCAGGCGTGCCTCACATCTCCCCACTAAAAAGATTTGATTGCGTCTTTTTAAAGACCTGTCAAATTAATTTAAGTTCTAAATTGAAAAAAGTAAAATTTTAAACATTTGAATCACTAGTTTATGGTTATCATGTAATTAAATCAAGAAAGTAAATTTAACTCTTAAAAATATAAACAAGTAGGAAATGAAAAATATGTAAATAAACACAATATCATAAATTATGCACTCAAAATTCTAACCATAGGTACCATAACCACCTAATAAACAACACACTTCATGAGAAAGAAAGAAAAAAAGAGTTCAAGTGTCATTTAGTTTGGCATCATTTTTCCAGTGGGTTGCAGTTAAACGAGACAGAGAATCGGCATTCAGATGATCTTTTCCTCGACGATAAGTTAGTAAGGCATTGAAGCGTTGTAAAGCTAAGGCCCATCGTTCTAGCCTAGGAATTTGTGAAGCACATTCCGTAAGAAACTTCAGAGGGTTGTGGTCACTAACTATAATTATTTCAGATCCAAAGATGTACGTCTCGAATTTCTTAATGGCAAAAATGACGGCAAAGGCTTCTTTCTCTATAACTGCATATTTCTCTTGAGTGTTTGATAACTTTTTAGTAGCGAAGGCTATTGGATGTTCAACATTTTGCTCGTCACTCTGGGCGAGACAAACACCGACTGCGAATGAAGAGGCATCAGCGTATATGATGAAAGGTCGTTGGAAATTTGGTGAATAACATCTGGGAGCATTGCATATAGCAAGCTTAAGTTGTGCAAAAGCTCCGTCTTCTTCCTTCTGCCATATCACGTTATTGGGTGCTCTTCTTTCTGTTAACTTGGTCAATGGGCGAGCTATTTCGGAAAAATTTGGAACATATGCACGGTAATAGGACAAAAGTCCCAAGACACTGCGTACGTCTTTCTTAGGGGTTGGTGCTTCCAGGTTCTCGATAGCTTTGACTTTTTCTGGATCTGGTTCATGTACGCCAGATCCTACAATATGACCAAGGAATCTTATTTTAGACCTTGCGAAATCACATTTCTTGAAATTGGCTGTGAAGTTGGCTTCTTCTAACGTATGCAGGACTGCGTCGATGTGTTTTAGGTGCGAGTCCCAATCTTCACAAAAAATGGTGACATCATCAATATACGATGCAGCATAGTCCTTATGCTTGTCTAGCACTTCATTCATGGTGAGCTGGAAAGTTGCAGCCGCGTTTCGTAAACCAAAGGGTAACACTGTAAAGGAGTACTGACCCCTATGAGTGACGAACGAAGTCAGGACTTGACATTCGGGGGCCAATCGAATCTGCCAGTAACCTTTCAGTAAATCAATCAATTGATATACTTGGCTTTTGACACTTTGTAGATCAAGTCTGTAGCATTCGTCATAGGGAAAGCGTCTACTTCAATCTGTGCGTTGAGATACCTAAAATCTATACATAAGCGAACGGATCCATCTTTCTTCGCTTCACACACAACTGGGTGAACATATTCACTTTCGGAGCTAACAATCAGTCCAAGTTGTAATAACTCCTCAATTTAACGATCAATCTCATTCTTCAATATCTCAGGGATTTGGTAGGGATTCTGCTTCTTTGGTTCACTTCCAGGCTTCAATTTAATGTGGTGTTCTCCAACTTTTGCAATTCTCGGAGTACCAGACATCAGCTTAGAGTGCTTCTTTAGTAGACTCATAAGCACTTGCCCTTTGGATGGATCAAGGTGCATCAAGTCTAACTTCAGGTCAGGGTATATCTCACTAGGAACCAGTGGGACTATTCTTGGCGTACTCTCGATTTCTCCAAAGTCAATGTCAGCGTCATAAATGACTCCAACGTTGTTAGTAGAAGACTTGAATTCTCGTATTTTGTTAGCATGCACATGTCTAGTGCTTGCATCTGGGAGCTGAACTATATAACTGTAGGCAGTATGCTTTTTAACAATAGTGACGGGTCCAGTCCATCTGGCATACATCTTGTGGTCACTGTCGGGTATCAGGACAATCACTTTGTCTCCTTCTTTAAACTCTTTATGTCGTGCTTTCCTATTATGATAGTATGCGTAAGCTTTCTGTTTTTCTGTGGCTGAGATCCCTGTATACTCCGCTGCTTTTTCTAGCTTCATCTTCAAATCATTGAGGTACTCAGTCACTGACTTGAGCTGGCCTAGGGGAACTGGAGTTTCATTGGTCCACGTTGTCTTCAATATGGAAAGAGGTCCCGTTGGGCGTCTACCATATAACAGCTGAAAGGGGCTAACTCCGGTTGTGGCATTGGGAACTTCACGATATGCCCACAGAAGGTAAGGAAGGTACTTGTCCCAATCCTTAGAATGTTCTCGCATCGTGTGGTGAATCATTCCTTTCAAGACTGCATTAAATCTCTCAACGAGCCCATTGGACGCTGGATGGTAAGGAGTGGATAATCTTGGGGAGGATCCAATCCTTTCCAAAAATTCTTTAGTCAGGGAAGCAGTGAAGTTGGTTTCCTGGTCCGTGGCTACTACCTTAGGGATGCCAATGCGAGTGAAAATTAAAGCAACGCTTCACAAGTAACTTTAGCAGATAAATTCTTCAAAAGGAAGGCTTCTGGCCACCTGGTACATTGATCAACAGAGCAAAGAACATACTTGAATCCACGACTATTCGGTTCTACTGGCCCAATTAAATCTACGTTTATAATTTGGAAAGGTTCATCTGGGCGAGTAACGGGTGTGATGGGAACTTCTTCGAAGGGACGCTTCTTAGCTTGGAGATGACACGATACACATTTATCACAGAAGTCATCTATCTCCTTCTTTATACCTGGTCAATAAAATGAGTACTTAAGTCGTTCTGTTGTTTTCTTTTTACGGAGATGACCACCTCATAAACTAGCATGAGCGAGCTCCAAAAGCTGTTTTCTCCTTTGCACTGGAACTACGAGTTGGCTGACTGACTCTCCTAAAATCTTATCTTTATGATACAAGAAATTATCCACAACAAATTTTTTTTTTACCCTTCGCTTGGCATCTTGCCAACACGCTTCAAGGGTCAAGTCATTTGCTTGTTGATATCGGAACATTTCAGAGTCAGATTTTAACTCATTAGGTATAATAGAATTAACTTGGTTTACCATATTATCAATTACACTGTCCTTATTAACACTAATATCATCATCATTATTCATATAAAACATTTCAATATTATTAAAAGGCATTTCAGAATTTTCACTAATACTAATTTCACTATTACTAGTCATAGACGCAAAATATTGTACAGTTTTCTCAAAGGTTAAATTATATAAATTATCAAACTTAATAACATTATCTTCAATATTGTGGGAGCTTTCAATTACATTACTTGAGGTATCAACAACATGAATATTTGCATTACAACAATCAACACTTAACTCACCTGGATCATTTGAAATTTTTCTATTATATGTAGTTAAAGATAACAACATGTCGTTGGATAACTCATCAACCATTGCACATGTAAAATACACGGGTTCACAAAATTTACCATCTTCTGTACACTTTGATAATGGTATATTTATTAAAGGGGCTTTGAGCTTATGACCAAATGCTGAAGTTAACACCACTTGACCATGTGGGTCTTTATAGTGCTGGGGTACTAAATAACTTCTAATTATTCTTACCTGCGTTCCAGAATCTGCGACTGCATTTATTTTAACACTCTCACATAACACTTCAATAGTTGGCAAACTATTAAAAATGTTATCACTCTCGTACTTCATGCCGTTTAATTTTAACAAGTGGTTGGACGATATTTTGGCTGTCAAACAATTAGAAACGATTGCATTTGTACTCTTCCTATTTGGGTCATGAAGTAGTGTACCATGAAATTTGGAGTTACATACATCGCACTTCAACATTGACTTACAGCGCTTTGCACCACAGTTCACACCATAGCACAGAAAACAAAGCTTGCTTAACTTTAATTCTTGCTTCCGCTGCTCCGGGGTCAACTTTCGTCGTTTCCATGGTTACCGCAAAAAACACAAATATCTTCTCTCGGCGCGTTGACGTAATTTACACTGGTAAACCTTCCGTTGGAGCGACTATGAGTACTGCTTCCGTCTTGATGGCGTCTCGATGCTGACGTAACATCACTGCGCTGCTCCGGGGAGAAGCGAGAGGGGGCAGCAATATATTTCGCCAATTCCCTTTGCGAAACCTGTCGCTGGATATGGGCTATGAGTTTTCCTAAATCAAAACAGTCAGTTTCTTCTTTAGTAAAATCGAGCATTATTTCTGAGGGTAGCTTTTTAAAAATCACTGTTGATAACATGCTTCCATAAGATTCTGCTGATACGTTCAGGGTAGCAAGAGATCTCATGTGAACACTACATGTATCATACAGTTTCCTTAAATTATATAAATCATTACTGTGTGCTACTTGAGGCAAGTTCATGAGTTGGGACATATGAAAGTTAATTAAGTTTTCGGTTTTGCCGAAACGTTCGATTAAGATGTCCATACCATTTTTATAATTATCTTCACTTATCGACTGTCCTTGAATAGCATAGAGCGCCGGACCATCAAGCAAGCTTAATAAGTAACAATGTTTTTCAATTGCAGAAAGCCAAGTGTTGTTGTGAATAGCTATGTCATAACTATTTTTCCAAGAAATCCAGTTTTTAATGTTACCATTAAAGCTACTAATATTTAATTTTGGGAGTTGTGAATAACCACTTTTTACAGTACTTGTTTCACTAACCTGGCACTGCACTGGAGTCGCCGCTGGAACAGAACTGGCCGGCATACCTCCTCCCCCAGTCTGCCGATGAATGTCTATTAACGCCAAACATTTCGTAATTCTGTCTTCGTAATTAATTGAAGAGAGCAGATCGTCTTCGAATACTTTTTCATCCAAATGCATCCCCAGGCATATTACCATTCCCTACTCGATGTTGGGTCACAGAGGGGAAAAAGGAGCACTTTCATTGGTTATTTAGCAGGTGTCGTCAATGACGTCACCTGCGAGGTGGCGGGATTTAAGTCGGTTGCATATCCGTCGATTGCGAAACTTTTTTTAGATTTCTTTACCATTCGGAAACTTCGCAAGATATTTATTTCAAAATTGGGATTTACTATTTTTTTAATTAAAAACATTGAATACGTTATTTTTTCAATTCTGCTGAAAAGGAAAGTATTTAGAACTTAAGAACTGTTTAAAAGAAATAATTCATTTTGTTCATATGCTTAAAATAATGTTTTCTAAAGAAGAAAATTATGAATGGTTCAGAAAGTTATTTTCGAATGTTTCCTTCTTTCGACTAATGTTAATGAATGGGCAATAAATGAGTATTACAGTGAGTATCAAAATACGTTTGGAAATAACTTTTAAGCCTATATATATATATATATTTTTTTTGGTTTAAAAAACAATTTTTTTCCTAAAAATAACAAAAGTTATCACAATATTAAACAAAATTGCGAAATATCATCCACGTACTTGGTTTATTTATTTATTTATTTATTTATATATATATATATATATATATATATATATATATATATATATATATATATATATATATATATATATATATATATATATATATATATATATATAATTATATTTAATGGCATCTTTAAAGCATACCATGGAAGAAGATTGTAATTCATTAATACTTTTAATAAAAATCTATTAAATATAATTTATTTTGTGAAGTTTTATTAATTGTATATTATGTATTTGCTTTATATTGAATGTATTTTCATCTATTAATATTTTCAATAAAATCCTATTAAATGTAATTTTTTCGTGTATTCGATTATTTATATTGGTTTCTGTACAAATTAGGTAACTGATAGTCATTTGTAGAAAAATTAATAAAGCAGTCATAAAGAAACTTTTCGCAATCATATCTTTGCGCACGCGTTATATCCTTGTATAACAATATCTAGACTGATAACATGCTGCTATTTCTGATGGCTTCATTTATATTGCCTTCTTATAGATGCGCATGTGTCTCCTAAATACGTTACTTTTATCGGACAATGGTATATTTACCAATGTAATTATTAAAATATATACTTTTTATGTTGAATAAAAGCACCTCAAAGTAGCAGTTTGATATTATAATAATATCAATTAAAAATTTATATTAAAAATTATTATTATAAAGTGCTAATAATATTAGCACTTGATGAATAGTAATTTTTAGTCAGCGTGAAATGAAACAAAAGCGAACGAAGTTGAACACGAAAGGAAAAAAGAGATTCCTTTCCCCTCTGTGACCCAACAGCGAGTAGGGAATGGTAATATGCTGCCAGGAGATATTGCGGAGTACCATTAGTGCGTAGGTAGAATTTGCCAGATAAAATTTCGTTTAGATTTTTCATTGGAGTGAAGTTCCTGATAAGTAAGCGAAGAGCCAGTGGGCATTACTTCTTCACTGCCCTCTTTGGTCAATTTATCTGCGACCTCATTACATCTGTTTTACATATGAATTTCATTTTCATACTGTTATATTGTGCCTGATGCAATTGCATAGTATTATTGCGTAACTGCATGTCGCTATTTCATCATTATGTAGCTTTCTTGTAAGTTTGCTATTTTGCATAAATATGAGAAACGCATTTTTCTTCTCACACTCTTTTACCAGATAAATTGCTTTCGATCACACGGAGCCTCGCCTGCTTTATTGTAATATAACAGCAGAGCGTTGGCTCTTCAATCTTGGGAGTAGGCGTAGAAACGATTTGCGCTGAGAACTGCTAATCGTGGTTGCTCGTTTTTTATTGCTTAGTCAGCAATGGCCATGAACTCGCAAACTGAATCGTTTGGTGTTATTCCTTTTGATCGAAGTAACTATGCTATGTGGAGCAGGCGGCTTGCTGCTGTTTTTGCAGTAAAAGAATTGGATTTGTAAAGTTAAGAGGAGCTAGCAAATGATGTAAGTGAAGTTTATAAAAAAAAAAGGCGAAAAGAGCGCATGGCTTTTTGATATGTCTTCTGAATGACAGAATCCTGGCGTCTTTGAGTGAAGAGAAGATGATGCAGACACAATTGTTTACATATTGATGTCACTACCACCGGAATATGACAATAGTAAGAGCGCGTTTGAAAGTAAGCATGCTTTCAGTGGATTATGTGACTCAGCGTCTTCTCGAGGCTGAAATGACACTAAAGACAGTAGAAAGTCATCTCCTAATTCGAGGAGTGTTAACTATAGTACGGCCTTTTCAGCGAAAAAGGATATTATCTGTTTGAATGTGCAACAGGCTTCTACAGCGATTACGTTTATGGCTGGAGATATATACAAAAACAACTTCATTAGGGACAGTGGCGCAATGTCTCACATGTGTTCAGTAAAAAAGTGGTTTTCTTCATTTATAGAATCCTCTGGAAATGTACAATGTGCTTCAAAAATTTAATTGCTAGAGATTAAATGAGTTGGAACTATCAATGGTCATCTAAGTGACGGCACTCAGATTATTCTCAAGGATGTTTTATATGTACAAAATTTGAATGGAAGATTATTATCAGTTAAAAACATTGAAGTGGCAGGTTACGGTGTCATCTCCAAGAATGGAGAGGTTTTCTTGGAAACTGGGAAAGAAATGTTATTGTTTGGTTTGCGAAATACTCGTGGACAGTACGTGAGTGAATTTGTTCCTGAAGTTATTTCGGAGGTTTCTTTGCATACAGAAGAAGATATTGATTTGTGGCATCGTCGTCTTGGCCATTCCTGTGACAGTGTGCTGAAATAAATGAGACTTCCCATTTCCCAAAAGTTTTGTGAAGTCTGTGTTACCGCCAGAGGGCAACGCCAATGTGGAAAGGTCCTCGACGAAGGGAAATGCAACCGATGACTATGATTCACACAGATATATTTGGATCAATAGTACCATTAACAGAAACTGGTGAGTGATGTTTTATGACAATAGTTGATGATTGTTCAAGATATATGGAAGTTCGAATGTTGAAGAAAAAGAGAGATGTAGTGGATGAACTGAAAATGTTTTTCAAAATGAATCCATCTGTAAAGAAGATGTGATGCGATAATGCGAAGGAATATGTGTCTGGTGAACTTGTAAAGGTGGCTAAAAATGCTTGAGTAAAAATCGACGCAGCTCCTCCTTACAATGCTCCTTTAAATGGTTTAGCGGTACGAGCCAATCGAACACTTTTGAATAAAGGGCAAGCTCTTATCTTTGAAGCGAAATTAAGTGAGAAATTCTGGGGACATGCTATTCTTAAAGTTGAGTATTTACATAACAGGATTCCCAACAGCTCTATTAACAACCTCATCCCATGTAGCCTGAAATTCGAAAAGATCCCGATCTGAAGAACATTCGAGTATTTGGTTGTGATTCTTACATATTGCTGCCAAATCTCAGAGGAAGAAATTGGATCCAATATCAAAGAAGAGGGTTTTACTGGGATATTCGACTATGGGATACCGCTTAAGGGATCCAGTTACTAGACGCGTTGTGTGGTTTCTTCCAATGTTAAGTTTAAGGAAGCGAAGAAAAGTGACTGTCAAAGATACACAACTCCAGATTCATATCCAGAGAACACAGAAAATGATGTGAATATTTCCGAATATATCATTAATGAAACTGATGTCTTTTACGTACCTAGCAATCCTCACAAAGAAGATGAGGATAGAAACTCGGAACAGGAACTAAGAAGATCCGGTCGAGTAAAGAAAGAGCCTGTTCGATTTCCTCCATCTGAAGTGTATGAAGCCATGATTTTGGTTCAAGAATCACTCTCTTTTGATGATATCACAACTCTACCAGATGACGAACAGTGGAAATGGAAAGAAGCCATGGAAGAAGAAATGGAGATAAAGGACGTGTGGGACCTAGAAGATTTTCCAGAAGGAAGACGAGCATTTTCCTGTAAGTGGGTGTTGCGACAAAAGCGGGATTGGAAGTCTAAAGCCCGTCTCGTTGTTCGTGGATTTCAACAACAGAATGATGTGGATTATATCGTCACCTACTCTCCTGCTATCAGCATGCCAGCTCTTCGTTTATTGCTTGTGATTATTGTGCTAGAAAACCTTTCTGTGTTTGTGCTAGATGTGAAAACAGCCTTTCTGAATGGAGATTTGCAAGAAATAATTTACATGGATCAACCACACGGTTATTATGACCAAAGTGGTAGAGAGTGCAAGCTCAAAACAACTATGTATGGGTTAAGACAGGCTCTAGGTCAATGGTTTTTAAAATTTCTTCATTTTGTGTTAAAACTAGGTTTTAAGCATTTAATATCTGAAACCTGTATTTTTATTAGAGAAGTGGATACAAAGAAAGTAATTATTTCTCTATATGTTGACGATCTTTTAATTGCAGGTTTTAATATTTGTGAATTGAACGTTATTATAGAATTTTTATCTAATGAGTTTCAAATGTCTAAAGCAGAAAAAGCGTCCGAGTGTTTGGGAATCAGAATGGAGTTTACTCCGAGTGCAGTGTTTTCTTGATCAAGAGAACTACATCACGAGATTATTGAACAGGTTCAGTATGTCGGAGTACAAAACTTGAACCACTCCACAGACATTTTTTTTGTGGGGGGGGGGGGGGGATTCAGATTAAGTCACTTTTTTCGTGACTTCTTTTTTCGGATATACGTGGCCACCACATCTTAGTTAAAATATACCCATTTTGAAATCTTACAGATACAATCTTTGCGTCTGGCAAGTGATCTAAATTTGGTTTATAATGGAAATTTTTTATTTCAGTATGTTTCATACAAATGATTCACACTTTCAGTTGCAATTAACCCATAATTGCACATAAATTATCTATGATGTACATATTGAAATTCAGATGAATTTTTAAAAAAAAAATTAGTGTTTTCAGGATTCACCTCTTACAAACCAAAATTTTACCATAATAAATATTATTTACGTATTAACAAACCTTTGCTTAAACTCGATTAAATTACTTGCTTCGATTTCATAATTTTCGGGATTATCTACTTCTTAAAAATGACTTTTAAGATATTGTTTTAATTGTTTATGAATATTCAGAATTTTAGGAGAGCAGCAGTGTTTTGAAATAACCTACACAAAACAGTATGCAAAACAATCTTTATTCCCAAATAATTCAATACATCATTTCATTGTTCAGGTAACTACAGAAACGATTTTACTGCACAATTATGAGTCATTTAATACACAAATTAATGATAAATGATCAAAGCATAACCTATGCTAACTTATAATAAATTATCAAAACAAAAATAATACAATTAAGTAAATATCAGGGCCTTTCTCAAAATTTGTCACATTTTCAATTTTTAGCATATACAAGTTTGTACCTCTTTCTACCAGAAAATTTCATTACTATTGGATTGAGAATTTTGCTCTTTGAAAGTGACATCAATTTTTCTCTTTACTCAAATGATACAAAATATTCACTCTATCACCACACATTTAAAAATAATAAGATGATGTTGAAATAAACATTTTATTGTTTACATATATGCTAAAGTGGGTAATAAATGTCATAAATTTGTGAAAATGTATAATTAAGTTAAATTAATTGAAGCCAATAATTAATTCATGTCCACTCTCTTTCTTTAGTTCAGCCAAGACAGTAGATAGATCGTCACAAGGAGAAAATAAGTCATTAATATTTTACCATACTTCTGTATTATATCAATTGTTACAAGACAAAATTCTTCCTATATCAAAGACCTCATCTTCAAATATAAAAATTAAAAGCAAGAATCTTAATTTTTAAAAAAATAATTCTCTTGTTAACATAATGGATATCCAGAAATCGAGTGGAAAGTGTGATAACAAATTTGAAAAAGTAATAAGCCTTAATTTATACGGATTAAAATATATGATTTAACCATCTCCTTTCTTGTTAGTTATTCAATCTCTAATATAATAACTGTTCTGAAACGAAGCAGATGTTTAATTAACGTTAAACCAGGTGTACTGATTTTAGTGATATGGAAATTTCTGTTCATTCAGAATCTGACTCTATATTTTAAGTTGCAAATGATATGAAAAATCTAAAAGTGGCTCCATACTCAGTATATCTCATTCTCAAAATTTGTTAAAATTTCAGTTTTAATGCACAAAAATGTAAACTTCTAATTTACAATTATAATTCTTAGCAATATATTTGTAATATTATTTTTTAAAACAATCGATTTTCTTTCAGATATCGGCTTTCATTATAGGTATGTTTCAATTTTTTTCTTCCACTAAGCTTGTTTTGGAATAAAGATGTCAAATAATGAACAGTTCCAGCATTTAAATTTTTTTTTATTCAATGCTAAATGTTTTGATAAAGCCATAAACGCAAAAATTTCTGCTTACTGCGCTTTTTCTTTTTTTAAATTTGTAATAAAAGTTCGCCTATTATATTTGGCGGGAAAAACGACACATTCAGCTTGAAGCTAATGTGACGTCCTTTGTCCCGAACTTGGCTTGAATCTTGTATAAATGGTCGTATTTATTAAAATAATTAAAACATCACATAACTTAAATGCCTTTAAAATCGTGTTTATGAAATAAGTCAAATCTTCCTAAAATTTTGTGAATTCTTTTTAAAATTCCAACATTCCTCGATTTATACAGAAATTAAAGTGATTCTGGCAAATAATACCGATTTAAGGTTTTATTCACCTAAGCTTTTCCTCGGAGATAGTTATTTTTTAAAGAATCCTTATTTAAGGGTTACTACCAATTCTTAATTTTACCATTTCTCGTTCCATATGCAAATGAGGCCTTGCTTCCTATCTCCGTCTGTGCTTTCGGACTGGTGGAGGAGAACTTAATTTGTTGCAGCGACAACTCCAGCATAAGCCACTGCAAAAAATCAAATTGGCCTCCACCTGCCGATATAAAATAATCTCACTGTTAATTGGATTCTTTATTCATTGCAGGCAGAGGGGCAATGCAGTCAGGTAGCAATTCGAGACTGATCCTACAAAAAAAGACAAGAAAACCCTTTAGGAAAAGTAGTGTAAATTAATAAACCATGCTTGAAATTGAATCACAAAAACAAAAAAAGACTTTTTAGGGCTTTTGGTGATGAAATTGATTGGAAAAAAAAAATTAAAATTTTTAGAATTCTTCTGGTCAAACCTTAATGCATTTTCAGTTTAATTTTATGAAAATCTAGTAATTTGCCCAAACCTTAAAATTTCAGTATGGCACACAAGCTATGCGATTTAAAAATTGGTTTCCGGTCTCAATTTCCGGTATTTCCATTATGAACTTCCAACTCAGTTTCAGAATAGGAAGTCTCATTCATATGATATATCACACAAGTAAGTGTATATAAGCATATATATATATATATATATATATTACATATTACTTTGCTTTATGGTTAATACTAGCAGCATTGTCCGTTCTTTTCTGCCACACAGCAGTTAATAAATAAAAATGTGCAAATTAGTAAAATAAAAATTTAATTCCATGAAAATTCCTTAAAACTTCAGTATGGCAAACAAGCTATGCGATTTAAAAATTGATTTCCGGTCTCAATTTCCGGTATTTCCATTATGAACTTCCAATTCAGTTTCAGAATAGGAAGTCTCATTCATATGATATATCACACAAGTGTATATAAGCATATATATATATATATATATATATATATATATATATATATATATATATATATATATATATATATATATATATATATATATATATATATATATATATATATATATATATATATATATATATATATATATATATATATATAAATATATATATATATAAATATATATATATTTATATTACATATTACTTTGCTTTATGGTTAATACTAGCAGCATTGTCCGTTCTTTTCTGCCACACAGCAGTTAATAAATAAAAATGTGCAAATTAGTAAAATAAAAATTTAATTCCATGAAAATTCCGTAAAAATGTTCTTTGCGAAATTCTTGATTTCCATGTTTTTTTGTTTTCTTTTACAGCTTGATTTCCTGTCAGTGACGTAAGCAACTTCGCATTTCTATATTTTTTTACTTTTAGCCAAACTAAATCAGAATGAATTAGCCAAATGCCATCACGAAAGAATGGATAAATATTTAAATTGCAATATGACTTACCAATTCATTTTCCAGCACATGAAGCTTTGATATAGTATGAGCAATTGATCAGTCATAAAGGAAGGAGCAAAAATATAGAATTGAATCCGGCCTCTGTCCTTCGGGACCTATAATAGAATTTAAAAACAGTATTGCAAAAGTTCCCCGGCAAAAAGCCATATAAGTTAAGTTGTAACAAAATTTCATTGTAAAATGTTAAACAACAGGAGCCATTGTAATACGTTGTGTAAATTTAAGATTCCACTGACTGCTCTTTCTCGACAGACCTTAGGAAAAAGAATAGTGATGAATATGCATTTGCTATTTGAAGTTTGATCATAGTTTCGATCCCTGTGAAAGAAATGGATTCTGTTAAATTAACTTCATTACCGTATTGTGGAGTTAGTCCTTTTGACACAAATACACATCACGGAGTTTGGACCTTTCTCTCATGACTAAATTAATTCAACTTTGGCAACGATATTTATGTTTTCGGTGTTTTCAATTAATTAGATAATCAAAATATGATTAAAGAAACTTGGAAACACTCTCATAATTCAAATGGCTGACCTATGTTTTTATGCATAAACATTACTCAAATTTCATTTAGCCTATTTTCTAATTCAACATATTATGACCATACTTAGTGTAAAATAGTTATCATTATTCTTATTAAGTATAAAATTAGTTTTTATAGAAATATTGAATAAATTCCTTTTGTGGGATATATTCTCTTAATTGTATTTGTTAGTGGGACAATTATATTCAATCAGGGATACTATAAATACGAGATTATGTCTTTATTAGGATATCCAAAACTATTGGGACAAATTCTCCCAGTCAACAATACGATTGAGATATATTGCCAAATACGACAATGCGATTCCAATACATTGTCCAATGATATTTCCGGGAAACGGGAGAAATCAAAAACTTATAATTAGACTACTTTTCATAGTTAATGTTCAATCCTATAAAAATCCGTTAGAAATGGTTAAGTGAGTGAAATTTGTAAACTCAAGCTTCAAAAAACATATTAAACACCAAATAAATATCCTTTTCTAATTTCACTAGCTTATTTATTCTTATAATTTTCTGAAAATCTCCAGAAAAATAAACTAATTTTTCATGTTAAGTTGACATTTGTTCTATTATTTTGCAGTTTTAATATTTTTGAAAAACCTTATGAAAATAAGCATAGGTATTTTTGTCTAAATTTTCTTAAAGTTTACCTGGAGTTGTCGACTTGATTTTTTGCAGTGGAGTAGTGCAGGTGTTGAAGACCAGAGAAAGATTCCAAGAAAACTAAAGAAAGAGATCAAGATTCACTTCTTGCTACAGAAGTACAAATTAAGAATATGTTTTCTACGCTAAATTATAGTAATTGGTGCTACTTCCAAATACCCTATCTTTCAAGAGAATTGAATATAATTGGCTGAAGGTCCTATCTTATTCAAAAGGCATGAATTTGCTTTGTTCGTTACTTCTATTACAGTTTTCTAGATTGAATAAATTCTAAATATAGAAGATATAGCTCTCTAGTTGTTTCGCCTTTTTAATATTTTACTTTCAACTACCTTATAACATAAAGATATGTATATATTTGATTCGTTGGATTTTTATTTTTAAGCAATTTTTCCAAAACGGCTCTACCAGTTTTGATCAAAATTGTGGTAATGTCTTTTAATATGTACTTAACAACTCCATTAGCGAAATTTACTTAAAAAATTAATAAAGCCATAACAAGTGGAAAAAACCCCCGACTTCAACGAAAGAGTTATCTTTTTTAGAGCATTCTACTGCCTATCAAAAACTTTTCTTCTTCTGTTTCACTTATGAGTAAAAGTAAACGAAATCATAACGCCAGTTTCGCCATTTTGACTAATTGCTTTACAAATGTAATAATTATCACAAAAACTATCTGGCATTTTTTTAATTTAAATTCTGAAACCAAAAAGGTAAATTACATACATCCATGTCAAATGTAAATAGAATGACCAGTATTTTATAATGGAAAACTGTGGATGTGCTACACCCCTAGTTAGTATACATCAAAAATAAAGTTAAAACTATGTCATTTATTTCTAATGCTAAATGCATATAAATGCACTGCTAAATTGTATGAGCAATTGCAACTTTTTCCAGTAATTTTTAACTCGGTTCAAGTTTTCATAGTTTTTGACTTCCATTAAGAAAAATCATCGATTCTGTGTCATTGACTAACTCACCCACCTCCAAAAAATTAATAGGAGACATTGTAAACTACAATGAATCTATCGACTAAGTTTCAGATGGATTGCATAACGCCAAGTGAGTTAATTAGTAATCTGAAGCGACAATACAAACGTGTGTAAATGCCGCCCTTCAATGATAGCTTCCAAAACTTGATAGAAAACAGTCATTGATAACAAATCTATCTTTCAAATTTCAGCATGTTATTGACTGCAAGTAAATTTAAAAATCACCAGAGGCATGTGTAAACTCGTTCTTTTAGTGTTAGTCTCATAAATTTAGTAGAGCGCCTTAATATAAGACACAAACTCTATATAACAAATTTCAGCTCGATTGTTTGACGGCAAGGCGGTTAAATTGTGAAATTTTAAGGGCAATCCTAAAACTTGATAGAATGCATCGACAACGAATATATCTCCCCAGCTTCAGTTCAATTGGATGTCGGTAAGCGAGTTAATTAATCCTCCGCAGATTTCCCGGTCACACACACACAAAAGGATTTTGACAGAAAGGATTTAAATAGAAACAGTACTCACCAAGATAAAACCGATGATTGTCTCCGTCTTTAGTTTTCATCTCAAGCGGATTTAAGACATATTAAATTAATTCAACATTATTAGGAAACGACTTTAAATGTAATTTGAACACATACACTATACTTTTAACTATTGTATAGAAACAAATATTTGTGCAGAGTTGGGGAAATTTCCTCAAATTGTTGAACAGTGATTGCCACTCTTTCAACTTCAAATGGATCTTATGCAAAATTCTAAAACATTTTAGTTGGCTCATTTTTTATCTAAAACCTTTTCCGATTTATGTTGCAGGAATAACAACGAAAGACGTTAAAGAACGAAATTGGAATTGAATTGTGACTTGTTTTTTGCTCTCTTTTTCTTTACAATTATTTGGAACATTTTTTCATATACTGGTGGTGTGATTTAATATCTAAAAGTTTTAAAATAATATTTTTTTTCTTGTCACTATACGAGTCGTCTATTTCCAAAAGTGCCTAGTTGTCATGGGGACACTTTTTTCAGGAAACGAGGAAAACGTGTATTTTATTAAACTCAAGAGTTAATTTATGACTGTTTTGTTTACAAAATCAGTAAATGAATTGGAAATACAATTTACAAAGTCTTAGGTTGGTGTTATATTGAAAAAAGCAGTAATAAGCCGTTTTAATCTGCAACTATGCAGTTTTGAAATTTTTTTTGTAATTGGCTAGTTTTGGCACTGAAATGCCACTGGTTAGTTTTGGAAATCAAAAACAACAATAAGACTGAATGTGATGTTAAAAAGTTTAAAACAAACTACTTTTATTTCCACTTACACTTTCAACTCTCACTTTTTCAACATTTGCAATATTTAATCTCATTTTCTTTCACAAGAAAAGACAACATAATACGAGACATAACTTCATGGAAATCACTCAACTTTCAATCTACACAGCTGAAAAAAAAACTGATTCCCTAAAAGTAGCATGTTAGCCAACAGTTATTATAAGTAAAAAGTGTAGAAATATAGGTCTGCACTATGAAAATGTCCCCCCCCCCCAGTATTTCAGAATAAACAATTTTGTGGAAGCTTACAACTAGTGCTTAGGGCTCTTTTTTATTGCAACTAGCAAGTTTTAAAAATGACTTAATGAAAGCCGCCATTTTAGATGCTAGTTAGTTGGTAGTTTTGGAACAGTATCTGAGTTGGCAACAAGGCAGTTTCGGAAATGAAATGAAATGCAACTAGTCCCGGTTTGAATTTGCACTCGATTCTTAGTCCTTTTTTTAAATAGGATTTAGAAACTTTTACCACTGTAAAACTATTTTAAAATGTGTATTTCAGTTATGCCAACAACATGCAATTAAAATCTCAACTTTTTAAATTTTGTCAATTAGGCACTTTTGAAAATTAACGACTCATACACAAAAAACATGAAAATTGCAGTGAATGTTTTCATCTTAAAAGTTGTGTAATAAAATAACTTCTCGTTTGTTTACAAAAACAAAGCTTTAAAATAGGCTTGCATATGTAAGTATCATACTGTAAAAGTTACAAGACTCTAAGTGATCCAGTTTTTGAGAAAAGGTACATGGAGTTAATAAAAACTTCAATCCGAGATACAGGCAAAAACGTATCCTTTTATTGATTATTTTTAAAGAAAATCGCTGTTTAAAGGGTTTCAAATATGCTTTACTACTCTCAGAAATATATATTAACAGTTTGGACCTGAAAATATTTGCTTTTATTTTTTAAATTTCAAATAAGTTATATAAGAGATAGCGAAATTTGCAGACAAAAAGTGTAAACCTACATTTACTTCTCTTTGAAATGTCATAAAAATAATTTTGTAATTATGGGTCTCATGACAATTGAACAATGATATACATTTATTTGAAATGACTTTAGTGTTTTTTCAATTGATGGTACCTTTTGGCCCGATTTCTTAAAATTGGCGACTGATTCAAAACAACCATGCTATAATAAAATCTCAAATGAAAAAAATAATATGCAATTTACAAATAAGAATACGGAATATTTTAGATGCCAAAAGAGGTGCATTTGTGTGTAGTGAATCTAATATTAGATAAGGTGGGTTGTGGTTCCTGGTGTAACAACAAGCCATCCCGGGTTGACTTTGCATAGAAAATTTAAAATAAAATACTTCTATATTTCACTCAAACAAAATTCAAACAGCATTAGACAGAAGAAGATGGTGGCTTTTTAAAAAGGTAAAAAAACCAAAAAATGATATTTTTATAATTTTTGACTTTTCGGGTCCCCTTTTTACTTTCAATTACCCATATGTATTATATAAGGTAATGACAGTATAGTATTCGGTCAAAAAAGCAATTTCTATTTTTTTTTTTTTTTTTTTTTGGCATTTCTCCACGTTTTGGAACATTCTGATTTGAAAAAAGTGATCTAGAAAAAATGTCTGTCTGTGTGTACGTTGTCAGCATAACTTCCGAACAAATTGACCTACAATGTTCAAATTTGGTGTGCTGAGTTGTTGTGGCTCAAGGACTTAGCATTAAGGTTTTCGTCAAAATCGCGCATGCGCATAAGGTAGCTGCCATTGAAAATATCATGTTTTTCAATGATTGCTGAAAAACGGCTCTAACGATTTTGATCAAAATCGGTTTGGTTATACCTCTTAAGGTGTTCTAAATATCCTCACCAGCGAAATTCCCCCCCCCCTCCCCCCCAAAAAAATAATGCTTTAACGGCGTAAAAAGTTGAAAAACGAATATCGTCAACACAGAGTTCTCTTTGTTTGCACATAGCTTATCAACGATAGTTTTTTCTCATCTTCTCAGCTTCACATATAAGAAATGTTACTATAAGAATTTTCGAAATTTCGAAAGAATTTTCAAAAATTCCAGTTTTGGCAATTTTTTTTTCTTCTTTCTTTCGCAGAAAATATCGCCAAACTGGCAATTTTTTCTAATGATGGAAATGAAAAAACGGTAAATGACCCCCCCCCCCCATTTTCTTTCGAATTTCCTACTTTTGTAGTTGAAGGAATATAGAAATATTGTTATTTCGATAGGTGAAAAAAATTTCTCAATTCAGATTTCGTTGATTAGCCATTGTACTAAAATTCTGTCGATTGACTATTACTTAAGTACCTGCCATTGCAATTGTTTTGAAGCAAGGTCCATTCCCACAACGTGTCTGGAAAATATTGCATTAAGCTGTAATTATTGCATTATTAGACAGACCGTGAAAAGTGAATCACTCACAATTGATCAAAACTATTCATCGATACTGAGAACAAACATTTCTTAATCTTCCGTTTTACGAGAAGCATTGTCTTAATTCCTTTTATCAAGATTATACAGACAATTAAATTTATTATTGTTAAAATTTCAAAGCGATATACATTTAAAAGGGATTGTCAGCTTGTACATGGCTCTTTTTAAGTTTTTTTTGGATCACTATACCTTTTTTTGTGTTATTTTGTTTTAAAACGTAGGATATTTTTTCACTCATAACACTAGTAACAAATTTCATTAATAAAATCTGAAGGGGAAATAACCTGATGTATTCTTTATTCCACTTTCAAAAGTTTTTTAAGGTTTCCTAGAAAAACTTAAAAAAAAATAATATCCAATAATAAAAACAACCAGTTATTTTCCCTTCACATTTTGTTAATTAATTATATTCTTCAGAATTCCCACTCAAATCACAGCATGAAAATCAATGACTATTAAGGATCTAAATAATATTTTTAAGGACCTTTGGAAATTTGTTTTCAGGCATTATGTCTATATATAAATTTTTAACAAAGTATATTTTACCATAAAAGTTAAAAGCAGGCGCATGCCCAAACTTTAAAATGAAACGAACACCGGACCATAATTTTAATCAAATGAAAACAATTCCCTTGGGCTTATGGCTAAGGGTGAAAAATATTTATAAAAATTTTTGACCAAGAGTTCTACAATAAGTTGACTTTGTTTCATATGATTTATTTGAAAATTACAAACTACAAAAATATGTATTTTTTAAGTTTTACAAACGGAGGAGAATGACAAAATTAGTTTTTTTAAGAATATGGGGAGGTGGGGGAAGGCGACGTGACGTTATTTTAGCCGAAGGGGTTTTCCATGAAATATATTATTATATTATATGCACATGCCCAACCCGATGAAAACTAATAAAAAATATTTAATTTTCACAAAAAAAATTAAAAATTCAGATTTGGTTCAATGTTGGAATTCTTGCACAAGGGCAACTCGTGCGCCATACTGCGACAAACAATTTGATATCGATATCAGTTCTCATTAAAATTGATTAAGAGTAAATACGCAAAAAGTAAAAAGATGAGGGAAAAAAAAGAGAAAGAAATATTCAAATTAAATGACTAAAACCGATTTGAAGTAGAAAGTTAAAACGATTTTGGGTGGTAACTTAAAAGCCAGAAAAAAAGGAGGATGGTACATATTAAAAGCCGAAATCTGTCTTCGTTAAAAGATGAACATTCATTTAAAATGTCATAAACAGAAAAAATAACTCCACAGGTATTACACGTGGGGGCACCTTTTGCCTGCAGAAGATGCACATGGGTGAAACGAATGTTGCCAATTGTTAAGCGATTAAATAAAAAAAAAACTATAAGACAAACAACTTTAAACAATTATACTATATTGACAAACATGAGAACCTAGTTAAACTCTGTTTTCAAATTTATTAAGCTAAATTCAAATTACTGAAATTTTAGTAAAAACTCCCTGAAATCAGTGTTTTCAGTGAACGGTACCAATACTGAATAAAGGAAGCAAAATTATACACATCAAACTAATTATATTTATAATATATAAGAATGATAATGAACAGGAGAGTTTAGCGCCATTTGTTAACTCAGATTTGGATGAATGGAGAAAGACAACGCGGAAAGACAATCTTAAGTAAATTTTTTATGTTAAGGTTCTAAAAACTAATTTGATCACTCTGTGTTATATTCATCAGTATGCAATACTCACCATATGAAATAAAGAGAAGGAGTTCAAATATGCAAAATAATCTTTCATGTCAGCAAATGATGGAACAACGGCAGTGGTTCTATTTCATTAATGGCTCCCCAATCTAAGACGAAAGCGGCAAGATGCTGTCAACAGGTAGACCGGTTGTCTTCTTTCACTCAAAGAACTAGAAGTGAAAACAGAATGTGGCTGAGCAAATAGCTAAAATGAATTTTTAGATGGCAATGACGTCATCATAGCAACCAGGCCTTTCTAAAAGGCTCGCTGTTTAGAGGTTCCCGGAAATAAAGGGAGTCGTGAACGCCTTTTACGTTCTTTTAATAACTAAACCTATGTGTTCTCTTTGAATAATCACATGTGTATAGATGTATATCTCTTATGTTCCAACAAATTAAGATGTATTTACAAATGTGGAATGACAAAACAAGTTTACTGACATATTTGCTCTATTGAATCAAAACCTTGTTAATAACATGCATTAATGATTTTTATCAGAGTAAGGACTTAATTTTCAGATAAAATATTACAAATTTCAAACACTCACAGATTAAACCAAGAAAGAAATTATGATTATCAGATAAAATATCCACTACGGATTATAATAATTGAATTTTTCACATACATTCAGCCAACATTTGACCGATAAACAGAATAAGTTATCAGCAAGATAGGAATACTGTAGTACTGTATATTTATCTCTATGTGTTGTTACAATAAACCTATACTTTTTAAATTTATAAATATGTTATTCAAAGTAAAAGTAAGTGATTTATGTGATTGCATTTGGCATAATCATTTTAAGAAATTTTGTTTTATATCTAGAAAAAAATTAATAGATGCATTAGGAGTTTCCTGCATCTATACTTTGGTACAACTCTATTTGAAATTTAGACATGATATTTAAAGACAATAAATGAAAACGCAGTTAATTATAGTACAGGAAACTACAAGTAAATATTTTAATGAAATTAAATGTTGTTCAGATATTTTCCTCTTACCATCCTGATAAAATTCTCTGTGTAAGCGATATTTTTATCAGAATACTTAATATGTCATTCAGCCTTTATGACCATTGAAATCTTAATCTTCAAATAACTGAAACTTTTGACAGATGTTTTTTTTTTTTTTTTTGATATTCCCTGATTTATCCAGAAATTAATACTACAAACCAATAACACTTCGGAGTCAATCTAACTTTTTCGCTGGGAAATTTTTACTTTCAATTACCCATATGTAATACATAGGGCAATGAAAATATAGGATTCAGAAAAAAATATATATATGTATATATATATATATATATATATATATATATATATATATATATATATATATATATATATATATATATATATATATATATATATATATATATATATATATATATATATATATCGATTTTTTTTGTATTTCTCCATGTTTTGGAACATCCTGATCTCAAAAAAGTGATCTAGGAAAACTGTCAGTCTGTGTGTAAGTGGTCAGCATAACTCCCGAACAAATTGACCTTCGATGTTCAAATTTGGTGAGCAGGTTGGTGATGGCCCAAGGACCTACCAAATTAGGTTTTCGTCAAAATCGCGCATGCGCATAAGGTATCAGCCAGTGAAAAAGTCATATTTTTCAATGATTGCTAAAAAACAACTTAAACGATTTTAATAAAAATCGCTGTGCTAATGCTTCCTAAGGTGTTCTAAACATCCCCACCTCCGAAATTCCCGTAAAATGATTTTATGGAGTAAAAAGTGAAAAAAAAACGAATGCCTTTAACCCATCAGAGTTCTCTTTGCTTGAAACGATCGTTTTTCCTCCTCTTCTCAATTTTCACTTATAAGAAACGATAATGTAAGAATTATCAAATAGTATATCGCAAACATTTCCATTCTGGCATTTTTTTTTTTTTTAAATAAATGTTCCATTATACATTTATCGCAAAAAATATCGTCAAGCTGGGCATTTTTTCTAATCGAATGTTGGAAATTTAAAAACGGTAAATGACACAAATCCACATCAGTAATAAAGTGTAATTTAAAGTTGTGCGATGTTTCAGACCCCTAGTTTAATTAATGATTCCATATTTTAAGGTTGATTACAATTTTCAAATTTTAATTTCACCATTATTTGTTCAATTCAAGGGGATTTGGTACACTGCAGAATTTTTTTTTTCCATTTAAGCCTTTAAAATTATTATCTGATCATCTCTAAAACTTGCCAGAATAAGGAAAAAGTTTCAAAGATTATAAACACACAAAAAAAAATAGAAAATGAATAATTTTATAATTTTTTGTAAAAACAAGGGGTACCAAGTCCCATAAAAAACAAACATTTCTCGTGCCAAAATGGAGATATCTAGTATGTTTAAAATTTTGACAGACACTCAAAAAAATGTTTTACAGTTAAAATAAAAGCACACCGCGAACAAGTTGCAGCAACTGAATATATTACAAAAATATGATGATCTTTCTTCATATAAATACAAAAGATTTTTCCGGCACAGAAGTCAAAAATTTGGTGAAATCTTATCCGTCGGTGGTTTTGATGAAGAATTTCAAAATAATAATAATAATAATAAAGTGGCTAGTATTATAAATGATAACGAATAGGATACAGAAATAGAAATGTTAAAATTAATCTGTTTTAAACAACATCCAATAAATTGTCTTCTTTCAAAGGATTACGTGAGATAGAGCAACATAAGCAATGTTTTACTGCGCTTTATAAAATTGAGAAATGATGGTTATGGTGCGATATTAAGAGTTGAATCAGAAGACTTTTTTTGCATAACCAACAATGCATCATGGCATGTCGTTTTTAAAAATATTGGATGGTTTCATGGTAAAATTTTAGTTCCAACTCAACAGTTCCCGATCAAGCATTTCAACAAATTCACCCGCAGTACTCCCATTTTGATCATAAAAAAAAAAAAAAAAAAAAAAAATGCACTTTTATATTCTTCTGTACTACTATACCTAATAGAGAGGGGAAATAGTAGGCAAGAGAAAATAGCTAAACCTCTACATACACATTCGATCCTAGAGATTTATTGGATGGCTATATGCTGTCTCTTAAGTAACCTAAGTTATGCATTATAAAGACGTTCAGCCATATTATCCTGATGTTCAAATAATTATCAAATATGAAATCAATGAAATAAAATATTGTATAGCTTCTATTACTAAGATCAGTCTACCAATATAGTAAGTCTTGTTTACAAATGTACTTGTATGTAGATATTAATATTGTGTTAATTAACAATCTCTTTCCTACAATTCATCTTAAAACAATATAATATGTACTTTCTCATATAATCATTTACCTTGAATAAAAAATTACATTTTACTTGTTCTTACTCCCGTGTTATCTGGACACCTCACAAAAAATATAATTGGTGGCATTCAGAATGACCCGCAACAACAGCGAATTGAATCCTAACCATTATTGTTTATTAAAGAAAATATTCAACAAAGGATTCATGCAGATATTGGATGACCCTAATCACTAGACAACCAATACCAATAATTTTGGTACTGGTTGTCCAGTGTTCAAACCAGTATCAATAATATTGGTACTGGTTGTCCAGTGTATAGGGAAGAAGAAAATACCCGGAACAACAGCGATTTGAATCCTCAACATTATTTTTTTTATTAAAGAAAGCATACAACAAAGGATTCATGCAGCTGTTTCAAGCCAATAACCACTGGCCAATCATAACCAATATTATTGACACTGGTTAGGGGCCTCCAAACCCCAGGCTATTTTCAAAGATTTCCTCCAATCTTAACCCTCAGAGCCCTAAGAGCACATAGAGGTAGCCACCATCATGACAAAACTTCAATGACTACCACGAACTGCATCTTGATCGAACTACATCTTCTTTTCCGTAGAATACAAGAAAAAGAGCAGTGGAAAGGTAAGAGCACAGGATGAGATTTGCCATTATGAAGCAGATGGCTTCCATCTGGCTGTTGGCCAAACTTCTAGGCGCACTTCGTACAGGGACCTTCCTTGGTTGCCTGTGGCGAAGATAACGTATAGAGGTAGCCACCATCATGACAAAAATACAATGACTACCACGAACTGCATCTTCTTATCCGTAGAATACAAGAAAGGGAGCAGTGGGAAGATAGATCACATAATGAGATTGGCCATTATGAAGTAGATGGCGTCTATCTGGACTGGAGTTTTACTTATTGAAGAGTTAAACGTTATGGTATTATCCACTTCTGGTTGAGATTTTATATTTCTGTCAATATTATAGGAAACAATTTGTTTCCTGAAATCAAAAATTTAAGCATGCTCCTGTGATCCTTAAAATACAAATAAGATTTTGCAGTTCCTTATTGTGCACCATGAATTAATTCTTCTTTCAAGAACTTTTCAAGGCTAATAATTTAAAAATATATAAGTTTTGTGTCTATTTTTTTAAGGATTTTGTGTGCTATAAACTTTGCTAACATTTAAAAAAAAAAGAAATGTCTTGTTATCTAAACTATACTTAAGTGCATAATCTGTTCATGATGACAATAAGGGGATCTGATGTTAAGTCTGCCCTGGACAAGTAGGGTAAATTTTTGTGCCATGTTCGAATGACAGACATTTTAGGTGGCCACTTGAGAGTCTGGCTAAAGCAGTCATTGAGCCTCGATCGTATTTGATTTCCGGAAGAGTGCCAGGAGATGTTCCGGAGTACCATTGGTGTGTAGGTGGAATTCGCCAGATAAAATTTCGTTTAGATTTTTCATTGGAGTGAAGTTCCTGATAAGTAAGCGAAGAGCCAGTGGACGTTGCTTCTTCACTGCCCTCTTTGGCCAATTTATCCGCGACCTCATTACATCTATTTTACATATGAATTTCATTTTCATACTGTTATATTGTGCCTGATGTAATTGCATAGTATTATTGCGTAATCGCATTTCGCTATTTCATAATTATGTAGCTTTCTTGTAAGTTCGCTATTCTGCATAAATAGGAGAAACTAATTTTTCGTCTCGCTCTCTTTTACCAGATAAATTGCTTTCGATCACACCGAGCCTTGCCTGCTTTATTGTAATATAACATCAGAGAGTTGACTCTTCAATCTTGGGCGTGGGCGTAGAAACGATTTGCGCTGAGAACTGCTAATCGTGGTTGCTCGTTTTTTATTGCTTAGTCAGCAATGGCCCTGAACTCGCAAACTGAATCTTTTGGTGTTATTCCTTTTGATGAAAGTAACTATGCTATGTGGAGCAGGCGGCTTGCTGCTGTTTTTGCTGCAAAAGAATTTGATTTGTATTTTTAAGAGGAGCTAGCAAATTCTGCAAGTGAAGCTTATAAAAAGAAGGCGAAAAGAGCGCATGCCCTTTTGATGTCTCTTCTGAATGACAGAATCGTGGCGTCTTTGAGTGAAGAGAAGATGATGCAGACACAATTGTTTACATATTGATGTCACTACCTCCGGAATATGACAATAGTAAGAGCGCGTTGGAAAATCAGCCTGATAACATTCTTTCAGTGGATTTTGTGACTCAGCGTCTTCTCGAGGCTGAAATGATACTGAAAGACAGTAGAAAGTCATCTCCTAACTGGATGAGTGTTAACCACAGTGCGGCCTTCTCAGCGAAAAAGGATAGTGTCTGTTACAAGTGTAGATGAAAAGGATATTATGCCAAAAATTGTTGAATTAATATGAACTGTTTTTCTTGTGGAAAGCGGGGACATTTTAAACAGGATTGCGAAGTGTCTAAACCATTCAGTAAGTCGTCTGACCATGTGCAGCAGGCTTCTACAGCGATTACGTTTATGGCTGGAGATATATCCAAAAACAACTTCATTGTAGACAGTGGCGCAACGTCTCACAAGTGTTCAGTACAAAAATGGTTTTCTTCATTTATAGAATCCTCGGTTAATGTACAATGGGCTTCGAAAAGTGAATTGCTGGAACTATCAATGGTCTTCTAAGTGACGGCGCTCAGATTGTTCTCAAGGATGTTTGATATGTACAAAATTTAAATGGAAGATTTTTATTAGTTAAAAACATTGAAGTGGCAGGTTACGTTGTCATCTCCCAGAATGGAGAGGTTTTCCTGGAACTGGGAAAGAAATGTTATTGTTTGGTTTGCGAAATACTCGTGGACAGTACGTGAATGAATGTGTTCCTGAAGTTCTTTCTTAAGTTTCTTTGCATACAGAAGAAGATAGTGATTTGTGGCATCAACGTCTTGGCCACTCCTGTGACAGTGTGCTGAAAGAAATGGGACTCCCCATTTCCCATAAGTTTTGTGAAGTCTGTGTTACCGCCAAACAGAGTGCAACGCCAATGGGGAAAGGTCCTCGACGAAGGGAAACGCAACCGATGACTATGATTCACACACACACACACACACATATATATATATATATATATATATATATATATATATATATATATATATATATATATATATATATATATATATATATATATATATATATATATATATATATATATATATATATATATATATATATATATATATATATATATATATATATATATATATATATATGGTGAGAAACTGGTGAGTGATATTTTATGACAATAGTTGATGACTGTTCAAGATAAATGGAAGTTCGAATGTTGAAGAAAAAGAGATATGTAGTGGATGAACTGAAAATGTTTTTCAAAATGAATCCATCTGTAAAGAAGATGCGATGAGATAATGCGAAGGAATATGTGTCTGGTGAACTTGTAAAGGTGGCTGAGAATGCTTGTGTAGTAACCAACCCAGCTCCTCCTTACAATGCTCCTTTAAATGGTTTAGCGGAAAGAGCCAATCGAACACTCTTGAATAAAGGGCGAGATCTTGTCTTTGAAGTGAAATTAAGTAAGAAATTATGGGGACATGCTATTCTTAAGGTTGAGTATTTACATAACAGGATTCCCAACAGCTCTATTAACAACCTCATCCCATATAGCCTGAAATTTGGAAAAGATCCCGATCTGAAGAACATTCGAGTATTTGGTTGTGATTCTTACATATTGTTGCCAAATTCTCAGAGGAAGAAATTGGATCCAAAATCAAAGAAGATGGTTTTTGTGGGATATTCGACTATGGGATACCGCTTAAGGGATCCAGTTACTAGACGCGTTGTGGTTTCTTCCAATCTTTAGTTTAAGGAAGAGAAGAAAAGTGACTGTCAAAGATACACAACTCCAGATTCAGAGAACACAGAAAATGATGCGAATGTTTCTGAATATATCATTAATGAAACTGATGACTTTTATGTACCTAGAAATCCTCACAAAGAAGATGAGGATGGAAACTCAGAACAGGAACTAAGAAGATCCGGTCAAGTAAAGAAAGAGCCTGTTCAATTTCCTCAATCTGAAGTGTATGAAGCCATGATTTCAGTTCAAGAATCACTCTTTTGATGATATCACAACTCTACCAGATGACGAACAGTGGAAATGGAAAGAAGCCATGGAAGAAGAAATGGAGATAAGGACGTATGGGACCTAGAAGATAAGGACGTGTGGGCCCTAGAAGATTTGCCAGAAGGAAGACGAGCATTATCCTGCAAGTGAGTGTTGCGACAAAAGCGGGATTGGAAGTTTAAAGCTCGTCTCGTTGTTCGTGGATTTCAATAACAGAAGGATGTGGATTATACCGACACCTACATTCCTGTTATCTACCTGCCAGCTCTTCGTTTAGTGCTTGTGATTATTGTGCTAGAAAACCTTTCTGTGTTTGTGCTAGATATGAAAACTGCCTTTCTGAATGGAGATTTGCAAGAAATAATTCACATGGATCAACCACAAGGTTATTATGACCAAAGTGGTAGAGAGTGCAAGCTCAAAACAACTCTGTATGGGTTAAGACAGGCTCTAGGTCAATGGTTTTTAAAATTTCTTCAATTTGTGTTAAAACAAGGTTTTAAGCATTTAATATCTGAACCCTGTATTTTTATTATAGAAGTGGATACAAAGAAAGTAATTATTTCTCTATATGTTGACGATCTTTTAATTGCAGGTTCTGATATTTGTGAATTGAATGTTATTATAGAATTGTTATCTAATGAGTTTCAAATGTCTAAAGCAGAAAAAGCGTCTGAGTGTTTTTGAATCAGAATGGAGTTTACTCCGAGTCTTGATCACAAAAACTACATCCCTAGATTATTAAACAGGTTCAGTATGTCGGAGTACAAAACTTGAACAACTCCACAGACATTTTTTTTGTTGGGGGGGGGGGGGAGGGGATTCAGATTAACTTACTTTTTATTTCATTATGTTTCCTGCAAATGATTCACACTTTCAGTTGCCATTATCCCATAATTGCATATAAATTATCTATGATGTACATATTGAAATTCAGATGAATTTTTTTTAAAAAATTAGTGGTTTCAGGATTCACTTCTTAAAAACCAAAATTTTACCGTAATAAATATTATTTACGTATCAGCAAGCCTGTGCTTAAACTCGATTAAATTACTTGCTTCGATTTTATAATTTTCATTATTATCTACTTCTTAAAAGTAATGACTTTTAAGATATTGTTTTAATTGTTTATGAATATTCAGAATTTTAGGAGAGCTAGTGTTATGAAATAACATACACAAGACAGTATGCAAAACAATATTTATTCCCAAATAATTCAATGCATCAAATCAATTTTCATGTAACTACAAAAACGATTTTACTGCACAATTATGAGTCATTTAATACTGTTATGAATTTTTCCGCTGAGGCAATGATGGCACAGTTTTTACAGTATAAAAATATTAATTCTCTCTTCAGAAAACTCACAAAATTTATTCACAGGTAACAGTGTAATCGCTCACAAGCTTCAACACAAGCTTTAGCAAAAACAACTTCGAATACAGTGATTATACAAGCTCACTCCAATAGGTAAACAAAGCGATAAGCTTTCATCGAAGTCCAAAGTCAATCTGAAAACTTTCCCGTTCTCCAGTCTTTTATATACAAGCGCGTGAGACATTCTCGAAATTTCCAGCCAATTCATCGGAAAAGAAATATCTCGAAACTTCTCGATTGCTTTAGGTGTTGCCACCTTTTTCTAACTTGTATAATCGCTATTAATTAATAAATAAAATAAGATAAAAATAAATTACAATAGAATTTTGAAATAATACGTCACTATTTACAATATATACAGACAATTTGTGCAACAAAACACAAATTCATGATAAATGATCAAAGCATAACCTATGCTTAATTATAATTAATTATCAAAACAAAAATAATACAATTAAGTAAATATAAGGACCTTTTTCAAAATTTGTCACAGTTTCAATTTTTACCATATACAAATTTGTCCCTCTTTCTACCAGAAATTTTCATTACTGTTGGATTGAGAATTTTGCTATTTGAAAGTGACGTCAATTGTTCTCTTTACTCAAATGATACAAAATATTCACTCTATCACCACACATTTAAAAAAGATAAGATGAAGTTGAAATAAACATTTTATTGTTTACATATATGCTAAATTGGGTAATAAGTGTCATAAATGTATGAAAATGTATAATTAAGTTAAATTAATTGAAGCCAATAATTAATTCATCTCCACTCTCTTACTTTAGTTGAGCTAAGACAGTAGATAGATCGTCACAAGGAGAAAATAAGTCATCAATATTTTACCATACTTCTGTATTATATCAATTGTTACAAGACAAAATTCTTCCTCAATCAAAGACCTGATCTTCAAATATAAAAATGAAAAGCAAGAATATTATTTTTTTAAAAAATAATTCTCTTGTTAACAGATTGGATATCTAGATATCGAGTGGAAAGTGTGATAACAAATTTGAAAAAGTAATAAACCTTAATTTATACGGATTAACATATATGATTTAACCATCTCCTTTCTTGTTATTTATTCAATCCCTAATATAATAACTGTTCTGAAACGAAGCAGATGTTTAATTTACGTTAAACCAGGTGTACTGATTTTAGTTATATGGAAATTTCTGGTCATTCAGAATCTGACTTTCTTTATATTTTAAGTTGTAAATTATATGGAAAATCTAAAAGTGGCTCCATACTCAGTATATCTTATTCTTAAAATTCGTTATTATTCCAGATTTAATGCACAAAAATGAAAACTTCAAATTCCTTTCAATTTACAATTATAATTCTTAGCAATATATTTGTAATATTATTTTTAAAACAATCGATTTTCTTTCAGATATCGGCTTTCATCATAGGTATGTTTCAATTTTTTTCTTCCACTAAGCTTGCTTTGGAATAAAGATGTCAAATAATGAATAATTCCAGCATTGAATTTAATTTTTATTCAATGCTAAATGTTTTGATAAAGCCATAAACGCAAAAATTTCTGCTCACAGAGCTTTTTTAACTTGCAGTCAAAGTTCGCCTGTTAGATTTGGCGGTAAAAATGACACATTCAGCTTGAAGCTAATGTGAAGTCCTTTGTCCCGAACTTGGCTTGAATCTTGTTTAAATGGTCGTGTTTATTAAAATAATTAAAACATCACCTAACTTAAATGCCTTTAAAATCTTGTTTATGAAATAAGCCAAATCTTTCTAAAATTTTGTGAATTCTTTTTAAAATTCCAACATTCCTCGATTTATCTAGAAATTAAAGTGATTCTGGCCACTAATGCCGATTTAAGTTTTTATTCACCTAATCTTTTCCGTGGAGATAATTATTTTTTAAACAATCCTTATTTAAGGGTTAGTACCAATTCTTAATTTTACCATTTCTTGTTCTATATGCAAATGAGGCCTTGCTTATTATATCCGTCTGTACTTTCAGACTGGTGGAGGAGAACTTAATTTGTTGCAGCGACAACTCCAGCACAAGCCACTGCAAAAAATCAAATTGGCCTCCACCTGCCGGTAAAAAATAACCTCAAAGTTGATTGGAGTCTTTATTCATTGCAGGCAGAGGGGCAATGCAGTCAGGTGGCAATTCGAAACTGCTCCTACAAAAAAAGACAAGAAAACCCTTAAGGAAAATTGGTGCAGAGAAATAAACCATGCTTGAAATTGGATCACAAAAACAAAAAATAACTTCTTAGGTCTTTTGGTGATGAAATTGATTGGAAAAGCAACAAATTAAAATTTTTAGAATTCTTCTGGTCAAACCTTAATGCATTTTCAGTTTAATTTTGTGAAAATCTAGTAATTTGTACAAACCTTCAAATTTCAGTATGGCACACAAGCTATGCGATTTAAAAATTGATTTCCGGTCTCAATTTCCGGTATTTCCATTATTAACTTCGAACTGAGTTTCAGAATAGGAAGTGATCTTGACGAGACATTCATATGATATATCACACAAGTAAATATATATATATATATATATATATATATATATATATATATATATATATATATATATATATATATATATATATATATATATATATATATATATATATATATATATATATATATATATTACATATTACTTTGCTTTAAAGTTAATACTAGCAGAATTGTCCGTCGTTTTCTGCCACACAGTAGTTAATAAATACAAAGTGGCAAATTAGTAAAATAAAAATTTAATTCCATGAAAATTCCGTAAAAATGTTCTTTGCAAAATTCTTGATTTCCATGTTTTTTTGTTTTTGTTTTTTTACCACTTGATTTCCTGTCAGTAAGGTAAACAACTTCCCAACATTTTTACTTTTAGCCAAACTAAATCAGAATGAATTAGCCAAATGCCATCAGGAAAAAATGGATAAATACTTAAATTGCAATATGACTTACTGACGCATGTGCCAGGACAAGTAGATTCTGTATCGGATGATGAACGAATCAATCTAAAGGAAGGAGCAAAAACATGGAACTGAATCCTGCCTCTGTCCTTCGGAACCTATAACAGAAATGACAAACATCATTGCAAAATTTCTTCCGAAAAAAGATATATAAGTTAAGTTGTAACAAAATTTCATTGTAAAATGTTAAGCAACAAGAGCCGTTTTATTACGTTGTGTAAGTTTATGATAGAGCATTTAACAGGACAAAACTTTCACCTGTTAACTATTTCTCTTCGAGATCTCCTTCAATGTAATTTTAGGGTGTCAGATCCTACGGCGAGATGTACTACCCCTGCTGATTGTAGAACGGGGACATGTATTGTGATGTTGATGACTAACACTGTCACACATTTCCCGTTTTCTACCTATTGTGTGAACTGCCCCAATATTTTGCAGCACCCCAATATGTGGCAGACTGTAAAAAACTATTGTTTTGAGTTCTGGTTTCACTTCTTAAAGATGGCTGTATCTTGCGGGTCCATACTGATATTTTTAAGATATTTTCCATAAGATATTTTCAATAAATAAATTGCACCGTTGATTCTGTTGCTTGATCTCACTATCATGCTCTGCTAATACACTCACTACTCAACAATATATATATATATATATATATATATATATAGACCAAAACTAGAAAAGTTCCGACACTAATAGATTCTGGACCGAAGGAGGCATTCATCACCAAAAAGTAAAAAAGTGGCCTCACCGTTTACAGCTGGACCACCACTGCTAGCTCCAGCGGCAAATGGTATGGTCAGTTTTGATTTGTAGGCCATTCATCATCTTTGGAACTATAAAGCAACATTTGGGAATCAAGTCTTCACTAAAACTCTCAGAAAACGCTTACTGTCATTCAATAACTCGAGAAAGCCACCCGCGACCCTACAGAGATCGACCATATTGAAACTATTTCCGTTTAGTGGAGAAAATTCTATGAAATACTCGTCTTCCTCTCACCCACACATCCCGATTCACTCACAAACGAGCCAATCAGTACATCGAATTTATCTGTACAGCCGAAGTTGGAAACTCGTAAAAAGTGGAAACACGGCTGCATGTTTCCTCAACGCCGTATACAATTAGTATGGAGGAAAAACAAAAGAAGCTCAACAGTAGCTCCAAAGATCCAGAAGTAACCCCGGTGCCCTCGTTTCGTTCTTTTTGTCTCGCAGAAAATTAAAGAAATCGGTCTTTTTTTTTAAAAACCTCTTAAACACCTTTGAAACATAAAAATCAGTTTAAAAATTCTGTGTGGTCTTGAAGCTTATTAACCGTCATAGGTAAAAAATACCTTATATCTCATAAGTAAGAAATTTGAAAATTAAGATATATATTATTACAGAAAAATATATACCTAGCTATTCAACAGAATCAAGACTATTTATTCTCTTTATTAACATGGTTCGCCAGGATTTGCGGAATTTCTTCCAAAGAATAACATAATGAAATCCTTACCTCTGCCGGTACTGTGCTGATCTGGTCCTTCTTCAATACCAACTTGTTCCTTATCACGACCAAATTGGTCCTTCACAAATACCAACCTGATCCTTCACGAGTACCAACCGGATCCTTCACAAGTACCAAGCTGTTCCTCCACCAGTACCCATCCTTCACTAATGCAGTACCAATTGTTTAGAAGATCTCTGACGAGTCAATTTGGAACTGCCAGGGGTCAAAGTGACAAAATAAGAATATATAGGATTTTTAAAAAAAATATATAGGACAATTTAAAACATCAAATAACTGCACATAATTGCTACTGAACTTAAAAATTAACTAGTTATACATTTATAAACTCGTTATACTGTATTTAAGAGAATATAAAACACACCTTAAAAAAAAAAGAAATCGCCTGATCCTGAATATGTCATCCGTTATTGCCTCAATATTCCATCCCTAAATCAAGTTTTATTAATTACATTATTTGCAATCTTGAGTCTTTTGCTCCCAGTATCTATAACTGCTTGAACTGCTCCAATATCTTTAAGTATTTTCTTTTTATCCCTGTTTGCAGTCTTTTGTTGGTTCATATTTACTGTTCAGTGTCGGTTGGATTGGCGGCGAAAAGAGGGAGATTTAGCGCCGAATGTGGCGAACCGGGGATTTGGTTTTCCAGAAACCCTAATGACCGTCTGGATTTGACATCACAACGTATTGACGTCATTTTCAATTTTGGCGACTTTTATGAAAAAATCGTGGCTAATATTTCGAATCCGATTCGGATTCTGCGCCAAGGTGATTTTCGCTAAAAAATGGCAGCCCGTCACTTTTTTAAGAGCAAGAGAACTACCTATGGTTGCCCTAATTAGGTGCCGTTTAAACAATTCGTGGCGCAGAATCCGTATCGGATTTGGAATAAAAAAATCGTCATCAGTAGTTAGAAAAGGAGAGTCCGGGGCCATGGAGGGATGAGGGATCGGACGAGGGACGATGACGTCACCGGAAGGAGGCGTGACAGGATATGACGTCACAGGAAGTGACATCACGGGATATGACGTCACGTGACCGGAAGTGGAGTTGAGTTGTTCCCTCCTGCTGTTGTTTTAGTTTCGATTTCGTTATTAGCTGTTTGTGTATGACGTCACAGTGGGTATGACGTCATAATTTGTTTTATATTAAAGTTTTTTGAGCGGTGGCAACACTTTTTAGTTTTTTTTGTTGCTTCCAGTTAAATGGGGTTGAGTTGTTCTGGGGCTGCTTCTAAGTGAATAAGTTAGAGTTATAGATATTTTTACTAGTGACGTCACAGTGAGTATGACGTCATAACTTGCTTAACGTTAAAAGTTTTGAGCAGTGGCAACACTTTTTAGTTTCGATTTACCTTTCAGGTGGAGTTGAGTTGTTTTAGGGCTGCTTCTAAACGAATAACTTAGAGTTATAGATATTTTTACTAGTGACGTCACAGTGGGTATGACGTCATTCTATGTTAAGATTTAGCATTTAAGGTATGGCAACATCTTGTGAGAGATCTAGATACGAGCAGGTGTTAATCGGATGAGTCATTCTGTCTGAACAGGTTTGAACAGCTTGGGACAGGATATTGCACGGCGATAAAGGTGGATAGGTGTTAACCAATCAGATTTCACGCTAGAGGGCGTTGTTTCGACTACCAGCCAATCAGAAGGGATGAGCTGCGTCACTCACGGACTTGCATTCAGCGAAGACACCATTTCTCTCCTGATTTTGTCAAGTGAAGGTGCGTTTGCTGTTTCTTCGAAGTTGTGCTTGTTAGTTTGAAGTGAAAATGTCGTCTGATTTACATATTGAACTCGTTGAAAGTTTTTACGATGCAGCTAAATCACAGCAGTTGTTGCATGAATTGTTGAACTACGAGTATGAGAATCTCCAATTAAACTTTATTGGAAAAAGTTACACGCCTCAAAGGAAAGTGCTCGGTTTTGGTGATACTGGCGTGAAATATGCCTTTTCTGGAACGTGCGTCTTTTCCAAGCCGTGGACTTCTACACTGCTTGATATTAAGAAGGATGTTGAAAACAAGACTGGACAAGAATACAACTACGCCCTTCTCAACTACTATGCAGATGGAAATGCCAAAAATTTATAAGGTAAGGAATTGAATCAATCAATTCCTTACCTTATAAATTTTTAGTATTTTTTTCCTCTAATTTAACGTTATTCTTACACATTTGAAATACATAATTTTTATATGTGAGGTAAATTTTCGCGTATTATTTAAATTCTTTGCCTTATAAATTTTTAGAGCTTCTTTTTTATCTTATTTATCGTTGATATAAGAGTATGATTGTACATGTAAAGTTAATTTTCACGTTCAATTTTAAATTCTTTGATTTGTAAATTTTTAGTGTTTCTTTTTTCTAAAAGTTAGAGTTGTCATTATACATTTTAAAGACATGAATGGCAATGTTTGAATTCTTTGTCGAAGAAATTATAGGTATGTTAGACTTTTCTCCTACATGTCAAATTTAAAGTCGTGATTTTTATGTGTAAAGTAAATTTTTGCGTTAATGCTAAAGTTATTTGTCGTAGAAAGTTTAAGTATGTTACCTTTTTCTTTTATTTAGCGATATTTTAAAGACATGATTTTTATATATGTAGTAAATTTTTACGCAAATGTTAAAATTATTTATCGTAGAAATTTTAAGTATGCTAATTCTTCTTACATGTCACACTTTAATGTCGTGATTTTTGTATGTGAAGTAAATTTTTACGTTAATGTTCAAGTTATTTGTCGTACAAAGTTTAAGTATGTTACTTTTTTCTTTATTTAGCAATATTTTACATATTTTAAAGACATGATTTTTATGTATGTAGTAAATTTTCGCGTAAAGGTTAAAATTATTTCTCGTTAGAATTTTATGTATGCTAATTCTTCTTACACGTCACATTTTAAAGTCGTGATTTTTATATGTGAAGAAAAAATTTTACATTAATGTCAAAGTTATTTGTCGTACAAAGTTTAAGTATGTTACTTTTTTCTCTTATTTAGTGATATTCTTACACATTTTAAAGACATGATGTTTATTCGTAAAGTAAATTTTCACGTTCACTTTTGAATTCTTAGTTGTAAGATGTTCAAGTATGTTACTTTTTCTCTCTTATTTATGCATTAGAGTATCCAAAAATCAGAAAAATTGTTCAAACAAAGTTGAGACAAAATGTAAAACCACCTAAAAAGTGGGAAAATTTATGATTCAATAAAGTGATATTGCTTTAACATTTTTTATTCTATTATTTCACATAAGAAAATCACACACAAATTTCCATTGAATAATTTTTATTTACAATTTCAAATAATCTTTCAAAGCACCATATGATATACATTTAAAGAAATCTTCATTAAAGAATTGTATGACATTTTTACATTGTAAGGTTTCAATCACATTTTTACATTGTAAGGTTTCAATCACATTTTTAACATTAAGTACAAGAATAGCATCGTCTCCAACACACCAAGACTGATCTTGCAATGAAGTAGTTATACAGACATGATTTCCTTGCGAGGGGTCACCAATAGCACAAGCATCACAGCGAAACAGTTTTAAAACATTACTTTCTATTTCACTTCGAAAAGCACAAACATATTCATGAAATAAGTCTATATTGGGTGGTATATTTACATTTTGAACACAATGATTAAGAATTTCAACTCGCAGTAAATTTATAAGAGACTCCTTGATGGTTTCACATATTTCAGGCATGAGATCTCTAATTTTAGCAAGATTATTTTCATTCACTTTTAAGGTACTTTTTTTAAGTTTAAAATAAAAGAGTTGTTTTAAAACTAACTCACCCTTATGTGATAGAACCAGGAGTTGATTGCTACACACAACGCTACTAGCTGCGTATTTCGTGTTCACGTGTAAAAGTTTGTTATAAAAGTCTTGGAAGGTATCCATGTTCATCATAATTTTCTGAGTACTTCCTTGACTATTATGTTGAGACATGTGGATGAAAAGACGAGAGTCATATTGATGAAGGGACACTATGAAACCAAATCCAATGTTCCATTCCTTGAGGCATCCATTGGTTTTCTTTACAGAGGCATAAAGGTGAGTCATCCAGTCGTCATCGGGAATTGTTTCTTCTTCGGCGATGATTTCATCCGATGGTCTCTTCCGAGAATGGGAGTTGCGGGGATACTCTACAATATCTTGCAGTCTCTCTACGATGTTCCGGAAGGTGATACTGATTCTCGGCTCCGTCACAACAGGCTCAGCTGAAATTTCATGGGTCCAGAACTTATTGTTGGGTGGCTTCATGAGAAGGAGAGATCCACTTGGCAACGGAACTTTGTTGAGCTGGAAATCAGGACGGGCAAACTGCATGGTTCTGATAGCTCCGAGACTTAGGGTTGGAATAGTGAAGTCTGGATCCAAGTCTTTTTCGTTGTCTTTATGAGCTCCAATCTTGGCATTTCCATCTGCATAGTAGTTGAGAAGGGCGTAGTTGTATTCTTGTCCAGTCTTGTTTTCAACATCCTTCTTAATATCAAGCAGTGTAGAAGTCCACGGCTTGGAAAAGACGCACGTTCCAGAAAAGGCATATTTCACGCCAGTATCACCAAAACCGAGCACTTTCCTTTGAGGCGTGTAACTTTTTCCATTAAAGTTTAATTGGAGATTCTCACACTCGTAGTTCAACAATTCATGCAACAACTGCTGTGATTTAGCTGCATCGTAAAAACTTTCAACGAGTTCAATATGTAAATCAGACGACATTTTCACTTCAAACTAACAAGCACAACTTCGAAGAAACAGCAAACGCACCTTCACTTGACAAAATCAGGAGAGAAATGGTGTCTTCGCTGAATGCAAGTCCGTGAGTGACGCAGCTCATCCCTTCTGATAAGCTGGTAGTCGAAACAACGCCCTCTAGCGTGAAATCTGATTGGTTAACACCTATCCACCTTTATCGCCGTGCAATATCCTGTCCCAAGCTGTTCAAACCTGTTCAGACAGAATGACTCATCCGATTAACACCTGCTCGTATCTAGATCTCTCACAAGATGTTGCCATACCTTAAATGCTAAATCTTAACATAGAATGACGTCATACCCACTGTGACGTCACTAGTAAAAATATCTATAACTCTAAGTTATTCGTTTAGAAGCAGCCCTAAAACAACTCAACTCCACCTGAAAGGTAAATCGAAACTAAAAAGTGTTGCCACTGTTCAAAACTTTTAACGTTAAGCAAGTTATGACGTCATACTCACTGTGACGTCACTAGTAAAAATATCTATAACTCTAACTTATTCACTTAGAAGCAGCCCTGGAACAACTCAACCCCATTTAACTGGAAGCAAAAAAAAACTAAAAAGTGTTGCCACCGCTCAAAAAACTTTAATATAAAACAAATTATGACGTCATACCCACTGTGACGTCATGCAATAAAAACCTATCACTCTAACTTATTCACTAAGAAGCAGTCCTAGAACAACTCACCTCCGTCTGCTAGATAAACCGAAACTAAAAAAGTGTTGCCACCACTCAAAACTTTGATATAAAACACATTATGACGTCATACCCATTCTGACGTCATACACAAACAGCTTATAACGAAACCGAAACTAAAACAACAGCAGGAGGGGAACAACTCAACTCCACTTCCGGTCACGTGACGTCATATCCCGTGATGTCACTTCCTGTGACGTCATACCCGGTCACGCTCCTTCCGGTGACGTCATTGTCCCTCGTCCTATCCCTCTTTCCTCCATGGCCCCGGACTCTCCTTTTCTAACTACTGTCATCCGACATCATACAGTAATTCTTAACCCTTTTGTTTCCTTCATCAATTATTGATTGAGCACTCAAAATGTCCTTTAGTAGCCCTGCAAGTTAATCAAAAGTCGTTTTCATCCGTTTTTCCCGAGGCAGAGTTATGTTGCTGCATCTCTCTCTCTGTATCCAATTAATTTACTACGTTGGAGGAGAAAACAAATCAGAAATTCAAGACCGTGTACTATGAAAAAGTTCACATGTTTACAACTCCCGCCGTTCCAGTGGAGTTGAATTGTAGGTTATACAGCACGTGACGTCACAAGAGATAAAACGCCGCCGTTACAAGCATTGATTTTGTCAGGTGTTTTTACCTACGATCGCGGCAAAGAATCCGAAATATAAAAAATGGCAACGAAAGGCGCCGTTATTACGAATTCGAAGAAAATATAGATCGAATCAATATAGAAATATAGGATTTATAGGACAATTGTAAAATATAGGACAATATAGGACGTTTTTGCCAATTTTTAAAAAAATATAGGATTTATAGGATATATAGGACGTCTGCGACCCCTGCATAACTCCACAGACTGCTCCTTCTCGACGGACCTTAGGAAAAAGATTAAGGATGAATATGCATTTGCTATGGGAAGTTTGGATCCTTGTGAAAGAAATGGATTCTGTTAAATTATCAACATTACAGTATTGTGGAGTTAGTAATTTCGACACAAATACACATCACCGAGTTTGGACCTTCCTCTCATGACGAAATAAATTCAACTTTGGCAACGATATTTATGTTTTCGGTATTTTCAATTAATTAGATAATCAAAATATGATTGAAGAAACTTGGAAACACTCTCAAATTGCAAATGGCAGGCCTATGTTTTTGAGCATAAACATTACTCAAATTTCATTTAGCCTAATTTCTAATGTAACATATTCTTGTCATACTTAATGTAAAATAGTTATCATTATTCTTATTAGGTAATAAATTAGTTTTTATAGAAATACTAGCTGACCCGGCAAAAGTTGTTTTACCATGTAAATTATTTCTAGAGAATATTTTTGTTGTTAAATAAAAAATAACGAATGTATTGTAAATGTGTGGGGATGGGATCGATGACAGAAAGAGGAATGGTGCGCTGTAGACGATGACCTTCGATAAAAACAAAAAAACACCAACCATTCATTTCCTAAATTCAATGTATTCATTAACCTAACGAAGATATTCATCGTTTGATCTCTTAAAAGTTAAATGTAAAGGAAAAAAATTGCAACTTATTTTTTATCCTAAAGTAGGAAAATGAAATAAAGAAAATCAATATTAATTTCGAAGCGCAATTGAGTGTACTATATTTTTGTCAGTTTATCTTTAGCTAACACAAATAAGCTCGATGGTTTGCATAGCAAGAACATCCCACTTATAATTGGCCGTGTGAAAAACATGGTGTGCCCAAATCTAAGCCGCAAACAGACATCGTTTGGCATTGCGACTTATTGATTGTCATTGCGAATGCCAATATAACAGGAAACTGAATACATTTGAATTCCATTGGCACGTCTGTGAGAATCATTGTAATTCGTGGCAGCAAAATATTTTCGGCTCAGAATTTGCTATTCAAAATGGAGGTTGCGATAATGGTCTTCATCAATTTTTTAATGACCAATCGCGTGCCATTGCACATTGATGGGTTCGAATTCCGAAGTAAAATAACCGGAGATCCAACTTCCAGTCGTAGAAGGTGTGGTGACATGCCTGGCAAATCCAGTGAGTTCAAAAACTCTGTCGGATAATTTAAAGCTTCGTTGGCATCGCTAACTGTATCGATCGATTTGCATGATACCAAGTCGACCGGCAACGACTGCTGTACCTTGAAGTTTAAACCCTCGACGTCCACATTTTTTGCTGCCTAAATGGCTTTTTCTGCCAACCACGCATGATTTATGTATTGTGTGCTTACATCGGGAAATATGCAGTCACTGAGAGCATTTTACGAATTAACGATTGTGCAGAAATTAGTGGGCAATTTTATGCATCCAGTATTTTCATAGACAGCAACTTTTCCATCACCGATATCTAACAATTGGTAAGAGAATGTGTCAGCGGATGGATCTTGTAGCATTTGGACGCGCATGTTTATTTTTAGCTGGACTTTTTTAACATTACGCCATAGTGGCGATGGTTTCAAGCAAGCCTTGATCTCATCAGCGTACGTTGAACATGGAATGATGGGAAGTATTTGTATGAAATCACCTGGAAGGAGTAACAGAGTGCCACTGAATAGTTTGTCGCTTTTTTTTCTTCTTTTTTTTTTTATATCAAGAGAATGTTTGTCTGTCATAGTGCATTCATCCCTGATGATAATTTTGCATTGTTTCAGCACTGTGGCCATGGATGATTGCTTTTTGTTGCACACTGCCTCTGGGTTATTTTGAATATTCAGTGGCAGCTTGTTTAAATGCTGAATGAGCTGTTCTGCCTCCATCCAATAAAGTTGCTGCAATGCCAGATGATGCAACGGCCAATGCGATGCCATTATTTGATCGTATTTCGGCGAGAATTAGCGAAATGAGAAATGTTTTGTCACTTCCGGTTTATCCAAAAAAAAAAAGAATCCACCTTGTTCCGCCGAAACTGCCAGCATAATGCGGTCGTAAATGATTTTTTTGTTCATGGGTCAGTATTGGGACATTGCGAGTAACTCAGTCGCTGCCATTTCTATAGTATCGTCATGCAGTTCACGATTCATTTCGGTGTCCATTAAATCAAATGCATTTCGATATGGCGAACTTATACCGAAATGACTGAGTGGTAATTTGGCAATGACAACGCAAAGATCACAATGATCAAAATGAACACAAGAAATTAGTGGACAATTTTATGCATCCAGTATTTTCATTGACAGCAACTTTTCCATCACCGATATCAAACAATTGGTTAGAGAATGTGTCAACGGATGAATATTGTAGCATTTGGATGCGCATGTTTATTTTTACCTGGACTTTTTCAACATTACGCCATAGTAGCGATGATTTCAAGCAAGCGTTGATCTCATCAGCGTCCGTTGAACATGCAATGACGAGAAGTGTTTGTCTGAAATCACCTGAAAGGAGTAACAGAGTGCCACTCAATGGTTTGTCGTTTTTTTTTTGTTTTTCTTTATATATCAAGAGAATGTTTGTGTGCCATAGTGCATTCATCCCCGATGATAATTTTGCATTGTTTCAGCACTGTGGCCATGGACGATTGCTTTTTGTTGCACACAACGTCTGGTTTTTTTTGAATATTCAGTGGCAGCTTGCATAAATGCTGAACGAGCTGTTCTGCCTCCATCCAATAAAGTTGCTGCAATGCCAGATGATGCAACGGCCAATGCGATGCCATTATTTGATTGTATTTCGGCAAGAATTAACGAAATGAGAAATATTTTGCCACTTCCACCTGGTGCATCCCCCCCCTCCCCCCGAATAAAAAGAATCCACCTTGTCCCGCCGAAACTGCCATCATAATGCGGTCGTAAATGATTTTTTGTTCATGGGTCAGTATTGGGACAATGCGAGTAACAATTGCTGCCGTTACTTCAGTATCGTCATACAGTTCACGATTCATTTCGGTTTCCATTAAATCAAATGCATTTCGATTTGACGAACTTATACCGAAATGACTGAGTAGTAATTTGGCAATGACAACGCAAAGATCATGGATAGCATTCAATGTTTCATTGTACATAGCGTCGTTGAATGTAATCGTTAGATTGTTGCACCGGGTACGAATTCGATGCTATATATCGTCAGTCATTGAACCTTTGTGCTTATCCCACAACGAGTCTGCTCGCCCCGGGAAACATGAAGTCAACACTATAGCGAATAGTAGACGAATTTGTGTTGCTGTACAGCCTAATGCTGCTTCAGCAAGCATATCGTCCAAGTGATTGTCGTCTTCGAGCAAGCAGAGTGCAAGGCATGCATCTTTATACACTGCGTCTTGCTGGCATTGTGCACTGTAATATACACTCACACAAATAGACAAAATTGTTGTACTTACTGATGAAAAACTGAATTCCTATAATGCATTTGTACTTTTAGTATTTTACCAACAATTTTATTAGAAAAAACCGTTGACGCTACTCAAAAAAGACAAAATCACTTTTTTTAACAAGAGATAGATTTGGCTAATATTGCCACTTAAAGGGTAATAATAAATATCAATAAATGAAATAAAATAAATTTAAACAAAGCTCATGCGCAGCAATTCAGTAATAATAATAGTTAATGAAAAGACTACGTCAGATTAAATTTGAAAAGTTCCGAAATAGTACAAAATGACGCGACGCTTCTTTTTTTCTGGATAGGGACACCCTAATCACCTAGCCGTATGAAATATACATTACGACCTATTCTCATAACTAACAAATATACATAAAAAATTTCATAAAAATAGGTCGAGCCGTTTTTGAGGTGTGCGACCACAAACACCGTAACACGAGATTTTTATATATATATAGATTGAATAAATTCCTTTTGTGGAATATATTCTCTTAATCGTATTTGTTAGTGGGACAATTTTATATTCAATCATTGATAATATAAATACGAGATTATATCTTCATTAGGATATCCAAAACGACCATGCCCCCTTTCAACAATACGATTGAAATGCATTGTCAAATCCGACAATGCGATTCCAATACATTGTCCAATGATATTTCCGGGAAACGGGAGAAATAAAAAACTTATAATTAGACTACTTTTCATAGTTAATGCTCAATCCTATAAAAATCCGTTAGAAATGGTTAAGTGAGAAGGCATCGTTAAATTAAATTTCTAAACTCAAGCTTAAAAAAACATAAAATACACCAACTAAATATCCTTCTATAATTCCTCTAGCTAATTTATTCTTACAATGTTCTGAAAATCTCCAGAAAAATAAACTAATTTTTCATGTTATATTGAAACTTGTTCTATTATTTTGCAGTTTTAATATTTTTGAAAAACCTTATAAAAAATAAGCATAGGTATTTTAATCTCAATTTTTGAAAAGTTTACTTGGAATTCCCAACTTGATTTTTTGCAGTGGCGTAGTGCAGGTGTTGAAGACCAGAGAAAGATTCCAAGAGAACTAAAGAAAGAGATCAAGGTTCACTTTTTGCTACAGAAGTACAAATTAAGAACATGTTTTAAACGCTAAATTATAATAATTGTTGCTACTTCCAAATACCCTATCTTTCAAGAGAAATGAATATAATTGGATGAAGGTCCTCTCTTATTCAAAAGACATGAATTTGCTTTGTTCGTTACATCTATTACAGTTTTCTTAGATTGAATATATTCTAAATATAGAAGATATCGCTCTCTAGTTGTTTCACCTTTTTAATATTTTACTTTCAACTACTGTGTAATAAATTGTAATATAGAGTAATGAATATATTGGACTCATTTTTTTGTTGTTGTCATTTCTTCCAAAACGGCTGTACCAGTTTTGATCAAAATTGTGGTAAAGCCTTTTAATATGTACTTAACAACTCCATTTGCGAAATTTACTAAAAAAATTAATAAAGGCATAATAAGTGGAAAAAAACTCTGTCTTCAACAAAAGAGTTATCTTTATTAAAGCATTCTACTGCCTTTCAAAAACTTTTCTTCTTGTGTTTCACTTACCAGTAAAAGTAAACGAAATCATAACTCCCACTTCGCCATTTTGACTAATTGCTTTAGAAATGTAATAATTATCATAAAAACTATCTCTAACCTGGCATATTTTTATTTAAAACATGAAACCAAAAAGGTAAATTACATAAATCCATGTCAAATGTAAATAGAATGGCCAGTATTTTGTAATGCAAAATTGTGGATGTGCTACACCCTTAGTTAGTATACAGCAAAAATAAAGTTAAAATTATGTCTTTTATTTCTAATGCTATATGCATATAAATGCACAGCTAAATTTTATGAGCAACTGCGACTTTTTTCCAGCAATTTTGAATTCGCTTCAAGTTTTGATAGTGTTTGACTTCCATGAAGAAAAATCATCGATTCTGTGTCACTAACTCACCCACCTCCAAAAAATTAATAGTGTAAACTACAATGAATCTATCGACTAAGTTTCAGATGGATTGCATAACGCCAAGTGAGTTAATTATTAATCTGAAGCGACAATACAAACATGTGTAAATGCCCCCTGTCTATGATAGCTTCCAAAACTTGATAGAAAACAGTCATTGATTACAAATCTATCTTTCAAGTTTCAGCATGTTATTGACTGCAAGTAAATTAAAAAATCCCCAGAAGCATGTGTAAACTCGTTCTTTTAGTGACAGTCTCATAAATTTAGTAGAGCGCATTATTATAAGACACAAACTCTATATAACAAATTTCAGCTCGATTGTTTGACGGCAATGTGGTTAAATTGTCAAAAGCAACCTTTTACGGCCAATCCCAAAACTTGATAGAATGCATCGACAACGAATATATCTCCCCAGTTTCAGTTCAATTGGATGTCGGTAAGTGAGTTAATTAATACTCAGCAGATTTCCCAGTTACACACACACGAAAGGATTTTAACAGAAAGGATTTAAATAGAAACAGTACTCACCAAGGATAAAACTGATGATTGTCTCCATCCTTAGTTTTCATCTCAAGCGGTTTTAAGACAATCTAAATGAATTCAACATTATTAGGAAACGACTTTAAATGTAATTTGGACACATACACTTTACTTTTAACTACTGTATAGAAAGAAATATTTGTGCAGACTTGGGAAAATTTCCTCAAATTGTTGAACAGTGTTTGCCACTCTTTCAACTTCAAATGAATCTTATGCAAAATTCTAAAACATTTCAGTTGGCTAACTTTTGATCTAAACACTTTTTCGATTTATGTCGCAGGAATAATAACGAAATGCGTTAAAGAAACAAATTGGAATGAAATTGTGACTTGTTATTTACTCTCTCTCTCTCTTTACAATTATTTGGAACACTTTCTCGTGTACTGAATATGTGATTAAGTATCTAAAACTTTAAACATAATTTTTTTTTCTTGTCATTATAGGAGTCGTCCATTTCCAAAAGTGACTAGTTGCCTAGGGGACTTTTTTTCAGGAAACGAGAAAAACCTATATTTTATTAAACTCAAGAGTTAATTTCTTACTGTTTTGTTTACAAAATCTGTAAATAAATTGGAAATACAATTTACAATTATTTGGAACACTTTTACGTATACTGAAGATGTTATTTAATATCTAAAAGATTTAAAATAATATTTTTTTCCTTTTCATTATAAGAGTCGCCCATTTCCGAAAATGTCTAATTGCGTAGGGGACATTTTTTGAGGAAACGAGAAAAACCTGCATTTTATTAAACTCAAGAGATAATTTATGACTGTTTTGTTTACAAAATCTGTAAATAAATTGGAAATACAATTTACAATTATTTGGAACAGTTTTTCGTATACTGAAGATGTTATTTAATATCTAAAAGATTTAAAATAATTTTTTTTTTCTTTTCATTATAGGAGTCGCCCATTTCCGAAAGTGTCTATTTGCGTAGGGGACATTTTTTGAGGAAACGAGAAAAACCTGCATTTTATGAAACTCAAGAGATAATTTATGACTGTTTTGTTTACAAAATCTGTAAATAAATTGGAAATACAATTTACAATTATTTGGAACACTTTTTCGTATACTGAAGATGTTATTTAATATCTAAAAGATTTAAAATATCATTTTTTTTCTTGTCATTATAGGAGTCGCCCATTTCCGAAAGTGTCTATTTGCGTAGGGGACATTTTTTGAGGAAACGAGAATAACCTGCATTTTATTAAACTCAAGAGATAATTTATGACTGTTTTGTTTACAAAATCTGTAAATAAATTGGAAATACAATTTACAATTATTTGGAACTATTTTTCGTATACTGAAGATGTTATTTAATATCTAAAAGATTTAAAATAATATTTTTTTCCTTTTCATTATAGGAGTCGCCCATTTCCGAAAGTGTCTATTTGCGTAGGGGATATTTTTTGAGGAAACGAGAAAAACCTGCATTTTATGAAACTCAAGAGATAATTTATGACTGTTTTGTTTACAAAATCTGTAAATAAATTGGAAATACAATTTACAATTATTTGGAACACTTTTTCGTATACTGAAGATGTTATTTAATATCTAAAAGATTTAAAATATCATTTTTTTTCTTGTCATTATAGGAGTCGCCCATTTCCGAAAGTGTCTATTTGCGTAGGGGACATTTTTTGAGGAAACGAGAAAAACCTGCATTTTATTAAACTCAAGAGATAATTTATGACTGTTTTGTTTACAAAATCTGTAAATAAATTGGAAATACAATTTACAATTATTTGGAACACTTTTTCTTATACTGAAGATGTTATTTAATATCTAAAAGATTTAAAATAATATTTTTTTTCTTTTCATTATAGGAGTCGCCCATTTCCGAAAGTGTCTATTTGCGTAGGGGATATTTTTTGAGGAAACGAGAAAAACCTGCATTTTATGAAACTCAAGAGATAATTTATGACTGTTTTGTTTACAAAATCTGTAAATAAATTGGAAATACAATTTACAATTATTTGGAACACTTTTTCGTATACTGAAGATGTTATTTAATATCTAAAAGATTTAAAATATCATTTTTTGTCTTGTCATTATAGGAGTCGCCCATTTCCGAAAGTGTCTATTTGCGTAGGGGACATTTTTTGAGGAAACGAGAAAAACCTGCATTTTATTAAACTCAAGAGATAATTTATGACTGTTTTGTTTACAAAATCTGTAAATAAATTGGAAATACAATTTACAATTATTTGGAACACTTTTTCGTATACTGAAGATGTTATTTAATATCTAAAAGATTTAAAATAATATTTTTTTTCTTTTCATTATAGGAGTCGCATATTTCCGAAAGTGTCTATTTGCGTAGGGGATATTTTTTGAGGAAACGAGAAAAACCTGCATTTTATGAAACTCAAGAGATAATTTATGACTGTTTTGTTTACAAAATCTGTAAATAAATTGGAAATACAATTTACAATTATTTGGAACACTTTTTCTTATACTGAAGATGTTATTTAATATCTAAAAGATTTAAAATAATATTTTTTTTCTTTTCATTATAGGAGTCGCCCATTTCCGAAAGTGTCTATTTGCGTAGGGGATATTTTTTGAGGAAACGAGAAAAACCTGCATTTTATGAAACTCAAGAGATAATTTATGACTGTTTTGTTTACAAAATCTGTAAATAAATTGGAAATACAATTTACAATTATTTGGAACACTTTTTCGTATACTGAAGATGTTATTTAATATCTAAAAGATTTAAAATATCATTTTTTGTCTTGTCATTATAGGAGTCGCCCATTTCCGAAAGTGTCTATTTGCGTAGGGGACATTTTTTGAGGAAACGAGAAAAACCTGCATTTTATTAAACTCAAGAGATAATTTATGACTGTTTTGTTTACAAAATCTGTAAATAAATTGGAAATACAATTTACAATTATTTGGAACACTTTTTCGTATACTGAAGATGTTATTTAATATCTAAAAGATTTAAAATAATATTTTTTTTCTTTTCATTATAGGAGTCGCATATTTCCGAAAGTGTCTATTTGCGTAGGGGATATTTTTTGAGGAAACGAGAAAAACCTGCATTTTATGAAACTCAAGAGATAATTTATGACTGTTTTGTTTACAAAATCTGTAAATAAATTGGAAATACAATTTACAATTATTTGGAACACTTTTTCGTATACTGAAGTAGTGGTTTAGTATCTAAAACTTTAAACATAATTTTTTGTTCTTGTCATTATAGGAATCGTCCATTTCCAAAAGTGACTAGTTGGCTAGGTGACATTTTTCAGTAAACGAGAAAAACCTGTGTTTTATTAAACTCAAGAGTTAATTTATGACTGTTTTGTTTACAAAATATGTAAATAAATTGGAAATACAATTTACAAGGTCTTAGGTAGGTATTATTTTATATTAATTAGTAATAAGCCGCTTTAATATGCAAGTATACAGTTGTGGAAAAGTTTTTTGTAATTAGCTTGTTTCGGCACCGAAATGCCACTGGTCAGTTTGGAAATCAAAAACAAGAATGAGACTGAATGTAATGTTAATAATCGTTGGAGGGAGGGGGTGACCTTGTTACCGACTTTTGTACCCCCCCCCCCCCGACTTGTCTTTTCCCACTTCTATCACTGCGAATATCCCTCGTTTGTAACGTTTAACCCCTTTCCGACCTCTTAAAATGGTCTAATCGCGATCGGAAAAAGCTTAATTTTTCTATGTTTACTATTGTTGATGTTTTTACAAATTTGGGGAAGTGAGAGAATTAGTGAGTGAGGGCTTTATTTTATATATACAGAGATAAACATTTGAGGACTAGAAATATAAAACGACACAAGTACCAAAAAAAAATCGATAAATCTTTTTTTATTTAAGGAAAAATGTCATAAAAATCAAGTTACACAAACTAGAGAACGCCCAAAGTTCGAACTACAGAAGCAATAGTTCTGATTCAATCTGATACTTAGTCATATCCTTAATCCCTTGCCTGTGGAATATATTTAAGAAAAGCGTGCATAAAATGGGGAAAAAAATTAGAGGGGAGGGGGGGGGGGGATTGGTTGAGATTTAACGGCGAGAAGGCATTCCGAAATTGGCGCATTTTTTGCCCGAACTGAGTTCCGGCGTCACAGGCAAGGGGTTAAGTACCAATGCGAATGTTTTTCACTTTTCGGCTTTAATGAAATTTTTTCTTTTTTGGACTTGAGTCGTTTTCTAAGTGCTCATCTTCTAGTCCTCATTTAATGAAAACAGTTGATGTCATTTCACTATGTGATCTTTTTCGTACCTACTCACCAAATTTCAAGGTTTGGTAGAAATCAGTTTCTAAATGCACTTGGCTAGATGATTGTAACATAGCAAGTATAGGGATTGATCCTTACTAGGACTTCCTTTTAACTTGCAAGAAAAATAAATAAACATCTTGAAATATTTGATCATGATCAGGAAAACTTCTTCAACGAAACAACTCTCAAGTAAAAAAAGCTGAATTGAATACGAAAAATGGCGTATATGAATTACGACGCAGGTGTAGTAGTAGTGCCAATGTTTTTTTTTTTTTTTTTTATGTCAGGTGACATTAGTATTTGAGAATGTATTGAAGAATAAAACCGGTGATAGAAAGACTATATCAAATAAAATTATAAAAAACTCTTTTGCGACCATTTATTCATAATTTTCAAAACCGTTTATTAAATTCTAGTTTCTAAATCCCAACATGAACCCTAATGTACACATATGAAAGTAACTATTATTATTTTTTATTTTTTATTTTTTTTAATTACTGATGATCACAGAAGTACTTAGCATTGAAGTTTCGAAATGCAGATTGCTTTCTTAAAGTGTGTTTAAAAGATACTGAAATAATAGTCTATTGCGGAAGAGCACGATTTAAAAGTTCACACGTAACAGATATTTTTGCGAATATCTCTTACTCTTTAATAAAAAATTATCAGAGAATAATTAGTAGTGGAATAGTAATCATAAAACCGGATCAATAGCTGAAAAGGATGTAGAACAGGAAATTCATTGATCAAACAATAGGCCTCTAACTGTCTCTAAATTAGTTCTTTGAAAAAGAAACTTAAAGAAATCTCTTAAATTAAAGTAAATATTTTAAGTTTTGCAATTTAAAAAATGAATTTTGATGAATTTTTTTTAATAAAAGTAAGTGTATAGTACTTTATCTTTCTGAGGCAATGTTCATTGTTGAAATCCGTAGTTTAAAGTTCTAATCATTTAAATGGGACAATGCTTCTCATATAGGGTAAGATATCTGTCTGAGATGACAAAGTTGTAAAATCTACAAAAGAAAAGAATGGAGGGAAAGATATACAATTTACCCTGACCCATAAGTCCAAGCCCATTCCAAAGTGCTTTTTTTTAGTTTTATAAAACATCCAGTTCTAGAAGTGCGGGTAGACTCTAGGTAACGCATCCCCCCCCCCCCCCCACAGTTTTCAAGAAAATACTTAGGCGTTCTCCCACTTCTAAAACCTCTGAAATCCATTCCCCCACTTTTAAAAACACTCAATCCGTGTAAAAACCACTGAAGAAAAATAATATCAACATTAAAGTGTAGTGACACTGAGAAAAGGTGATTTAAAATTTTCAAATGTAAAAAAAACAAAACTATTTATCTTGTATGTATATCATACTGTTATAAACAAAAAAATGCATTATACTACTTTGTACAAAGATAGAAGCATTTTTATTAACAAATACTGTTACACTTTGTCAATTTTTAACTTTGGAGATACTTACTTTTTAAGTAAAATTTCTATATATATATATATATATATATATATATATATATATATATATATATATATATATATATATATATATATATATATATATATATATATATATATATATATATATATATATATATATATATATATATATATATATATATATATATATATATATATATATATATATATATATATATATATATATATATATATATATATATATATATATATATATATATATATATATATATATATATATATATATATATATATATATATATATAGCTCTTAAAAAAAAAAGTTAAAAAAACAAAAAAAAAAACATATTTTAGATTTCTCTATTAATTTCATTTCATGAAAGTATGCACATTTTCGGAAGCACTATTTAAATATAAATAATCAGTTATGTATATATTGTTAAATTATTACTTCACTTTATTTCTTACTTCCAAGTAAAAAAAAAAAAAAAAGTCACTGAATATTCATTAAAATAACAATAAATTTTTTGCTTTTGTTTAATGTTAGTGTATTTTTATGATAAGATAAGAAATTATAAAATTTATCGTTGGAGTGGAGACGGGGGGGGGGGGGAGGCACTTCTTGCCACCAACTTCTGAGCAACCCCCCACTTTTCTTTTCTCACATCTATTACTGAAAACATCGATACATCAATACAACTGAACAACAACAGCATACATCTCTCTTTATACAAGCAGGAGCATGCCCAATCTTTAAAATGAAACGAACACCGGACCATACTTTCAGCAAAATGAAAAAAATACCCTTGAACTTAAGGCCAAGGGTAAAAAATATTTACAAAAAAATTTTACCAAGAGTTTTACAATAAGTTGACTTAATTTCATATGATTTAATTTGAAAATTACAAACTACAAATATCTGTATTTTTTAAGTTTTACAAACGGAGGAGAGAATGAAAAAAATTAATTATTTTAAGAAGCGGGAATGGCGGGGGGGGGGGGGGGAAGCAACGTGACGTTATATAAATCGAAGGGGTTTTGCATGAAATATATTATTATATTATGCACATGCCCAACCCGATGAAAACTAATAAAAAACATTTAATTAAAAATAAATAAATTCAGATTTGGTTCATTGTTGGAATTCTGGCACAAGGGCAACTCGTACGCCATACTGCTACAAACAATTTGATATAGATATCAGTTCAAATTAAAATTGATTTAGTGTAGATACGCAAAAAGTAAAAAGATGAGGAAGAAAAAGCGAAATATTCAAATTAAGGGATTAAAACCGATTTGGAGTAGAAAATTAAAACGATTTCGGATGGTAACTTAAAAGTAAGAGAAAAAAGGAGGATGGTACATATTAAAAAGCCTAAATTTGTCTGCGTTAAAAGATGGGCGTTCATTTAAAATGTCATAAACAGAAAAAATAACTCCACAGGTATTACACGAGGAGGCACCTTTTGCCTGCAGAAGATGCACATGGGTGAAACGAGTGTTGCCAATTCTAAGCAATTAATAAAAAAAAACTATAAGACAAACAACTTCAAGCAATTATACTATATTGACAAACATGAGAACCTAAATAAACTTAGTTTTCAAATTTGTTAAAAATACTTTCAAATTTCTGAAATTTTAGTACAAAATCGCTGAAATCAGTGTTTTCACTGAACGGTACAAAGACTGAATCAATGGAGCAAAAGTATACACATCAAACTCATTATATTTATAATATATAAGAATGATAATGAACAGGAGAGTTAAGAGTCATTTGTTAACTCAGATTAGAATGAATGGGGAAAGACAATCTTAAGTAATTTTTTTTGTTAAGTATCAAAACTCATTTGATCACTCTGTGTTATATTCATCAGCATGGAATACTCACCATATGAAATAAAGAGAAGCAGTTCAAATATGCAAGATAATCTTTCATGTCAGCAAATGATGGAACAACGGCAGTGAATGTATTTCATTAATGGCTCCCCAAACTAAGGCGAAAGCGGCAAGATGCTGTCAACGTGTCCACAGGTAGACCGGTTGTCTTCTTTCACTCAAAGAACAAGAAGTGAAAACACAATGTGGCTGAGCAAATAGCTAAAATGAATTTTTAGCTTGCAATGACGTCATCATAGCAACCAAGGCTTTCTAAAAGGCTCGCTTTTAGAGGTTCCCGGAAATAAAGGGAGTCGTGAACGCCTGTTGCGTTCTTTTATTCACTAAACCTATCTGTTCTCTTAGAATAATCACATGTGTATGTATGTATGTATATCTCTTATGTTCAATCAAATTAAGATGTATTTACAAACGTGGGTTGACAAAACAAGTTTTTTACATATTTGCTTTATTGTATCAAAACCTTGTTGATAACATGTATTAATGACCTTTATCAGACTATGGAGATAATTTTCAAAAAACAAATTCAGTTTTACGCTGAAATTACTTATATTATCAATGCTACATTCCTTAAATACAAAATCTAATAAAGTACTGCACATTTTATTGAAGTTTAGTTGATTAAAATTATTATTTCCTTATAAAGTAATTAATAATTCTTAATAAGGCTTAATAATAATTAGTAGTTGTTTTAAAATCTAATCTTGTGTTCTTGATTATTATCTAAGTTTCTAATAAGCCAAATGAAGGCTTTTCTTGCCAGAGCAATATCGAACTTTGTTGGTCGTATTGGAGATTCTCTGAAATAATAGCTATGCGAAGGATATATTGCTCTTGAACATCGTTTCATAAAGATCTATTTTGGGATATATTTCAAGGTACAAAAGGAGAAATAGGACATTTTTTTAAAATATCAAACTTTTAAGGAATTAGGTGATCTTTTTTTCTAAACATTCTGATATGAATGGAAAAATGAAAATTATACTAAATCTCAACTTTCAGTTCATGAATTAATTGTTCCAAGTTTAGTGCATTAAAACAATAAGCCTAAAATTCTAATATAGGTGCGACTGAAAAAAATTGAAAAGACTATCTAAAGTTAGGTTTTGAAAAACTGACGAAACTGAATTTTTAATAGGTTTTTAATTGAGCTTTGGCATATGAATAAAAAGTTCCTTTCCAACATTTGTTTAATCAATTTGTATTTGTATATTTTCCTTTTAAATTTGTTTTACTACCCCACTTTAAGTTCTGCTTACAACAAAGGCCTATTCTGTTATGTGTAGAGCTAACATTAAACAGTGTATATGCAGACAGCCTATTTTAACTAAATCGAAATTTACCATTTCGAAATTTTATTAAAATATTTTTGCTTTTTCGTAATAAGAATTTTTGTAATCACAATTCAAACAGATCATTTTTTAACAGGTATTACTGTTTTAGAAGATAGTATTTAGTTTGGTTTTAAAAGGAATTCTAAGATCTTTATTTTTTGTTTTGTATTAGAATGATTTGCCAGAAAATGTTGTAAATTCAGTGAGCGTAAAGAGTTTCAAGAAACAGTTAGATATGCACTGGGGGACCATCAATGGGCAATAATTGGATTACACTGGCTAGGTAAGTAACTTTTATTTTGTACTTTTGTATATATATAATTTAGGTTATTTTGTTACTATATTTGGTTACTTATGTTTGCGTACTGTTGGTTTTTATAAAATTTGTCAGGTTGCATTATGTATTGCATTTTCACAGCATGATTGTCAAACGCAGTGTCAACTTTGTGTATTGTATTGTATTATGTATATTGTAATGTATAATCCTGTAACTATTGTACATTGTGTGTATGTATGATCCTGTAACTATAGTCTGCAAATTATTTTCTACACTGTTAAAAAAAATTGTCCACCATGCACCAAAATTTGGTTCCCATTTAGCTTCCACCAACATTTGGTGCTTAGTTTCGCGATTTAATGGTGCTTACGGTCCAAGGTTGCACCATTAAATCGTGAAACTAAGCTCCAAATGTTGGTGGCAGCTAAATGGGAACCAATTTTTGGTGCAAGGTGGAACAAAATTTGTAACAGTGTATTTCTATATACCTGTAAATATATATTTACTTGACCAACCCTGTTGGGCCTTGAGCCTGTTATTGGTCTAAAAATTTGTATTTGTATAATTTTAATGGCATTTGAATAGTAGAGGCAAAGAGTGTTTTTCGAAGGGACTTTTCTACATAACATACTTTCTGTATCATCAGATATTTTAAGTAGAAGTTGCGCAAGAAATATTTTGTAATCAAGTGAACTAGATATTAGAATTATTTTATTTCATTTTGATCTTTCATGACTTCTATTTTTGGTTTCATTCTTCGTTTTCTCAGTTTCCATTTAAACTAAATATTAATTTGTAATACCACCCTATTCAGTTTTTGGAAAACGTTAGAAGATAAAATACATTTATATTTAGATCAATTTCTATAAATAAAATGTAGTTTATTGAATTTATTAAGAATTGCGTTGAATAAAATCAGTTTCTTTGTCAAATAATAACATTTTTCATAAACGAGGTCAATATGACATTTGTACGTAAATACATGTCTCCATTATTAAGTAATCACAAATTTCCGTCATTAATTTTATTGGATAGTTGTAAATTTTTTATATTTCATTAGTTATTGTCTTCAAAAATCTATTTTTCGTATTAATGTTGCTTTATACATTTCTTCAGATTTCTTAAGTCACAAGATTAATTTATAAAATGATTTATGATTAATTATGTTTTTAAAATTAGTTCATAATTTTTTTAAAAATAAAGTTTTAAATATTTAACACAATGTTAAAACCTTTATTAACTTTTCACTTTTAATTGATGATAACAATAAACACAATAAATATCTTTTTAAATTCATTTTAAAATAGTTGGTTAACCTTGCCTATTATGAAACGGTACATAAAGTATTCCGATTATACTTTTGTACATTTCTTGCTGACGAGGCCAAAAAAATTATGTGTAAAATATGTAACACCTAAAAAATTATTATACACAGGCAGGAATATTTACTGAGGCACTTATATTTGAATACTACTGATCGAAGTAAATAAAGACAAAACCAACCAAATATTTACTAACACACATAATGAATCAATTTTAATTAAACGATATAATTTTAAAAAGTCATTAAGTTTCATGTTTCATTTTTTTTTTTAATATGATTTCTTACCAAACGTTCTATCATTTTCATATTTTGTATCGTATCGTATTATGTAATTACCTCTTTTATTATTTAATCTACAAATTTGGTATTTTGTATTTTGAAAATTATGTATTTTTATTACGTTACTTTACAAATTTGATATTTAAATTATGTAAAATTAATCGGTATTTTTTCTGTGTGTAAGGTTTTGTGTTAGTTCTTAGAAAATAACATTTACAAATACAAATTTGAAGACTAACTACAAGGTCAAGGCCTCAGAAGATTGCTACGGATAAAAAAAAAATACCGAATATTCATGCATATTATAAATGTCGAATTTACATATAAAAAGTTTTGCAAAGTTTTTCGTTGGTTAGGAATAACATATTCACCAGTCATGATTATAGCGAAGAAGTAAATTGATATTTTGAGTATTTTGTAAACAGTGCAGGATTATAAATACAACTAGTTAAACATACAATAGATACCAGTACTAAATGTAATGAAAAGTTACACTTTTTTTTCTATGTTTCAACAATCTTTATATTTAAGTGCAATACATATTTTTAGTACAGTCACTCCTCGTAAATGTTTTAGGTGATGTTCAAGATCAAGATGTGATTTAAAAGACTTGATCTTCAAAGCGGGCATTAGGTGAAAAAAAAAATCTAATTTGTTAAATTTTAGTATTTTCGATTTTTTTGCTATAGAATATGACTTTTGACTGGCAACACTTAACTCAATTTTTGTTTTTTTTACAGTTTTCACAAATGGCCTTTTTAGATATCGACTTGTTTATTTAAAGTTGATTGGTTTTAAATAATTTCTAATATTTAAAGTTGGGTAGTTCCATATTCGGAAAGAGATTTAGAATTTTCTCAGTACAGTCAACGACAGTAGGGAATATCATGCAATGAAATTAATAAGATATTGTTACGATGTTTCATCGACATTCTTTATCTTCAAATTATTTGGACTTTGCATTGAAATTTTAAGATTTGTTTTACAGAAAATGCCGATGCAACAGTTTGTGACAATCTACTAGGATAGACCTTCAGTATTTGAGTTAATAGAAACGAATAATATCACATATTCATATTCTTTCCTATTGTATTCAAAATGCATTGTTGTTATCTAAAGCACTGATTAGCCACCAAGAGATGGAAACATCTGGTACAGGATGATTTTAAAGTTACAAGACATTTAAAAAATTCTTAATTAACAAATGTTAGTCAGTAGTAGGATTTAGTAGAAATGCAAACCGAAATTCGGGTTTTTTCCAACAAAGATATGAATGGTTTTTCTTCAACAAATGGCGATGTATCTATGAGGCACTACTCAATGTAGTTTAAATAAGTATAGGAATGCAAACTATAAAATTTTTTATATAACTGCTGTAGAAAACGCATCTTATTTTCAAAATGTTTCCGATTTATTAATAATTAAAATTCCGTATTATTTTGAATAACCTAAACACGTATAATTATTCTTTTCAAATGTAAATATTATATTTTCCAATTTTCGTTAAATTTAAAGAATTTTTTTATTTTCTTTATAACTCATGATCATTCCTTATGGAAGTCGCTTTTTACTTTCAATTACCCATACGTATTACACATAAGGTCAAAAAAGTATAGCATTAGGTCAAAAAAAAAAATGCGATTCTTTTTGCATTTCTTCACATTTTGGAACACCCTGATTTCAAAAAAGTGATTTAAAAAAAAATTTATGTCTATATGTGTGCCTGTGGTCAGCATAACTCCCTAACAAATTGATCTACAATGTTCAAATTTGATATGCGGGTTACTGGTGGCAATGGGACCTACCATTAAGGTTTTTGTGAAAATCGCGCATGCGCATAAGGTAGCTGCCTTTGAAAAAATCATGTTTTTCAATGATTGCTAAAAAACGGCTCCAACGATTTTGATACAGATCGTGGTGCTAAAGCCTCATAAGGTGTTTTAAACATTCCCACTTCCGAAATTCAAGTAAAAATGCTTTAATGGCGTAAAAATTTGAAAAATGAATGCTTTCAACACTTTTTTTTTAAAGATCCATAAAAGAATGATCGCAAAAAAAATATCACCATACTGGCTTTTTTTTTATAAATAAATGATTAAAGTATAATAACAGTAAACGACGCAAATCCCCGTCAGTATTATAGTGTAATTGAAAGTTGTGAGATGTTCCAGACCCCAAGTTTAAATAGTATTCAAGTTATAACAAGGAATTTCGATTGCTTAGAGTCATTTACTTTGTCAGCATTATCAACATATTACTGCGCAACCCTTAGCGAATCTCCACACCTCGTTTTCTCATTATTCCCCCTGGCAATGCATACAGAATTTGCGTGATTTTATTTGGATGTATCATGAATTAACTCTTGAAGATAAAACCTTTTTTGTGACCTAATCTCAAGCGTCTTTTTGTTTTCATGTGCTTTTTCAAAATGATTCACTCTTCCCAAGGAACCATTTTCAGGTAGGTACAGAAAGCATTCAATGTTTTTTTTTTTTTATACACTTGATATTTCAATTAGCTATCTATCACTATGAAATTTTAATTTGTAATTATGCATTCAATTTCGTATCCATTGAATATTTTTAAACCTACATCATATTTATATTAGCAGTGATTCATAACACTTTTCTCCACACTTGTTTTAATTTTCAAAATCCAGGGTGATGCAAGTGCAACCCCTTGCTCCTTTCTAGCAACACCCATGATTTTTCAAGTTACAACCATGTAAAAATTAAATATGATGGTTCACATATGATAATTAATACAGATGCAGTTTGACCTATTCACATTATTCCAAAACTATCCATGATGAATAAATATTCTTTTGTGGACAATGAAATTACAATAGTACAAGAAGTTTAACAAGACATGGATCAAGATCGTATTTTATGAATTTACATGAATTGCTACAATTATTGCCATTTGCAGAATTTATGTACCATTTAGAATCGGCTTTTTAAACCTACCTTAATTTTCATGTATCGTATATTATTTTAATATCATATGAAACATTGTAAATATTCAGAATTGTTATGGAGGTAGCAGTGCTTTGAAATGACATACACAAAACTGTCTTTGAAAATATTTTATTCCAAAACAATTCAAAACACTAACTTGACCTATTTTCTACTTAAAATTTAGAAAAACACTTTTACCGCACTAATGTGAGTACATAAAATAACAAGATAATTAATTTTACAAAATTAATATAGTTACACTACATACAATTTATAATTCAACGAGTTACAGGATCATACATACAATATACAATAGTTACACGATCGTACATAATAATACAATACAATATACAAAGTTGTCACAGCGTTTTACAATCATACTGTAAAATTACAATACATGATGCAGACTGGCAAAGTTTATAGAATCCAGCAATAAAAAAATATAAATATCCTTTATATCACTAAATAACCAATTATATTACATTACTTAAGCCAGCTTAAATACATAAAAAATTTGCAGCTCAAAATATAAGTTATTTGCCTACTGTTTGTTAAAACTCTTTACGCTTACGGAATTTACAACATTTGCTGGCAAATCATTCCAATCATGGATTATCCAATTGTAAAAATATTGTTTTCGCCCTTCCCTGTTAAATTGTGATTAAACAAATTGAACCAATTCTATTGTCAGTGATAACATCTAGAGTCCTAACTTCCCAAATAAGCAATAAATTTAAAAAACTGAATCAAATCCCCTCTACAAATTTTAGTAGATCCCAGTAGGTCATTTAAGGAAACATTTCTCGTGCCAAAATGGCTTTGTCTAGCAAGATTAAAATTTGGACAGACTCACAAAAAATGTTTAAGGTTAAATTACAAGCACACCGCTAAAAAATCGGTGCGAACAGGTTACGGCGATTGAATGTTGCTAAAAAATATGATCTTTCTCTATAGGAATGTCTTTCTACAGCAAAGAAGTCAAAAGTTTAAAAAAATCTTATCCGTCGGTGATTTTGATGAAAAATTTCAATATAAAAGAAAATGACTAACATTACAAATGAACACGAATCGGATACAGACATAGAAATGTTGAAATTAATCTGGTTTAAACGACAGCCGATAAATAGCCTTCTTTCAGGGGATTACATGCGACAGAGCAACAGGTGCAATTTCTTACAGCGTTTGGGTAAGATTGGAAACTGGGCTAAGATGATGTTAAGAGTTGGATCTGAAAAGTATTTTACAAAACCAACAATACAGTATGACATGTCTTTGTTAAATTTTGAAAAATAACTGATGGTTTTAGTTGAAATATTTAGTTCCAACTCAACAGCTCCCGATCGAGTATTTCAACGTATTCACCTGCAGTACTCTCATTTCGATCATAATTAAAAAAGTTTTAATTTGCACTTCAATATTCTTCTGCTCTACTATACCTAATAGAGAGGGGAAAATAGTATGAGAGAGAAATAATTAATTCTCTCCATACACATTCGATTCCAGAGATTTACTGAATGGCTATATAATGTCCCTTAAATAACTTGGATTATGCAGTATAAAGATAAATGAAGACTGTCATCACACAAATTATCCTGCAGTTAAAATAATTTTCAATTATGAAATCAATGAAATAAAACATTGCATAGTTTCTATAACTAATGTCAGTCTGGCAATATAGTAAGTTTTGTTCGAATGAGGTATTTGTATGTTGTTATTAATATTCTGTGAATTAACAATATTTTTCTTACAATAATTCTCAATACATTCATAATATAGTTTCTTATGTAATCATATCTACTATGAATACAAAATTACATTCTACATGTGCGCACTCCTGTGTTATCTGCACGACAATATCATTGGTGACATTTCGATTGACCCGGAACAACAGCGACTTGAATCCTAACCATTATTGTTTATTAAACAACAAAATATCCATGCAGCTATTTGATGCCCTAACCACTGGACAACCGGTACCAATAATATTGGTACTGATTGTCCTGAGGTTAGGGAAAAAGAAAATACCCGGAATAATAGTGACTTGAATCGTAACCATTATTGTTTATTAAAGAAAACATATAACAAAGGATTTATACAACTATTTGAAGCTCCTAATAACTACACTACCTGCAACAATAATATTGGTACTGATTGTCCTGAGGTTAGGGAAAAAGAAAATACCCGGAATAATAGTGACTTGAATCGTAACCATTATTGTTTATTAAAGAAAACATATAACAAAGGATTTATACAACTATTTGAAGCTCCTAACCACTACACAACACGCAACAACAATATTGGTACTGATTGTCCTGAGGTTAGGGGAAAAGAAAATACCCGGAATAATAGTGACTTGAATACTAACCATTATTGTTTATTAAAGAAAACATATAACAAAGGATTCATACAACTATTTGAAACTCCTAACCACTACACAACCCGCAACAACAATATTGGTACTGATTGTCCTGAGGTTAGGGGAAAAGAAAATACCCGGAATAATAGTGACTTGAATACTAACCATTATTGTTTATTAAAGAAAACATATAACAATGGATTTATACAACTATTTGAAGCTCCTAACCACTACACTACCTGCAACAATAATATTGGTACTGATTGTCCTGAGGTTAGGGAAAAAGAAAATACCCGGAATAATAGTGACTTGAATCGTAACCATTATTGTTTATTAAAGAAAACATATAACAAAGGATTTATACAACTATTTGAATCTCCTAACCACTACATTACCTGCAACAATAATATTGGTACTGATTGTCCTGAGGTTAGGGAAAAAGAAAATACCCGGAATAATAGTGACTTGAATACTAACCATTATTGTTTATTAAAGAAAACATATAACAAAGGATTTATACAACTATTTGAAGCTCCTAACCACTACACAACCCGCAACAACAATATTGGTACTGATTGTCCTGAGGTTAGGGGAAAAGAAAATACCCGGAATAATAGTGACTTGAATACTAACCATTATTGTTTATTAAAGAAAACATATAACAAATGATTTATACAACTATTTGAATCTCCTAACCACTACATTACCTGCAACAATAATATTGGTACTGATTGTCCTGAGGTTAGGGAAAAAGAAAATACCCGGAATAATAGTGACTTGAATACTAACCATTATTGTTTATTAAAGAAAACATATAACAATGGATTTATACAAATATTTGAAGCTCATAACCACTACACAACCCGCAACAACAATATTGGTACTGATTGTCCTGAGGTTAGGGGAAAAGAAAATACCCGGAATAATAGTGACTTGAATACTAACCATTATTGTTTATTAAAGAAAACGTATAACAAAGGATTTATACAACTATTTGAAGCTCCTAACCACTACACTACCTGCAACAATAATATTGGTACTGATTGTCCTGAGGTTAGGGAAAAAGAAAATACCCGGAATAATAGTGACTTGAATCGTAACCATTATTGTTTATTAAAGAAAACATATAACAAAGGATTTATACAACTATTTGAAGCTCCTAACCACTACACAACACGCAACAACAATATTGGTACTGATTGTCCTGAGGTTAGGGGAAAAGATAATACCCGGAATAATAGTGACTTGAATACTAACCATTATTGTTTATTAAAGAAAACATATAACAAAGGATTTATACAACTATTTGAAGTTCCTAACCACTACACTACCTGCAACAATAATATTGGTACTGATTGTCCTGAGGTTAGGGAAAAAGAAAATACCCGGAATAATAGTGACTTGAATCGTAACCATTATTGTTTATTAAAGAAAACATATAACAATGGATTTATACAACTATTTGAAGCTCCTAACCACTACACTACCTGCAACAATAATATTGGTACTGATTGTCCTGAGGTTAGGGAAAAAGAAAATAACCGGAATAATAGTGACTTGAATACTAACCATTATTGTTTATTAAAGAAAACATTTAACAATGGATTTATACAACTATTTGAAGCTCCTAACCACTACACTACCTGCAACAATAATATTGGTACTGATTGTCCTGAGGTTAGGGAAAAAGGAAATACCCGGAATAATAGTGACTTGAATACTAACCATTATTGTTTATTAAAGAAAACATATAACAAAGGATTTATACAACTATTTGAAGCTCCTAACCACTACACAACCCGCAACAACAATATTGGTACTGATTGTCCTGAGGTTAGGGGAAAAGAAAATACCCGGAATAATAGTGACTTGAATCGTAACCATTATTGTTTATTAAAGAAAACATATAACAAAGGATTTATTACAACTATTTGAAGCTCCTAACCACTACACTACCTGCAACAATAATATTGGTACTGATTGTCCTGAGGTTAGGGAAAAAGAAAATACCCGGAATAATAATGACTTGAATACTAACCATTATTGTTTATGAAAGAAAACATATAACAAAGGATTTATACATCTATTTGAAGCTCCTAACCACTACACAACCCGCAACAACAATATTGGTACTGATTGTCCTGAGGTTAGGGGAAAAGAAAATACCCGGAATAATAGTGACTTGAATCGTAACCATTATTGTTTATTAAAGAAAACATATAACAAAGGATTTATTACAACTATTTGAAGCTCCTAACCACTACACTACCTGCAACAATAATATTGGTACTGATTGTCCTGAGGTTAGGGAAAAAGAAAATACCCGGAATAATAGTGACTTGAATACTAACCATTATTGTTTATGAAAGAAAACATATAACAAAGGATTTATACATCTATTTGAAGCTCCTAACCACTACACAACCCGCAACAACAATATTGGTACTGATTGTCCTGAGGTTAGGGGAAAAGAAAATACCCGGAATAATAGTGACTTGAATACTAACCATTATTGTTTATTAAAGAAAACATATAACAAAGGATTTATACAACTATTTGAATCTCCTAACCACTACATTACCTGCAACAATAATATTGGTACTGATTGTCCTGAGGTTAGGGAAAAAGAAAATACCCGGAATAATAGTGACTTGAATCGTAACCATTATTGTTTATTAAAGAAAACATATAACAAAGGATTTATACAACTATTTGAAGCTCCTACCCACTACACAACCCGCAACAACAATATTGGTACTGATCGTCCTGAGGTTAGGGGAAAAGAAAATACCCGGAATAATAGTGACTTGAATACTAACCATTATTGTTTATTAAAGAAAACATATAACAAAGGATTTATACAACTATTTGAATCTCCTAACCACTACATTACCTGCAACAATAATATTGGTACTGATTGTCCTGAGGTTAGGGAAAAAGAAAATACCCGGAATAATAGTGACTTGAATACTAACCATTATTGTTTATTAAAGAAAACATATAACAATGGATTTATACAAATATTTGAAGCTCATAACCACTACACAACCCGCAACAACAATATTGGTACTGATTGTCCTGAGGTTAGGGGAAAAGAAAATACCCGGAATAATAGTGACTTGAATACTAACCATTATTGTTTATTAAAGAAAACATATAACAAAGGATTTATACAACTATTTGAAGGTCCTAACCACTACACTACCTGCAACAATAATATTGGTACTGATTGTCCTTAGGTTAGGGAAAAAGAAAATACCCGGAATAATAGTGACTTGAATACTAACCATTATTGTTTATTAAAGAAAACATATAACAAAGGATTTATACAACTATTTGAAGTTCCTAACCACTACACTACCTGCAACAATAATATTGGTACTGATTGTCCTGAGGTTAGGGAAAAAGAAAATACCCGGAATAATAGTGACTTGAATCGTAACCATTATTGTTTATTAAAGAAAACATATAACAATGGATTTATACAACTATTTGAAGCTCCTAACCACTACACTACCTGCAACAATAATATTGGTACTGATTGTCCTGAGGTTAGGGAAAAAGAAAATAACCGGAATAATAGTGACTTGAATACTAACCATTATTGTTTATTAAAGAAAACATTTAACAATGGATTTATACAACTATTTGAAGCTCCTAACCACTACACTACCTGCAACAATAATATTGGTACTGATTGTCCTGAGGTTAGGGAAAAAGAAAATACCCGGAATAATAGTGACTTGAATACTAACCATTATTGTTTATTAAAGAAAACATATAACAAAGGATTTATACAACTATTTGAAGCTCCTAACCACTACACAACCCGCAACAACAATATTGGTACTGATTGTCCTGAGGTTAGGGGAAAAGAAAATACCCGGAATAATAGTGACTTGAATCGTAACCATTATTGTTTATTAAAGAAAACATATAACAAAGGATTTATTACAACTATTTGAAGCTCCTAACCACTACACTACCTGCAACAATAATATTGGTACTGATTGTCCTGAGGTTAGGGAAAAAGAAAATACCCGGAATAATAGTGACTTGAATACTAACCATTATTGTTTATTAAAGAAAACATATAACAAAGGATTTATACAACTATTTGAAGCTCCTAACCACTACACAACCCGCAACAACAATATTGGTACTGATTGTCCTGAGGTTAGGGGAAAAGAAAATACCCGGAATAATAGTGACTTGAATACTAACCATTATTGTTTATTAAAGAAAACATATAACAAAGGATTTATACAACTATTTGAATCTCCTAACCACTACATTACCTGCAACAATAATATTGGTACTGATTGTCCTGAGGTTAGGGAAAAAGAAAATACCCGGAATAATAGTGACTTGAATCGTAACCATTATTGTTTATTAAAGAAAACATATAACAATGGATTTATACAAATATTTGAAGCTCATAACCACTAGACAACCCGCAACAACAATATTGGTACTGATTGTCCTGAGGTTAGGGGAAAAGAAAATACCCGGAATAATAGTGACTTGAATCCTAACCATTATTGTTTATTAAAGAAAACTTATAACAAATTATTAATACAACTATTTGAAGCTCCTAACCACTAGACAACCCTCATTAATAATATTGGTACTGATTGTCCAGTGGTTAGGGAAAAGAAAATACTCCGAAAAATAGTGACTTGAATCCTAACCATTATCATAATATATTTAACACTTTAAAAAAAGGTCAAGGAAAAATTGACTTTCTAAGAAAAATAAACCCGTTTTCTAATTTAGCTTGTAACCTTCGTGATTAATACAACCCATGAAGGTTATAAATAAGTATATCGCCATGCTTAAAACTTAACATAAAGACTAAGGATACACAGGCTTTGCTTTAGAGAAGAAAAAATTGGCTGTTTGATAAAAGGTTAAAACAAAAGCATTTTTACCACTATAAGGAATAACGTTACGGAACATGGTAGTTACATGAAAAAAAGAACTCGCCAGATTTTTGAGAATTGATTGAGAAGCTTTTTCACAATCAATATAAAACTAATCACATCCAACAACATAACCAGACAAAATAGTTGACTTGAACTTCATTTAAGCTCTGGTAAAGAAGACGGTACTGCTATCTTGTAAGATAATTAAGTTAAAGATATTCCATGGAGATTACCTCAACACCCAGGGACATCTTTTGTGCTTAAAATAAAGTGGTAAAATAAATTAAAATTTATATTTCTTTGTGGTCAGTTCATTATTTATATAATAAATAAATGTTTAATACAGATTTTTTTTTTTACAAATATACTATTAATTAGGTTCATTTCTTCAGTTAACACTATAAAAACAGAAGTGGGGATTACATTTCACAAACTTTGGATTTTTTTTTTTAAATAATAAATAAAAAGTAACAAGAAAACACATATGTAAACTTAGTATTACGGAAACTATTTCCGTTTGGTGTTGAAAATTTAAAAAAATGCTCTTTTGTCTCCCACCCACACATCCCGATTCACTCACACACGAGCTAATCAGTACATCTAATTAACAAGTATAACCCAAGTTGGAAAAACTCGTTAAGAGATGCATGTCGTCACAATGTCGTATACAATTAGAGTTGAGGGAGATTCCATACTAGCAATTGTTACCATGGCAACGTTTCAGTTTATTTGAAACATTACTCTCTGGCTGCACCTCGCTCGACGATCATCAGATTTAGTTAAAATGAGCGGGATTTTTCTCCCTCAATTTTGCATTGCTCAACAGATACGCTAGTTATGGGAGATATATTCACTTACCGAAGAAATTTCATCTTCATTTGCTATTTTAATCTACATATAAGAAATTTTGAAATATAAATAAACAAAGTTGACTAGCAATTAGAAAATTTTGATTTTAAACTATAATAACTTAGATGCAGCCCGGCTGTACTTGCTATAACCCACGAGCCACCACTGCTCTGAAATCTCCCGATAGTGACTGCAGGTTGAAATCGCCACCACTCTGAAAATGTCCAGAAAAAAGAACTAACGTCGTTCTTTTATAGGACGAGACAGCAGTTTTATTGTTTTTGAAAAACCTTATAAATATAAACATAAGCTTCTATGTCTGATTTTTTTTTTTTTTTTTAAGTTTACCTGGAGTTGTCGACTTGATTTTTTGCAGTGGCGCAATGCAGGTGTTGAAGACCAGAGAAGGAGGCACAGAGAACTACTAAAAGAGACAAAACTTCACTTCTTGTTACAGATGTATAATTTAAGTAGGATTACATGTTTTAACCCTTTGCACTCGAGGCCTTTTTTGCACGGAGGATCCAATAACTCGAGACATTTTTGATTCGGTTGGCGCTTATGGATTTGCTTCATAGAAATTAAACACAGTCATTGGCCTTGCATCGAATTTCCGTATCAAACCTAATGGTGATCTCTTGTTTCTGCATCCAATCGTGTGGTGCCTGAGAGGCGCCGCTCGAGTGCAAAGGGTTAAACTCTAAATTATTTAGTTGCTTCTACTTCAAAATACTTCTATCACTCTATATTTCAAGAGAAATGAATTTAATTGGCTGAAGACAATACCTTCATCAAGTATGAATTTGCCTTTTTCGTTACGTCACTGCTGTTCTTTCAAACAGTTTTGTATATCGAATACAGTCTAAATATACAAAATATCGCTCTCTAGTAATTTTGTATTTTTAATATTTTAATTTAAACTACATTACAATATAGAGTAATGGATATTTTTTGAATATGTTAGATTTTTTTTTTTTTTTTTGTTTTTTTTTTTTGTATTTCTTTCAAAATGGCTGTACCAGTTTTGATCAAATTTTGTGGTAATGCCTTTTAATAGTACTAAACAACTTCATTTGCGAAATTTGTAAAAATAAATAAATTAATAAAGGTATCAAAAAAGGAAAAACAAACTTCTTGAAAATAAGAGTTGTCTGCTTTAGAGCATTGTTCTGTTCTTCTTCTGTTTCACTTTTTCAAATGCAAATTGCAAAATTTGTCGAAAAACGTATCAACGATTTAGTCATTTTTTCTTTTTTTTACAAACATAATAATTTTTATCAAAACTATCGCTAACATGGGACTTTTTTTTAATTATTAAAAATATGAAACCAAAGACGGAAAATTACTTTAATCCATGTTAAACGAAAATGCAATGATCGATATTAGATAGACGAAAATTATGGATAACAGAAAAAATTAAAATGCTTTGTTTTAAATAATATATGCATATAAACGCATCACTAAATTTTATGTGCAGTGAGGAACTTGCACAAGTGAGGAAAATTAATATTTTTTGTATTTTCTAGTGTTATCCAATATAATTATATTTGAGCAGTGCAATTATTTTTTATCTTTATGCTTTCAATTAATCAAAAATCGAGTTTGAAATCAATGCAAAGGTCACGACACCAAAAACGCATAAAAAAACAGTGACGTAGTTACGCATACATTCCGTCGAAAATCCGAGGTGGAGCCTGGTCTAAAACAGGTTTTAGACAGGTTCATCATCTGCGCGTTGACCTCACACGCAAAAGTATCTTTTCCCTCCAAATCGCAAAGTGAAAAACTAAATATATTTTTTAACTATCTATCCAAGCTCAAATTTTTAAAAAAATGGTATTGTTTTGTATGATTTTTTCTCTACTTATATTTAAAAATAAAAAAAAAATAAAAAAAAAACGTGAAAGTTCCTCATTGCAACTTATTTAAGAGATTTTGAATTTGGATCGAGTTTTCACAGTGTTTGACCACTGTGAAGAAAAACTACCGATTCCGTGCCATTGACTGACTCACCCACCTCCAAACACTTGAGAAGAGAATTGTATACAACAATGAGCTTATCTGCTAAGTTTCAGATGTATTACGTAAAGTATTTGTCACTTCTATCACTGTATAAATAGGTTAATTAGACATAATCAGATTCCATTGTCACACACAGAAACAATCAACATTGAAGTAAGCAAAAAGTATTTAAATAAAAGAAGTACTCACCAAGATATAATTGATGATTGACTCTGTCCTCATTCTTCATCTCAAATGGTTTTAAGACATCCTAAATTAATTCAATATTATTAGGAAACGACTTTAAATGCAATCAGCTCACATACATTGCACCTTTCATTTTTATACAGAAACAAACATTTGTGCAGATTTGGGGAGATTTCCTCAAATTGTAAAACGCCGATCAAACGGTATAGTGGTTAGCGTGCTAGCTTTTCTAGACCGCGAGGTTGCGGGTTCGAGTCCCGCGTAGGCATGGGTGTTTGTAAATGTATGTTGGCTTGTCTAATGACGAAAGTTTCGGCGCATTATAGCCCTCGTGTTGCTGACGGCGCCAGATAATCTGAATACAACCAATCAAATTGTAAAACAGTGTTTGCCACTCTTATACATTCCAAATGGAACTTGGGCAAAATTATAGAACATTTTAGTTGGCTAACTTTTGATTTTAAACCTTTTCAGTTTTATATGGCAGGAATAATACAACTATACAACTTTAGGAGTTAAAGATCGAAATTGGAACTAAAGTGTAACTATTTTTGCAATTTCCAAGTATTTGCATATTGGAATGAAATCGTGGCGTCAACTTTTGTAGAAAAATGTAAAATTTGCAGTCATTAAATTTTCTTTCGAATTTTGTTCTCTTGTTATTGAATGAATATTAAATAATTGTTATTTCGATAGATGGCGAAAATTTCGTAAGTCGAATTTCGTTGATTAGCCATTGTTCTGAAATACTTTCAACGTATTATTAAGTAAGAATCTGTCATTGGAATATTTTTGACGCAAGATTTATTCAGCCAACGTGTCTGTAAAATATTACATAATGGCTATCGATCGTGGAAAGACAATCACTCGCAGTTCATCCGAATTATTCATCGATACACACAAAAACCTTTCTTAATCTTCGATTTTATGACAAGTATTTTCTTGTCTAAGTTCTTTTGATCAGCCTTGTACAGACAATAAAGTTTATCGTTGGTAAAATTTTTAAAGCGATATACATCTATGATGAACATTTAAAAGGAATCGACAGCTTGCATTCTTCTTTCATGTAATGCTTCATTTTTTGAACCAAGATCACTTTTAATGTTTTATTTTTCTTTCAAACATAAAATATTTACACTATTAACAATATCCATTGGGCAATTCTGTGGCTGACGAACAGGACAATTTTGCTTTTTTTGCTTCTCGTAAACAAATTAGAATTCTAAAGTTATAGTGAATCTAGTAATTACGTTTTTGTTTTACTGGCAGGTAAGTTATTTTTTTTTTTAATAATTATTTGAACTATAAAAAATAGTTATTTTAAGCTGCCGACTGGACAATAAATGTATATTTGACCTAGTTAAAGCAAAAGAATAGCATCTAGATTCATCATAATTTTATAATTCTAAATTGTTTACGGGCAGAAAAAAAAAAAAAAAAAATAGCCGAAATATCCGATGTGCACAGCAGAGGATTGGCGCATTAATAAAGTTTAAAGTGAAAATAGCCTAATGTTTTTGTGTAGCATTTTAAAAAGTTTTTATAAGCTGGTGTAGAAAAAACTTTAAAAAAATAATAACTAATAATAAAACACATTATTTTCAATTCAAACATTGTTAATGGATTTTATTCTTAGAGTTATGTGTGTTAAATTATCATACGTGTAAAACATTACTATAAAAGATATTGTGGTCCAAAAATGAAGCCTCATGTCTATATAGATGGAGAAGTTGAAGATTGATTTTGAATATATGGCAAGATGAGGAGAGTTGCTGGAGTAGCAATACATTTCGATACTTTTCCACCCAATACATTTTCGAATGCTTTTTATGAAATACATCGTTTTTACTTTCAATTACCCATATGTATACGTAAGGTAATGAAATTATAAAATTCGGTAAAAAAAGATATATCGATTTTTTTCTTTTACTTTTCCACGTTTTGGAACATCCTGATTTCAAAAAAGTGATCTAGAAAAATGTCTGTGGTCAGCATAACTCCCGAACAAATTGATCTACGATGTTCAAATTTGGTGAACGGGTTGGAGATGGCATAGGGACCTACCATTATGTTTTTCGTCAAATTTGCCCATGCTCATAAGGTAGCTGCCATTGAAAAAGTAATGTTTTTAAGTAACAGCTAAAAATCACTGTGGTAATGCCTCTTAAGGTGTTCTAAGCATCCCCAGCTCCGTAATTTTCGTAAAAATGCTTTAATGGCGTACTTAAGTTGAAAAACGAATACCTTTAACACAGAGTTCACTTTCCTTGAGTATACCTTATCAAAGATCGTTTTTCTTCTCTCCCCAGTTTCAGTTATAAAAAAGGATTATATAAAAATTACTGAAAAGTATATCACCCAAAATCATCATTTTAGCGTTTTTTTATTTTTAAAGACCTACAAAAATTATCGCTAAACTGGCTAAATTGCAAAATGTATGATGAAAATATAAAAACTGCAAATGACACGAATTGAAGTCAGTATTATAGCCCTCCCCTCCTCTCTACACTTTGAATATGAAGATATTATGTTAACTGATATGAATCACTAGAAGAAGTTTTAAAAGGAATATATACATATTAAAACTGTTTTCAACATTTCATTAGGAGATACAATTCAAAATCGAGATTTGAGCATAATTTAATCGCATTGATCCCTCTAAGTGTAGGTGTGCTAACCATTAAAAACAATCCTGCTGGAGCTTATAATATTATGCATTAGCATCTAATACACCATGCCTATTAGGCGTCTATTCTGCATTTGTGACATAACTTTGAAAAAAAAAGTATGTATTAAAGTTAACTTGCAAGAAAGATAAACATCTTAAAAAATTTGATCATGATTAGGAAAACTTCATCAACGAAACAAACATGATACAACTCAGAAGTAAAAAAGCTGAAATGAATTCAAAAAGGGGCGTATATTAATTACGTAGCACGTGGGGGCTAGGGGGAGGTCCGCTTAACGTGATAGGTCGTGAAATGGAAGGGGGGTCGAGAAACCTCTTGTATGAAGTAGCATGTTCAATTTTGCGGAAATAATTTAATAAACTTTTTGTTTTTTCAATTTAAAATTAAAATAAATACCGATGCGAATTTTTTCATATCAAGTGAAATTGTTATTTCAGAAATACATCAAATTTAAGAAAAGAAAATAGTAAAAGTTACATTAATTCAAAGATTGAAAAGTTAAGAAATTCCGACTGAATCACGTTATCAAGTGGTTCGAACCCAGACAGGATTTCGGGGATGCGTTTCTGAACGATAGATCAGAAATAAATTACCGATCCATCCTCGAACCCCGACGCATCCCACTGCAGAAAGTCAAATACATATATAAAAATTAACATACATTTATTAAACATCTTACCAAAAATAGCACCCAACCTCTCCAAGCAGAAATAAATGTACGGAAATATAATATACAGAAACAAAATACCTGAAATCAGTGTTTCCACTGAACGGAACCAAGATTGAATAAAGGAAGCAACAGTATACACATCAAACTAATTATATTTATGATATATAGGAATGATAATAAACAGGCAAGTTTAGCACCATTTGTTAACTCAGATTAGGATGAATGGGGAAAGACAGTCTTAAGTAAATATTTTATGTTACATTTTAAAGACTAATTTGATCACTCAGTGTTACATTCGTCAGCATGGAATACTCACCATATGAAATATAGAGAAGCAGTTCAAGTATGCAAGATAATCTTTCATGTCAGCAAATGATGGAACAACGGCAGTGAATCTATTTCATTAATGACCCCCCAATCTAAGGCGGAAGCGGTAAGATGCTGTCAACGTGTCAACAGGTAGACCGGTTGTCTTCTTTCACTCAAAGAACAAGAAGTGAAAACAGAATGTGGCTGAGCAAATAGCTAAAATGAATTTTTAGCAGGCAATGACGTCATCATAGCAACCAGGGCTTTCTAAAAGGCTCGCTGTTTAGAGGTTTCCAGAAATAAAGATAGTCGTGAACGCCTGTTACGTTCTTTTATTCACTAAATCTATGTGTTCTCTTAGATTAATCACATGTGTATAGATGTATAATTCTTATGTTCCCTCAAATTAAGATGTATTTACAAACGTGGGTTGACAAAACAAGTTTACTTACATATTTTCTTTATTGTATCAAAACCTTGTTAAAAACATACATTAATGATTTTTAGAGAAAGAAATTATGATTATCAGATAAAAATGCACTACGGATTATAATAATTGAATTTTTCACATACATTCAGCCAACATTTGACCTATAAACAGAATAAGTTATCAGCAAGATAGGAATACATTGTACTGTATATTCATCTCTAAGGGTTGTTACAATAAACCTATACTTTTTAAATTTATAAATATGTTATTCAAAGTAAAAGTAAGTTATTTATGTGATTGTGTTTGGCATAATCATTTTAAGAAATTTTGTTTTATATCTAGAAAAAAATTAATAGATGCATTAGGAGTTTCCTGCATCTATACTTTGGAACAACTCTATTTGAACTTCAGACATGAATTTAAAGACAATAAATAAAAACGCAGTTAATTATAGTACAGGAAACTACAAGTAAATATTTTAATGAAATTAAATGTTGTGCAGATATTTTCCTCTTACCATCCTGATAAAATTCTCTGTTTAAGCTATTATATTTTGATCACAGTAATTAATATTCCATTCTGCTTCTATGCCCATTGAAATCTTAATAATAAAATATCAAAAACTTTTGTCAGATTTTTTTTTAATTCCAACATTCCCTGATTCATCCAGAAATAAATACTACATATCAATAAAACTTCTTAGTCAAAATAACTTTTATCTAGGATATTGTTACTTTTAATTTTCCATATGTAATACATAGGGTAATGAAAGTATAGGATTCAGACAAAAAAAAAAATTAAAATTCTATATTTTTGCATTTCTCCACATTTTGGAACATCCTGATCTCAAAAAAGTGATCTAGAAAAAATATCTGTCTGTGTGTACGTGGTCGGCATAGCTCCCGAACAAATTGACTTTCGATGTTCAAATTTGGTGAACAGGTTGGTGATGACCCAATGACCTACCATTTAGGTTTCCGTCAAAATCACTCATGCGCATAAGGTAGCTGCTATTGAAAAAATCATGTTTTTCAATGATTGCTAAAAAATGACTCAATCGATTTCGATAACAATCGCTGTGCTAATGCCTCTTAGGGTGTTCTAAACTTCCCCTCCTCCGAAATTCCCTTTAAAAATGCTTTAATGACTTAAAAGGTGGAAAAACGAATGCCTTCAACACAGAGTTCTCTTTGCTTGAACATATATTACGAACGATCGTTTTTTCTCCTCTTCTCAGTCAAACTTATAAGAAATGATAATATAAGAATTGTCGAAAAGTATATCGCCAAAATCTCCATATATATAATTTTCCGTATGTAAGGAAGGCTGGCACGTAGGCTAGTCGTATGTGGAGCCTAATATAGTAGGGACGTATTTACTTAACATCTTGAAAGTTTTCGTAGAATAAAATATTTGTACAACGTAAAAGAGGTAAAGACTTTTAATAGAGAGATCCGTTTCGTACCTGCTCTCAGCGTAGAATGAGATATTATATCGGCTTACATATTAAAGAGGACGACAGAGGGCGCTCGCAGGCGTGCCTCACATCTCCCCACTAAAAAGATTTGATTGCGTCTTTTTAAAGACCTGTCAAATTAATTTAAGTTCTAAATTGAAAAAAGTAAAATTTTAAACATTTGAATCACTAGTTTATGGTTATCATGTAATTAAATCAAGAAAGTAAATTTAACTCTTAAAAATATAAACAAGTAGGAAATGAAAAATATGTAAATAAACACAATATCATAAATTATGCACTCAAAATTCTAACCATAGGTACCATAACCACCTAATAAACAACACACTTCATGAGAAAGAAAGAAAAAAAGAGTTCAAGTGTCATTTAGTTTGGCATCATTTTTCCAGTGGGTTGCAGTTAAACGAGACAGAGAATCGGCATTCAGATGATCTTTTCCTCGACGATAAGTTAGTAAGGCATTGAAGCGTTGTAAAGCTAAGGCCCATCGTTCTAGCCTAGGACTTTGTGAAGCACATTCCGTAAGAAACTTCAGAGGGTTGTGGTCACTAACTATAATTATTTCAGATCCAAAGATGTACGTCTCGAATTTCTTAATGGCAAAAATGACGGCAAAGGCTTCTTTCTCTATAACTGCATATTTCTCTTGAGTGTTTGATAACTTTTTAGTAGCGAAGGCTATTGGATGTTCAACATTTTGCTCGTCACTCTGGGCGAGACAAACACTGACGGCGAATGAAGAGGCATCAGCGTATATGATGAAAGGTCGTTGGAAATTTGGTGAATAACATCTGGGAGCATTGCATATAGCAAGCTTAAGTTGTGCAAAAGCTCCGTCTTCTTCCTTCTGCCATATCACGTTATTGGGTGCTCTTCTTTCTGTTAACTTGGTCAATGGGCGAGCTATTTCGGAAAAATTTGGAACATATGCACGGTAATAGGACAAAAGTCCCAAGACACTGCGTACGTCTTTCTTAGGGGTTGGTGCTTCCAGGTTCTCGATAGCTTTGACTTTATCTGGATCTGGTTCATGTACGCCAGATCCTACAATATGACCAAGGAATCTTATTTTAGACCTTGCGAAATCACATTTCTTGAAATTGGCTGTGAAGTTGGCTTCTTCTAACGTATGCAGGACTGCGTCGATGTGTTTTAGGTGCGAGTCCCAATCTTCAGAAAAAATGGTGACATCATCAATATACGATGCAGCATAGTCCTTATGCTTGTCTAGCACTTCATTCATGGTGAGCTGGAAAGTTGCAGCCGCGTTTCGTAAACCAAAGGGTAACACTGTAAAGGAGTACTGACCCCTATGAGTGACGAACGAAGTCAGGACTTGACATTCGGGGGCCAATCGAATCTGCCAGTAACCTTTCAGTAAATCAATCAATTGATATACTTGGCTTTTGACACTTTGTAGATCAAGTCTGTAGCATTCGTCATAGGGAAAGCGTCTACTTCAATCTGTGCGTTGAGATACCTAAAATCTATACATAAGCGAACGGATCCATCTTTCTTCGCTTCACACACAACTGGGTGAACATATTCACTTTCGGAGCTAACAATCAGTCCAAGTTGTAATAACTCCTCAATTTAACGATCAATCTCATTCTTCAATATCTCAGGGATTTGGTAGGGATTCTGCTTCTTTGGTTCACTTCCAGGCTTCAATTTAATGTGGTGTTCTCCAACTTTTGCAATTCTCGGAGTACCAGACATCAGCTTAGAGTGCTTCTTTAGTAGACTCATAAGCACTTGCCCTTTGGATGGATCAAGGTGCATCAAGTCTAACTTCAGGTCAGGGTATATCTCACTAGGAACCAGTGGGACTATTCTTGGCGTACTCTCGATTTCTCCAAAGTCAATGTCAGCGTCATAAATGACTCCAACGTTGTTAGTAGAAGACTTGAATTCTCGTATTTTGTTAGCATGCACATGTCTAGTGCTTGCATCTGGGAGCTGAACTATATAACTGTAGGCAGTATGCTTTTTAACAATAGTGACGGGTCCAGTCCATCTGGCATACATCTTGTGGTCACTGTCGGGTATCAGGACAATCACTTTGTCTCCTTCTTTAAACTCTTTATGTCGTGCTTTCCTATTATGGTAGTATGCGTAAGCTTTCTGTTTTTCTGTGGCTGAGATCCCCGCATATTCCGCTGCTTTTTCTAGCTTCATCTTCAAATCATTGAGGTACTCAGTCACTGACTTGAGCTGGCCTAGGGGAACTGGAGTTTCATTGGTCCACGTTGTCTTCAATATGGAAAGAGGTCCCGTTGGGCGTCTACCATATAACAGCTGAAAGGGGCTAACTCCGGTTGTGGCATTGGGAACTTCACGATATGCCCACAGAAGGTAAGGAAGGTACTTGTCCCAATCCTTAGAATGTTCTCGCATCGTGTGGTGAATCATTCCTTTCAAGACTGCATTAAATCTCTCAACGAGCCCATTGGACGCTGGATGGTAAGGAGTGGATAATCTTGGGGAGGATCCAATCCTTTCCAAAAATTCTTTAGTCAGGGAAGCAGTGAAGTTGGTTTCCTGGTCCGTGGCTACTACCTTAGGGATGCCAGTGCGAGTGAAAATTAAAGCAACGCTTCACAAGTAACTTTAGCAGATAAATTCTTCAAAAGGAAGGCTTCTGGCCACCTGGTACATTGATCAACAGAGCAAAGAACATACTTGAATCCACGACTATTCGGTTCTACTGGCCCAATTAAATCTACGTTTATAATTTGGAAAGGTTCATCTGGGCGAGTAACGGGTGTGATGGGAACTTCTTCAAAGGGACGCTTCTTAGCTTGGAGTTGACACGATACACATTTATCACAGAAGTCATCTATCTCCTTCTTTATACCTGGCCAATAAAATGAGTACTTAAGTCGTTCTGTTGTTTTCTTTTTACGGAGATGACCACCTCATAAACTAGCATGAGCGAGCTCCAAAAGCTGTTTTCTCCTTTGCACTGGAACTACGAGTTGGCTGACTGACTCTCCTAAAATCTTATCTTTATGATACAAGAAATTATCCACAACAAAATTTTTTTTTTACCCTTCGCTTGGCATCTTGCCAACACGCTTCAAGGGTCAAGTCATTTGCTTGTTGATATCGGAACATTTCAGAGTCAGATTTTAACTCATTAGGTATAATAGAATTAACTTGGTTTACCATATTATCAATTACACTGTCCTTATTAACACTAATATCATCAACATTATTTATATAAAACATTTCAATATTATTAAAAGGCATTTCAGAATTTTCACTAATACTAATTTCACTATTACTAGTCATAGACGCAAAATATTGTACAGTTTTCTCAAAGGTTAAATTATATAAATTATCAAACTTAATAACATTATCTTCAATATTGTGGGAGCTTTCAATTACATTACTTGAGGTATCAACAACATGAATATTTGCATTACAACAATCAACACTTAACTCACCTGAATCATTTGAAATTTTTCTATTATATGTAGTTAAAGATAACAACATGTCGTTGGATAACTCATCAACCATTGCACATGTAAAATACACGGGTTCACAAAATTTACCATCTTCTGTACACTTTGATAATGGTATATTTATTAAAGGGGCTTTGAGCTTATGACCAAATGCTGAAGTTAACACCACTTGACCATGTGGGTCTTTATAGTGCTGGGGTACTAAATTACTTCTAATTATTCTTACCTGCGTTCCAGAATCTGCGACTGCATTTATTTTAACACTCTCACATAACACTTCAATAGTTGGCAAACTATTAAAAATGTTATCACTCTCGTACTTCATGCCGTTTAATTTTAACAAGTGGTTGGACGATATTTTGGCTGTCAAACAATTAGAAACGATTGCATTTGTACTCTTCCTATTTGGGTCATGAAGTAGTGTACCATGAAATTTGGAGTTACATACATCGCACTTCAACATTGACTTACAGCGCTTTGCACCACAGTTCACACCATAGCACAGAAAACAAAGCTTGCTTAACTTTAATTCTTGCTTCCGCTGCTCCGGGGTCAACTTTCGTCGTTTCCATGGTTACCGCAAAAAACACAAATATCTTCTCTCGGCGCGTTGACGTAATTCACACTGGTAAACCTTCCGTTGGAGCGACTATGAGTACTGCTTCAGTCTTGATGGCGTCTCGATGCTGACGTAACATCACTGCGCTGCTCCGGGGAGAAGCGAGAGGGGGCAGCAATATATTTCGCCAATTCCCTTTGCGAAACCTGTCGCTGGATATGGGCTATGAGTTTTCCTAAATCAAAACAGTCAGTTTCTTCTTTAGTAAAATCGAGCATTATTTCTGAGGGTAGCTTTTTAAAAATCACTGTTGATAACATGCTTCCATAAGATTCTGCTGATACGTTCAGGGTAGCAAGAGATCTCATATGAACACTACATGTATCATACAGTTTCCTTAAATTATATAAATCATTACTGTGTGCTACTTGAGGCAAGTTCATGAGTTGGGACATATGAAAGTTAATTAAGTTTTCAGTTTTGCCGAAACGTTCGATTAAGATGTAAATACCATTTTTATAATTATCTTCACTTATCGACAGTCCTTGAATAGCATAGAGCGCCGGACCATCAAGCAAGCTTAATAAGTACCAATGGTTTTCAATTGCAGAAAGCCAAGTGTTGTTGTGAATAGCTATGTCATAACTATTTTTCCAAGAAATCCAGTTTTTAATGTTACCATTAAAGCTACTAATATTTAATTTTGGGAGTTGTGAATAACCACTTTTTACAGTACTTGTTTCACTAACGTGGCACTGCACTGGAGTCGCCGCTGGAACAGAACGGGCCGGCATACCTCCTCCCCCAGTCTGCCGATGAATGTCTGTTAACGCCAAACATTTCGTAATTCTGTCTTAGTAATTAATTGAAGAGAGCAGATCGTCTTCGAATACTTTTTCATCCAAATGCATCCCCAGGCATATTACCATTCCCTACTCGATGTTGGGTCACAGAGGGGAAAAAGGAGCACTTTCATTGGTTATTTAGCAGGTGTCGTCAATGACGTCACCTGCGAGGTGGCGGGATTTCAGTCGGTTGCATATCCGTCGATTGCGAAACTTTTTTTAGATTTCTTTACCATTCGGAAACTTCGCAAGATATTTATTTCAAAATTGGGATTTACTATTTTTTTAATTAAAAACATTGAATACGTTATTTTTTCAATTCTGCTGAAAAGAAAAGTATTTAGAACTTAAGAACTGTTTAAAAGAAATAATTCATTTTGTTCATATGCTTAAAATAATGTTTTCTAAAGAAGAAAATTATGAATGGTTCAGAAAGTTATTTTCGAATGTTTCCTTCTTTCGACTAATGTTAATGAATGGGCAATAAATGAGTATTACAGTGAGTATCAAAATACGTTTGGAAATAACTTTTAAGCCTATATATATATATTTTTTTTTTGGTTTAAAAAACAATTTTTTTTCCTAAAAATAACAAAAGTTATCACAATATTAAACAAAATTGCGAAATATCATCCACGTACTTTGTTTATTTATTTATTTATTTATATATATATATATATATATATATAATTATATTTAATGGCATCTTTAAAGCATACCATGGAAGAAGATTGTAATTCATTAATACTTTTAATAAAAATCTATTAAATATAATTTATTTTGTGAAGTTTTATTAATTGTATATTATGTATTTGCTTTATATTGAATGTATTTTCATCTATTAATATTTTCAATAAAATCCTATTAAATGTAATTTTTTTGTGTATTCGATTATTTATATTGGTTTCTGTACAAATTAGGTAACTGATAGTCATTTGTAGAAAAATTAATAAAGCAGTCATAAAGAAACTTTTCGCAATCATATCTTTGCGCACGCGTTATATCCTTGTATAACAATATCTAGACTGATAACATGCTGCTATTTCTGATGGCTTAATTTATATTGCCTTCGTATAGATGCGCATGTGTCTCCTAAATACGTTACTTTTATCGGACAATGGTATATTTACCAATGTAATTATTAAAATATATACTTTTTATGTTGAATAAAAGCACCTCAAAGTAGCAGTTTGATATTATAATAATATCAATTAAAAATTTATATTAAAAATTATTATTATAAAGTGCTAATAATATTAGCACTTGATAAATAGTAATTATTAGTCAGCTAGAAATGAAACAAAAGCGAACGAAGTTGAACACAATAGGAAAAAAGAGATTCCTTTCCCCTCTGTGACCCAACAGCGAGTAGGGAATGGTAATATGCTGCCAGGAGATATTGCGGAGTACCATTAGTGCGTAGGTAGAATTTGCCAGATAAAATTTCGTTTAGATTTTTCATTGGAGTGAATTTCCTGATAAGAAAGCGAAGAGCCAGTGGGCATTACTTCTTCACTGCCCTCTTTGGCCAATTTATCTGCGACCTCATTACATCTATTTTACATATGAATTTCATTTTCATACTGTTATATTGTGCCTGATGCAATTGCATAGTATTATTGCGTAACTGCATGTCGCTATTTCATCATTATGTAGCTTTCTTGTAAGTTTGCTATTCTGCATAAATATGAGAAACGCATTTTTCTTCTCACACTCTTTTACCAGATAAATTGCTTTCGATCACAAGGAGACTCGCCTGCTTTATTGTAATATAACAGCAGAGCGTTGGCTCTTCAATCTTGGGAGTAGGCGTAGAAACGATTTGCGCTGAGAACTGCTAATTGTGGTTGCTCGTTTTTTATTGCTTAGTCAGCAATGGCCATGAACTCGCAAACTGAATCGTTTGGTGTTATTCCTTTTGATCGAAGTAACTATGCTATGTGGAGCAGGCGGCTTGCTGCTGTTTTTGCAGTAAAAGAATTGGATTTGTAAATTTAAGAGGAGCTAGCAAATGATGTAAGTGAAGTTTATAAAAAAAAAAAGGCGAAAAGAGCGCATGGCTTTTTGATATCTCTTCTGAATGACAGAATCCTGGCGTCTTTGAGTGAAGAGAAGATGATGCAGACACAATTGTTTACATATTGATGTCACTACCACCGGAATATGACAATAGTAAGAGCGCGTTTGAAAGTAAGCCTGATAACATGCTTTCAGTGGATTTTGTGACTCAGCGTCTTCTCGAGGCTGAAATGACACTAAAGACAGTAGAAAGTCATCTCCTAATTCGATGAGTGTTAACTATAGTACGGCCTTTTCAGCGAAAAAGGATATTATCTGTTTGAATGTGCAACAGGCTTTTACAGCGATTACGTTTATGGCTGGAGATATATCCAAAAACAACTTCATTGGGACAGTGGCGCAACGTCTCACATGTGTTCAGTAAAAAAGTGGTTTTCTTCATTTATAGAATCCTCTGGAAATGTACAATGTGCTTCGAAAACTGAATTGCTAGAGATTAAATGAGTTGGAACTATCAATGGTCATCTAAGTGACGGCACTCAGATTATTCTCAAGGATGTTTTATATGTACAAAATTTGAATGGAAGATTATTATCAGTTAAAAACATTGAAGTGGCAGGTTACGGTGTCATCTCCAAGAATGGTGAGGTTTTCTTGGAAACTGGGAAAGAAATGTTATTGTTTGGTTTGCGAAATACTCGTGGACAGTACGTGAGTGAATTTGTTCCTGAAGTTATTTCGGAGGTTTCTTTGCATACAGAAGAAGATATTGATTTGTGGCATCGTCGTCTTGGCCACTCCTGTGACAGTGTGCTTACAGAAATGAGACTTCCCATTTCTCAAAAGTTTTGTGAAGTCTGTGTTACCACCAAACAGAGTGCAACGCCAATTTGGAAAGGTCCTCGACGAAGGGAAATGCAACCGATGACTATGATTCACACAGATATATTTGGACCAATAGTACCATTAACAGAAACTGGTGAGTGGTATTTTATGGCAATAGTTGATGATTGTTCAAGATATATGGAAGTTCGAATGTTGAAGAAAAAGAGAGATGTAGTGGATGAACTGAAAATGTTTTTCAAAATGAATCCATCTGTAAAGAAGATGTGATGCGATAATGCGAAGGAATATGTGTCTGGTGAACTTGTAATGGTGGCTAAAAATGCTTGAGTAAAAATCGACGCAGCTCCTCCTTACAATGCTCCTTTAAATGGTTTAGCGGTACGAGCCAATCGAACACTTTTGAATAAAGGGCAAGCTCTTATCTTTGAAGCGAAATTAAGTGAGAAATCCTGGGGACATGCTATTCTTAAAGTTGAGTATTTACATAACAGGATTCCCAACAGCTCTATTAACAACCTCATCCCATGTAGCCTGAAATTCGAAAAGATCTCGATCTGAAGAACATTCGAGTATTTGGTTGTGATTCTTACATATTGCTGCCAAATCTCAGAGGAAGAAATTGGATCCAATATCAAAGAAGAGGGTTTTACTGGGATATTCGACTATGGGATATCGCTTAAGGGATCCAGTTACTAGACGCGTTGTGTGGTTTCTTCCAATGTTAAGTTTAAGGAAGCGAAGAAAAGTGACTGTCAAAGATACACAACTCCAGATTCAGATCCAGAGAACACAGAAAATGATGTGAATATTTCCGAATATATCATTAATGAAACTGATGTCTTTTACGTACCTAGCAATCCTCACAAAGAAGATGAGGATAGAAACTCGGAACAGGAACTAAGAAGATCCGGTCGAGTAAAGAAAGAGCCTGTTCGATTTCCTCCATCTGAAGTGTATGAAGCCATGATTTTGGTTCAAGAATCACTCTCTTTTGATGATATCACAACTCTACCAGATGACGACCAGTGGAAATGAAAAGAAGCCATGGAAGAAGAAATGGAGATAAAGGACGTGTGGGACCTAGAAGATTTTCCAGAAGGAAGACGAGCATTTTCCTGTAAGTGGGTGTTGCGACAAAAGCGGGATTGGAAGTCTAAAGCCCGTCTCGTTGTTCGTGGATTTCAACAACAGAATGATGTGGATTATATCGTCACCTACTCTCCTGCTATCAGCATGCCAGCTCTTCGTTTATTGCTTGTGATTATTGTGCTAGAAAACATTTCTGTGTTTGTGCTAGATGTAAAAACAGCCTTTCTGAATGGAGATTTGCAAGAAATAATTTACATGGATCAACCACACGGTTATTATGACCAAAGTGGTAGAGAGTGCAAGCTCAAAACAACTATGTATGGGTTAAGACAAACTCTAGGTCAATGGTTTTTAAAATTTCTTCATTTTGTGTTAAAACTAGGTTTTAAGCATTTAATATCTGAACCCTGTATTTTTATTAGAGAAGTGGATACAAAGAAAGTAATTATTTCTCTATATGTTGACGATCTTTTAATTGCAGGTTTTAATATTTGTGAATTGAACGTTATTATAGAATTTTTATCTAATGAGTTTCAAATGTCTAAAGCAGAAAAAGCGTCCGAGTGTTTGGGAATCAGAATGGAGTTTACTCCGAGTGCAGTGTTTTCTTGATCAAGAGAACTACATCACGAGATTATTGAACAGGTTCAGTATGTCGGAGTAGAAAACTTGAACCACTCCACAGACATTTTTTTTTTTTTTGGGGGGGGGGGGATTCAGATTAACTCACTTTTTTCGTGACTTCTTTTTTCGGATATACGTGGCCACCACATCTTAGTTAAAATATACCCATACTGAAATCTTACAGATGCAATCTTTGCGTCTGGCAAGTGATCTAAATTTGGTTTATAATGAAAATTTTTTATTTCAGTATGTTTCATACAAATGATTCACACTTTCAGTTGCAATTAACAAATAATTGCACATAAATTATCTATGATGTACATATTGAAATTCAGATGAATTTTTAAAAAAAAATTAGTGTTTTCAGGATTCACCTCTTACAAACCAAAATTTTACCATAATAAATATTATTTACGTATTAACAAACCTTTGCTTAAACTCGATTAAATTACTTGCTTCGATTTCATAATTTTCAGGATTATCTACTTCTTAAAAATGACTTTTAAGATATTGTTTTAATTGTTTATGAATATTCAGAATTTTAGGAGAGCAGCAGTGTTTTGAAATAACCTACACAAAACAGTATGCAAAACAATCTTTATTCCCAAATAATTCAATACATCATTTCATTGTTCAGGTAACTACAGAAACGATTTTACTGCACAATTATGAGTCATTTAATACACAAATTAATGATAAATGATCAAAGCATAACCTATGCTAACTTATAATAAATTATCAAAACAAAAATAATACAATTAAGTAAATATCAGGGCCTTTCTCAAAATTTGTCACATTTTCAATTTTTAGCATATACAAGTTTGTACCTCTTTCTACCAGAAAATTTCATTACTATTGGATTGAGAATTTTGCTCTTTGAAAGTGACATAAATTTTTCTCTTTACTCAAATGATACAAAATATTCACTCTATCACCACACATTTAAAAATATTAAGATGATATTGAAATAAACATTTTATTGTTTACATATATGCTAAAGTGGGTAATAAGTGTCATAAATGTGTGAAAATGTATAATTAAGTTAAATTAATTGAAGCCAATAATTAATTCATCTCCACCCTCTTACTTTAGTTCAGCCAAGACAGTAGATAGATCGTCACAAGGAGAAAATAAGTCATTAATATTTTACCATACTTCTGTATTATATCAATTGTTACAAGACAAAATTCTTCCTATATCAAAGACCTCATCTTCAAATATAAAAATTAAAAGCAAGAATCTTAATTTTTTAAAAAATAATTCTCTTGTTAACAGAATGGATATCCAGAAATCGAGTGGAAAGTGTGATAACAAATTTGAAAAAGTAATAAGCCTTAATTTATACGGATTAAAATATATGATTTAACCATCTCCTTTCTTGTTAGTTATTCAATCTCTAATATAATAACTGTTCTGAAACGAAGCAGATGTTTAATTAACGTTAAACCAGGTGTACTGATTTTAGTGATATGGAAATTTCTGTTCATTCAGAATCTGACTCTATATTTTAAGTTGCAAATGATATGAAAAATCTAAAAGTGGCTCCATACTCAGTATATCTCATTCTCAAAATTTGTTAAAATTTCAGTTTTAATGCACAAAAATGTAAACTTCTAATTTACAATTATAATTCTTAGCAATATATTTGTAATATTATTTTTTAAAACAATCGATATTCTTTCAGATATCGGCTTTCTTCATATGTTTCATTTTTTTTCTTCCACTAAGCTTGTTTTGGAATAAAGATGTCAAATAATGGCCAGTTCCAGCATTTAAATTTTTTTTTATTCAATGCTAAATGTTTTGATAAAGCCATAAACGCAAAAATTTCTGCTTACTGCGCTTTTTCTTTTTTTAAATTTGTAATAAAAGTTCGCCTGTTATATTTGGCGGGAAAAACGACACATTCAGCTTGAAGCTAATGTGACGTCCTTTGTTCCGAACTTGGCTTGAATCTTGTTTAAATGGTCGTGTTTATTAAAATAATTAAAACATCACATAACTTAAATGCCTTTAAAATCGTGTTTATGAAATAAGTCAAATCTTCCTAAAATTCTGTGAATTCTTTTTAAAATTCCAACATTCCTCGATTTATCCAGAAATTAAAGTTATTCTGGCAAATAATACCGATTTAAGGTTTTATTCACCTAAGCTTTTCCTCGGAGATAGTTATTTTTTAAAGAATCCTTATTTAATGGTTACTACCAATTCTTAATTTTACCATTTCTCGTTCCATATGCAAATGAGGCCTTGCTTCCTATCTCCGTCTGTGCTTTCAGACTGGTGGAGGAGAACTTAATTTGTTGCAGCGACAACTCCAGCATAAGCCACTGCAAAAAATCAAATTGGCCTCCACCGGCCGGTAAAAAATAACCTCACAGTTAATTGGAGTCTTTATTCATTGCAGGCATAGGGGCAATGCAGTCAGGTGGCAATTCGAGACTGATCCTACAAAAAAAGACAAGAAAACCCTTTAGGAAAAGTAGTGTAAATTAATAAATCATGCTTGAAATTGGATCACAAAAACAAAAAAAAGACTTTTTAGGGCTTTTGGTGATGAAATTGATTGGAAAAAAAAAATTAAAATTTTTAGAATTCTTCTGGTCAAACCTTAATGCATTTTCAGTTTAATTTTATGAAAATCTAATAATTTGCCCAAACCTTAAAATTTCAGTATGGCACACAAGCTATGCGATTTAAAAATTGATTTCCGGTCTCAATTCCCGGTATTTCCATTACGAACTTCCAACTCAGTTTCAGAATAGGAAGTCTCATTCATATGATATATCACACATATATATATATATATATATATATATATATATATATATATATATATATATATATTACATATTACTTTGCTTTATGGTTAATACTAGCAGCATTGTCCGTTCTTTTCTGCCACACAGCAGTTAATAAATAAAAATGTGCAAATTAGTAAAATAAAAATTTAATTCCATGAAAATTCGGTAAAAATGTTCTTTGCGAAATTCTTGATTTCCATGTTTTTTTTTTTTTTTTTTACAGCTTGATTTCCTGTCAGTGACGTAAGTAACTTCGCATTTCTATATTTTTTTACTTTTAGCCAAACTAAATCAGAATGAATTAGCCAAATGCCATCACGAAAGAATGGATAAATATTTAAATTGCAATATGACTTACCAATTCATTTTCCAGCACATGAAGATTTGATATAGTATGAGCAATTGATCAGTCATAAAGGAAGGAGCAAAAATATACAATTGAATCCGGCCTCTGTCCTTCGGAACCTATAATAGAATTTAAAAACATTATTGCAAAAGTTCCCCGGCAAAAAGCCATATAAGTTAAGTTGTAACAAAATTTCATTGTAAAATGTTAAACAACAGAAGCCAATGTAATACGTTGTGTAAGTTTAAGATTCCACTGACTGCTCCTTCTCGACGGACCTTAGGAAAAAGAATAGTGATGAATATGCATTTGCTATTTGAAGTTTGATCATAGTTTCGATCCCTGTGAAAGAAATGGATTCTGTTAAATTACCTTCATTACCGTATTGTGGAGTTAGTTCTTTTGACACAAATACACATCACGGAGTTTGGACCTTTCTCTCATGACTAAATTAATTCAACTTTGGCAACGAAATTTATGTTTTCGGTGTTTTCAATTAATTAGATAATCAAAATATGATTAAAGAAACTTGGAAACACTCTCATATTGCAGACCTATGTTTTTATGCATAAACATTACTCAAATTTCATTTAGCCTATTTTCTAATTCAACATACTATGACCATACTTAGTGTAAAATAGTTATCATTATTCTTATTAAGTATAAAATTAGTTTTGATAGAAATATTGAATAAATTCCTTTTGTGGGATATATTCTCTTAATCGTATTTGTTAGTGGGACAATTATATTCAATCAGGGATAATATAAATACGAGATTATGTCTTTATTAGGATATCCAAAACTATTGGGACAAATTCCCCCAGTCAACAATACGATTGAGATGTAGTATTGTCAAATCCGACAATGCGATTCCAATGAGATTTCCGGGAAACGGGAGAAATCAAAAACTTATAATTAAATTAAAATACTTTTCATAGTTAATGTTCAATCCTATATAAATCCGTTAGAAATGCTTAAGTGAGTGAAATTTCTAAACTCAAGCTTCAAAAAGCATATTAAACACCAAATAAATATCCTTCCCTAATTCCACTAGCTTATTTATTCTTACAATTTTCTGAAAATCTCCAGAAAAATTAACTAATTTTTCATGTTATATTTGAAATTTGTTCTATTATTTTCCAGTTTTAATATTTTTGAAAAACCTTATAAAAATAAGCATAGGTATTTTAATCTTAATTATTTTAAAGTTTACCTGGAGTTGTCGACTTGATTTTTTGCAGTGGCGCAGTGAAGGTGTTGAAGACAAGAGAAAGATTCCAAGAGAACTAAAGAAAGAGATCAAGGTTCACTTCTTGCTACAGCAGTATAAATTAAGAACAGGTTTTAAAAGATAAATTATAGTAATTGTTGCTACTTCCAAATACCCTATCTTTCAAGAGAATTGAATATAATTGGCTGAAGGTCCTCTCTTATTCAAAAGGCATGAATTTGCTATTGTACTTTAACTATTGTGTAGAAACAAACATTTGTGCAGACTTGGGAAAATTTCCTCAAATTGTTGAACAGTGATTGCCACTCTTTCACCTTCAAATGAATCTTATGCAAAATTATAAAAGATTTTAGTTGGCTAACTTTTGATCGGAACACTTTTTCGATTTATGTCGCAAGAATAACAACAAAGGAGTTAAAGATAGAAATTGGAATGAATATGTGACTTGTATTTTACTTTCTCTCTCTCTTTAAAATTATTTGGAACACTTTCTTGTGTACTGAAGATGTGATTTAGTATCTAAAACTTTTAAAATAATATTTATTTCTTGTCATTAAAGGAGTCGTCCATTTCCAAAAGTGCCTATTTGCATAGGGGACATTTTTTCAGGAAACGAGAAAAACCTGTATTTTATTAACTCAAGAGTTAATTTAAGACTGTTTTGTTTACAAAATCAGTATATAAATTGGAAATATAATTACAATTATTTGGAACACATTTTCGTATATTGAAGATGTTATTTAATATCTAAAAGTTTTAAAATAATATTTTTTTTCTTATCATTATAGGAGTCGTCCATTTCCAAAAGTCCCAAGTTGCTTAGGGGACATTTCTTCAGGAAACAAGAAAAACCCGTATTTTATTAAACTCAAGAGTTAATTTATGAATTTTTTGTTTACAAATTCTGTAATGAGACTGAATATGATGTTAAAAATCGTCGGAGGGAGGGGGTGAACTTGTTACCAACCCCCCCCCCCCTGCCCGACTTGACTTATCCCACTTCTACCACTGCGAATATCCCTCGTTTGTAACCTTTAACCCCTTTCCGACCTCTTAAAATGGGCTGATCGCGATCGGAAAAGCTTAATTTTTCTATTTTTACTATTGTTGATGTTTTTACAAATTTGGGGAAGTGAGAGAATTAGTGAGTGAGGGCTTTGTTTTATATATATACAGAGATAAACATTTGAGGACTAGAAATGGAAAATGACCCAAGTACCAAAAAAATCGATAAATCTTTTTTATTTAAGGAAAAATGTCCTAAAAACCAAGTTACACAAACTAGAGAACTCCCAAAGTTCGAACTACAGTAGCAATAGTTCTAATTCAATTTGATACTTAGTCATATCCTTAATCCCTTGCCTGTGGAATATATTTGAGAAAAGCGTGTAAAAAATTGAAATTTGTTTTTAGATGGGGGGGGGGAGGGGAGGGGGAAGGGGATTGGTTGAGATTTAACGGCGCATGGGCATTCCAAAATTGGCGCATTTGCGTTGCCCGAACTGAGTTCAGGCGTCATAGGCAAGGGGTTAAATACCAATGCGAATGTATTTCACTTTTCGGCTTTCCTGAAAAATTTTCTTTTTTGGACTTAGGTCGTTTTCTAAGTCCTCATTTAATGAAAACAATTAAAGTCATTTCGCTATGTGATCTTTATCGTACTTACTCGCCAAATTTCAAGGTTTTGTAGAAAGTAGTTTCTAAATGCACTTGGCTAGATGATTGTAACATAGCAAGTATAGGGATTGATCCTTACTAGGACTTCCTTTTAATTTGCAAGACAAATAAAGAAATATCTTGAAATATTTGATCATGATCAGGAAGACTTCTTCAATGAAACAACTCTCAAGTAAAAAAAGCTGAATTGAATACGAAAAATGGCGTATATGAATTACGACGCAGGTGTAGTAGTAGAGCCAATGTTTTTTATTTTATGTTAAGTGACATTAGTATTTGAGAACGTAATGAAGACGAAAACAGGTGAAAGAAAGACTATATCAAATAAAATTATAAAAACTCTTTTGCGACCATTTATTCATACTTTTCAAAACCGTTTATTAAATTCTAGTTTCTAAATCCCAACATGAAAGCTAATGTTCACATATAAATATATATATATATATATATATATTAATTACTGATGGCGATCACAGAAGTACGTAACATTGACATTTCGAAATGCAGATTGCTTCCTCAAAGTGTAGTTAAAAGATACTGAAATAAAAGTCTAATGCGGAAGTGCGCCAAACTCATTTAAAAGTTTACACGTAACAGATATTTTTGTGAATATCTCTTACTCTTTAATAAAAAGTTATCAGAGAATAATTAGTGGTGGAATAGTAATCATAAAAAAGGATCAATAGCTGAAAAGGATGTAGAGCAGGAAATTCATTGATCCAACAATAGGCCAGTCACTGTCGGTAAATTAGTTCTTTTAAAAGGAAACCTAAAGAAATGTCTTAAATTGAAGTAAATATTTTATATTATGCAATTTAAAAAATGAATTTTGATTAATTTTTTTTAATAAAAGTAAGTGTATAGTACTTTATCTTTCTGAGGCAATGTTCATTGTTGAAATCCGTAATTTAAAGTTCTAATCATTTAAAAGGGACAATGCTTCTCATATAGGGTAAGATATCTGTCTGAGATGACAAAGTTGTAAAATCTACAAAAGAAAAGTGTGGAGATAAGACGTACAGTTTACCCTGACCCATAAGTCCAAGCCCATTCCAAAGTTAATTTTTTTCTTTCTTCTTATGAGTTTTATAAAACATCCAGTGCTAGAAGTGTGGGTAGATGCTAGGGGATGCATCCCCCCCCCCACCATTTTTCAAGAAAATACTTAGGCGTTCTCCCACTTCTAAAACCTCTGAAATTCATCCCCCCACTTTTAAAAACACTCAATCCGTCTAAAAACCACTGAAGAAAAATAATATTAATATTAAAATGTAGTGACACTGAAAAAAGGTTATTTAGAGATTTCAAATGTAGAAAAATAACTATTTATCCTGTATATATATCATACTGTTATAAATAAAAAAGTGTATTATACTACTTTGTACAAAGATAGAAGCATTTTTATTAACAAATACTGTTACACTTTGTCAACTTTTAACTTTGGAGAAACTTTCTTTTAGATTAAATTTCTATTCTTTTTTATATACAAAAGTAGCTATTAAAAAAAAAAAAAAATTATAGATTTCTCTATTAATTTAATTTCATGAAAGTATGCACATTTTCGGGAGCACTATTTAAATCTAAATAATCAGTTACGTATGTAATGTTGAATTATTACTTCTCTTTAACTCTTTACTTCCAAGTAAAAAAGCAAAAAGTCACAGAATATTCATTAAAATAACAATAAATTGTTTACCCTTGTTCAATGCTTGTGTTCGGAAGTATAAATTAATTTCTTACTAGTTAATTAATATTTTTATGATAAGATACGAAGTTATAAAATTTATCGTTGGGGGGGGGGGGGTGAACTTCTTGTCACCAACTTCTGAGCATCCCCCCACTTTTCTTTTCCTCACTTCTATTACTGAAAACATGGATACATCAATACAATTGAACAACAACAGCCTACATCTCTCTTTATACAAGCAGGCGCATGCCCAAACTTTAAAATGAAACGAACACCGGACCAAACTTTCAACCAAATGAAAAAAATACCCTTGAACTTAAGGCCAAGGGTAAAAAATATTTACAAAAAAATTTTACCAAGAGTTTTACAATAAGTTGACTTAATTTCATATGATTTATTTTGAAAATTACAAACTACAAATATCTGTATTTTTTAAGTTTTACAAACGGAGGAGAGAATGAAAAAAATTAATTATTTTAAGAAGCGGGAATGGTGGAGGGGGGGGAAGCAACGTGACGTTATATAAGGCGAAGGGGTTTTGCATGAAATATATTATTATATTATGCACATGCCCAACCCGATGAAAACTAATAAAAAACATTTAATTAAAAAAAAAAAAAAAAAAAATCAGATTTGGTTCATTGTTGGAATTCTAGCACAAGGGCAACTCGTACGCCATACTGCTACAAACAATTTGATATAGATATCAGTTCAAATTAAAATTGATTTAGTGTAGATACGCAAAAAGTAAAAATATGAGGAAGAAAAAAGAAATATTCAAATTAAGGGATTAAAACCGATTTGGAGTAGAAAATTAAAACGATTTCGGATGGTAACTTAAAAGTAAGAAAAAAAAGGAGGATGGTACATATTAAAAAGCCTAAATTTGTCTGCGTTAAAAGATGAACATTCATTTAAAATGTCATAAACAGAAAAAATAACTCCACAGGTATTACACGAGTGGGCACCTTTTGCCTGCAGAAGATGCACATGGGTGAAACGAATGTTCCCAATTCTTAAGCGATTAATTAAAAAAAATATATAAGTCAAACAACTTCAAGCAATTATACTATATTCACAAACATGAGAACCTAAATAAACTCAGTTTTCAAATTTGTTAAAAATACTTTCAAATTTCTGAAATTTTAGTAAAAAATCGCTGAAATCAGTGTTTTCACTGAACGGCACCAAGACTGAATCAATGGAGCAAAAGTATACACATCAAACTCATTATATTTATAATATATAAGAATGATAATGAACAGGAGAGTTAAGCGCCATTTGTTAACTCTGATTTGGATGAATGGAGAAAGACAACGTGGAAAGACAATCTTAAGTACATTTTTTATATTAAGGTTCAAAAAACTAATTTGATCACTCTGTGTTTTATTCATCAGCATGAAATACTCACCATATGAAATAGAGAGAAGCAGTTCAAATATGCAAGATAATCTATCATGTCAGCAAATGATGGAACAACGGCAGTGATTCTATTTCATTAATGGCTCCCCAATCTAAGGCTGAAGCGGCAAGATGCTCTCAACAGGTAGACCGGTTGTCTTCTTTCACTCAAAGAACAAGAAGTGAAAACACGATGTGGCTGAGAAAATAGCTAAGTCAATGTTTAGTATTCAATGACGTCAACTTAGCAACAAGGCTTTGTTAAGAGGCTCGCTGTTTAGAGGTCCACGGGAATAAAGGGAGTCGTAAACGCCTGTTTCGTTCTTTAATTCACGAAACCGATGTGTTCTCTTAGAATAATCTCATGTGTATATCTCTATCTTATGTTCGCTCAAATTAAGATGTATTTACAAATGTGGAATGACAAAACAAGTTTACTTACATATTTGCTCTATTGAATAGAAACCTTGTTAATAACATGCATTAAAGATTTTTTATCAGACAACGGACTTAATTTTCAGATAAAATTTTACAAACATCAAACACTCACAGATAAAACCCAGAAAGAAATTATGATTATCAGATTAAATATGCACTACGGATTATAATAATTGAATTTTTCACATACATTCAGTCAACATTTGACCTATAAACAAAATAAGTTGACAGCAAGATAGGAATTTATGGTACTGTATATTTATCTCTATGTGTTGTTACAATAAACATATACTTTTTAAATTTATAAATATGTTATTCATTGATAAAATTATTTTCATAATAAGTTTATTAATTAAGACGAGTGTTTTTTTTTTTTTTTTTTTTTTTTAGTAAGACATTTTAATTTTTTTTTTTAATTTTAACTAAGACGTGTTTTTTTTTTCATTTTTGCATTGTGATGACAGTTAAAAAATCTATTGCTTGTAATATTTTCTTTCTCTATTTATTATAATCTATTTATTCTTTAAAATAGCTCATAGGCATAAAGAAACAACAAGCAGCATTCAAAAGTTATTCATGTTTATAATATGAATCATATTTATAGTAGTAAATAGTAAATATAGTAGTATTTATAGTAACATATATAGTATTAAATCCATTTGATGCATTGTTAATATACTAACATTATTCCATTGAAAGGTTTCGCATGTAATAAAACGTTTTAAACAAGAAAATAAAATTAAAAAACAGCCAAGAAGAGATAGCCTCTCGGTGTTATCTGAACGTGAAAAGTGATTTTTTGCATTAAAATTGAAAAATCCATATATTTGTGCTCTAAAAATTTTTTCAGATTGTAAGAAAAAAAAATTTGACTTCAATTTTCATTTGAAGCTGTTTAAAAAGCAGTCAACTCCGCAGGATTACATTTGTTTTCTGTGCGAAGAAAAAATTTCGTAAATGATAGAAATAGAAAGTTTCACCTTTCCTTTACAAAGGCAATGATAAATAAGCCAGAAGCGTATTGGACAATAAAGCATGGGGGTGGAAGTGTCTTAGAGTGTGGGTGCTTATCAGCATCAGGACTTAATAATTTGGTGTTTCATGATAGAATAATGAATCATGAATTCTATTTGAATATTTTGAATGATTAAGTGTGTCAGCCCAAAATTTAGGTATTACAGTAAGTTTTTTTTAATAATTCAATAACTTTTTTTTATCAAGATGTAATAATCCGAGCACACAGCAATTTATGATCGCTTTCGTTCGTTGTCTCAATAATGAGGAACTTTCACGTTTTTTGGTTTTATTTTCAAATAAAAGTAGAGAAAAAATCATGAAAAACAATACCATTCTTTCAAAAATTTGAGCTCGGATAGATAGTAAAAAAAAATTATTTAGTTTTTCACTTTGCGATTTGGCGAGAAAAAATCCACTTTTGCGTGAAACGTCAACACGCAGATAATGAACCAGTTTAAAACCTATTTTAGACGAGGAATGAGTGTAGTTTCTCCCTCATTTTGCGACTTTATCTCTGCGTAACCAAGTCAAGGTTTTTTTATGTGTTTTTGGTCACGTGACTTTTGCTTTGATTTCGGCTAATTTCAAACTCGATTTTTGATTAATTGAAAGCATAATTGCACTGCTCAAATATATTCGTTGGATAACACTAGAAAATACAAAAAATATTCATTTTCCTCACTTGTGCAAGTTCCTCATTGTCCACAAAATCTAAAAACACTTCAGTCAACAGATTTTAACCCAAAAGAATAGGTTTGGGGAGAATTGGACGCCAAAGTAAGAAGACACTACTTTAAAATGAAAAGCCAACTGAAACAATAATGATCGGAGAATGGAGGAACATTGATACCAAAATTTAAAAGAAAAAAAAAATAGTGAAATATATGCCTAGATGCTTAAAAGTGAATTAAAATGCTAAAAGATATCCTACAAGTTAATAATTTATCAAAATATTACAATAAATACCAATATATATAAAAAAATGTCAGTATACGAAGACTTTTGGGAGCTATTTTTTGTGTTGTTTTTAGGTGGTTAATGATTTTTTTTTTCTAAATTGTTTTTTGCTCGGTATTAAAAATAATTTATATAGTTTTATTACGATGAAATTAGAAATATTATAAAAAATAACTTATTCTGAAATATTATTTTTTGAGATAGATAATGCAGTAATTGATTGAAATTTGTAACTGTATCAACACTTTTGATAGTCACTGTATCTACGTTGCTTTTCTTCGCGCGAGAAATCAGGAGGAATTCAAGCATTTTCTCAAGATTTCTTACAAAATTATTATTTTTGTCCCTTTATTTCAATAATTTTTCCCTTTTTAGAAAGTGGGGCGGTTTTCCCCTTCTCCTTGTCCCTCTCTATACTAAACTTCAATTTAACTAGACATCACTTAGACGGTATATCGTGACAGTGCTCATAGGTATTTAATCCATTTTGGCGGCGTGAAATGTTCGCCAAACCACAACCCTATAGAGAACAAAAGGCTATAAGGTTTGGCGAGAAATATGTCTTCACTCCGCCAAAATGGATTAAATACCTATGAGCACTGTGACGATCTATCGTCTAAGTGATGTCTAGTTAAGTTGAAGTTTAGTATAGCTGAGACCATGCCCAAATACCACTAAATTATTGAATTTTTATTACCCTATATAATTAATGCGTTACAGTAGAATCTCAATTAACCGACCTAATTCGGACCAAAGGTAGGTCGGTTAAGCGAAAATTCCGGATAAAAGAGAGTTGTAAAAAACAATAAAAAGTAAATGATTTCCGTTTATTGAATACAGGACTTTTAATTTTTTTTTATGACATAATTGTTGGAATTGAGTTTTTGTTGCAATAATCTTAAAAATCTTTGTTTCACTGCTCTATCCCGGAGTCTTTTTGAAAGCAATAGTTCAGTTTGATCTGCATACGAAGGTTGCTCTAATCATGTCAGTTCTTTAGAAAAACAGTCAAAAGCCTCACCATTACTTATGTAACTTTAGAGCAAGGGAAAAGATTACGGTTTAAAAATGAACAAATGATTTATTACTAATTTGGGAGATTTTTGATGTCGACTAAATGATTGCCGGTTAACAGAGAGTTCCGGATAAAGGAGGGACGATTAATCGAGGTTCTACTGTATTTTGATTCAATTGTGTTTAAATTTAATTAAGCACAATTACCAATGGCGGACATATGTCAATATTATTATAAATAGTTTCCTATGTTCATGGTAAATTTAAGGAAAAGGGTTTTTATAAATTGTGACGATTCCTTGTGGAAGTCACTTTTGAAGGATGCTATAAAAAATTATTCCATATCTTGTAAGACCCACTATCTTAATGGCATTCTTATTCTACTGCCCAATTCTAGGGCTTATCTTCACTATGCCTCACTTTTCTCCTGTCGTCTTCATACGGATATACTGTTGCGTGGATGGGTTCGAAAGATTTGAAGCCAAAGCAAATCAAAACTTGTAGAAATTTATCCCGATATTACTCTTTGCAGATTCTCTTACAACTCTAGAACTTCTCGTTCTAGTAGACTCAATACAGCTCTTTTCACAACAATAGACCACAAAACAGCAGTTAAAAACTTGACAGCACAACTGCTAAAATCGTTGCAAAGACAATGCAATACAGTTCACTTTCGGAACTCTCTGAATGCTCCCTGAAAGACAGCTAACTCAGTAACTCCACTCAACTTACTCGTGGCCGGACTTATAAAGGAAAGGCGAATCTTCTCGAAACTTCCAGAGATAGAAATTTGGAGAACTTTCCAGATCGTTGTCGAAAAGCCCTGTACATATACATGGGGACCGAAAATGTCACCAAAACCGTCGCCAACTTGGCTCTATCTCGCCAATTTGACGAGATTGCCCTTACCATAATGTTAAATGGCCTGCTCTATGTAAAACTCGCTTCCCAGGTTTTTTTTAAATTTTTTTTTCTTTATTCATTTTTTCTCTTTAAAAAAAAAAAAAAAAAAAAATGAAAAAATTGATGAAGTCAACTTCATCAATAAACATTTTATTGTTTACATTTATACTAAATTGGGCTGTAAGTGTTCTTAAATGTGTGAAAATGTATTAGTAATTAAATTAATAGGTCCAATAGTTACTACATATCCATCACTCTCTTATTTTAGTTCATCCAAGACAGAAGTGTTACGAATTTTTGTATATTTGTAAATATTTCGTAGTGGTTAATTTTGTAAATAGGAAAATTTATGTACATTTCGCATAAGGCAGTGCAACAGTTCGTCTTTAGTTTGTTTCCCCGCAATGTGTGTCTTAATGCTTGATAACGAGTTTTACAGAGATAACGATGGGAAGCGAGTTTTACAAGGAGCAAAGGAGGATCTCTTTAGCAATCCTCCACTAGTCTTCGACTTCCTTTTAGTCAACGAACTCGTGGATCTTGTCTGACTTCGTCAGACAGTGAGGATTAGCAACAACAAGAACAACAAACACAAGGAGCAGGGCATTTAACATTATGGTAATGGCAATCTAGTCAAAATGGCAAGATAGAGCTAAGTTGGCGACGGTTTTGGCGACTAATTTTTGTCGCCAAATTTGGCGAGAAATTGACAAATGTCGCCAAACTTGGCAACCATTTGGCGACATTTTCAGTCCCCATGTACATGTATAAGACTTTTCGACTACGATCTGGAAAGTTCTCCAAATATCTATCTCTAGAAGATTCACGAAGTATTGACTCCTATATAAGACCGGCCGTGAGTGGAGTTGGTGGTTTTAGTCAGTTAGTTGACTGAAATTACTGAGTTAGTTGAGATACTGACTGAGTAGAGTTACTGACTTGGTTGTCTGTCAGCGAGCATTCAGAGAGTTCCGAAAGCGAACTGTATTGCATTGTCTTTTACGACGATTTAGCAGTTGTGTGTCAAGTTTAACTGTTGTTTTGTGCTCTATTGTTGTGAAAAGAGCTGCATTGCGTCTTCTAGAAAGAGAAGTTCTGGAGTTGTAAAGGAATCTGTGAAGAGTTATATTGGAATAAATTTCTGTAAGTTTTGATCTGTCTTTCGAACCTATCCACGTAGCAGTAGATAGTTTGTAGCTAGGGGAAAATAAGTAATTAATATTTTATTATACTCGTATATTACATGAAATGTTACAAGACTAAATAAATTCCTTCTTCAAATATGTAAATTAAATGTAAGAATGCATTTTTTTTTTTTTTAAATTTAAAAAATATATATATTACTCTTGTTAATATAATGGACATTCAGTAATCGAGAGGAAAAAATGATAAAAAATTCTACAAAAGTAATTTATATGGCTTAAATATAATTTATATGGCTTAAAATATATTAGTTAAGGCAGCTAGACCTAAGGTGGGACCAAATAAAACACCTGTCAATCGAAGAGTATCGTTACCAGCAATTGAGCAGATTGAGCAGTAGGAAAAGATCTCTTTCCCGTAAGATTATTATAAAGACTAAATTTAAAAATGTAATAAAAAAATAAAAAAAAATAATTAAAAATTCAACATTTTGCCTTTCGATGGAACTACCAGAATTTTTTTAATATAATTACAACAAACATCCTTATTTTTAAAAAAAAAAAATTTTAAATAAAGAGGAACCATATGCTGCTGATTGGAATAAAATAAGAAAATTGAATTTAGATCTAATATGCAGGTAAAGAAAATTGAAACTTTGCAAAGTGGTCAAAGCAACAACACCTTTCCCTACCATTAGAATACACATAAATTTAATTTTCGCTGTATCATCACTTTGTGGATTCGCTTATCTGTCATTCTCTCTGGCATTTCTGGTTTATAAATGATGCAAAAAACTCTCAAGAATAAGTAATCATCATAATTGTGAGCAAAATCAGCCGTTTCATGACAGTGACTATGACAGTTTAGGAGAGTCTGGGACTAAAAATTAAAAAAACTCTAATTTTTTTTTTTTCGCAAATAATAATAAAAATATTTCTGAATAAAATGATGTCAATTAGTAGAACTTGAAATATTAAAGTTTTTGTTGTATGACAGCTGTATCTCTGAAGTGCTATCTTGAAACTTTGAAACGGTTTTTCTCGGTTATGGTTTAGTCCCTTTTTTTACTTTTAATGAATATAACTTAAAAACGACTTTTTATAAATCTGTGAAACTTTCCACGATTGTTTTTCATATATATTTTTTAATTTGTCTTCAGGAATTGTGTATTTTGATATAACTTAAAAAAAAAAAAAGTTTTTGGAACTTAGCATACATACTATGAGTTTTATATAATTTTTGAACAATTTTTTTTTATTGAAAAATCACGTAGAGAAATTTTTATATGAATTATAAGAAGTAATTTAATGCAAAAATGAAGTGACCTTTTAAAAAATATTTTTAAATTTATCAAATTTAGGAAATATAAAAAATTTAGAGTTTTTTTAATTTAGGAAAATATATTTTTTGAATATGAAAATTCAAAAGGCAGAAGCACTCGCATTGGTTGCCCCACAGCTTCTGTGTTGTCAAGCCCTGGTTGCTAAGATATGACGTCACTGACTGCTGAAAAATCGATTTGAACTACATTCTTAGCCCCAATATATTTGCGCTTCTTATTCTGTGAGTCTAGAATAAGATAACCACTTCACCTGTTGATGATGCATTGCAGAAACCTGCATTGGATTGTGAAACCGAAACCATAGTTCGAACAACACTTCATCATACCCCAGCAATTTATGGTTACCCTCATTACAATGAGAGAAATATCGCTATTGATTCCTATGAATTTAATGACGTTATTCTGGTGAGTGTGTCATAATGCAAAAAGATTTTGTTTTGTAGTTATATTTTGTAAATATTGATAATAATACATAACTTTTATTGTTGATGTTTGACATTTTGTAGCTGCGATCGTAGGCGCCAATTACACGGGGACAAGGGTTTCATTTCGCCCCCTATCCCAAATTCTGTTTTTCCAATATACTTATAATTTCAAGTAAATAAGTTTTATATTTCAATTTTTTTCAAGTACATTGCATATAAAATACAAATTTTCAGAAATATTGGAATTCATCATTTTCGTGAAACTTCATGAACTATATTTTAGTGTATTTTATGATATTGGAATAAGTAAATTTGCAATGATGAGATTACTGGTATGGGCTCCTTTTTCGTAAATTATTATCCAGGAATCATTAAAATTGGAATTCATCATTTTTGTGAAACTTCATAATCTATATTTTAGAGTATTTTATGATATTGGAATAAATAAATTTGCAATGATGAGATTACTGGTATGGGCTCCTTTTTCGTAAAATATTATCCAGGAATCATTAAAATTGGAATTCATCATTTTTGTGAAACTTCATAATCTATATTTTAGTGTATTTTATGATATTGGAATAAGTAAATTTGCAATGATGAGATTACTGGTATGGGCTCCTTTTTCGTAAATTATTATCCAGGAATCAATAAAATTGGAATTCATCATTTTTGTGAAACTTAATAATCTATATTTTAGAGTATTTTATGATATTGGAATAAGTAAATTTGCAATGATGAGATTACTGGTATGGGCTCCTTTTTCGTAAATTATTATCCAGGAATCATTAAAATTGGAATTCATCATTTTTGTGAAACTTCATAATCTATATTTTAGAGTATTTTGTGATATTGGAATAAATAAATTTGCAATGATGAGATTACTGGTATGGGCTCCTTTTTCGTAAATTATTATCCAGGAATCATTAAAATTGGAATTCATCATTTTTGTGAAACTTCATAATCTATATTTTAGTGTATTTTATGATATTGGAATAAGTAAATTTGCAATGATGAGATTACTGGTATGGGCTCCTTTTTCGTAAATTATTATCCAGGAATCAATAAAATTGGAATTCATCATTTTTGTGAAACTTAATAATCTATATTTTAGAGTATTTTATGATATTGGAATAAATAAATTTGCAATGATGAGATTACTAGTATGGGCTCCTTTTTCGTAAATTATTATCCAGGAATCATTAAAATTGGAATTCATCATTTTTGTGAAACTTCACAATCTATATTTTAGTGTATTTTATGATATTGGAATAAGTAAATTTGCAATGATGAGATTACTGGTATGGGCTCCTTTTTCGTAAATTATTATCCAGGAATCATTAAAATTGGAATTCATCATTTTTGTGAAACTTCATAATCTATATTTTAGTGTATTTTATGATATTGGAATAAATAAATTTGCAATGATGAGATTACTGGTATGGGCTCCTTTTTCGTAAATTATTATCCAGGAATCATTAAAATTGGAATTCATCATTTTTGTGAAACTTCATAATCTATATTTTAGAGTATTTTATGATATTGGAATAAATAAATTTGCAATGATGAGATTACTGGTATGGGCTCCTTTTTCGTAAATTATTATCCAGGAATCATTAAAATTGGAATTCATCATTTTTGTGAAACTTCATAATCTATATTTTAGAGTATTTTATGATATTGGAATAATAAAAATTTGCAATGATGAGATTACTGATATGGGCTCCTTTTTCGTAAATTATTATCCAGGAATCATTAAAATTGGAATTCATCATTATTGTGAAACTTCATAATCTATATTTTAGAGTATTTTATGATATTGGAATAAATAAATTTGCAATGATGAGATTACTGGTATGGGCTCCTTTTTCGTAAATTATTATCCAGGAATCATTAAAATTGGAATTCATCATTTTTGTGAAACTTCATAATCTATATTTTAGAGTATTTTATGATATTGGAATAAATAAATTTGCAATGATGAGATTACTGGTATGGGCTCCTTTTTCGTAAATTATTATCCAGGAATCATTAAAATTGGAATTCATCATTTTTGTGAAACTTCATAATCTATATTTTAGAGTATTTTATGATATTGGAATAAATAAATTTGCAATGATGAGATTACTGGTATGGGCTCCTTTTTCGTAAATTATTATCCAGGAATCATTAAAATTGGAATTCATCATTTTTGTGAAACTTCATAATCTATATTTTAGTGTATTTTATGATATTGGAATAAATAAATTTGCAATGATGAGATTACTGGTATGGGCTCCTTTTTCGTAAATTATTATCCAGGAATCATTAAAATTGGAATTCATCATTTTTGTGAAACTTCATAATCTATATTTTAGTGTATTTTATGATATTGGAATAAGTAAATTTGCAATGATGAGATTACTGGTATGGGCTCCTTTTTCGTAAATTATTATCCAGGAATCATTAAAATTGGATTTCATCATTTTTGTGAAACTTCATAATCTATATTTTAGAGTATTTTATGGTATTGGAATAAATAAATTTGCAATGATGAGATTACTGGTATGGGCTCCTTTTTAGTAAATTATTATCCAGGAATCATTAAAATTGGAATTCATCATTTTTGTGAAACTTCATAATCTATATTTTAGAGTATTTTATGATATTGGAATAAATAAATTTGCAATGATGAGATTACTGGTATGGGCTCCTTTTTCGTAAATTATTATCCAGGAATCATTAAAATTGGAATTCATCATTTTTGTGAAACTTCATAATCTATATTTTAGAGTATTTTATGATATTGGAATAAATAAATTTGCAATGATGAGATTACTGGTATGGGCTCCTTTTTCGTAAATTATTATCCAGGAATCATTAAAATTGGAATTCATCATTTTTGTGAAACTTCATAATCTATATTTTAGTGTATTTTATGATATTGGAATAAGTAAATTTGCAATGATGAGATTACTGGTATGGGCTCCTTTTTCGTAAATTATTATCCAGGAATCAATAAAATTGGAATTCATCATTTTTGTGAAACTTAATAATCTATATTTTAGAGTATTTTATGATATTGGAATAAATAAATTTGCAATGATGAGATTACTAGTATGGGCTCCTTTTTCGTAAATTATTATCCAGGAATCATTAAAATTGGAATTCATCATTTTTGTGAAATTTCACAATCTATATTTTAGTGTATTTTATGATATTGGAATAAGTAAATTTGCAATGATGAGATTACTGGTATGGGCTCCTTTTTCGTAAATTATTATCCAGGAATCATTAAAATTGGAATTCATCATTTTTGTGAAACTTCATAATCTATATTTTAGTGTATTTTATGATATTGGAATAAGTAAATTTGCAATGATGAGATTACTGGTATGGGCTCCTTTTTCGTAAATTATTATCCAGGAATCAATAAAATTGGAATTCATCATTTTTGTGAAACTTAATAATCTATATTTTAGAGTATTTTATGATATTGGAATAAATAAATTTGCAATGATGAGATTACTAGTATGGGCTCCTTTTTCGTAAATTATTATCCAGGAATCATTAAAATTGGAATTCATCATTTTTGTGAAACTTCACAATCTATATTTTAGTGTATTTTATGATATTGGAATAAGTAAATTTGCAATGATGAGATTACTGGTATGGGCTCCTTTTTCGTAAATTATTATCCAGGAATCATTAAAATTGGAATTCATCATTTTTGTGAAACTTCATAATCTATATTTTAGTGTATTTTATGATATTGGAATAAATAAATTTGCAATTATGAGATTACTGGTATGGGCTCCTTTTTCGTAAATTATTATCCAGGAATCATTAAAATTGGAATTCATCATTTTTGTGAAACTTCATAATCTATATTTTAGAGTATTTTATGATATTGGAATAAATAAATTTGCAATGATGAGATTACTGGTATGGGCTCCTTTTTCGTAAAAAGAGCAACCAAGGTCTTGTTTGACTGCTGATTGCAGTCCAAGGAGTACTAGTGGTAGTGCTTCAGTCCAGCGGATTGCGGTGGCATTTTATCGCTTGTTTCAAAGAGCGATGAAAACGTTCGATCATTCCATTGCTTGCTGAGTGGTATGGGGTCGTGCGGATGAGCTTGACACCAAGTAGTGCTGATAAAGAAGAGAAGAGTGTAGACTGGAATTGTCTTCCCTGGTCAGTAGTTACAATAGAAGGAGTGCCGAAGCGAGAAATCCAATGGTTGAAGAAAGCACGAGCGACTGTGTCGGTTTGGATGTCTGTAATTGGTATTGCTTCAGGCCATCTGGAGTATCTTTCCACGCATGTGAGGATATAGCTGTATCTTTCAGACGGTGGGAGAGGTCCAACCAGATCAATGTTAATGTGCTGAAATCGCTGTGAAGGAACTGGTATTTGAATAATCTGGCTATGAGTGTGTAGTGAAACTTTTGATCGTTGACAGTCAAGACACCAATAAAGCGTTAGCAAGCTTTCAAGGGCGACGAGGCTCGAACCAGGGACCATTGTGTCTTGAGACAGATGCATTACCGCTGTGCAAAAGAGTACTCAAGTGCACAGAAGTTTTATCTGTTATTTGATGTCGCCACAAATGAATAAGATCTGTTTTCTGAAAAAAATATAGAACAAGTGTAAGGAAAATTAATAATATATTACATGGTTCACACAATTTGACAATTTTAGCAAGAGTAAACATTAAGATTTGGTACTTTTCCATTTCACAGGCGCAAATGTCGCCAAGCAGACTTTATTTGCGACAACGCACAGTATACACAGTATACACATAAAAACTTTTGATAATGCTGCAAATCTCGCCAAGCAGATTATATTTATTAATTTAATTTATTTTAAAAATGGCAGCGTCTTGTTTTCAAAATGTGGCGGTAAAAAGTTACCAGCGGGGATATTCTGTTTGGCGTCAATTGCATAATTTATGGCGACATTATCGCCTGTCCCCGCGAAATGGAAAAGTACCCAAGATTTTAAATCGTATTTAAAAAATACCGATTATGAAACTGATCCTGCTGTTGTTTATACGATGCAAACATTCACAAATAAAGTGATCCAATTTGTATATGTTTAGCTTCAAAATTCATTACTAAAATGTTTCGATAAAATATCTAAAAGTTGGAAGTTGTAAAAGGTATGAATACTTTAACGTCTAAACTATTAACATCGAAAACATATTATGACTTATGCAACTTTTAAAGTTACAATACATATTTCAAGTTTCAAAGCAATTGTTTACCAAATATTAAAGCTCTATAGAACTGTCAGCTTCAGATAAATAGGCCTAGTTGTTTACACATTATTAAATTAAGTAAAATGATAGAATTAGACAGATGGAACTTGCAAACAAAACTATTATTAAAGTAAGCAATAAAAAAAAGCTTACCTTTGATTTGAAATATGTTGTTCGACAGTAACAACCACGGCTAAACAATCGAGTTAAGCCTTGTAACAACACGAAAAGAGTTCTACGAGTGCGAAGTTTCGGCCATGTTGTATTGTATTGCCAGCAAAACCGCGCAATGCATGATGGGATCAATACATTTCACCGGAATTTTGGTGCAACTCATTTATCGAGCTAGCTCGAATTGAATTGAACCACTTTTCTGGTGAAATCTCTCAGCTTCGCTAGATTAAACCAGAAAAGTGGTGAAAGGTTGAACTATTATTTTTTACAGTGTAGCTTTCTTGTAAGTTTGCTATTCTGCATAAATATGAGAAACGCATTTTTCTTCTCACACTCTTTTACCAGATAAATTGCTTTCGATCACACGGAGCCTCGCCTGCTTTATTGTAATATAACAGCAGAGCGTTGGCTCTTCAATCTTGGGAGTAGGCGTAGAAACGATTTGCGCTGAGAACTGCTAATTGTGGTTGCTCGTTTTTTATTGCTTAGTCAGCAATGGCCATTAACTCGCAAACTGAATCGTTTGGAGTTATTCCTTTTGATCGAAGTAACTATGCTATGTGGAGCATGCGGCTTGCTGCTGTTTTTGCAGTAAAAGAATTGGATTTGTAAATTTAAGAGGAGCTAGCAAATGATGTAAGTGAAGTTTATAAAAAAAAAAAAGGCGAAAAGAGCGCATGGCTTTTTGATATCTCTTCTGAATGACAGAATCCTGGCGTCTTTGAGTGAAGAGAAGATGATGCAGACACAATTGTTTACATATTGATGTCACTACCACCGGAATATGACAATAGTAAGAGCGCGTTTGAAAGTAAGCCTGATAACATGCTTTCAGTGGATTTTGTGACTCAGCGTCTTCTCGAGGCTGAAATGACACTAAAGACAGTAGAAAGTCATCTCCTAATTCGATGAGTGTTAACTATAGTACGGCCTTTTCAGCGAAAAAGGATATTATCTGTTTGAATGTGCAACAGGCTTCTACAGCGATTACGTTTATGGCTGGAGATATATCCAAAAACAACTTCATTGGGGACAGTGGCGCAACGTCTCACATGTGTTCAGTAAAAAAGTGGTTTTCTTCATTTATAGAATCCTCTGGAAATGTAGAATGTGCTTCGAAAACTTAATTGCTAGAGATTGAATGAGTTGGAACTATCAATGGTCATCTAAGTGACGGCACTCAGATTATTCTCAAGGATGTTTTATATGTACAAAATTTGAATGGAAGATTATTATCAGTTAAAAACATTGAAGTGGCAGGTTACGGTGTCATCTTCAAGAATGGAGAGGTTTTCTTGGAAACTGGGAAAGAAATGTTATTGTTTGGTTTGCGAAATACTCGTGGACAGTACGTGAGTGAATTTGTTCCTGAAGTTATATCGGAGGTTTCTTTGCATACAGAAGAAGATATTGATTTGTGACATCGTCGTCTTGGCCATTCCTGTGACAGTGTGCTTACAGAAATGAGACTGCACATTTCTCAAAAGTTTTGTGAAGTCTGTGTTACCGCCAGAGTGCAACGCCAATGTGGAAAGGTCCTCGACGAAGGGAAATGCAACCGATGACTATGATTCACACAGATATATTTGGATCAATAGAACCATTAACAGAAACTGGTGAGTGATATTTTATGACAATAGTTGATGATTGTTCAAGATATATGGAAGTTCGAATGTTGAAGAAAAAGAGAGATGTAGTGGATGAACTGAAAATGTTTTTCAAAATGAATCCATCTGTAAAGAAGATGTGATGCGATAATGCGAAGGAATATGTGTCTGGTGAACTTGTAAAGGTGGCTAAAAATGCTTGAGTAAAAATCGACTCAGCTCCTCCTTACAATGCTCCTTTAAATGGTTTAGCGGTACGAGCCAATCGAACACTTTTGAATAAAGGGCAAGCTCTTATCTTTGAAGCGAAATTAAGTGAGAAATTCTGGGGACATGCTATTCTTAAAGTTGAGTATTTACATAACAGGATTCCCAACAGCTCTATTAACAACCTCATCCCATGTAGCCTGAAATTCGAAAAGATCCCGATCTGAAGAACATTCGAGTATTTGGTTGTGATTCTTACATATTGCTGCCAAATCTCAGAGGAAGAAATTGGATCCAATATCAAAGAAGAGGGTTTTACTGGGATATTCGACTATGGGATACCGCTTAAGGGATCCAGTTACTAGATGCGTTGTGTGGTTTCTTCCAATGTTAAGTTTAAGGAAGCGAAGAAAAGTGACTGTCAAAGATACACAACTCCAGATTCAGATCCAGAGCAACAGAAAATGATGTGAATATTTCCGAATATATCATTAATGAAACTGATGTCTTTTACGTACCTAGCAATCCTCACAAAGAAGATGAGGATAGAAACTCGGAACAGGAACTAAGAAGATCCGGTCGAGTAAAGAAAGAGCCTGTTCGATTTCCTCCATCTGAAGTGTATGAAGCCATGATTTTGGTTCAAGAATCACTCTCTTTTGATGATATCACAACTCTACCAGATGACGACCAGTGGAAATGGAAAGAAGCCATGGAAGAAGAAATGGAGATAAAGGACGTGTGGGACCTAGAAGATTTTCCAGAAGGAAGACGAGCATTTTCCTGTAAGTGGGTGTTGCGACAAAAGCGGGATTGGAAGTCTAAAGCCCCTCTCGTTGTTCGTGGATTTCAACAACAGAATGATGTGGATTATATCGTCACCTACTCTCCTGCTATCAGCATGCCAGCTCTTCGTTTATTGCTTGTGATTATTGTGCTAGAAAACCTTTCTGTGTTTGTGCTAGATGTGAAAACAGCCTTTCTGAATGGAGATTTGCAAGAAATAATTTACATGGATCAACCACACGGTTATTATGACCAAAGTGGTAGAGAGTGCAAGCTCAAAACAACTATGTATGGGTTAAGACAGGCTCTAGGTCAATGGTTTTTAAAATTTCTTCATTTTGTGTTAAAACTAGGTTTTAAGCATTTAATATCTGAACCCTGTATTTTTATTAGAGAAGTGGATACAAAGAAAGTAATTATTTCTCTATATGTTGACGATCTTTTAATTGCAGGTTTTAATATTTGTGAATTGAACGTTATTATAGAATTTTTATCTAATGAGTTTCAAATGTCTAAAGCAGAAAAAGCGTCCGAGTGTTTGGGAATCAGAATGGAGTTTACTCCGAGTGCAGTGTTTTCTTGATCAAGAGAACTACATCACGAGATTATTGAACAGGTTCAGTATGTCGGAGTACAAAACTTGAACCACTCCACAGACATTTTTTTTTGGGGGGGGGGGGGGATTCAGATTAACTCACTTTTTTCGTGACTTCTTTTTTCGGATATACGTGGCCACCACATCTTAGTTAAAATATACCCATACTGAAATCTTACAGATGCAATCTTTGCGTCTGGCAAGTGATCTAAATTTGGTTTATAATGGAAATTTTTTATTTCAGTATGTTTCATACAAATGATTCACACTTTCAGTTGCAATTAACCCATAATTGCACATAAATTATCTATGATGTACATATTGAAATTCAGATGAATTTTTAAAAAAAAATTAGTGTTTTCAGGATTCACCTCTTACAAACCAAAATTTTACCATAATAAATATTATTTACGTATTAACAAACCTTTGCTTAAACTCGATTAAATTACTTGCTTCGATTTCATAATTTTCAGGATTATCTACTTCTTAAAAATGACTTTTAAGATATTGTTTTAATTGTTTATGAATATTCAGAATTTTAGGAGAGCAGCAGTGTTTTGAAATAACCTACACAAAACAGTATGCAAAACAATCTTTATTCCCAAATAATTCAATACATCATTTCATTGTTCAGGTAACTACAGAAACGATTTTACTGCACAATTATGATTCATTTAATACACAAATTAATGATAAATGATCACAGCATAACCTATGCTAACTTATAATAAATTATCAAAACAAAAATAATACAATTAAGTAAATATCAGGGCCTTTCTCAAAATTTGTCACATTTTCAATTTTTAGCATATACAAGTTTGTACCTCTTTCTACCAGAAAATTTCATTACTATTGGATTGAGAATTTTGCTCTTTGAAAGTGACATAAATTTTTCTCTTTACTCAAATGATACAAAATATTCACTCTATCACCACACATTTAAAAATAATAAGATGATGTTGAAATAAACATTTTATTGTTTACATATATGCTAAAGCGGGTAATAAGTGTCATAAATGTGTGAAAATGTATAATTAAGTTAAATTAATTGAAGCCAATAATTAATTCATGTCCACTCTCTTTCTTTAGTTCAGCCAAGACAGTAGATAGATCGTCACAAGGAGAAAATAAGTCATTAATATTTTACCATACTTCTGTATTATATCAATTGTTACAAGACAAAATTCTTCCTATATCAAAGACCTCATCTTCAAATATAAAAATTAAAAGCAAGAATCTTAATTTTTTAAAAAATAATTCTCTTGTTAACAGAATGGATATCCAGAAATCGAGTGGAAAGTGTGATAACAAATTTGAAAAAGTAATAAGCCTTAATTTATACGGATTAAAATATATGATTTAACCATCTCCTTTCTTGTTAGTTATTCAATCTCTAATATAATAACTGTTCTGAAACGAAGCAGATGTTTAATTAACGTTAAACCAGGTGTACTGATTTTAGTGATATGGAAATTTCTGTTCATTCAGAATCTGACTCTATATTTTAAGTTGCAAATGATATGAAAAATCTAAAAGTGGCTCCATACTCAGTATATCTCATTCTCAAAATTTGTTAAAATTTCAGTTTTAATGCACAAAAATGTAAACTTCTAATTTACAATTATAATTCTTAGCAATATATTTGTAATATTATTTTTTAAAACAATCGATTTTCTTTCAGATATCGGCTTTCATTATAGGTATGTTTCAATTTTTTTCTTCCACTAAGCTTGTTTTGGAATAAAGATGTCAAATAATGAACAGTTCCAGCATTTAAATTTTTTTTTATTCAATGCTAAATGCTTTGATAAAGCCATAAACGCAAAAATTTCTGCTTACTGCGCTTTTTCTTTTTTTAAATTTGTAATAAAAGTTCGCCTGTTATATTTGGCGGGAAAAACTACACATTCAGCTTGAAGCTAATGTGACGTCCTTTGTTCCGAACTTGGCTTGAATCTTGTTTAAATGGTCGTATTTATTAAAATAATTAAAACATCACATAACTTAAATGCCTTTAAAATCGTGTTTATGAAATAAGCCAAATCTTCCTAAAATTTTGAGAATTCTTTTTAAAATTCCAACATTCAGCGATTTATCCAGAAATTAAAGTGATTCTGGCAAATAATACCGATTTAAGGTTTTATTCACCTAAGCTTTTCCTCGGAGATAGTTATTTTTTAAAGAATCCTTATTTAAGGATTACTACCAATTCTTAATTTTACCATTTCTCGTTCCATATGCAAATGAGGCCTTGCTTCCTCTCTCCGTCTGTGCTTTCAGACTGGTGGAGGAGAACTTAATTTGTTGCAGCGACAACTCCAGCACAAGCCACTGCAAAAAATCAAATTGGCCTCCACCTGCCGTTAAAAAATAACCTCACAGTTAATTGGAGTCTTTATTCATTGCAGGCAGAGGGGCAATGCAGTCAGGTGGCAATTCGAGACTGATCCTATAAAAAAAGACAAGAAAACCCTTTAGGAAAAGTAGTGTAAATTAATAAACCATGTTTGAAATTGGATCACAAAAACAAAAAAAAGACTTTTTAGGGCTTTTGGTGATGAAATTGATTGGAAAAAAAAATTAAAATTTTTAGAATTCTTCTGGTCAAACCTTAATGCATTTTCAGTTTAATTTTATGAAAATCTAGTAATTTGCCCAAACCTTAAAATTTCAGTATGGCACACAAGCTATGCGATTTAAAAATTGATTTCCGGTCTCAATTCCCGGTATTTCCATTATGAACTTCCAACTCAGTTTCAGAATAGGAAGTCTCATTCATATGATATATCACACAAGCATATATATATATATATATATATATATATATATATATATATATATATATATATATATATATATATATATATATATATATATATATATATATATATTACATATTACTTTGCTTTATGGTTAATACTAGCAGCATTGTCCGTTCTTTTCTGCCACACAGCAGTTAATAAATAAAAATGTGCAAATTAGTAAAATAAAAATTTAATTCCATGAAAATTCCGTAAAAATGTTCTTGGCGAAATTCTTGATTTCCATGTTTTTTTTTGTTTTTTTTTACAGCTTGATTTCCTGTCAGTGACGTAAGCAACTTCGCATTTCTATATTTTTTTACTTTTAGCCAAACTAAATCAGAATGAATTAGCCAAATGCCATCATGAAAGAATGGATAAATATTTAAATTGCAATATGACTTACCAATTCATTTTCCAGCACATGAAGATTTGATATAGTATGAGCAATTGATCAGTCATAAAGGAAGGAGCAAAAATATACAATTGAATCCGGCCTCTGTCCTTCGGAACCTATAATAGAATTTAAAAACAGTATTGCAAAAGTTCCCCGGCAAAAAGCCATATAAGTTAAGTTGTAACAAAATTTCATTGTAAAATGTTAAACAGAAGCCAATGTAATACGTTGTGTAAGTTTAAGATTCCACTGACTGCTCTTTCTCGACGGACCTTAGGAAAAAGAATAGTGATGAATATGCATTTGCTATTTGAAGTTTGATCATAGTTTCGATCCCTGTGAAAGAAATGGATTCTGTTAAATTAACTTCATTACCGTATTGTGGAGTTAGTCCTTTTGACACAAATACACATCACGGAGTTTGGACCTTTCTCTCATGACTAAATTAATTCAACTTTGGCAACGATATTTATGTTTTCGGTGTTTTCAATTAATTAGATAATCAAAATATGATTAAAGAAACTTGGAAACAATCTCATATTGCAGACCTATGTTTTTATGCATAAACATTACTCAAATTTCATTTAGCCTATTTTCTAATTCAACATACTATGACCATACTTAGTGTAAAATAGTTATCATTATTCTTATTAAGTATAAAATTAGTTTTCATAGAAATATTGAATAAATTCCTTTTGTGGGATATATTCTCTTAATCGTATTTGTTAGTGGGACAATTATATTCAATCAGGGATACTATAAATACGAGATTATGTCTTTATTAGGATATCCAAAACTATTGGGACAAATTCTCCCAGTCAACAATACAATTGAGATATATTGCCAAATACGACAATGCGATTCCAATGAGATTTCCGGGAAACGGGAGAAATCAAAAACTTATAATTAAATTAAAATACTTTTCATAGTTAATGTTCAATCCTATAAAAATACGTTAGAAATGCTTAAGTGAGTGAAATTTGTAAACTCAAGCTTCAAAAAACATATTTAACACCAAATAAATATCCTTCCCTAATTCCACTAGCTTATTTATTCTTACAATTTTCTGAAAATCTCCAGAAAAATTAACTAATTTTTCATGTTATATTGAAATTTGTTCTATTATTTTGCAGTTTTAATATTTTTGAAAAACCTTATAAAAAAAGCATAGGTATTTTAATCTTATTTATTTTAAAGTTTACCTGGAGTTGTCGACTTGATTTTTTGCAGTGGCGCAGTGCAGGTGTTGAAGACCAGAGAAAGATTCCAAGAAAACTAAAGAAAGAGTTTAAGGTTCACTTCTTGCTACAGAAGTATAAATTAAGAACATGTTTTAAAAGATAAATTATAGTAATTGTTGCTACTTCCAAATACCCTATCTTTCAAGAGAATTGAATATAATTGGCTGAAGGTCCTCTCTTATTCAAAAGGCATGAATTTGCTATTGTACTTTAACTATTGTGTAGAAACAAACATTTGTGCAGACTTGGGATAATTTCCTCAAATTGTTGAACAGTGATTGCCACTCTTTCACCTTCAAATGAATCTTATGCAAAATTATAAAAGATTTTAGTTGGCTAACTTTTGATCGGAACACTTTTTCGATTTATGTCGCAAGAATAACAACAAAGGAGTTAAAGATAGAAATTGGAATGAATATGTGACTTGTATTTTACTTTCTCTCTCTCTTTAAAATTATTTGGAACACTTTCTAGTGTACTGAAGATGTGATTAAGTATCTAAAACTTTTAAAATAATATTTATTTCTTGTCATTAAAGGAGTCGTCCATTTCCAAAAGTGCCTATTTGCATAGGGGAAATTTTTTCAGGAAACGAGAAAAACCTGTATTTTATTAACTCAAGAGTTAATTTAAGACTGTTTTGTTTACAAAATCAGTATATAAATTGGAAATATAATTACAATTATTTGGAACACATTTTCGTATATTGAAGATGTTATTTAATATCTAAAAGTTTTAAAATAATATTTTTTTTCTTATCATTATAGGAGTCGTCCATTTCCAAAAGTCCCAAGTTGCTTAGGGGACATTTCTTCAGGAAACAAGAAAAACCCGTATTTTATTAAACTCAAGAGTTAATTTATGAATTTTTTGTTTACAAATTCTGTAATGAGACTGAATATGATGTTAAAAATCGTCGGAGGGAGGGGGTAAACTTGTTACCGACTCCCCCCCCCCCCCCCGACTTGACTTTTCCCACTTCTACCACTGCGAATATCCCTCGTTTGTAACCTTTAACCCCTTTCCGACCTCTTAAAATGGGCTAATCGCAATCGGAAAAGCTTAATTTTTCTATGTTTACTATTGTTGATGTTTTTACAAATTTGGGGAAATGAGAGAATTAGTGAGTGAGGGCTTTGTTTTATATATACAGAGATAAACATTTGAGGACTAGAAATGGAAAATGACCCAAGTACCAAAAAAATCGATAAATCTTTTTTTATTTAAGGAAAAATGTCCTAAAAACCAAGTTACACAAACTAGAGAACTCCCAAAGTTCGAACTACAGTAGCAATAGTTCTAATTCAATTTGATACTTAGTCATATCCTTAATCCCTTGCCTGTGGAATATATTTGAGAAAAGCGTGCAAAAAATTGAAATTTGTTTTTAGATGGGGGGAGAGGAGGGGGAAGGGGATTGGTTGAGATTTAACGGCGCATGGGCATTCCAAAATTGGCGTATTTGAGTTGCCCGAACTGAGTTCAGGCGTCATAGGCAAGGGGTTAAGTACCAATGCGAATGTATTTCACTTTTCGGCTTTCCTGAAAATTTTTCTTTTTTTGGACTTAGGTCGTTTTCTAAGTCCTCATTTAATGAAAACAATTAAAGTCATTTCGCTATGTGATCTTTATCGTACTTACTCGCCAAATTTCAAGGTTTTGTAGAAAGTAGTTTCTAAATGCACTTGGCTAGATGATTGTAACATAGCAAGTATAGGGATAGATCCTTACTAGGACTTCCTTTTAATTTGCAAGACAAATAAAGAAATATCTTGAAATATTTGATCATGATCAGGAAGACTTCTTCAATGAAACAACTCTCAAGTAAAAAAAGCTGAATTGAATACGAAAAATGGCGTATATGAATTACGACGCAGGTGTAGTAGTAGAGCCAATGTTTTTTATTTTCAGTCAAGTGACATTAGTATTTGAGAACGTAATGAAGACGAAAACAGGTGAAAGAAAGACTATATCAAATAAAATTATAAAAACTCTCTTGCGACCATTTATTCATACTTTTCAAAACCGTTTATTAAATTCTAGTTTCTAAATCCCAACATGAAAGCTAATGTTCACATACACACACACACATATATATATATATATATATATATATATATTAATTACTGATGGCGATCACAGAAGTACGTAACATTGACATTTCGAAATGCAGATTGCTTCCTCAAAGTGTAGTTAAAAGATACTGAAATAAAAGTCTAATGCGGAAGTGCACCAAACTCATTTAAAAGTTTACACGTAACAGATATTTTTGTGAATATCTCTTACTCTTTAATAAAAAGTTATCAGAGAATAATTAGTGGTGGAATAGTAATCATAAAACCGTATCAATAGCTGAAAAGGATGTAGAGCAGGAAATTCATTGATCCAACAATAGGCCAGTCACTGTCTGTAAATTAGTTCTTTTAAAAGGAAACCTAAAGAAATGTCTTAAATTGAAGTAAATATTTTAAGTTATGCAATTTAAAAAAATGAATTTTTGGGTGAATTTTTAATAAAAGTAAGTGTATAGTACTTTATCTTTCTGAGGCAATGTTCATTGTTGAATTTCGTAATTTAAAGTTCTAATCATTTAAAAGGGACAATGCTTCTCACATAGGGTAAGATATCTGTCTGAGATGACAAAGTTGTAAAATCTACAAAAGAAAAGTGTGGAGAAAAGACGTACAGTTTACCCTGACCCATAAGTCCAAGCCCATTCCAAAGTTAATTTTGTTCTTTCTTCTTCTGAGTTTTATAAAACATCCAGTGCTAGAAGTGTGGGTAGACTCTAGGTGACGCATCTCCCCCCCCCCACCCCAGATATTTCAAGAAAATACCTATGCGTCCTCCCACTTCTAAAAACCCTGAAATTCATCCCCCCACTTTTAAAAACACTCAATCCGTCTAAAAACCACTGAAGAAAAATAATATTAATATTAAAATGTAGTGACACTGAAAAAAGGTTCAAGAGGTTTAGAGATTTCAAATGTAGAAAAATAACTATTTATCTTGTATGTATATCATACTGTTATAAAAAAAAAAATGCATTATACTACTTTGTACAAAGATAGAAGCATTTTTATTAACAAATACTGTTACACTTTGTCAACTTTTAACTTTGGAGAAACTTTCTTTTAGATTAAATTTCTATTCTTTTTTATATACAAAAGTAGCTATTAAAAAAAAAATTATAGATTTCTCTATTAATTTAATTTCATGAAAGTATGCACATTTTCGGGAGCACTATTTAAATCTAAATAATCAGTTACGTATGTAATGTTGAATTATTACTTCTCTTTAACTCTTTACTTCCAAGTAAAAAAACAAAAAGTCACAGAATATTCATTAAAATAACAATAAATTGTTTACCCTTGTTCAATGCTTGTGTTCGGAAGTATAAATAAAATTTCTTACTAGTTAATTAATATTTTTATGATAAGATACGAAGTTATAAAATTTATCGTTGGGGGGGGGGGGGTGAACTTCTTGTCACCAACTTCTGAGCATCCCCCCACTTTTCTTTTCCCACTTCTATTACTGAAAACATCGATATAATTGAACAACATCAGCCTACATCTCTCTTTATACAAGCAGGCGCATGCCCAAACTTTAAAATGAAACGAACACCGGACCAAACTTTCAACCAAATGAAAAAAATACCCTTGAACTTAAGGCCAAGGGTAAAAAATATTTACAAAAAAATTTTACCAAGAGTTTTACAATAAGTTGACTTAATTTCATATGATTTATTTTGAAAATTACAAACTACAAATATCTGTATTTTTTAAGTTTTACAAACGGAGGAGAGAATGAAAAAAATTAATTATTTTAAGAAGCGGGAATGGCAAGGGGGGGGGGGGGAAGCAGCGTGAAGTTATAGAAGGCGAAGGGGTTTTGCATGAAATACATTATTATATTATGCACATGCCCAACCCGATGAAAACTAATAAAAAACATTTAATTAAAAAAAAATTCATTCAGATTTGGTTCATTGTTGGAATTCTGGCACAAGGGCAACTCGTACGCCATACTGCTACAAACAATTTGATATAGTAGATATCAGTTCAAATTAAAATTGATTTAGTGTAGATACGCAAAAAGTAAAAATATGAGGAAGAAAAAAGAAATATTCAAATTAAGGGATTAAAACCGATTTGGAGTAGAAAATTAAAACGATTTCGGATGGTAACTTAAAAGTAAGAAAAAAAAGGAGGATGGTACATATTAAAAAGCCTAAATTTGTCTGCGTTAAAAGATGGGCGTTCATTTAAAATGTCATAAACAGAAAAAATAACTCCATAGGTATTACACGAGGGGGCACCTTTTGCCTGCAGAAGATGCACATGGGTGAAACGAGTGTTGCCAATTGTAAGCAATTAATAAAAAAAAAAACTATAAGTCAAACAACTTCAAGCAATTTTACTATATTGACAAACATGAGAACCTAAATAAACTCAGTTTTCAAATTTGTTAAACTACATTCAAATTTCTGAAATTTTAGTACAAAATCGCTGAAATCAGTGTTTTCACTGAACGGTACCAATACTGAATCAATGGAGCAAAAGTATACACATCAAACTCATTATATTTATAATATATAAGAATGATAATGAACAGGAGAGTTTAGTGCCATTTGTTAACTCAGATTAGAATGAATGGGGAAAGACAATCTTAACTAAATTTTTTTGTTAAGTATCAAAACTCATTTGATCACTCTGTGTTATATTCATCAGCATGGAATACTCACCATATGAAATAAAGAGAAGCAGTTCAAATATGCAAGATAATCTTTCATGTCAGCAAATGATGGAACAACGGCAGTGAATGTATTTCATTAATGGCTCCCCAAACTAAGGCGAAAGCGGCAAGATGCTGTCAACGTGTCAACAGGTAGACCGGTTGTCTTCTTTCACTCAAAGAACAAGAAGTGAAAATACGATGTGGCTGAGAAAATAGCTAAATCAATGTTTAGTATTCAATGACGTCATCATAGCAACAAGGCTTTGTTAAGAGGCTCGCTGTTTAGAGGTCCCCGGGAATAAAGGGAGTCGTAAACGCCTGTTTCGTTCTTTAATTCACGAAACCGATGTGTTCTCTTAGAATAATCTCATGTGTATATCTCTATCTTATGTTCGCTCAAATTAAGATGTATTTACAAATGTGGAATGACAAAACAAGTTTACTTACATATTTGCTCTATTGAATAGAAACTTTGTTAATAACATGCATTAAAGATTTTTTATCAGACAATGGACTTAATTTTCAGATAAAATTTTACAAACATCAAACACTCACAGATAAAACCCAGAAAGAAATTATGATTATCAGATTAAATATGCACTACGGATTATAATGATTGAATTTTTCACATACATTCAGTCAACATTTGACCTATAAACAAAATAAGTTGACAGCAAGATAGGAATTTATGGTACTGTATATTTATCTCTATGTGTTGTTACAATAAACATATACTTTTTAAATTTATAAATATGTTATTCATTGATAAAATTATTTTCATAATAAGTTTATTAATTAAGACGAGTTTTTTTTTTTTTTTTTTTTTAATTTTAACTAAAACGTTTTTTTTTTTTTCAATTTTGCATTGTGATGACAGTTAAAAAATCTATTGCTTGTAATATTTTCTTTCTCTATTTATTATAATCTATTTATTCTTTAAAATAGCTCATAGGCATAAAGAAACAACAAACAGCATTCAAAAGTTATTCATGTTTATAATATGAATCATATTTATAGTAGTAAATATAGTAGTATTTATAGTAGCATATATAGTATTAAATCGATTTGATGCATTGTTAATATACTAAAATTATTCCATTAAAAGGTTTCGCATGTAATAAAACGTTTTAAACAAGAAAATAAAATTAAAAAACAGCCAAGAAGAGATAGCCTCTCGGTGTTATCTGAACGTGAAAAGTGATTTTTTGCATTAAAATTGAAAAATCCATATATTTGTGCTCTAAAAATTTTTTCAGATTGTAAGAAAAAAAAAATTTGACTTCAATTTTCATTTGAAGCTGTTTAAAAAGCAGTCAACTCCGCAGGATTACATTTGTTTTCTGTGCGAAGAAAAAATTTCGTAAATGATAGAAATAGAAAGTTTCACCTTTCCTTTACAAAGGCAATGATAAATAAGCCAGAAGCGTATTGGACAATAAAGCATGGGGGTGGAAGTGTCTTAGAGTGTGGGTGCTTATCAGCATCAGGACTTAATAATTTGGTGTTTCATGATAGAATAATGAATCATGAATTCTATTTGAATATTTTGAATGATATAAGTGTGTCAGCCCAAAATTTAGGTATTACAGTAAGTTTTTTTTAATAATTCAATAACTTTTTTTTATCAAGATATAATAATCCGAGCACACAGCAATTTATGATCGCTTCCGTTGTCTCAATAATGAGGAACTTTCACGTTTTTTGGTCTTATTTTCAAATAAAAGTAGAGAAAAAATCATGAAAAACAATACCATTCTTTCAAAAATTTGAGCTCGGATAGATAGTAAAAAAAAAATTATTTAGTTTTTCACTTTGCGATTTGGCGAGAAAAAATCCACTTTTGCGTGAAACGTCAACACGCAGATAATGAACCAGTTTAAAACCTATTTTAGACGAGGAATGAGTGTAGTTTCTCCCTCATTTTGCGACTTTATCTCTGCGTAACCAAGTCAAGGTTTTTTCATGCGTTTTTGGTCACGTGACTTTTGCTTTGATTTCGGCTAATTTCAAACTCGATTTTTGATTAATTGAAAGCATAAAGATAAAAAATAATTGCACTGCTCAAATATATTCGTTGGATAACACTAGAAAATACAAAAAATATTCATTTTCCTCACTTGTGCAAGTTCCTCATTGTCCACAAAATCTAAAAACACTTCAGTCAACAGATTTTAACCCAAAAGAATAGGTTTGGGGAGAATTGGACGCCAAAGTAAGAAGACACTACTTTAAAATGAAAAGCCAACTGAAACAATAATGATCGGAGAATGGAGGAACATTGATACCAAAATTTAAAAGAAAAAAAATAGTGAAATATATGCCTAGATGCTTAAAAGTGAATTAAAATGCTAAAAGATATCCTACAAGTTAATAATTTATCAAAATATTACAATAAATACCAATATATATAAAAAAATGTCAGTATACGAAGACTTTTGGGAGCTATTTTTTGTGTTGTTTTTAGGTGGTTAATGATTTTTTTTTCTAAATTGTTTTTTGCTCTGTATTAAAAATAATTTATATAGTTTTATTACGATGAAATTAGAAATATTATAAAAAATAACTTATTCTGAAATATTATTTTTTGAGATAGATAATGCAGTAATTGATTGAAATTTGTAACTGTATCAACACTTTTGATAGTCACTGTATCTACATTGCTTTTCTTCGGGCGAGAAATCAGGAGGAATTCAAGCATTTTCTCAAGATTTCTTACAAAATTATTATTTTTGTCCCTTTATTTCAATAATTTTTCGCTTTTTAGAAAGTGGGGCGGTTTCCCCCTTCTCCTTGTCCCTCTCTATACTAAACTTCAATTTAACTAGACATCACTTAGACGGTAGATCGTGACAGTGCTCATAGGTATTTAATCCATTTTGGCGGAGTGAAATGTTCGCCAAACCACAACCCTATAGAGAACAAAGGGCTATAAGGTTTGGCGAGAAATATGTCTTCACTCCGCCAAAATGGATTAAATACCTATGAGCACTGTGACGATCTATCGTCTAAGTGATGTCTAGTTAAGTTGAAGTTTAGTATAGCTGAGACCATGCCCAAATACCACTAAATTATTGAATTTTTATTACCCTATATAATTAATGCGTTACAGTAGAATCTCGATTAACCGACCTAATTCGGACCAAAGGTAGGTCGGTTAGGCGAAAATTCCGGATAAAAGAGAGTTGTAAAAAACAATAAAAAGTAAATGATTTCCGTTTATTGAATACAGGACTTTTAATTTTTTTTTTATGACATAATTGTTGGAATTGAGTTTTTGTTGCAATAATCTTAAAAATCTTTGTTTCGCTGCTCTATCCCGGAGTCTTTTTGAAAGCAATAGTTCAGTTTGATCTGCATACGAAGGTTGCTCTAATCATGTCAGTTCTTTAGAAAAACAGTCAAAAGCCTCACCATTACTTATGTAATTTTAGAGCAAGGGAAAAGATTACGGTTTAAAAATGAACAATTGATTTAATACTAATTTGGGAGATTTTTGATGTCGACTAAATGATTGCCGGTTAACAGAGAGTTCCGGATAAAGGAGGGACGATTAATCGAGGTTCTACTGTATTTTGATTCAATTGCGTTTAAATTTAATTAAGCACAATTACCAATGGCGGACATATGTCAATATTATTATAAATAGTTTCCTATGTTCATGGTAAATTTAAGGAAAAGGGTTTTTATAAATTGTGACGATTCCTTGTGGAAGTCACTTTTGAAGGATGCTATAAAAAATTATTCCATATCTTGTAAGACCCACTATCTTAATGGCATTCTTATTCTACTGCCCAATTCTAGGGCTTATCTTCACTATGCCTCACTTTTCTCCTGTCGTCTTCATACGGATATACTGTTGCGTGGATGGGTTCGAAAGATTTGAAGCCAAAGCAGATCAAAACTTGTAGAAATTTATCCCGATATTACTCTTTGCAGATTCTCTTACAACTCCAGAACTTCTCGTTCTAGTAGACTCAATACAGCTCTTTTCACAACAATAGACCACAAAACAGCAGTTAAAAACTTGACAACACAACTGCTAAATTGTTGCAAAGACAATGCAATACAGTTCACTTTCGGAACTCTCTGAATGCTCCCTGAAAGACAGCTAACTCAGTAATTCCACTCAACTAACTCGTGGCCGGACTTATATAGGAAAGGCGAATCTTCTCGAAACTTCCAGAGATAGAAATTTGGAGAACTTTCCAAATCGTTGTCGAAAAGCCCTGTACATATACATGGGGACCGAAAATGTCACCAAAACCGTCGCCAACTTGGCTCTATCTCGCCAATTTGGCGAGATTGCCCTTACCATAATGTTAAATGGCCTGCTCTTTGTAAAACTCGCTTCCCAGGTTTTTTTTAAATTTTTTTTTCTTTATTCATTTTTTCTCTTTAAAAAAAAAAAAAAAAAAAATGAAAAAATGAAAAAATTGATGAAGTCAACTTCATCAATAAACATTTTATTGTTTACATTTATACTAAATTGGGCTGTAAGTGTTCTTAAATGTATGAAAATGTATTAGTAATTAAATTAATAGGTCCAATAGTTACTACATATCCATCACTCTCTTATTTTAGTTCATCCAAGACAGAAGTGTTACGAATTTTTGTATATTTGTAAATATTTCGTAGTGGTTAATTTTGTAAATAGGAAAATTTATGTACATTTCGCATAAGGCAGTGCAATAGTTCGTCTTTAGTTTGTTTCCCCGCAATGTGTGTCTTAATGCTTGATAACGAGTTTTACAGAGATAAAGATGGGAAGCGAGTTTTACAAGGAGCAAAGGAGGATCTCTTTAGCAATCCTCCACTAGTCTTCGACTTCCTTTTAGTCAACGAACTCGTGGATCTTGTCTGACTTCGTCAGACAGTGAGGATTAGCAACAACAAGAACAACAAACACAAGGAGCAGGGCATTTAACATTATGGTAATGGCAATCTAGTCAAATTGGCAAGATAGAGCTAAGTTGGCGACGGTTTTGGCGACTAATTTTTGTCGCCAAATTTGGCGAGAAATCGCCAAATGTCGCCAAACTTGGCAACCATTTGGCGACATTTTCAGTCCCCATGTACATGTATAAGACTTTTCGACTACGATCTGGAAAGTTCTCCAAATATCTATCTCTAGAAGATTCACGAAGTATTGACTCCTATATAAGACCGGCCGTGAGTGGAGTTGGTGGTTTTAGTCAGTTAGTTGACTGAAATTACTGAGTTAGTTGAGATACTGACTGAGTAGAGTTACTGACTTGGTTGTCTGTCAGCGAGCATTCAGAGAGTTCCGAAAGCGAACTGTATTGCATTGTCTTTTACGACGATTTAGCAGTTGTGTGTCAAGTTTAACTGTTGTTTTGTGCTCTATTGTTGTGAAAAGAGCTGCATTGAGTCTTCTAGAAAGAGAAGTTCTGGAGTTGTAAAGGAATCTGTGAAGAGTTATATTGGAATAAATTTCTGCAAGTTTTGATCTGTCTTTCGAACCCATCCACGTAGCAGTAGATAGTTCGTAGCTAGGGGAAAATAAGTAATTAATATTTTATTATACTCGTATATTACATGAAATGTTACAAGACTAAATAAATTCCTTCTTCAAATATGTAAATTAAATGTAAGAATGCACTTTTTTTTTTAAATTAAAAAAATATATATATTACTCTTGTTAATATAATGGACATTCAGTAATCGAGAGGAAAAAATGATAAAAAATTCTACAAAAGTAATTTATATGGCTTAAATATAATTTATATGGCTTAAAATATATTAGTTAAGGCAGCTAGACCTAAGGTGGGACCAAATAAAACACCTGTCAATCGAAGAGTATCGTTACCAGCAATTGAGCAGATTGAGCAGTAGGAAAAGATCTCTTTCCCGTAAGATTATTATAAAGACTAAATTTAAAAATGTAATAAAAAAATAAAAAAAAAAAATTAAAAATTCAACATTTTGCCTTTCGATGGAACTACCAGAATTTTTTTAATATAATTACAACAAACATCCTTATTTTTAAAAAAAAAAAATTTTAAATAAAGAGGAACCATATGCTGCTGATTGGAATAAAATAAGAAAATTGAATTTAGATCTAATATGCAGGTAAAGAAAATTGAAACTTTGCAAAGTGGTCAAAGCAACAACACCTTTCCCTACCATTAGAATACACATAAATTTAATTTTCGCTGTATCATCACTTTGTGGATTCGCTTATCTGTCATTCTCTCTGGCATTTCTGGTTTATAAATGATGCAAAAAACTCTCAAGAATAAGTAATCATCATAATTGTGAGCAAAATCAGCCGTTTCATGACAGTGACTATGACAGTTTAGGAGGGTCTGGGACTAAAAATTAAAAAAACTCTAATTTTTTTTTTTCGCAAATAATAATAAAAATATTTCTGAATAAAATGATGTCAATTAGTAGAACTTGAAATATTAAAGTTTTTGTTGTATGACAGCTGTATCTCTGAAGTGCTATCTTGAAACTTTGAAACGGTTTTTCTCGGTTATGGTTTAGTCCCTTTTTTTACTTTTAATGAATATAACTTAAAAACGACTTTTTATAAATCTGTGAAACTTTCCACGATTGTTTTTCATATATATTTCTTTAATTTGTCTTCAGGAATTGTGTATTTTGATATAACTTAAAAAAAAAAAGTTTTTGGAACTTAGCATACATACTATGAGTTTTATATAATTTTTGAACAATTTTTTTTTATTGAAAAATCACGTAGAGAAATTTTTATATGAATTATAAGAAGTAATTTAATGCAAAAATGAAGTGACCTTTTAAAAAATATTTTTAAATTTATCAAATTTAGGAAATATAAAAAATTTAGAGTTTTTTTAATTTAGGAAAATATATTTTTTGAATATGAAAATTCAAAAGGCAGAAGCACTCGCATTGGTTGCCCCACAGCTTCTGTGTTGTCAAGCCCTGGTTGCTAAGAGATGACGTCACTGACTGCTGAAAAATCGATTTGAACTACATTCTTAGCCCCAATATATTTGCGCTTCTTATTCTGTGAGTCTAGAATAAGATAACCACTTCACCTGTTGATGATGCATTGCAGAAACCTGCATTGGATTGTGAAACCGAAACCATAGTTCGAACAACACTTCATCATACCCCAGCAATTTATGGTTACCCTCATTACAATGAGAGAAATATCGCTATTGATTCCTATGAATTTAATGACGTTATTCTGGTGAGTGTGTCATAATGCAAAAAGATTTTGTTTTGTAGTTATATTTTGTAAATATTGATAATAATACATAACTTTTATTGTTGATGTTTGACATTTTGTAGCTGCGATCGTAGGCGCCAATTACACGGGGACAAGGGTTTCATTTCGCCCCCTATCCCAAATTCTGTTTTTCCAATATACTTATAATTTCAAGTAAATAAGTTTTATATTTCAATTTTTTTCAAGTACATTGCATATAAAATACAAATTTTCAGAAATATTGGAATTCATCATTTTCGTGAAACTTCATGAACTATATTTTAGTGTATTTTATGATATTGGAATAAGTAAATTTGCAATGATGAGATTACTGGTATGGGCTCCTTTTTCGTAAATTATTATCCAGGAATCATTAAAATTGGAATTCATCATTTTTGTGAAACTTCATAATCTATATTTTAGAGTATTTTATGATATTGGAATAAATAAATTTGCAATGATGAGATTACTGGTATGGGCTCCTTTTTCGTAAATTATTATCCAGGAATCATTAAAATTGGAATTCATCATTTTTGTGAAACTTCATAATCTATATTTTAGAGTATTTTATGATATTGGAATAAATAAATTTGCAATGATGAGATTACTGGTATGGGCTCCTTTTTCGTAAATTATTATCCAGGAATCATTAAAATTGGAATTCATCATTTTTGTGAAACTTCATAATCTATATTTTAGAGTATTTGATGATATTGGAATAAATAAATTTGCAATGATGAGATTACTGGTATGGGCTCCTTTTTCGTAAATTATTATCCAGGAATCATTAAAATTGGAATTCATCATTTTTGTGAAACTTCATAATCTATATTTTAGAGTATTTTATGATATTGGAATAAATAAATTTGCAATGATGAGATTACTGGTATGGGCTCCTTTTTCGTAAATTATTATCCAGGAATCATTAAAAATTGCTTTCAATCTTTTAGTGTAATATATATCATAAAAGCATATCTTTTAAAATAGTGTATAATATTGGAAAAAATTAATTTACACTCTCCATAAAAAGTGTCTGAACTATTTTTATACAAATAATTTTGAAAAAAAGTCATAAATAGATTGAGAATTTTTTTTGCGTGGTATGGAGGTATGTTCAATATGTTCAGAAAGTAGATCATCAAGAAAGTGAATACCGGAAATTGTGCCCCTCCCCCCATTACGGTGTTTTTTTTTTTTTTTTTTTTTTTTTTTTTTTTTTTTTCCTCCTTCATATAAGAATTTGAGGATTTTCAAATACTAATTTTTCTTTGCCAGAAAATGAAAGGAAAAAAAAAAAAAAAAAAAAAAAAAAAAAACACTATTTGCAATTTTTTAAAAATATATTCTGACTTAATCATTTGATATTTTTTATTTAACCTTATTTCACCAATCTGATTATGTTTGGTTGGTTGTTTTCAGATTAAATGGCGCCGTCAGCAACACGAGGGCTATAATGCACCGAATCATTCGTCATTAGTCAAGCCAACATACATTTACAAACACCCATGCCTAACACGGGACTCGGAACCCTCAACCTCGCGTTCTAGAAGCCAGCACGCTAACCACTATACCGTTTGGTCGGCCCAATCTGATTATGCAAATGGAGAACAGGTTCCTGTGCAAGAATACCTATGTTCAACTTCCAATAACTGCACCTTTCTTAAAAAAAAATTTCCTATATCAAAAATCAGGAAATAAGCTTGCGATTATATCAAATAGTCACTTTTGATTATCAGAGGGCCACGAACCGAATAGAACACACATTAGTTGCAATGCAATACGTGATTTTTGAAGTAATAGGTCAGACTATACATTCACTGTCATTTCCTATTGTTATTCAGCCGACCAAACGGTATAGTGGTTAGCGTGCTAGCTTCCAGACCGCGAGGTTGCGGGTTCGAGTTCAGTGTAAGGCGTGGGAGTTTGTAAATGTATGTTGGCTTGTCAAATGACGAATGTTTCGGCGCATTATTGCCCTCGTGTTGCTGACGCCGCCATTTAATCTGAAAACAACCAACCTAATGATGTTCAATTTATTCATCATTGAAATCTAATGTTTTATAAGTGTATGTGAAATTGGTGTCTAAATTTGGTCTTATCACAATCATCAGAATATCCTTGGTTGATGGTTTTTTTTTTTTTTTTTTTTTTTTTTTTTTTTTTTTTTTTTTTTTTTACAACTATGAATTTTTATCCGGATTAGGTAATTAAAAAAATTTCCGATTGAAAATACTTTAAAATTGTTGCCAAAAAATTTGAAAGGACAAGAAACTTAGGCAGTTTTATTTTGTGAAGTTAAAATTATTTCAATGCACAATACTATGTCAGAGATTCTATTTGTTATCCAATGTGGAAAATGTATGCCAAATGCAGTTAAATTTTGAGGATGAGAATAAAAGAACAATCGCCTGAGGACGTATATTTTTCATTAAATATGGCGGGACAGTAGTATTTAGATGTAACAAACATGTCCAAAAGGGAGCTGGCACCATAAAATTTACATATAATCGATTTTGGGCTTATTATTGTTTATCAAAATTTAAATTCTCCCCTTTAAAAGGATATCTCATTTGTTATAATACCTCAACTAGAAGGATTTTTAATAATTTCTTGAAGATAAAATTGCTAACTATTAGTGTAATTAAAGTTTTCTTTAAAATGCGCTTTTCTCAAAACTACATGTTTCATTATTCGTGTATCTTTTTCTCAGAAACTACACAAGATATCTTCCTAAAATTTTTACCACGTATTCCTTCTATGAATCTCTATATACTGAAGTCAGATTTTGTTGTTATTTTAAAAATATTTTTTTGTTTTGGCGGTAAAATCTTAGATGGGCCCACCTCTTGGCGACTTATTTCAAATCTCGGCAAGTTGACTACTAATTGAAAATTTGTTATTATTATTATTTTTCGCTTAAAAAACGATACTTAAAGGCCAGAAATAATATTTTATAAAAAAAAATTAAGACTTACCATAAATGTGTTTGCTAATTCTTTGCCGGCGGAGGGTACGTGTTAATGATTTTCCGAATAAAGAATCTCGTAAAACCATAAGAGCCTTTTCCCAAGAGACCAGAAGCATAAAATGACGGAAAAAAATGAATACATATTAACTTACCAATCAGGTTTCAGAATTTCGTTGCGCATTTCGAATGGTTTTGGTTCCAAAACGCCGTTGCGATCGGACGTTCAAACAGGGCGCTCCGTATGATTCTAGACCAGCGTTCGCCACTAACTTTTAGTGACGGGCCGCATGACTTATGTTGGAACTTTCCGCGGCCCGCATATTTATACCGAATACGCCAATAAATATATTGCTTTACTACATATGTTCAATGTTAGAAATGTGATAATTACTAAAGATTCAACAATATAAAAAAAATTTGAAAACTGAAACAATTATTTTTAACTTTTTTGTATTAATAAAATAACAATTGATATTTGATTCTTGTTTCAAATAAAAAAATTAAAAAAATGTCTTTACATCGTAAATCAAAGTCATAAAAGAAGTTAATCTTTAGTGACAATATTACAATGTGATGACATAAACTCATAATCAATAAAGATATTTAAACCATACCTCCTAAATCTTCCATATTATATTAGTCGATGTTAATTGCGAGACGATGACGGCCGGTCCGCTTTTCACTATCTGCCGTTTAAAACTAGTCTTACGTCATTATTGCACTGGAATCATAGCTATCGCGATACTTCTTTATGCATTAAAATAACCAACTCCTGCCCATCACATTCAGAAAAGCAGAAATCGAATTGTGCCATTCACGAATCGAGGGGACAGGGACAAGTACAAAACTAAACAATGAGTCATTATATTACTATTGCTTTTCAAACTATTGCTTTTTTTATTTTTTCTGGCTGTCTCAGAAAAAAAAAATTCAGACTTACTGACGCGAGCCATTTAATGGAAAACGCGGTTTTTGTTTGTAAACACATACTATTGTAGACAAATTAAAATTATTTCCGCAAAATTTGATGTTTGCTCTTCTGTACTGCCGGCGGGCCGGAGAAAAAGCTGTCGCGGGCCGGATCCGGCCCGCGGGCCGCCTAGTGGCTGACGCTGTTCTAGACTGTTCTCCTCCATAATCCGTCTAGGTTGTCGTATTGGCGACGTTATCGCCACTCGTTTGGCGAGAATTCTAAAAGATGCCAAGAGGTGGGCTGTGCTAAGATCCACACGTTTTGGCTTATTTAGGCAAAAAAAACCTTGTGATTTGCAACAAATTTGAGTAACTTTCACGAAAACTCATTATAAAAAAAAGTAAACGAATTAAAACCAAAAGCTAACTTCAATAGAATAACATGTGTCTGCTAAATGCACCGGAAAAAAAAATTAGGCTTCAATGTCAATTACTTTCTGAGAAAAAGGTACATGGCTGGTTGTTTTCAGATTATCTGGCGCCGTCAGCAACACTAGGGCTATAATGCGCCCAAACATTCGTCATTAGACAAGCCAACATACATTTACAAACACCCATGCCTTACACGGTACTCGATCAGTTTTTTAAACTATCAATTATTTTTTTTGTAAACTATAATTTTTTTTATTTAATTTTTTTAGTTAAGTGTACAAAACTCTCCAGTTGTTCCTGCCAATATTCACATGCTTGTCTCAAATTTAAGTCATGTGTATGCCTTAGTACATGCCGTATTACTTGCATAAAACACTATCGTGTCTCTGAATATGAAAAATCACTAATCCTGAAGATCCTGGTAAGTATAATGCGACTAAAAAAAACATGCTTTGTATAACCGTCGTGCCCACGACAAATCTTTCAAATGTTTGCCTTATCAATTGTCGATGATAGGTTCTGTGATTACTGGGATTGTAACGGCACACCAGGGTTCGATTCCGGAGAAGGTTGGTTGGTTGGAATTTAACGGCGCAAGGGCAACACGAGCTAATCCTTGAGATAAAGCGACAAACTTATTGAATTATTGTATTGTCATCGGTCTTTGACAAGTGTGCAAAGTTTGAATCAAATCTGATCGCTCAAAGGATGGCAAAATCGAGCCCAAAAGAGTCGGTTACAAGCATACAGGTGAAACTAATAAAAGCGTGTTAATAAAAAGCGTAAAAAACGGGTATGTTTCAACATTTAAATTTGTAAAAAAAAAAAGGTTTTTATTTTATTCAAAAATACGCACCTATTTTTGTCAAATAAATATTAGGAATGACACATACAAAATTTCAAGTCAATTCATGAATATTTGCTGAAGGTTTAGCATCTTAAGGTATACGTATAGGCTTCAAATCGCAAAATTCGCAAAAATCGGGGAAGATTTGTAAGGCCGTAAAAAACAAAAACAAAATAAAAACAACACAAAAGAAGGAAACCATATGATGGAGGAGCATATTAAAAAGGAAATATATAATAATAACAGTTTTTTATATAAAAAATACTTTTTTAAAAGTTATTCTCAGATTGTAGTTTTTTCTATTTTGCATTTCATTCAAACAGTAATAACTCCAGTTTAAATAATATTTTTTGAAATTTGTTATTTGCTATATAATATGCATACATTGTTGAATGTTTTGACCCTGAATACTAAGTGATTTCTAAATAAATATTTTTTAATTGAATTTTAAAGATAAGATTCTGTATTAAAAAACTTGGATTTTTCTAATAGATTCAGTTAAAGCACGATATCACAAAATATACACACTGTAAAATTCTGTTAATAGGGTCAAAACATAGAGCAGGGTATTCCGCATTATTGAACACCAAAATTGTATCTGTGGGTGAATTAGATTTTTTGTCATTACCGTTTGAAGTTAGCCTAATTAGTTGATTAAATGTTAATTAATTATTAAAATTGAAGAAATTTAAAAAAAAAAAAAAAAAAAAAAAAAATATTAGAAACAGTTTAACAAATAATGTACTTTTCAAGGTGCAAAGGTCTAATTTTTAAATTGAAAATTAAAGAAAAAATATTGAAACCTATACGTATACCTTAAGTAAAGTGGGAATTTCAAAAATCACGAACTGAGAAATATGCGTTCGAAACATTAATGGAACTAGTGCAGCAATGCTAAATTCTCCACAAAAAAATATTTTTTCGGCAATTGCAGTTATTGGATCAGCTCAAAAACTTGCCAGAATAAGGAGAAGGTTTCAAAAATTATAAACACGCAAAAAATAGAAAATTTATATTTTTATTATTTTTGGTGAAAACAAAGGGTACCAAGTTCCTCTAAAAAATACCTAATGGACTAAAATTAACATATCCACGATCGAAACTTTCTTTAATAGTAACCAATTTAAATACTCTACATTCGTAAATTAAATTGTTTTATTGAGTATATAAATACAAAAACTGACCAATTTTTGCACTTATTTTTTCTCAAAAATATTTTTGATCTCCTAATCGGGATGCTATTCCATCGGCATTAGGCAATAGAAAACAGAGTGCGTTTTGATAGTCGTCGTTATTTATAGAAAATATTTCTACCACACATTTTAATGTAATCTTATAGCAGTGATGTCAATGAGATAACAAACTTGTAAATGGTTAAGTGTTTACGATTGTAATAATACGAAACGGTTTAAAGAAACAACTTTATTAGTTAATACGCCATTCTCCAAACTTAAACTGTGCTATCTTCAAATCTATAGAACACAACTCCCAAGGTAAAGCGCGAGGATATCTAGTTGTGAAGGCACGAGGAGTTATTCATCCAGCTAAAGATGCACGAGGATATATTTATTCTGCTACAATCTAAGATATATAATTGTGATTTGCAACAACCTTCTCGTCTTGGTGTTGAATTACTGTTCTAACAAATATACTAAACTTCAACTTAACTAGACATCACTTAGACGGTAGATCGTGATAGTGCTCATAGGTATTTAATCCATTTTGGCGGCGTGAAAGCATAATGTTCGCCAAACCACAACCCTATAGAGAACAAAAGGCTATAAGGTTTGGCGAGAATTATGTCTTCACTCCGCCAAAATGGATTAAATACCTATGAGCACTGTCACGATCCACCGTCTAAGTGATGTCTAGTTAAGTTGAAGTTTAGTATAGAAACAAATATCAATTTCATGAATACATTACGCTGAAAATATAAACAAAATCAGAAGAAGGATTTCAACCTTTAATTTTTTTATTTAACTAAATGCATTTATTTATAGAAAATATTTCTTCTTAATAAGTGTTTCATGGCGAACTGAACTCGCTTGCGCTAATTTGGCAAATTTATTAGAACTTTTAGTCCCAGTTTTTCTATCACCAGGACTTATTTTGTGCATACATGTACTGTTATATATATATATATATATATATATATATATATATATATATATATATATATATATATATATATATATATATATATATATATATATATATATATATATATATATATATATATATATATATATATATATATATATATTATTATTATTATTATTATTATTATTTTGGAATAACGCCATTATTAGACTTTTTGCAAACTAATACATTTTCTCATCAATTTTCCCTCGTCAACGTAAATATTTGTTTATTTCTATAGTTCTCTGGTTCACATTCTCAAAGTGTTCAACTTTGAGTTCACTACATTGCGCTGCTGCAAAAAATCAAGTCGAATATACCAGGTAAACTTATTTAAATTTATTAAAAATATTTATTTATGAGTATATTAAATATATATTTTAAATGAGAATTCCTCTTTAATTAAATGAGCATTTATCAAAATCTTTGCATAAAATAATTTCTTAAATACAAATACGATCCATGTAATATGAGTAAGAAACATTGCCTTTACTAAGTAAATGTAACATTATCATTAGCCTATTAATTAAAGGCAAAAGTGAATGGTTTTACACTCGTTTATTTCTATCCAACTTAATTTGAGTATCAAGAATTACTTAAAAACTATGAGACCCTTGAAATGTTTAGTAAAAGAACTATACATAATTAGCTAATGCCTGATTCTTGCTATATAATCTAGAGGTCGGCGATATATCGATACGAAAATATTTTTTTTTAATAAAGTATCGATAGTAAAAATATCGATACGAGTCACCGATATACCGATATTTTCAACCATTTTTAGTTTTTTGATGATCGTTTTGTATTTCCATGTGTTTTTTCGATTTTCTTTATTCCTTTTCAAAACTTGAGTTTGGACTTTACTGAGAAGCAGTTAAAATGACATCCTAAGAAAAAAAAAAAAAAACATAATGTAAAGGAAAGATAAGATCATTTATTAGTAGTCATTATCATAGCGCTATTTCTGTTGCCAACGTGTGCCTGGAATTTGCATTTAATTTTAAATATTAAAAACATATCTATCAGCAAAATATGCGGTAAACTACTTTTCAAAATTTCTTCTTTAAGAATAAATGTGAATTTATGCATTGACATCCAAATGTGTTTTATTTATTCTGATTGTCAATATAATTTATTTATAAAAATAATTTTTATAATTTATTTATAAAAACAATTTTTATCATTTATTTATAAAAATAATTTTTATCATTTATTTACTAAAACAATTTTGGAATAAATTCATGAAAAGTAGAAATTTGCCTGAAATTTGCCTGAATTGAAAATCAAATTAAAATAAATATCATGTATCAATATATCAATATTTTATCGATATTTTTTTCTATGCAACTAAAATTATTTTGATCGATTTTTTCGACCTCTAATATAATCGTTAGCGGATTCAGAATCGGTCATTACAAATTTTCATTTTTTGGCCAGCATCTATATTGTGGTTATCAATTCCTCCGATGCTTTTATCATTGATTTTTACCCATAGGCCTTCAGAACTGTAAGTGACATCATAAGGGTACTGTTAAGGCAAAAATTTCAAAAATTTTGATTTTTATATTTTAGTGGAAATATATAGCCTGTAATGCTAGCTTTCAGTACATACCTTACTTTTGCTGAACCGAGAAGAATTAAGAATATTATTTGAGTTTTTGTAAGCGCGCATATCAGAAATCGTCTGTATTTCAATTTCTTAAATTGCATTTTTCTCTTCATGTGTATTTTAAGATATTTAGGGTATTCGATTTGTTCCTTGCGATTCAAAAGTCGATGTATTTTTTTTAAATTTGGAGATATTGTTTACTATACTATTTTGAACACAATTGTGCATGGATTTTGGAATCTGGTATTTTTTTTATTGTTTTACAGCAATTTTCGTAATGCTTTTATTTAAAAAGTTTACATTTTTTGCCGTTGTTCCAAAGTTTTACTTTCAAATAATTAACCAATGAGTCAAATTCAAAATCCATGCACAATTATGTCACTATATATTCGATTAGCTTGTACAAAAAAATTGAGACAGAATGCAAAAAATTTGAATCGCAAGGAGCGTTTTTAAAATTACTGAAAAAACGCTAAATATTTCAATAAATATTTAATTTCTTGGAAAAAAATCAATATAAATTTTTGAAATTTTGGGTTGTGTTTCATCTAATTGCTATGGAACTGCACAAAAAATTTCATGTATTTTAGACAAAGATTGAAGAATTTTTATTTTTGACTTAACAGTCCCCTAAATCGACAAGGGATAGTTTAACATAATTTTCGAATTCTTCCTATAAACCTTTATAGTCCGCACCTTCTTTAACAGGTGTATTTTTATTTTAATACTGCAAGCAAGTTTTTGTATAAATAATGCAGCTTCCATTTCCACGACCCAAGCAAAGTTCTTTTCTCTTTTGCAAAAGAAACAAAGAGACAGATACTTATTTTTCTCTGATTATTATTCAGCCGCCAATATACCTCGTCCTGTTATTAAGGAGAGAGGAACTAGGGTAGAATCAATATACGAGAGAACGATGGACGATTCTCGCAATTAAAAAAATCCGAACAACGGCCCAGCTGAAACAAAAAATGTAATGGTTTTTGGTTTAGTGTGACAGTGGCTATATCCCGTACCTCTAATATTAATTTATATGCAAAAATAACAAAATGGCAGAAAAAAAAAGTAAAAAACGTGGGGGTTTTTGTGCATGTTTTTTGCCAAAAAAAAAAAAAAAAAAAAAAAAAAAAAAAAAAATAGTAAAAATTAAAATTTTGCAATATTTCTGGTACGGGATATAGCGATAAGGGTACAGAATATGTGGTTAAAATTTCATACGGATCAGTTCAGTTGTTTCTGAGATTTTTTTTTACACAGCGCACACCTACTTTTTGAGGACTCCTGTTTACTTGGCATTTTCACACTAAAAAAGTGGTTAAAATCAATAAATTTTAATTTTTTTTTTGTAATTTACGAATGTTTTTGTCAAGCCTAACAAGTTTTATATCAATAAATATAACAGTATTCTTTAAAAAAAAATTATAAAAGTAACGTTTTTTTTTTAATTTTAAATGCTTCGAAAATGCCAGAAACACAAAATTTCTGCTCAATGGGCTCTTTCTTTTTTTAATTTTCAATCAAAGATCCCCTGTTAAACATTGGCGAGAAAATGATTAATTCGGATCGAATTGAATGTGACGTCAAGAGATCCCAAACATATTGACCTGAAATGCAGCAGCAGAAACCAGTTTTGAAAGTTTCTCTCAAATCGCGCCAACCTTTACGGGATATGGCAATGTTCTACAAATCAACGCAAACGATTTGGCAGAAACCTCACGATAACCATAAAAGCGGAAGGATCTCTTGACGTCACACACTTTGTTGAGTGCTTTGATCGGACTGGTTTTGGCTCGTTTTTGGGACATTTTCTTTTCTTAATGTTTAAATAACTAATTTTTTTAAAGAACTTTTGTTTAAATATTTGGAATCAGAATGAAATGTTCGTCGTTCACTCTTTTTTAAAAAATGCTGGAATTTTCCATTGCAACTGCATAAAGCTACTCTTTATAATGAAATCTAGTACATTCTTTCATAAAATAATATAACCAGAGACACTTATGAACAGAATATAAAAACTTATGCTATTTGCATATTCGAAATCTATTTGTTGACAATATTTTAAATCACCCAGTATATATTGAAGTTTCCAAATCATTATCATCAATACTGTCCGTGCATTTCTCTTTATTTATTTTATTTTTTTTTTCTTACAGATTTCGAGCATTACGACTCAAGATTCGTGATTGCGATCTGTCCACAATTCGCAATATTTTGGACATTCTCTCTATCTGGCTTCGGATAAGGTGAATAATTATGTAACCAATAATGGTTAGGATTCAAGTCACTATTATTTCGGAGTATTTTCTTTTTCCCTAACCTCAGGACAATCAGTACCAATATTATTAATGCTGGTTGTCTAGTGGTTAGGAGCTTCAAATAGTTGCATGAATCCTTTGTTATATGTTTTCTTTAATAAACAATAATGGTTAGGATTCAAGTCACTATTATTCGAGGTATTTTCTTTTTCCCTAACCTCAGGACAATCAGTACCAATATTATTAATGCTGGTTGTCTAGTGGTTAGGAGCTTCAAATAGTTGCATGAATCCTTTGTTATATGTTTTCTTTAATAAACAATAATGGTAGCGATTCAAGTCACTATTATTCGGGGTATTTTTTTTTCCCCTAACCTCAGGACAATCAGTACCAATATTATTAATGCTGGTTGTCTAGTGGTTAGGAGCTTCAAATAGTTGCATGAATCCTTTGTTATATGTTTTCTTTAATAAACAATAATGGTTAGGATTCAAGTCACTATTATTTCGGGGTATTTTCTTTTTCCCTAACCTCAGGACAATCAGTACCAATATTATTAATGCTGGTTGTCTAGTGGTTAGGAGCTTCAAATAGTTGCATGAATCCTTTGTTATATGTTTTCTTTAATAAACAATAATGGTTAGGATTCAAGTCACTATTATTTCGGAGTATTTTCTTTTTCCCTAACTTCAGGACAATCAGTACCAATATTATTAATGCGGGTTGTCTAGTGGTTAGGAACTTCAAATAGTTGCATGAATCCTTTGTTATATGTTTTCTTTAATAAACAATAATGGTTAGGATTCAAGTCACTATTATTTCAAAGTATTTTCTTTTTCCCTAACCTCAGGACAATCAGTACCAATATTATTAATGCTGGTTGTCTAGTGGTTAGGAGCTTCAAATAGTTGCATGAATCCTTTGTTATATGTTTTCTTTAATAAACAATAATGGTTAGGATTCAAGTCACTATTATTCGGGGTATTTTCTTTTTCCCTAACCTCAGGACAATCAGTACCAATATTATTAATGCGGGTTGTCTAGTTGTTAGGAGCTTCAAATAGTTGCATGAATCCTTTATTATATGTTTTCTTTAATAAACAATAATGGTTAGGATTCAAGTCACTATTATTTCGGAGTATTTTCTTTTTCCCTAACCTCAGGACAATCAGTACCAATATTATTAATGCGTGTTGTCTAGTTGTTAGGAGCTTCAAATAGTTGCATGAATCCTTATTATATGTTTTCTTTAATAAACAATAATGGTTAGGATTCAAGTCACTATTATTTCAAAGTATTTTCTTTTTCCCTAACCTCAGGACAATCAGTACCAATATTATTAATGCTGGTTGTCTAGTGGTAAGGAGCTTCAAATAGTTGCATGAATCCTTTATTATATGTTTTCTTTAATAAACAATAATGGTTAGGATTCAAGTCACTATTATTTCGGAGTATTTTCTTTTTCGCTAACCTCAGGACAATCAGTACCAATATTATTAATGCGGTTTGTCTAGTTGTTAGGAGCTTCAAATAGTTGCATGAATCCTTTATTATATGTTTTCTTTAATAAACAATAATGGTTAGGATTCAAGTCACTATTATTTCGGAGTATTTTCTTTTTCCCTAACCTCAGGACAATCAGTACCAATATTATTAATGCGGGTTGTCTAGTGGTTAGGAACTTCAAATAGTTGCATGAATCCTTTGTTATATGTTTTCTTTAATAAACAATAATGGTTAGGATTCAAGTCACTATTATTCGGAGTATTTTCTTTTTCCCTAACCACTGGACAAACAGTACCAATATTATTGGTACTGGTTGTCCAGTTTTTAGGGGCTTTAAATAGCTGCATGGATATTTTGTTGGTTGTTCCTGTAAGTTGCTGTAGTTCCGGGTCAATCGGAATGTCACCAATGATATTGTCGTGCTGTGTCCAGATAACACAGGAGTGCGAACAAGTAGAATGTAATTTTGTATTCATAGTAGATAATTACATGAGAAACTGTATTATGAATGTATTGAGAATTATTGAAGGAAAAATTTTGTTAATTCACAGAATATTGATAACTACATACAAATATCTCATTCCTGAACAAAACTTACTATATTGATAGACTGATATTAGTAATAGAAACTATGAAATGTTTTATTTCATTGATTTCATAATTGAAAATTATTTTAACTGCAGGATAATTTGTCTGATGAAAGTCTTCAATTATCTTTATACTGCATAATCCAGGTTACTTAAGGGACATTATATAGCCATCCAGTAAATCTCTGGAATTGAATGTGTATGGAGAGAATTAGTTATTTTTTCTCTCATACTATTTTCCCCTCTCTATTAGGTATAGTAGTGCAGAAGAATACTGAAGTGCAATTTAAAACTTTTTTTTTATGATCGAAATGAGTGTAGTGCAGGTGAATATGTTGAAATACTCGATCGGGAGCTGTTGACTTGGAGATAAATGTTTAAAATAAAACCATCAGTTATTTTTCAAAATTTAACAAAGACATGTCATGGTGTATTGTTGGTTTTGTAAAAAACTTTTCTGATCCAACTCTTAACATCATCTTAGCCCAGTTCCAATCTTACCCAAACTCTGTACAAAATTGCACCTGTTACTCTACCGCATGTAGTCCCCTGAGAGAAGATTATTTGTCGGCTATCGTTTAAACCAGATTAATTTCAACATTTCTATTTCTTTATCCGTTTCGTGTTTATTTGTAATGTTAACCATTTATTTTTATTTTGAAATTTTTCATAAAAATTACCGACTGTTAGGATTTCGTCAAACTTTTGACGTCTGTGCTGTATTAAGATATTCGTGTAGAGAAAGATCATTTTTTTTTAGCAACATTCAATCGCCGTAACCTGTTCGTACCGATTTGTTCGCGGTGTACTCGTAATTTAACCGTAAACATTTTTTGTGAGTCTGTCCAAATTTTAAACGTGTTAGACAACGCCATTTTGACACGAGAAATGTTTCCTTAAATGACCTACTGGGATCTACTAAAATTTGTAGAGGGGATTTGATTCAGTTTTTTAAATTTATTGCTTAGGTGGGAAATTAGGGCTTTAGATGTTATCACTGACAATAGGATGCGAGGAAATGGGTTCAAATTGTTCAATCACAATTTAACATGGAAGGGCGAAAACATTATTTTTACAATTGGATTATCCATGATTGGAATGATTTGCCAACAAATGTTGTAAATTCCGTAAGCGTTAAGAGTTTTAAGAAACAGTAGGTAAATAACTTATATTTTATGCTGCAAAATGTTTATGTGTTTGAGCTGGGATAAGTAATGTACTATATTTGGTTATTTAGTGATATAAGGGATATTTATATTTGCGTATTGTTGAATTCTATAAACTTTGCCAGTCTTCATCATGTATTGTAATTTTCCGGTATGATTGTAAAACGCTGTGACAACTTTGTATATTGTATTGTATTATTGTGTACGATCGTGTAACTATTGTATATTGTATGTATGATCCTGTAACTCGTTGAATTATAAATTGTATGTAGTGTAACTATATTAATTTTGTAAAATTAATTATTTTGGTATTTTATGTACTCAAACTTGCGCTGTAAAAGTTTTTTTCTAAATTTTAAGTAGAAAATAGGTCAAGTTAGTGTTTTTAATTGTTTTGGAATAAAATGTTTTCAAAGACAGTTTTGTGTATGTTATTTAAAGAAACTGCTACCTCCACAACAATTCTGAATATTCACAATGTTTTATATTATATTAAAGTAATAAACGATACATGAAAATGAAGGCAGGTTTAAAAAGCCGATTCTAAATGGTATATAAATTCTGAAAATGACGATAATGTAGCAATTCATGTTAATTCATAAAATACAAACTTGGTCCATGTCTTGTTAAACTTCTTGTACTATTGTAATTTCATAGTCCACAAAAGAATATTTATTCATCATAGTTAGTTTTGGAAAGATGTGAATAGGTAAAACTGCATCTGCATTAATTATCATAAGTGAATCATATTTAATTTTGAAGTAGTTGTAACTTGAAAAGTCATGGGTGTCGCCAGTAAGGTGCAAAGCGATGCTCTTGCACCACCCTGGATTTTGAAAATTAAAACAAATGTGGAGAAGAGTGTTATGAATCACTGCTAATATAATTATGATATAGGTTTTAAAATATTCAATGGATACGAAATTGAATGCATAGTTACAAATTAAAATTTCATAGTGATAGCTAATTGAAATATCAAGTTTATAACAAAAACAAAAAATTGAATGCTTTCTGTACCTTCCTAAAAATAATTCCTTGGAAAGAGTGAATCATTTTGAGAAAGCACATGAAAACAAAAAGACTCTTAAGATTAGGTCACAAAAAAGGTTATATCTTCAAGAGCTAATTCATGATACATCCAAATAAAAGCACGCCAAATCTGTATGCATTGCCAGGGGGAAGAATGAGAAAACGATGTGTGCAGATTCGCTAAGGGTTGACCAGTAATATGTTAATGATGCTGACAAAGTAAATGAATCTCACAAGCAATCGAAATTCCTTGTTATAACTTGAATACTATTTAAACTAGGGATGTGGAACATCGCACAACTTTCAATTACACTATAATACTGACGGGGATTTGAGTCGTTTACCGTTATTATATTTCATCATTTATTTAGAAAAAATGGCAAGTATGGCGATATATTTTGGGATAATTCTTGTATGAATCTCATTTTTTTTTTAACCACTGCCGTTATGGCGACATCTTTTTCGATAACCCTTATATTATCATTTATTATAAACGAAATTGAGGGGAGAAGAAAAAATTATCCTTGATGAGGTATGCTCAAGGTAAGAGCACTCTGTGATGAAAGCATTCGTTTTTCAACACTTTACGCCATTAAAGCACTTTTACGAGAATTTCGGAGGTGGGGATGTTTAGAACACCTTAAGAGGCATTAGCACAGCGATTTTTATCAAAATCGTTGAAACCGTTTTTGAGCAATCATTGAAAAACATGATTTTTTCAATGGCAGCTACCTTATGCGCATGCGCGATTTTGAAGTAAACCTTAATGGTAGGTCCCATGGTCCCCTTGCACCAGCAACCCGCATACCATATTTGAACATTGTAGATCAATTTGTTCGGGAGTTATGCTGACCACACACACACATATAGATAGACATTTTTTCTACATCACTTTTTTGAAATCAGGATGTTCCAAAACGTGAAGAAATGCAAAAAGAATCGATTTTTTTTTTGACCGAATGCTATTCTTTTATTACTTTATTTGTAATACGTAGTAGTAATTGAAAGTAAAAAGCGACTTCTATAAGAAATAATCATGAGTTATAAATAGTTTTTTTTTTTTTTTTTTTTTTTTTATTATTTTTTTTTTTTTTTTAATCTTTAGCAATCTTCTGGGGTATTGACCATGTAGTTAGTCTTCAAATTTGTATTTGTATACGTTTTTTTTTAAGAACTAACACAAAACCTTAACTCAGAATAAATACCGACTATTCATACATAATTTAAATATCAAATTTGTATTGTAACATAATAAAAATACATAATTTTCAGAAGACATAATACAAAATACCAAATTTGTAGATTATATAATAAAGGAGGTAATTACATAACACGATACGATACAAAATATAAAAATGAAAGAAAGTTTGATAAAAGATTATATTAAAAAAAAAACACAACGAATCATGAAACTTAATGACTATATAAAATTATACTGTTTAATTAAAATTGATCCATTATGTGTGTGTTAGTAAGTATTTGGTTGGTTTTGCCTTTATTTACTTCGATTAATAGTAGTAAAAAATAAACACCCCAGTAAATATTCCTGCCTGTGCATAGTGATTTTTAGGTGTTACATATTTTACACATAATTTTTTTGGCCTCGTCAGTAAGAAATGTACAAAAGTATAATCTTGATACTTTATGTATCGTCTCATAATAGGCAAGGTTAACCAACTATTTTAAAACGAATTTAAAAAGATATTAATTGTATTTATTGTTATCATCAATTAAAAGTTAAAAGTTAATAAAGGTTTTCACATGGTGTCAAATATTTCAAACTTTATTTTTAAAAAAAATTATGAACTAATTTTAAAAACATCATAATTAATCATAAATCATTTCATAAATTAATCTTGTGACCTAAGAAATCTACAGGAATGTACAAAGCAACCATAATACGAAAAATAGATTTATGAAGACAATAACTAATGAAATAAAAAAAAATTACAACTATCAAATAAAATTAATGATGGAAATTTGTGATTACTTAATGATGGAGACATGTATTTACGTACAAATGTCATATTGACCTTGTTTATGAAAAATTTTCTTATTTGATGAAAGAAACTGATTTTATTCGACGCAATTCTTAATAATTTCGATAAACTACATTTTATTTACAGAAATTGATCTAAATATAAAGGTGTTATAATCTTCTAACGTTCTCCAAAAACTGAATAGGGTGGTATTACAAATTAATACTTAGTTTAAATGGAAACTGAGAAAACGAAGAATGAAACCAAGAATAGAAGTCATGAAAGATCAAAATGAAATAAAATAATTCTAATATCTAGTTCACTTGATTACAAAATATTTCTTGCGCAACTTCTATTTAAAATATCTGATGATACAGAAAGTATGTTATGTAGAAAAGTCCCTTCGAAAAACACTCTTTGCCTCTACTATTCAATTGCCATTAAAATTATACAAATACAAATTTTTAGACCAATAACAGGCTCAAGGCCCAACAGGGTTGGTCAAGTAAATATATGTATACAGGTATATAGAAATAGAAAATAATTTGCATACGATAGTTACAGGATCATACACACAATGTACAATAGTTACAGGATAATACACACAATGTACAATAGTTACAGGATAATACACACAATGTACAATAGTTACAGGATTATACATACAATATAGAATAGTTACAGGATAATACACACAATGTACAATAGTTACAGGATCATACATACAATATAGAATAGTTACAGGATAATACACACAATGTACAATAGTTACAGGATTATACATTACAATATACATAATACAATACAATACACAAAGTTGACACATCGTTTGACAATCATGCTGTGAAATTGCAATACATAATGCAAGCTGACAAATTTTATAAAAATCAACAGTACACAAACATAAGTAACTAAATATAGTAACAAAATAACCTAAATTATATATGTACAAAATATAAGTTACTTACCTAGCTAGTGTAATCCAATTATTGCCTTGTCCATTGATGGTCCCCTAATGCATATCTAAGTGTTTCTTAAAACTCTTTACGCTCACTGAATTTACAACATTTGCTTGCAAATCATTCTAATACAAGAACAAAAAAAATATCTTGGAATTCCTTTTAAAACCAAACTAAAAACTAACTTCTCAAACAGTAACTTCTCAAACGAAATTTTATTAAAGCAAAAATATTTTAATAAAATTTCGAAATGGTAAATTTCGATTTAGTTAAAATAGGCTGTCTGCATACACACTGTTTAGTGTTAGCTCTACACATAACAGAATAGGCCTTTGTTGTAAGCAGAACTTACAGTGGGGTAGTAAAACAAATTTAAAAGAAAAATATACAAATACAAATTGATTAAACAAATGTAGGAAAGGAACTTTTTATTCATATGCCAAAGCTCAATTAAAACCTATTAAAAATTCATTTTTGTCAGTTTTTCAAAACTTGCTAAATTTAGATAGTCTTTTCAATTTTTTTCAATCGCACCTATAGTATAATTTTATTTTTCCATTCATATCAGAATGTTTAGAAAAGAAGATCACCTAAATCCTTAAAAATTTGATATTTTAAAAAATTTGCCCATTTCTCATTTTGTACCTGGAAATATATCCCAAAAGAAATCTTTATCAAACGATGTTCAGGCGCAATATATCCTTCGCATAGCTATTATTTCAGAGAATCTCCAATACGACCAACAAAGCTCGATATTGCTCTGGCAAGAAAAGCCTTCATTTGGCTTATTAGAAACTTAGATAATAATCAAGAACACAAGATTAGATTTTAAAACAACTATTAATTATTGTTAAGCCTTATTAAGAATTATTAATTACTTTATAAAGAAATAATAATTTCAATCAACTAAACTTCAATAAAATTTGCAGTACTTGAATAGATTTTGTATTTATGGAATGTATCATTGATAATATAAGTAATATCAGCGAAAAACTGAATTTGTTTTTTGAAAATTATGTCCATAGTCTGATAAAGGTCATTAATGCATGTTATCAACAAGGTTTTGATACAATAAAGTAAATATGTAAGTAAACTTGTTTTGTCAACCTACATTTGTAAATACATCTTAATTTGTTGGAACATAAGAGATATACATATATACACATGTGATTATTCTAAGAGAACACATTGGTATCGTGAATAAAAGAACGTAACAGGCGTTCACGACTCTCTTTATTTCTGGAAACCTCTAAACGGCGAGCCTTTTAAAAAGCCTTGGTTGCTATGATGACGTCATTGCCTGCTAAAAATTCATTTTAGCTATTTGCTCAGCCACATTGTGGTTTCACTTCTTGTTCTTTGAGTGAAAGAAGACAACCGGTCTACCTGTTGACACGTTGACAGCATCTTGCCGCTTTCGCCTTAGATTGGGGAGCCATTAATGAAATAGATTCACTGCCGTTGTTCCATCATTTGCTGACATGAAAGATTATCTTGAATATTTGAACTCTTTCTCTTTATTTCATATGGTGAGTATTGCATGCTGATGAATATAACACAGAGTGATCAAATTAGTTTTTGAACCTTAACATAAAAAATTTACTTAAGATTGTCTTTCCACGTTGTCTTTCCCCATTCATCCAAATCTGAGTCAACAAATGACACTAAACTCTCTTGTTTATTATCATTCTTATATATTATAAATATAATTAGTTTGATGTGTATAATTTTGCTTCCTTTATTCAGTATTGGTACCGTTCACTGAAAACACTGATTTCAGGGATTTTTTACTAAAATTTCAGTAATTTGAATTTAGCTTAATAAATTTGAAAACTGAGTTTAACTAGGTTCTCATGTTTGTCAATATAGTATAATAGTTTAAAGTTGTCTGACTTATACTTATTTTTTTTTAATTAATAGCTTAAGAATTGGCAACATTCGTTTCACCCATGTGCATCTTCTGCAGGCAAAAGGTGCCCCCTCGTGTAATACCTATGGAGTTATTTTTTCCGTTTATGACATTTTAAATGAATGTTCATCTTTTAACGAAGACAGATTTAGGCTTTTAATATGTTCCATCCTCCTTTTTTTCTGGCTTTTAAGTTATCACCCAAAATCGTTCTAACTTTCTAGTTCAAATCGGTTTTAATCACTTAATTTGAATACTTATTTTTTTCTTCCTCATCTTTTTACTTTTTGCGTATCTACTTTTAATCAATTTTAATGCGAACTGATATCTATATCAAATTGTTTGTAGCAGTATGGCGAACGAATTGCCCTTGAGCCAGAATTCCAACAATGAACCAAATCGGTTTTTTTTTTTTGTTTTTTTTTAAATTAAATGTTTTTTTTTTTTTTTAGGTTTCATCGTGTTAGGCATGTGCATAATATTATAATATATTTCATGCAAAACCCCTTCGTTTAAAATAACGTCACGTTGCTTTCCACCCCCCACCAGCTTCTTAAAAAATTAATTTTGTCATTCTCCTTCGCTTGTGAAACTTAAAAAATACATATATACATATACTTTAAATCACCTTTTCTCAGTGTCACTACATTTTAATGTTAATATTATTTTTCTTCAGTGGTTTTTAGACGGATTGAGTGTTTTTAAAAGAGGGGGAATGGATTTCAGGGGTTTTAGAATTGGGAGGACGCCTAAGTATTTTCTTGAAATATGTGGGGGGGGGGGGACGCGTTACCTAGAGTATACCCGCACTTCTAGAACTGGATGTTTTATAAAACTAAAAAAAAAAAAAAAAACTTTTAATGGGCTTGGACTTATGGGTCAGGGTAAATTGAATATCTTTCCCTCCATTCTTTTCTTCTGTAGATTTTACAACTTTGTCTTCTCAGGCAGATATCTTACCCTACATGAGAAGCATTATCCCATTTCAATGATTAGAATTTTAAATTACGGATTTCAACAATGAACATTGCCTCAGAAAAATAAAGTACTATACACTTACTGTTATTAAAAATTCACCCAAAAATTCATTTTTTAAATTGCATAACTTAAAATATTTACTTCAATTTAAGAATTTTCTTTAGGTTTCTTTTTAAAATAACTAATTTACAGACAGTGACTGGCCTATTGTTGGATCAATGAATTTCCTGCTCTACATCCTTTTCAGCTATTGATACGGTTTTATGATTACTATTCCACCACTAATTATTCTCTGATATATATATATATATATATATATATATATATATATATATATATATATATATATATATATATATATATATATATATATATATATATACGTGAACATTAGCTTTCATGTTGGGATTTAGAAACTAGAATTTAATAAACGGTTTTGAAAAGTATAAATAAATGGTCGCAAAAGAGTTTTTATAATTTTATTTGATATAGTCTTTCTTTCACCTGTTTTCGTCTTCATTACGTTCTCAAATACTAATGTCACTTAACATAAAATAAAAAACATTGGCACTACTACTACACCTGCGTCGTAATTCATATATTCATATACGCCATTTTTCGTATTCAATTCAGCTTTTTTTACTTGAGAGTTGTTTCGTTGATGAAATTTTCCTTATCATGATCAAATATTTCAAGATGTTTCTTTATTTTTCTTGCAAGTTAAAAGGAAGTCCTAGTAAGGATCAATCCCTATAATTGCTATGTTACAATCATCTAACCAAGTGCATTTAAAAACTACTTTCCAAAAAAACCTTGAAATTCGGTGAGCAGGTACGAAAAAGACCACTTAATGAAATGGTATCAATTGTTTTCATTAAATGAGGACTTAAGTCGTTTTCTAAGTCCAAAAAAGAAAAAAATTCAGGAAAGCCGAAAAGTGAAAAACTTCGCCTTCGTACTTAACCCCTTGCCTGTGACGCCTGAACCCAGTTCGGGCAACGCATATGCGCCAATTTTGGAATGTCCTTGCGCCGTTAAATCTCGACCAATACCCTCCCCCCCCCCCTCCCCCCTAACCTCTAAAAAAAAATTTCCATTTTTAGCACGCTTTTCTCAAATATATTCCACAGGCAAGGGATTAACGATTTGATTAAGTATCAGATTGAATGAGAACTATTGCTTCTGTTGTTCGAACTTTGGGAGTTCTCTAGTTTGTGTAACTTGGTTTTTAGGACATTTTTCCTTAAATAAAAAAAGGATTTATCGATTTTTTTGGTACTTGGGTCGTTTTCCATTTCTAGTCCTCAAATGTTTATCTCTATATATATAAAACAAGGCCCTCACTCACTAATTCTCTCACTTCCCCAAATTTGTTAAAACATTAATAATAGTAAACATAGAAAAATTAAGCTTTTCCGATCGCGATTAGCCCATTTTAAAAGGTCGGAAAGTTAACGTTAAACGTTAACGTTAAACCGTTAAACGTTACAAACGAGGGGAGGGATATTCGCTGTGGTAGAAGTGGGAAAAGACAAGTCGGGGGGGGGGGGGTAAAAGTCGGTAACAAGTTCACCCCCTCCCTCCAACGATTTTTAACATCACATTTCGTCTCATTCTTGTTTTTGATTTCCAAACTGACCAGTGGCATTTAGGTGCCGAAACAAGCTAATTGCAAAAGGTCCAATTACAAAACTATCTAAGTACAAACAATTTTTCCACAACTGTCTACTTGCATATTAAAAAGGGCTTATTACTAATTTATATAAAATAATACCTACCTAAGACCTTGTAAATTGTATTTCCAATTTATTTACATATTTTGTAAACAAAACAGTCATAAATTAACTCTTGAGTTTAATAAAATACAGGTTTTTCTTGTTTCCTGAAAAAATGTCCCCTAGGCAATTAGTCACTTTTGGAAATGGACGACTCCTATAATGAAAAGAAAAAAATATTATTTTAAAAATTTAGATATTAAATAACATCTTCAGTATATGTAAAAGTGTTCCAAATAATTGTAAATTGTATTTCCAATTTATTTACAGATTTTGTAAACAAAACAGTCAGAAATTAACTCTTGAGTTTAATAAAATACAGGTTTTTCTTGTTTCCTGAAAAAATGTCCCCTAGGCAACTAGGCACTTTTGGAAATGGACGACTCCTATAATGAAAAGAAAAAAATATTATTTTAAAAATTTAGATATTAAATAACATCTTCAGTATATGTAAAAGTGTTCCAAATAATTGTAAATTGTATTTCCAATTTATTTACAGATTTTGTAAACAAAACAGTCAGAAATTAACTCTTGAGTTTAATAAAATACAGGTTTTTCTTGTTTCCTGAAAAAATGTCCCCTAGGCAACTAGGCACTTTTGGAAATGGACGACTCCTATAATGAAAAGAAAAAAATATTATTTTAAAAATTTAGATATTAAATAACATCTTCAGTATATGTAAAAGTGTTCCAAATAATTGTAAATTGTATTTCCAATTTATTTACAGATTTTGTAAACAAAACAGTCAGAAATTAACTCTTGAGTTTAATAAAATACAGGTTTTTCTTGTTTCCTAAAAAAATGTCCCCTAGGCAACTAGGCACTTTTGGAAATGGAAAACTCCTATAATGACAAGAAAAAAAAAATTATTTTAAAAGTTTTAAATACTTAATCACATCTTCAGTACACGAGAAAGTGTTCAAAATAATTGTAAAGAGAGAGAGAGAGAAAAACAAGTCACAATGTCCTTCCAATTTCGTTCTTTAACGTCTTTTGTTGTTATTCCTGAGACATAAATCGAAAAAGTGTTTAGATCAAAAGTTAGCCAACTGAAATGTTTTAGAATTTTACATAAGATCCATTTGAAGTTGAAAGAGTGGAAATCACTGTTCAACAATTTGAGGAAATTTTCCCAAGTCTGCACAAATATTTGTTTCTATACAATAGTTAAAAGTATAGTGTATGTGTCCAAAAGTATAGTACATTTAAAGACGTTTCCTAATAATGTTGAATTCATTTAGAATGTCTTAAATTCGCTTGAGATGAAAACTAAGGACGGAGACAATCATCACTTTTATCTTGGTGAGTATTGTTTCTATTTAAATCATTTCTGTTAAAATCCTTTCGTGTGTGCGAAACCGGGAAATCTGCTGAGGATTAATTAACTCACTTACCGACATCCAATTGAACTGAAACTGGGGAGATATATTCGTTGTCGATGCATTCTATCAAGTTTTGGGATTGCCCGTAAGAGGCTGCTTTTGTCGCTTCGTATGATAATTTAACCGTCTTACCGTCAAACAATCGAGCTGAAATGTGTTATATAGAGTTTGTGTCTTATATTAAGGCGCTCTACTAAATTTATGAGACTGTCACTAAAAGAACGAGTTTACTAATGCTTCTGGGGATTTTTTAATTTACTTGCAGTCAATAACATGCTGAAACTTGAAAGATAGATTTGTTATCAATGACAGTTTTCTATCAAGTTTTGGAAGCTATCATAGAAGGGCGGCATTTACCCACGTTTGTATTGTCGCTTCAGATTACTAATTAACTCACTTGGCGTTATGCAATCCAACTGAAACTTAGCCGATAGATTTATTTTAGTTCACAATGCCTCCTATTAATTTTTTGGAGGTGAGTGAGTTAGTCAATGACACAGAATCGATGATTTTTCTTCATGGAAGTCAAAAACTATGAAAACTTGAACCGAGTTCAAAATTGCTGGAAAAAAGTTGCAGTTGCTCATAAAATTTAGCAGTGCCTTTATATGCATATAGCATTAGAAATAAAAGACATAGTTTTAACTTTATTTTTGATGTATACTACCTGAGGGTGTAGCACATCCACAATTTTAAATTGCAAAATACTGGCCATTCTATTTACATTTGACATGGATGTACGTAATGTACCTTTTTGGTTTCATGTTTTAAATAAAAAAATGCCAGGTTAGAGATAGTTTTTATGATAATTATTACATTTCTAAAGCAATTAGTCAAAAGGGTGAAATTGGCGTTATGATTTCGGTTTACTTTTGCTGGTAAGTGAAACAGAAGAAGAAAAGCTTTTGATAGCAGTAGAAGGCTCTAGAAAAGATAACTCTTTAGTTGAAGTCTGTTTTTTTTTTCCCACTTGTCACGCCTTCATTATAGTTTTAATTAAATTTCGCAAATGGAGTTGTTAAGTACATATTAAAAAACATTACCACAATTTTGATCAAAACTTGTAGAGCTGTTTTGGAAGAAATGCAATATATATATATACATATCAATATATTCATATACAATATATTCATTACTTTATATTATAAGGTAGTTGAAAGCAAAATATTAATAAGGCGAAACAACTAGAGAGCGATATCTTCTATATTTAGAATATATTTAGTCTAGAAAACTGTAATCGAAGTAACGAACAAAGCAAATTCATGCCTTTTGAATAAGAGAGGACCTTCAGATAATTATATTCATTTCTCTCGAAAGATAGGGTATTTGGAAGTAGCAACAATTACTCTAATTTAGCGTGAAAACATGTTCTTAATTTGTACTTCTGTAGCAAGAAGTGAATCTTGTTCTCTTTCTTTAGTTCTCTTGGAATCATTCTCTTGTCTTCAACACCTGCACTACGCCACTGCAAAAAATCAAGTCGCCAACTCCAGGTAACCTTTACCAAAAATTTAGACAAAAATACCTATGCTTATTTTAATAAGGTTTTTCAAAAATATTAAAACTGCAAAATAATAGAAGAAATTTCAATATAACGTGAAAAATTAGTTTATTTTTCTGGAGATTTTCAGAAAATTGTAAGGATAAATAAGCTAGTGGAATTAGAAAAGGATATTTATTTGATGTTTAATGTTTTTTTTTTTAAGCTTGAGTTTAGAAATTTCACTCACTTAACCATTTCTAACGGATTTTTATAAAATTGAATATTAACTATGAAAAGTAGTTTAATTTAATTATAAGTTTTTGATATCTCCCGTTTCCCGGAAGCATTTAAGCATACTTCACTTTGATTCAAACCACAGAAGGGAATGAGAGTGCGCCATTGGCTGATACGTTGCTTTCATGGAAGCCGCTAAACACCTGACAATGTTTACTGTGTTGACACAGAGAATGAAACTCATGTTTTAAATCTTGAGTTTAAGAACTGATTTTTAAATGGCGAAAGTTTTATAAATGGTAATTTTATTCCTGATTAATGTTTTACTCCAATTGAATCTATTTAACTGCTTTTAACAACAAAGTATAAATTTTGGATATTTATCAAGGAAAATTATGCAGCTTGAATATATTTTTGAAACTAAGTTTATTTTTTTATTTTTTTGTAAACATTTAGACGTAAAAGAAAAATTCGGGTGACTCAGAAACTCGAATGCTACTTTTGAAATTATCAATTCTTATTCTTATTATTTTATTAATAGTCATTTGTTTGTGCCTTTATAAGGAAGAAACTAAAATATTTCTGAATAAATGACAGCATTAATGCGACGCATAAATTTTTTAGAGCCTTTTTGTTATAATTTTTATGGCACAGATGCAGAATATGACATTTCTTCAACATGATTTTATAAAGGTGTTGTTTTTTCCCCGATAAATGCGGTTTCTGGAAACAGATTTAAGTTTTATTTTAAAAATTGACACTTTATATTATTTACATTTTAACTTAATTTTAGTGTTATTTTAATTTTATTACTATTAGTATTTTAATTTAATTATTATTAATATTTTAACCTTATTACTATTAGTATTTTAATTTAATTATTATTAATATTTTAACCTTATTCCATTATTATTTGTATTTTGATTTTGACCCTTTATGCTATTACCAAATAAAAAATATCGCCCAATCTCCTATATACTAAATCTGTTTCATTTTTATAATAATAATAAATGTTAATAAATATTGAGCTTTTTTAATATTGTCTTGTATTTAATAAGAAATATTTTACTGTGAACATAAGTTATGACAATTTATTTATATTTATTTATTTTATGATAGATGAAATTATAGAAATTATAAGCATGTCTATTCTATAATTTAACTATAAGTAAAAAATAAAATATAAATATAATTTAGTTCGACTATATTAATTATACTGATATTTTTTACATAAAACGTCTTTACTGAATATAAAATATCACGACTCTTAGATGGTAAAAATATTTCCTTAAAGCTAAATTGGGATTTGCTAAATTTTGATATAGATGGCACCACCATTCAAATTTTCAATTAACTATTATTAAAAATCAGTTGTACGATTATTTATAAGTATATTACAGTTTTGAAGTCACAAACTAACTTAGTGCGACTATAAAATCATCAAACTTCATTAAAAAAGCTATGTCAATAAGAAATACCAGCAAACATAACCTTTCCCATTTAATAAGAATATGGCTTCGTCGAATTCAGCACTTCGTAATACTGTAAAAATCGTCCACTCAGGATTTTTTTTCATACAATGATTTGACGTTACTTGTAATGAAAACTATATCTTCCTTTTTTTTTCTAATCATATTTGCAAAAACAAACGAAGAAAATACGAATTCTCTGTTAGAACTATCAACTTTCCATTCAGCATGAAGCCGCCATTTTATGTGGGTGTTACTTCTTCCCAGACTGACAGGAAGATTGACCAATGGCGCGCACTCATTCCCTTCTGTGGTTTGAATCAAAGTGAGGAATGCCAAAATGCGTCCCGGAATCTAATTGGACAATATATTGGAATCGCATTGTCGGATTTGACAATACATCTCAATCGCATTGTTGTCTGGGGGCATTTGTCCCAATAGTTTTGGATATCCTAATAAAGACATAATCTTGTATTTATAGTATCTCTGATTGAATATAATTGTCCCACTAACAAATACGATTAAGAGAATATATCCCACAAAAGGAATTTATTCAATATTTCTATAAAAACTAATTTTTTACTTAATAATAATAATAATACATATTTTACACTAAGTATGGCAATAATATGTTAAATAAGAAAACAGGCTAAGGGAAATTTGAGTAATGTTTATGCTCAAAAACATAGGTCTGCCATTTGCAATTTGAGAGTATTTCCAAGTTTCTTCAATCATATTTTGATTATCTAATTAATTGGAAACACCGAAAACATAAATATCGTTGTTAAAGTTGAATTAATTTAGTCATGAGAGGAAGGTCCAAACTCCGTGATGTGTAATTGTGTCGAAATAACTAACTCCACAATACTGTAATGATGATAATTTAACAGAATCCATTTCTTTCACAGAGATCCAAACTATGATCAAACTTCCCATAGCAAATGCATATTCATCACTAATCTTTTTTCCTAAGGTCCGTCGAGAAGGAGCAGTCAGTGGAATCTTAAACTTACACAATGTAATACAACTTCTCCTGTTGTTTAACATTTTACGGGGAAATTTTGCAATACTGTTTTTAATTTCTATTATAGGTTCCGAAGGACAGAGGCCGGATTCAATTGTATATTTTTGCTCCTTCCTTTATGACTGATCAATTGCTCATACTACTCCAAACCTTCATTTTCTGGAAAATGCATCGGTAAGTCATATTGCAATTTGAATATTTATCCATTCTTTCGTGATGGCATTTGGCTAATTCATTCTGATTTAGTTTGGCTAAAAGTAAAAATGTTGCGAATTTGTTTACGTCACTGACAGGAAATCAAGCGGTAAAAAAAACAAAAAAAACATGAAAATCAAGAATTTCGCAAAGAACATTTTAACGAAATTTTCATGGAATTAAATTTTTATTTTACTAATTTGCACCGTATTATTTATTAACTGCTGTGTGGCAGAAAACGACGGACAATGTTGCTAGTATTAACTATAAAGCAAAGTTATATATATATATATATATATATATATATATATATATATATATATATATATATATATATATATATATATATATATATATATATATATATATATATATATATATATATATATATATATATATATATATATATATATATATATATATATATATATATATATATATATATATATATATATATATATATATATATGTAATATATCATATGAATGTGACTTCCTATTCTGAAACTGAGTTGGAAGTTCATAATGGAAATACCGGAAATTGAGACTGGAAATCAATTTTTAAATCGCATAGTTTGTGTGCCATACTGAAATTTGAAGTTTTATGCAAATTACTAGATTTTCATAAAATTAAACTGAAAATACATTAAGGTTTGACCAGAAGAATTCAAAAAAATTTAATTTGTTGTTTTTCCAATCAATTTCATCACCAAAAGCCCTAAAAAGTCTTTTTTTGTTTTTGTGATAAAATTTCAAGCTTGGTTTATTTCTTTACACTACTTTTCCTAAATGGTTTTCTTGTCTTTTTTTTAGGAGCAGTTTCGAATTGCCACCTGACTGCATTGCCCCTCTGCCTGCAATAAATAAGAATCCAATTAACAGTGAGATTATTTTATATCGGCAGGTGGAGGCTAATTTGATTTTTTGCAGTGGCTTGTGCTGGAGTTGTCGCTGCAACAAATTAAGTTCTCCTCCACCAGTCTGAAAGCACAGACGGAGATAGGAAGCAAGGCCTCATTTGCATATGGAACGAGAAATGGTAAAATTAAGAATTGGTACTAACCCTTAAATAAGGATTCTTTAAAAAATAATTATCTCCGCGGAAAAGCTAAAGTGAATAGAAACTTAAATCGGTATTAGTGGTCAGAATCACTTTAATTTCTGGATAAATCGAGGAATGTTGGAATTTTAAAAAGAATTCACAAAATTTTAGGAAGATTTGGCTTATTTCATAAACACGATTTTAAAGACATTTAAGTTAGGTGATGTTTTAATTATTTTAATAAACACGACCATTTAAACAAGACTCAAGCCAAGTTCGGAACAAATGACGTCACATTAGCTTCAAGCTGAATGTGTCGTTTTTCCCGCCAAATCTAACAGGCGAACTTTGATTGCAAATTTAAGAAAAGAAAAAGCGCAGGGAGCAGAAATTTTTGCGTTTATGGCTTTATCAAAACATTTAGCATTGAATTAAAAAAAAAAAAATTCAATGCTGGAATTATCCATTATTTGACATCTTTATTCCAAAGCAAGCTTAGTGGAAGAAAAAAAATTGAAACATACCTATAATGAAAACCGATATCTGAAAGAAAATCGATTGTTTTAAAAAAAATAATATTACAAATATATTGCTAAGAATTATAATTGTATATTGAAAGGAATTTGAAGTTTACATTTTTGTGCATTAAAACTGGAATTGTAACGAATTTTAAGAATAAGATATACTGAGTATGGAGCCACTTTTAGATTTTCCATATCATTTGCAACTTAAAATATAAAGAAAGTCAGATTCTGAATGAACAGAAATTTCCATATCACTAAAATCAGTACACCTGGTTTAGCTTAAATTAAACATCTGCTTCATTTCAGAACAGTTATTATATTAGGGATTGAATAAATAACAAGAAAGGAGATGGTTAAATCATATATTCTAATCCGTATAAGTTAAGGGTTATTACTTTTTCAAATTTGTTATCACACTTTCCTCTCGATTTCTGGATACCAATCTGTTAACAAGAGAATTATTTTTTTAAAAAAATAAGATTCTTGCTTTTAATTTTTATATTTGAAGATGAGGTCTTTGATTGTGGAAGAATTTTATCTTGTAACAAATGATATAATACAGAAGTATGGTAAAATATTAATGACTTATTTTCTCCTTGTGACGATCTATCTACTGTCTTGGCTGAACTAAAGTAAGAGAGTGGACATGAATTAATTATTGGCTTCAATTAATTTAACTTAATTATGCATTTTCATACATTTATGACACTTATTACCCACTTTAGCATATATGTAAACAATAAAATGTTTATTTCAACTTCATCTTATCTTTTTTAAATGTGTGGTGATAGAGAGAATATTTTGTATCATTTGAGTAAAGAGAAAAATTGATGTCACTTTCAAATAGCAAAATTCTCAATCCAATAGTAATGAAAATTTCTGGTAGAAAGAGGGACAAACTTGTATATTCTAAAAATTGAAAATGTGACAAATTTTGAAAAAGGCCCTTATATTTAGTTAATTGTATTATTTTTGTCTTGACAATTAATTATAATTAAACATAGGTTATGTTTTGATCATTTATCATTAATTTGTGTATTAAATGACTCATAATTGTACAGTAATATCGTTTTTGCAGTTACATGAAAATTGAATTGATGCATTGAATTATTTGGGAATAAAGATTGTTTTGCATACTGTTTTGTGTAGGTTATTTCAAAACACTGCAGCTCTCCTAAAATTCTGAATATTCATAAACAATTAAAACAATCTCTTAAAAGTCATTTTTAAGAAATAGATAATCCTGAAAATTATGAATCGAAAAATCGAGAAAGTCAGTTTTCACATCTAGCACAAACACAGAAAGGTTTTCGAGCACAATAATCACAAGAATAAGAGAAGAGCTGGCATGCTGATAACAGGAGAGTAGGTGTCGATATAATCCACATCCTTCTGTTGTTGAAATCCACGAACAACGAGACGGGCTTTAGACTTCCAATCCCGCTTTAGTCACAACACCCACTTACAGGAAAATGCTCGTCTTCCTTCTGGCAAATCTTCTAGGTCCCACACTTCCTTTATCTCCATTGCCTCCATTTCTTCTTCCATGGCTTCTTTCCATTTCCAGTGTTCGTCATCTGGTAGAGTTGTGATATCATCAAAACAGAGGGATTCTTGAACCGAAATCATGGCTTCATACACTTCAGAATGAGGAAATCGAACAGGCTCTTTCTTTACTCGACCGGATCATCTTAGTTCCTGTTCCGAGTTTCTATCCTCATCTTCTTTGTGAGGATTGCTAGGTACGTAAAAGACATCAGTTTCATTAATGATATATTCGGAAATATTCACATCATTTTCTGTGTTCTCTGGATCTGAATCTAGAGTTGTGTATCTTTGACAGTCACTTTTCTTCGCTTCCTTAAACTTAACATTGGAAGAAACCACACAACGCATCTAGTAACTGGATCCCTTAAGCGGTATCCCATAGTCGAATATCCCAGTAAAACCCTCTTCTTTGATATTGGATCCAATTTCTTCCTCTGAGATTTGGCAGCAATATGTAAGAATCACAACCAAATACTCGAATGTTCTTCAGATCGGAATCTTTTCGAATTTCAGGCTACATGGGATGAGGTTGTTAATAGAGCTGTTGGGAATTCTTTTATGTAAATACTCAACTTTAAGAATAGCATGTCCCCAGAATTTCTCACTTAATTTCGCTTCAAAGATAAGAGCTTGCCCTTTATTCAAAAGTGTTCGATTGGCACGTACCGCTAAACCATTTAAATGAGCATTGTAAGGAGGAGCTGCGTCGATTTTTACTCAAGCATTTTTAGCCACCTTTACAAGTTCACCAGACACATATTCCTTCGCATTATCGCATCACATCTTCTTTACAGATGGATTCATTTTGAAAAACATTTTCAGTTCATCCACTACATCTCCCTTTTTCTTCAACATTCGAACTTCCATATATCTTGAACAATCATCAACTATTGTCATAAAACATCACTCACCAGTTTCTGTTAATGGTACTATTGATCCAAATATATCTGGGTGAATCATAGTCATCGGTTGCATTTCCCTTCGTCGAGGACCTTTCCAAATTGGCGTTGCACTCTGTTTGGTGGTAACACAGATTTCACAAAACTTTTGGGAAATGGGAAGTCTCATTTCTGTAAGCACACTGTCACAGGAATGGCCAAGACGACGATACCACAAATCACTATCTTCTTCTGTATGCAAAGAAACCTCCGATATAACTTTATGAACACATTCATTCACCTACTGTCCACGAGTATTTCTCAAACCAAACAATAACATTTCTTTCCCAGTTTCCAGGAAAACCTCTCCATTCTTGGAGATGACACCGTAACCTGCCACTTCAATGTTTTTAACTGATATTAATCTTCCATTCAAATTGTGTACATATAAAACATCCTTGAGAATAATCTGAATGCTATCACTTAGAAGACCATTGATAGTTCCAACTCATTTAATCTCTAGCAATTCAGTTTTCGAAGCACGTATTGTACATTTCCCGAGGATTCTATAAATGAAGAAAACCACTTTTTTACTGAACACATGTGAGACGTTGCGCCACTGTCCCCAATGAAGTTGTTTTTGGATATATCTCCAGCCATAAACGTAATCGCTGTAGAAGCCTGTTGCACATGGTCAGACGACTTACCGACTAGTTTATACAATTTGCAATCCCTAAAATGCCCCCGCTTTCCACAAGAAAAACAATACATATTTATTCGACAATTTTTGGCATAATGTCCTCTTCGTCTACACTTCAAAAAGATAATATCCTTTTTCGCTGAAAAGGCCGTACTATAGTCAACACTCATCGAATTAGGAGATGACTTTCTACTGTTTTTAGTATCATTTCAGCCTCGAGAAGACGCTGGGTCACAAAATCCACTGAAAGCATGTTATCAGGCTTACTTTCCAACGGGCTCTTAATATTGTCATATTCCGGTGGTAGTGACATCAATATGTAAACAATTGTGTCTGCATCATCTTCTCCTCCCTCAAAGACGCCAGGATTCTGTCATTCAGAAGAGACATCAAAAAGCCATGCTCTCTTTTCGCCTTTTTTTTTATAAACTTCACTTACATCATTTGCTAGCTCCTCTTAAATTTACAAATCCAATTCTTTTACTGCAAAAACAGCAGCAAGCCATCTACTCCACATAGCATAGTTACTTCGATCAAAAGGAATAACACGAAACGATTCAGTTTGCGAGTTCAGGGCCATTGCTGACTAAGCAATAAAAAACGAGCAACCAGAATTAGCAGTTCTCAGCGCAAATCGTTTCTACGCCCACGCCCAAGATTGAAGAGCCAACTCTCTGCTGTTATATTACAATAAAGCAGGCGAGGCTCCGTGTGATTGAAAGCAATTTGTCTAGTAAAAGAGAGCGAGACGAAAAATGAGTTTCTCATATTTATGCAGAATAGCGAACTTACAAGAAAGCTACATGAAGATAAAATAGCGACATGCGATTACGCAATAATACTATGCGATTACATCAGGCACAATATAACAGTATGAAAAAGAAATTCATATGTAAAATAGAGGTAATGAGGTCGCTGATAAATTGGCCAAAGAGGGCAATGAAGAAATAACGCCCACTGGCTCTTCGCTTACTTATCAGGAACTTTACTCCAATGAAAAATCTAAACGAAATTTTATCTGGCGAATTCCACCTACGCACCAATGGTACTCCGGAACATCTCCTGACAGTCTTCTGGAAATCAAATACGATCGAATCTCCTTGGCTGCTTTAGCCAGACTCTCAAGTGGCCGCCTAAAATGTCTGTCATTCGAATATGGCACAAAAATGTACCCCACTTGTAAAAAATGCAGTGACCACATCCAGCCTCATCGGATTACATTCAGAATTGCGTCGGATTTTTCAGGGCAGATTTTACATCAGATCCCCTTATTGTCATCATGAACACTATGCACTTGCGTATAGTTTAGTTAACAAAACATTTCTTTTTCGTTAAACAGTTAGCAAAGTTTATAGCACACAAAATCATCAGTCATTAATAAAAAATGAGACACAAAGCTTATATATTTTAAATTATAAGGCTTAAAAACTCTTGAAAGAACTATTTCTTCATCTTGCACTATAAGTAACTGCAAAATCTTATTTGTATTTCAAGTATCACAGGAGCATGCTTAAATTTTAAATTTCAGGAAACAAAATGTTTCCTATAATATTGACTGAAATACAAAATCTTAACTAGAAGTGGATAATACCATAACGTTTAACTCTTCATTAAGAAAAACTCAAGTCCAGATACATGCCATCCACTTCATAAATTTTAATCTCATTCTGTGCTCTATCTTCCCACTGCTCGTTTTCATGTATTCCTGGGATAAGAAGATACAGTTCGTGGTAGTCATTGTATTTTAGTCATGATGGTGGCTACCTCTATGTGCTCTCTTCGTGAGGGTTAAGATTGGAAGGGGATCTTTGAAAACAGCCTGGGGTTTGGAAATCATTACCCAATGCCAATATAATTAGTTCTGATTGGCCAGTGGTTATTAGCTTAAAACAGCTGCATGATCCTTTGTCATACGCTTTCTTTAATAAAAAAAATAATGTTGAAGATTCAAGTCGCTGTTGTTCCTGTACCAGTACCAATATTAGTGGTACTGGTTATCCAGTGATTAGGGGCATTAAACAGCTGCATGAATCCTTTGTTATGTCATTAATAAACAAAAATGGTTCGGATACAATTCGCTATTGTTCCAGATAAATGGAATGCCACCAATGATATTTTCGTGAGGTATCCAGATAACACAGGAGTACGAATAAGTAAAATGTAATTTTTTATTCAATGTAGATGATTACATAAGAAACCTAATTTTGAACTTATTAAGAATAATTGTGAGAAAAAGATTGTTAATTTACACAATATAAATATCTACATACAAGTACCCCATTTGTATACAAAACTTACTATATTTTCAGACTGATCTTATTAATAGAAGTTACAATATTTTATTTCATTAATATCATAATTGATAATTATTTTAACAGCAGGACAATTTGGTGGAACGTTTTTATAATGCATAACTTAGGTTGCTTAAGAGACTACATATAGCCATCCAATAAATCTCTAGAATAGAATGTGTATGCAGAGGTTTAGTTTTTTTCTCTTGCCTACGATTACCTCCTCTCTATTAGGTATAGAAGTAGAGAAGAATATTGGAAGTGCAATTTAAAACTTTTTTTTCCATGATCAAAATGAGAGTACTGCAGATGAATATATTGAAATGCTCAATCGGGAACTGTTGAGTTGGAGCTAAATGGTTATCATAACACCATCAGTAATTTTTCAAAATTTAACAACGACATACCATGATGCATTTGTTGGTTAAGTAAAAAAGGTCTTTTTATCCAACTCTTAGCATCACACCAATCCATCACTTCTCAAATTTACAAAACGCGATAAAACATTGCATATCTCACGTAATCCTTTGAAAGAAGACAATTGATAGTTTATAGGCTGTTGTTGTTTAAATCAGATTAATTTTAACATTTCTATTTCTGTGGTATTTATGGCGATATACTTTTGGACAATTATTATATTATCATTTCCTATAATTGAAAATGAGAAGAGGAGAAAAAACGATCGTTCATAAGCTATGTTCAAGCAAAGAGAACTCTGTGTTAAGGGCATTCGTTTTTCCACATTTTACGTCATTGATGGATTTTTTGGGGAATTTCGGAGAGAAGGGGGGCGTTTAGAACACCTTATAAGGCATTAGCGCAGCGATTTTTATCAAAATTGTTTGAGTCATTTCTTAGGAATCATTGAAAAACATGATTTTTTTCAATGGCAGCTACCCTATGCACATGCTCGATTTTGACGGAAACCTAAATGACAGATCTTAGGGCCATCACCAACCTGTTCACCAAATTTGAATATCGAAGATGAATTTGTTCGGGAGTTATACCGACCACGTACACACAGACAGACATTTTTTCTAGATCACTTTTTTTAGATCAGTATGTTCCAAAACGTGGAGAAATGCAAAAAAATCTAATTTTTTTTTTAACTGAATAATATACTGTCATTACCCTATGTATTACATGTGGGTAATTAAAAGTAACAATATCCCAGAGAAAAGTTAGGTTGACTAAGAAGTGGTATTGATGTGTAGTATTAATTTCTGGATAAATCAGGGAATGTTGGAATTAAAAAACAATCTGAAAAAAGTTTTTTTATTTCATGATTAAGATTTCAATGGGCATAGAAGCTGAAAAGAATATTAATTATTCTGATCAAAATATAATCGCTTAAACAGAGAATTTTATCAGGATGGTAAGAGGAAAATATCTGAACTACATTGAATTTCATTAAAATATTTACTTGTAGTTTCCTGTACTATAATTAATTGCGTTTTCATTTACTGTCTTTAAATTCATGTCTGAAGTTCAAATAGAGTTGTACCAAAGTATAGATGCAGGAAACTCCCAATGCATTTATTACTTTTTTTCTAGATATAAAATGAAATTTCTTAAAATGCTTATGTCAGACGCAATCACATAAATCACTTACTTTTACTTGGAATAACATATTTATAAGTTTAAAAAGTATAGGTTTATTGTAACAACACATAGAGATAAATATACAGTACAATGTATTCCTATCTTGCTGATAACTTATTCTGTTTATAGGTCAAATGTTGGCTGAATGTATGTGAAAAATTCAATTATTATAATCCGTAGTGGATATTTTATCTGATAATCATAATTTCTTTCTGGGTTTAATGAGCGAGTGTTTGAAATTTGTAAAATTTTATCTGAAAATTAAGTCCGTTGTCTGATAAAAAATCTTTAATGCATGTTATTAACGAGGATTGGATTCAATAAAGCAAATATGTAAGCAAACTTGTTTTGTCATTCCACATTTGTAAATACATCTTAATTTGAGGGAACATAAGAGATATATATACACATGTGATTATTCTAAGAGAACACATAGGTTTAGTGAATAAAAGAACGTAACAGGCGTTCTGGACTCCCTTTATTTCCGGGAACTTCTAAACAGCGAGCCTTTTAGAATGCCCTGGTTGCTATGATGACGTCATTGCAAGCTAAAATTCATTTTAGCTATTTGCTCAGCCACATTGTGTTTTCACTTCTTGTTCTTTGAGTGAAAGAAGACAACCGGTCTACCTGTTGACACGTTGACAGCATCTTGACGCTTCCGCCTTAGATTGGGGAGCCATTAATGAAATAGAACCACTGCCGTTGTTCCATCATTTGCTGACATGAAAGATTATTTTGCATATTTGAACTCTTTCTCTTTATTTCATATGGTGAGTATTGCATGCTGATGAATATAACACAGAGTGATCAAATGAGTTTTGATACTTACCAAAAAAATTTACTTAAGATTGTCTTTCCCCATTCATTCTAATCTGAGTTAACAAATGGCGCTAAACTATCTTGTTTATTATCATTCTTATATATTATAAATATAATAAGTTTGATGTGTATACTTTTGCTCCATTGATTCAGTCTTTGTACCGTTCAGTGAAAACACTGATTCCAGCGATTTTTTACTAAAATTTCAGAAATTTGAATGTAGTTTAACAAATTTGAAAACTGAGTTTATTTAGGTTCTCATGTTTGTCAATATAGTATAATTGCTTGAAGTTGTTTGACTTATATATATATTTTATTAATTAATTGCTTGGAATTGGCAACACTCGTTTCACCCATGTGCATCTTCTGCAGGCAAAAGGTGCCCCCACGTGTAATACCTGTGGAGTTATATTTCAGTTTATGACATTTTAAATGAATGTTCATCTTTTAACGCAGACAAACTTAGGCTTTTTAATATGTACCATCCTCCTTTTTTTTCTTACTTTTAAGTTACCACCCAAAATCGTTTTAATTTTCTACTCCAAATCGGTTTTAATCACTTAATTTGAATATTTCTTTTTTTCTTCCTCATCTTTTTACTTTTTGCGTATCTACTTTTTTTCGTTTCTCGTTATTACTACTCGTTTTCCATTTTTAGTCCTCAAATGTCTATCTCTGTATATATAAAACAAAGCCCTCACTCACTAATTCTCTCACTTCCCCAAATTTATAAAAACATCATCATTAGTAAACATAGAAAATTTAAGCTTTTCCGATCGCTATTAGTCCATTTTAAGAGGTCGGAAAGGGGTTAAACGTTAGAAACGAGGGATATTCGCAGTGGGAGAAGACAAGTAGGGAGGGGGGGGGGGGAAATCGGCAACAAGTTCACACCCTCCCTACGACGATTTTTAACATCACATTTTGTCTCATTCTTGTTTTTGATTTCCAAACTGACCAGTGGCCGAAACATGTTAATTGCAAAATGTCCAATTCCAAAACTATCTAATTACAAAAAACTTTTAAACAACTGTCTAATTGCATATTAAAACAACTTACTACTAATTTATATAAAATAACCTTGTAAATTATATTTGCAATTTATTTATATATTTTGTAAGCAAAACAGTCATAAATTAACTCTTGAGTTCAATAAAATACAGGTTTTTCCCGTTGCCTGAAAAAATGTACCCTAGTCAATTAGGCATTTTTGGAAATAGACGACTCCTGCAATGACAAGAATAAAAAATATTATTTGAAAACTTTTCGATATTAAATAACGTCTTCAGTATACGAAAAAGTGTTCCAAATAATTGGAAATTGTATTTCCAATTTATTTACAGATTTTGTAAACAAAACAGTCATAAATTAACTCTTGAGTTTAATAAAATACAGGTTTTTCTCATTTCCTGAAAAAATGTCCCCTAGGCAACTAGCCACTTTTGGAAATGGACGACTCCTATGATGACAAGAAAAAAAATATTATTTTGAAAGTTTTAGATATTAAATCATATCTTCAGTACACGAGAAAGTGTTCCAAATAATTGTAAAAAGAGAGAAAGAGTAAAAACAAGTCACAATTCAATTCCAATTTTGTTCTTTAACGTCTTTCGTTGTTATCCCCTGCGAGATAAATCAAAAAAGGGTTTAGATCAAAAGTTAGCCAACTAAAATGTTTTAGAATTTTGCATAAGATTCATTTGAAGGTGAAAGAGTGGCAAACACTGTTCAACAATTTGAGGAAATATTCCCAAGTCTGCACAAATGTTTGTTTCTATACAATAGTTAAAAGTATAGAGTAAGTGTCCAAACTACATTTAAAGTCGTTTCCTAATAATGTTGAATTCATTTAGAATGTCTTAAAACCGCTTGAGATGAAAACTAAGGACGGAGACAATCATCGGTTTTATCTTGGTGAGTATTGTTTCTATTTAAATCCTTTCTGTTAAAATCCTTTCGTGTGTGTGTGTGACCGGGAAATCTGCTTAGGATTATTTAACTCACTTACGACATCCAATTGAACTGAAACTGGAGAGATATATTCGTTGTCGATGCATTCTATCAAGTTTTGGGATTGCCAATAAAAGGCTGCTTTTGTCGTTTCGTATGACAATTTAACCGCCTTGCCGTCAAACAATCGAGCTGAAATTTGTTATATCGAGTTTGTGTCTTATAATAATGCGCTGTTCTAAATTTATGAGACTATCACTAAAACAACAAGTTTACTAATGCTTCTGGGGATTTTTTAATTTACTTGCAGTCAATAACATGCTGAAACTTAAGATACAGAATTGTAATCAATGACTGTTTTCTATCAAGTTTTGGAGGTTATCATAGAAGGGCGGAATTTACCCACGTTTGTATTGTCGCTTCAGATTACTAATTAACTCACTTGGCGTTATGCAATCCATCTGAAACTTAGTCGATAGATTCATTGTAGTTTACAATCCCTCCTATTAATTATTTGGAGGTGGGTGAGTTAATCAATGACACAGAATCGATGATTTTTCTTCATGGAAGTCAAACACAATCAAAACTTGAAGCGAATTCGAAATTGCTGGAAAAAAGTTGCAGTTGCTGATAAAATTTAGCAGTGCATTTATATGCATTTAGCATTAGAAATAAAATACATAATTTTAACTTTATTTTTGCTGTACACTAACTAAGGGTGTAGCACATCCACCAATTTTCCATTACAAAATACTGACCATTCTATTTATATTTGACATGGATTTATGTAATTTACCTTTTTGGTTTCATGTTTTAAATAAAAATATGCCAGGTTAGAGATAGTTTTTATGATAATTATTACATTTCTAAAGCAATTAGTCAAAAAGACGAAAAAACGGCGTTATGATTTCGTTTACTATTACTGGTAAGTGAAACACGAGAAGAAAAGTTTTTGATAGGCAGTAGAATGCTCTAGAAAAGATAAGTCTTTTGTTGATGTCGGGTTTTTTTTTTCCACTTGTCATGCCTTCATTATTGTTTTAATTAAATTTCTCAAATGAAGTTGTTAAGTACATGTTAAAAAGCATTGCCACAATTTTGATCAAAACTGGTAGAGCCGTTTTGGAAGAAATGCCAAAAAAAAAAAATAATAATAATAATAATAATAAATAAATATATTCATTACTTTATTTTATAATTCTTTACAAGGTAGTTGAAAGCAAAATATTAAAAAGCCGAAACAACTAGAGAACGATATCTTCTATATTTAGAATATATTCATTCTAAGAAAACTGTAATAGATGTAACGAACAAAGCAAATTCATGCCTTTTGAATAAGAGAGGACCTTCAGATAATTATATTCATTTCTCTCGAAAGATAGGGTATTTGGAAGTAGCAACAATTACTCTAATTTAGCGTTGAAAACATGTTCTTAATTTGTACTTCTGTAGCAAGAAGTGAATCTTGTTCTCTTTCTTTAGTTCTCTTGGAATCATTCTCTTGTCTTCAACACCTGCACTGCGCCACTGCAAAAAATCAAGTCGACAACTCCAGGTAAACTTTACAAAAAATTTGGACAAAAATACCTATGCTTATTTTAATAAGGTATTTCAAAAATATTAAAACTGCAAAATAATAGAAGAAATTTCCATATAACATGAAAAATAAGTTTATTTTTCTGGAGATTTTCAGAAAATTGTAAGGATAAATTAGCTAGTGGAATTAGAAAAGGATATTTATTTGATGTTTAATGTGGTTTTTTTTAAGCTTGAGTTTACGAATTTCACTCACCTAATCATTTCTAACGGATTTTTATAGGACTGAACATTAACTATGAAAAGTAGTTTAATTTAATTATAACTTTTTGATTTCTCCCATTTCCCGGAAATATCATTGAAAATGTTTTGGAATCGCATTGTCGGATTTGACAATACATCCTAATCGTATTGTTGAAAGGGGGCATGGTCGTTTTATATATCCTAATGAAGATATAATCTTGTATTTATATTATCCCTGATTGAATATAATATTGTCCCACTAACAAATACGATTAAGAGAATATATCCCACAAAAGGAATTTATTCAATCTATATATAAAAATCTCGTGTCACGGTGTTTGTGGTCACACTCCTCAAAAACGGCTCAACCTATTTTTATGAAATTTTTTATGTATATTTGGTAGGTATGAGAATAGGTCATAAAGTATACTTCATACCTCTAGGTGATTAGGGTGTCCCTATCCAGAAAAGTCTATTTGTACTGTGGCGGAACTTTTCAAATTTAATTTGAAGTCGTCTTTTCATTAACTATTATTATTACTGAATTGCCGCGCTTGAGCTTTGTTTAAATTTATTTTATTTCATTTATTCATATTTATTATTACCCTTTAATTAGCAATATTAGCCATATTCTATCTCTTGTTTAAAAAAAAAAATGATTTTGTCTTTTTGATTAGCGTCAACGGTTTTTTCTAATAAAATTGTTGGTAAAATACTAAAATACAAATGCATTATAGGTATTCCGTTTTTCATCAGTAAATACAACAATTTTGTCTATTTGTGTGAGTGTATTACAGGGAACAATGCCATCAAGACGCAGGGTATAAAGATGCAAGCCTTGCACTCGGCTTGCTCTAAGACAACAATCACTGGGACGATATGCTTGCTGAAGCAGAATTAGGCTGTACAGCAACACAAATTCATCTACTATTCGCTATTGTGTTGACTTCATGTTTCCCGGGGCGAGCAGACTCGTTGTAAGCACAAAGGATAAGCACAAAGGTTCAATGACTGACGATATATTGCATCGAATTCGTACCCGGTGCAACGATCTAACGATTACATTCAGCGACGCTATGTACAATGAAACATTGAATGCTATCGATGATCTTTGCATTGTCATTGCCAAATTACCACTCAGTCATTTCGGTTATAAGTTCGCCAAATCGAAATGCATTTGATTTAATGTACACCGAAATGAATCGTGAACTGCATGACGATACTGCAGAAACGGCAGCGATTGTTACTCACAATGACCCAATACTGACCCATGAACAAAAAATCATTTACGACCGCATTATGCTGGCAGTTTCGGCGCGACAAGGTGGATTCTTTTTTTTTTGGGGGGGGGGGGGGAATGCACCAGGTGGAAGTGGCAAAACAATTCTAATTTCGCTAATTCTCGCCGAAATACGATCAAATAATGGCATCGCATTTGCCATTGCATCATCTGGCATTGCAGCAACTTTATTGGATGGAAGCAGAACAGCTCATTCAGCATTTAAGCTGCCAATGAATATTTAAAATAACCCAGACGCAGTGTGCAACAAAAAGCAATCATCCATGGCCACAGTGCTGAAACAATGAAAATTATCATCAGGGATGAATGCACTATGGCAAACAAACATTCTCTTGATATAAAAAAAAAAGGTAAAAAAAAAAAAAAAAAAAAGCGGCAAACTATTCAGTGGCACTCTGTTACTCCTTCCAGGTGATTTCATACAAACACTTCCCATCATTCCATGTTCAACGTACGCTGATGAGATCAACGCTTGCTTGAAACCATCGCCACTATGGCGTAATGTTTATAAAGTCCAGCTAAAAATAAACATGCGCGTCCAAATGCTACAAGATCCATCCGCTGACACATTCTCTAACCAATTGTTAGATATCGGTGATGGAAAAGTTGCTGTCTATGAAAATACTGGATGCATAAAATTGCCCACTAATTTCTGCACAATCGTTAATTCGTAAAATGCTCTCAGTGACTGCATATTTCCCGATGTAAGCACACAATACATAAATCATGCGTGGCTGGCAGAAAGAGCCATTTTGGCAGCAAAAAATGTGGACGTCGACGGTTTAAACTTCAAGGTACAGCAGTCGTTGCCGGTCGACTTGGTATCATACAAATCCATCGATACAGTTAGCGATGCCAACGAAGCTGTAAATTATCCGACAGAGTTTTTGAAATCACTGGATTTCCATTCGTGTCACCACACCTTCTACGACTGGAAGTTGGATCTCCGGTTATTTTACTTCGGAATTTGAACCCACCAATGTGCAATGGCACGCGATTGGTCATTAAAAAATTGATGAAAACAATTATCGCAGCCTCCATTTTTAATAGCAAATTCCGAGCCGAAAATATTTTGCTGCCACGAATTCCAATGATTCTCACAGACGTGCCAATTGAATTCAAACGCATTCAGTTTCCTATTATATTGGCATTCGCAATGACAATCAATAAGTCGCAATGCCAAACGATGTATGTTTGCGGCTTAGATTTGAGCACACCATGTTTTTCACACGGCCAATTATAAGTGGGATGTTCTTGCTGGGCAAACCATCGAGCTTATTTGTGTTAGCTAAAGACAAACTGACAAAAATATAGTACACTCAATTGCCGCTTCAAAATTAATATTGATTTTCTTTATTTCATTTTCCTACTTTAGGATAAAAAATAAGATACAATTTTTTTTCCTTTACATTTAACTTTTAAGAGATCAAACGATGAATATCTTCGTTAGGTTAATGAATACATTGAATTTAGGAAATGAATGGTTGGTGTTTTTTTGTTTTTATCGGCGGTCATCGTCTACAGCGCTCCATTCCTCTTTCTGTCATAGATCCCATCCCCACACATTTACAATACATTCGTTATTTTTTATTTAACAACCAAAATATTATCTAGAAATAATTTACATGGTAGAACAACTTTTGCCGGGTCAGTTAGTATTTCTATAAAAACTAAATTATTACCTAATAAGAATAATGATAACTATTTTACATTAAGTATGACAAGGATATGTTACATTAGAAATTAGGCTAAAGGAAATTTGAGTAATGTTTATGCTCAAAAACATAGGTCTGCCATTTGCAATTTGAAAGTGTTTCCAAGTTTCTTCAATGATATTTGGATTATCTAATTAATTGAAAACACCGAAAACATAAATATCGTTGCCAAAGTTGAATTTATTTCGTCATGAGAGGAAGGTCCAAACTCGGTGATGTGTATTTGTGTCGAAAGAACTAACTCCACAATACTGTAATGATGATAATTTAACAGAATCATTTTCTTTCACAAGGATCCAAACTTCCCATAGCAAATGCATATTCATCCTTAATCTTTTTCCTAAGGTCCGTCGAGAAGGAGCAGTCTGTGGAGTTATGGCAGTTCCAAATTGACTCGTCGGAGAACTTCTAAGGATCTTGAAGGATCCGGTTGGTACTCGTGAAGGATCAGGTTGGTATTTGTGAAGGACCAATTTGGTCGTGATAAGGAACAAGTTGGTATTGAAGAAGGACCAGATCAGCACAGTACCGGCAGAGGTAAGGATTTCATTATGTTATTCTTTGGAGGAAATTCCGCAAAACCTGGCGAACCATGTTAATAAAGACAATAAATAGTCTTGATTCTGTTGAATAGCTAGGTATATATTTTTCTGTAATTATATATATCTTAATTTTCAAATTTCTTACTTACGAGATATAAGGTATTTTTTACCTATGACAGTTAATAAGCTTCAAGACCACACAGAATTTTTAAACTGATTTTTATGTTTCAAAGGTGTTTAAGAGGTTTTTTAAAGAAAAAGACCGATTCCTTTAATTTTCTGAGAGACAAAAAGAACGAAACGAGGGTACCTGGGGTACTTCTGGATCTTTGGAGCTACTGTTGAGCTTCTTTTGTTTTTCCTCCATACTAATTGTATACGGCGTTGAGGAAACATGCAGCCGTGTTTCCACTTTTTACGAGTTTCCAACTTCGGCTGTGCAGGTAAATTCGATGTACTGATTGGCTCGTTTGTGAGTGAATCGGGATGTGTGGGTGAGAGGAAGACGAGCATTTCATAGAATTTTCTCCACTAAACGGAAATACTTTCAATATGGTGGATCTCTGTAGGGTCACGGGTGGCTTTCTCGGGTTATTGAATGACAGTAAGTGTTTTCTGAGTTTTAGTGAAGACTTGATTCCCAAATGTTGCTTTATAGTTCCAAATGTGATGAATGGCCTCCAAATCAAAACTGACCATACCATTTGCCGCTGGGGCTAGCAGTGGTGTTCCAGCTGTAAACGGTGGGGCCACTTTTTTACTTTTTGGTGATGAATGCCTCCTTCGGTCCAGAATCTATTAGTGTCGGAACTTTTCTAGTTTTGGTCTATATATATATATATATTTTGTTGAGTAGTGAGTGTTTTAGCAGAGTATGGTAGTGAGATCAAGCAACAGAATCAACGGTGCAATTTATTTATTGAAAATATCTTAAACTTCTACTAATATCAGTAACGCATGGACCCGCAATTAAGAAGTGAAACCAGAACTCAAAACAATAGTTTTTTTACTGTCTGCCACTTATTGCGGTGCTGCAAAATATTGGGGCAGTTCACACAATAGGTAGAAAACGGGAAATGTGTGACAGTGTTAGTCATCAACATCACAATACATGTCCCCGTTCAACTATCAGCAGGGGTAGTACATCTCGCCGAAGGATCTGACACCCTAAAATTACATTGAAGGAGATCTCGAAGAGAAATAGTTAACATGTGAAAGTTTTGTCCTGTTAAATGCTCTATCATAAACTTACACAACGTAATACAACGGCTCTTGTTGTTTAACATTTTACAATGAAATTTTGTTACAACTTAACTTATATATCTTTTTTCGGAGGAAATTTTGCAATGATGTTTGTCATTTCTGTTATAGGTTCCGAAGGACAGAGGCAGGATTCAATTCCATGTTTTTGCTCCTTCCTTTAGATTGATTCGTTCATCATCCGATACAGAATCTACTTGTCCTGGCACATGCGTCAGTAAGTCATATTGCAATTTAAGTATTTATCCATTTTTTCCTGATGGCATTTGGCTAATTCATTCCGATTTAGTTTGGCTAAAAGTAAAATTGTTGGGATGTTGTTTACCTTACTGACAGGAAATCAATTGGTAAAAAAACAAAAACAAAAAAACATGGAAATCAAGAATTTTGCAAAGAACATTTTTACGGAATTTTCATGGAATTAAATTTTTATTTTACTAATTTGCCACTTTGTATTTATTAACTACTGTGTGGCAGGAAAGGACGGACAATTCTGCTAGTATTAATTATAAAGCAAACTAATATGTAATATATATATATATAATATATATATATATATATATTTACTTGTGTGATATATCATATGAATGTCTCTTCAAGATGACTTCCTATTCTGAAACTCAGTTCGAAATTCATAATGGAAATACCGGAAATTGAGACCGGAAATCAATTTTTAAATCGCATAGGTTGTGTGCCATACTGAAATTTGAAGGTTTGTACAAATTACTAGATTTTCACAAAATTAAACTGAACAAGTAATAAGGTTTGACCAGAAGAATTCCAAAAATTTTAATTTGTCGCTTTTCCAATCAATTTCATCACCAAAAGACCTAAGAAGTTATTTTCTGTTTTTGTGATCCAATTTCAAGCATGGTTTATTTCTCTGCGCCAATTTTCCTTAAGGGTTTTCTTTTCTTTTCTTGTAGGAGCAGTTTCGAATTACCACCTGACTGCATTGCCCCTCTGCCTGCAATGAATAAAGACTCCACTAAACTATGAGATTATTTTTTAACGGCAGGTGGAGGCCAATTTGATTTTTTGCAGTGGCTTGTACTGGAGTTGTCGCTGCAACAAATTAAGTTTTCCTCCACCAGTCTGAAAGCACAGACGGAGAGAGGAAGCAAGGCCTCATTTGCATATAGAACGAGAAATGGTAAAATGAATAATTGGTACCAACTCTTAAATAAGGATTCTTTAAAAAATAATTATCTCAGCTGAAAAGCTTAGGTGAATAAAAACTTAAATCGACATTAGTGGCCAGAATGACTTTAATTTCTGGATAAATCGAGGAATGTTGGAATTTTAAAAATAATTCACAAAATTTTAGGAAGATTTGGCTTATTTCATAAACACGATTTTACAGGCTTTAAAGTTAGGTGATGTTCTAATTATTTTAATAAACACGACCATTTAAGCAAGATTCAAGCCAAGTTCGGAACAAAGGACGTCACATTAGCTTCAAGCTGAATGTGTCGTTTTTCCCGCCAAATCTAACAGGCGAACTTTGATTGCCAATTAAATAAAGAAAAAGCGCAGTGAGCAGAAACTTTCGCGTTTATGGCTTTATCAAAACATTTAGAATTGAATAAAAAAAAAAATTAAATGTTGGAACTGTCCATTGTTTGACATCTTAATTCCAAAACAAGCTTAAAGGAAGATAAAGATTGAAACATATAATGAAAGCCGCTATCTCAAAGAAAATCGATTTTTTTAAAAAATAATATTACAAATATATTGCTAAGAAAAATAATTGTAAATTGGAAGGAATTTGAAGTTTACATTTTTGTGCATTAAAACTGAAATTGTAACGAATTTTGAGAATAAGATATACTGAGTATGGAGCCACTTTTAGATTTTCCATATCATTTGCAACTTAAAATATAAAGAAAGTCAGATTATGAATGAACAGAAATTTCCATATCACTAAAATCAGTACACCTGGTTTAGCGTAAATTAAACATCTGCTTCATTTCAGAACAGTTATTATATTAGGGATTGAATAAATAACAAGAAAGGAGATGGTTAAATCATATATTTTAATCCGTATAAATTAAGGCTTATTACCTTTTCAAATTTGTTTTCACACTTTCCACTCAATTTCTGGATAACCACTCTGTTACCAAGAGAATTATTTTTTTAAAAAAATAAGATTCTTGCTTTTTATTTTTATATTTGAAGATCAGGTCTTTATTTAAGGAAGAATTTTTGTCTTGTAATAATTGATATAATACAGAAGTATGGTAAAATATTAATGACTTATTTTCTCCTTGTGACGATCTATCTACTGTCTTGGCTGAACTAAAGTAAGAGAGTGGACATGAATTAATTTTTGGCTTCAATTAATTTAACTTAATTATACATTTTCACACATTTATGACACTTATTACCCACTTTAGCATATATATAAACAATAAAATGTTTATTTCAACTTCATCTTATCTTTTTTAAATGTGTGGTGATAGAGTGAATATTTTGTATCATTTGAGTAAAGAGAAAAATTTACGTCACTTTCAAAAAGCAAAATTCTCAATCCAATAGTAATGAAAATTTCTGGTAGAAAGAGGTACAAATTTGTATGTGGTAAAAATTTGAAATGTGACAAATTTTGAAAAATGCCCTTATATTTACTTAATTGTATTATTTTTGTTTTGATAATTATTTATAATAAAGCATAGGTTATGCTTTGATCATTTATCATTAATTTGTGTATTACATGACTCATGTATTACATGTGCAGTAAAATCGTTTTTGTAGTTACATGAAAATTGAATTGATGTATTGAATTATTTGGGAATAAAGATTGTTTTGCATACTGTTTTGTGTAGGTTATTTCAAAACACTGCTGCTCTCCTAAAATTTTGAATATTCAAAAACAATTAAAACAATCTCTTAAAAGTCCTTTTTAAGAAGTAGATCATCCTGAAAATTCAGAAATCGAAAAAAGTAATTTAATCGAGTTTAAGAACAGGCTTGTTGATACGTAAATAATATTTATTATGGTAAAATTTTGGTTTGTAAGAGGTGAATCCTGAAACCACTAATTTTTTTTTAAAAAATTCATCTGAATTTCAATATGTACATCATAGATAATTATGTGCAATTATGGGATAATGGCAACTGAAAGTGTGAATCATTTGCAGGAAACATAGTGAAATAAAACAATTCCATTATAAACCAAATTTAGATCATTTGCTAGACGCAAAGATTGCAACTGTAAGATTTCAGTATGGGTATATTTTAACTAAGATGAGATGGCAACGTATATCCGATAAAAGAAGTCATGAAAAAAGCGAGTTATTATGAACCCCCCCCCCCCTTCACCAAAAAAAAAAATGTCTGTGGAGTTATTCAAGTTTTGTACTCCGACATACTGACCCTGTTTAATAATCTCGTGATGTAGTTCTCGTGATCAAGAAACACTTTACTCGGAGTAAACTCCATTCTGATTCCCAAACACTCGGACGCTTTTTCTGCTTTATACATTTGAAACTTATTAGATAACAATTCTATAATAACGTTCAATTCACAAATATTAGAACCTGCAATTAAAAGATCGTCAACATATAGAGAAATAATTACTTTCTTTGTATCCAATTCTATATTAAAAATACAGCGTTCAGATATTAAATGCTTAAAACCTTGTTTTAATACAAATTGAAGAAATTTTAAAAACCATTGACCTAGAGCCTGTCTTAACCCATACATAGTTGTTTTGAGCTTGCACTCTTTACCACTTGGGTCATAATAACCTTGTGGTTGATCCATGTAAATTATTTCTTGCAAATCTCCATTGAGAAAGTCAGTTTTCACATCTAGCACAAACACAGAAATGTTTTCTAGCACCATAATCACAAACACTAAACGAAGAGCTGGCATGCTGATAGCAAGAGTAGGTGTCGCTATAATCCACATCCTACTGTTGTTGAAATCCACGAACAACTAGACGGGCTTTAGACTTCCAATCCCGCTTTAGTCGCAACACCCACTTACAGGAAAATGCTCGTCTTCCTTCTGGCAAATCTTCTAGGTCCCACACGTCCTTTATTTCCATTTCTTCTTCCATGGCTTCTTTCCATTTCCACTGTTCGTCATCTGGTAGAGTTGTGATATCAACAAAAGAGAGTGATTCTTGAACTGAAATCATGGCTTCATACACTTCAGATGGAGGAAATCGAACAGGCTCTTCCTTTACTCGACCGGATCTTCTTAGTTCCTGTTCTGAGTTTCCATCCTCATCTTCTTTGTGAGGATTGCTAAGTACGTAAAAGTCATCAGTTTCATTAATGATATATTAGGAAATATTCACATTATTTTCTGTGTTCCCTGAATCTGGAGTTGTGTATCTTTGATAGTCACTTTTCTTCGCTTCTTTAAACTTAACATTGGAAGAAAAAACACAACGCGTCTAGTAACTGGATCCCTTAAGCTGTATCCTATATTCGAATATCCCAGTAAAACCCTCTTCTTTGATTTTGGATCCAATTTCTTCCTCTGAGATTTGGCAGCAATATGTAAGAATCACAACCAAATACACGAATCTTCTTCAGATCGGGATCTTTTCCAAATTTCAGGCTATATGGAATGAGGTTTGTAATAGAGCTGTTGGGAATCCTGTTATGTAAATACTCAGCTTTAAGAATGGCATGTCCCCATAATTTCTTACTTAATTTCGCTTCAAAGATAAGAGCTCGCTCTTTATTCAAAAGTGTTCGGTTGGCTCTTTCCGCTAAACCATTTAAAGGAGCATTGTAAGGAGGAGCTTGGTTGATTATTGCACAAGCATTCTTAGCCACCTTTACAAGTTCACCAGACACATATTCCTTCGCATCATCGAATCACATCTTCTTTACAGATGGATTCATTTTGAAAAACATTTTCAGTTCATCCACTACATATCTCTTTTTTTTTTTCAACATTCGAACTTCCATATATCTTGAACAGTCATCAACTTTTTTCATAAAATAGAACTCGCCAGTTTCTGTTAATGGTACTATTGGTCCACATATATCTGTGTGAATCATAGTCATTGGTTGCGTTTCCCTTCGTAGAGGACCTTTCCCCATTGGCGTTTCACGCTGTTTGGCGATAACACAGACTTCACAAAACTTATGGGAAAAGGGAAGTCTCATTTCTTTCAGCACACTGTCACAGGAATGGCCAAGACGTCGATGCTGCAAGTCACTATCTTCTTCTGTATGCAAAGAAACCTCCGATATAACTTCAGGAACACATTCTTTCACTTAATGTCCACGAGTATTTCGCAAACCAAACAATAACATTTCTTTCCCAGTTTCCAGGAAAACCTCTCCATTCTTGGAGATGACACCGTAACCTGCCGCTTCAATGTTTTTAACTGATAATAATCTTCCATTCAAATTTGGTACATATAAAACATCCTTGAGAATAATCTGAGCGCCGTCACTTGGATGACCATTTATAGTTCCAACTCCTTTAATCTCTAGCAATTCATTTTTCGAAGCACATTGTACATTTCCCGAGGATTCTCTAAATGAAGAAAAACATTTTTTTACTGAACACATGTGAGACGTTGCGCCACTGCCCTAATGAAGTTGTTCTTGGATACATCTCCAGCCATAAATGTAATCGCTGTAGAAGCCTGTTGCACATGGTCAGACGACTTACCGACTGGTTTATACAATTTGCAATCCCGTTTAAAATGTCCCCGTGTTCCACAAGAAAAACAGTACCTATTATTTCGACAATTTTTGGCATACTTTCCTTTTCGTCTACACTTCAAACAGATAATATCCTTTTTCGCTGAAAAGGCCGTATTATAGTCAATAGTCATCGAGTTAGGAGATGACTTTCTACTGTCTCTAGTATCATTTCAGCCTCGATAAGACGCTGAGTCACAAAATCTACTGAAGGAATGTTATCAGGCTGATTTTCCAACGCGCTCTTACTATTGCCATATTCCGGTGGTAGTGACATCAATATGTAAACAATTGTGTCTGCATCATCTTCTCTTCTTTCAAAGACGCCAGGATTCTGTCATTCAGAAGAGACATCAAAAGGTCATGTGCTCTTTTCGTCTTCTTTTTATAAGCTTCCCTTGCATCATTTGCTAGCTCCTCTTAAAAATACACAAATCAAATTCTTTTGCTGCAAAAACAGCAGCAAGCCGCCTGCTCCACATAGCATAGTTACTTCGATCAAAAAGAATAACTCCAAACGATTCAGTTTGCGAGTTCATGGCCATTGCTGACTAAGCAATAAAAAACGAGCAACCACAATTAGCAGTTCTCAGCGCAAATCGTTTCTACGCCCAAGATTGAAGAGCCAACTCTCTGCTGTTATATTACAATAAAGCAGGCGAGGCTCCGTGTGATCGAAAGCAATTTGCCTAGTAAAAGAGAGCGAGACGAAAAATGAGTTTCTCATATTTATGCAGAATAGCGAACTTACAAGAAAGCTACATGACTATAAAATAGCGACATGCGATTACGCAATAATACTATGCAATTGCATCAGGCACAATATAACAGTATGAAAATGAAATTCATATGAAAAATAGAGGTAATGAGGTCGCGGATAAATCGGCCAAAGAGGGCAGTGAAGAAATAACGCCCACTGGCTCCTCGCTTACTTATCAGGAACTTCACTCCAAAGAAAAATCTAAACGAAATAAACGAAATTTTATCTGGCGAATTGCACCTACGCACCAATGGTACTCCGGAACATCAAATGGCACCTTTCTGTCTCGAGTCTCCCTGGCTGCTTTAGCCAGACTCTCAAGTGGCCATTTAAAATGTCTGTAATTCGAAAATTGCACTAAAATTTACCCCACTTGTCCAGGGTAGACTTAACATCAGATCCCCTTATTGTCATCATGAACAGATTTTGCACTCGAGTATATTTTAGATAACAAGACATTTCTTTTTCGTTAAACTGTTAGCAAAGTTTATAGCACACAAAATCCTCAGTCATTAATAAAAAAAAATTATACACAAAACTTATATATTTTTAAATTATCAGGCTTGAAAAATTCTTGAAAGAACTATTTATTCATGGTGCACAATAAGATTCTGCAAAATCTTATTTGTATTTCAAGGATCACAGGAGCATGCTTAAATTTTTGATTTCAGGAAACAAAATGTTTCTTATAATATTGACACAAATACAATATCTCAACCAGAAGTGGATAATGCCATAACGTTTAACTCTTCAATAAGTAAAACTCCAGTCCAGATAGACGCCATCTACTTCATAATGGCCAATCTCATTCTGTGATTTATCTTCCCACTGCTCTCTTTCTTGTATTCTACGGATAAGAAGATGCAGTTCGATCAAGATGCAGTTCGTGGTAGTCATTGAATTTTTGTCATGATGGTGGCTACCTCTATGTGCTCGTTTCGTGAGGGTTAAGATTGGAAGGGGATCTTTGAAAATAGCCTGGGGTTTGGAGGCCTCTAACCAGTGTCAATATTATTAGTTATGATCGGCCAGTGGTTATTGGCTTGAAACAGCTGCATGAATCCTTTGTTCTACGCTTTCTTTAATAAAAAAAATGTTTAGGATTCAAGTCGCTGTTGTTCCGGGTATTTTCTTCTTCCCTATATACTCGACAACCAGTACCAGTATTATTTATACTGGTTGTCCAGTGATTAGGGTCATCAAATAGCTGCATGAATCCTTTGTTGAATGTTTTCTTTAATAAACAATAATGGTTAGGATTCAATTCGCTGTTTTTCCGGGTATTTTCTTCTTCCCTATATACTCGACAACCAGTACCAGTATTATTTATACTGGTTGTCCAGTGATTAGGGTCATCAAATAGCTGCATGAATCCTTTGTTGAATGTTTTCTTTAATAAACAATAATGGTTAGGATTCAATTCGCTGTTTTTCCGGGTCAATCGGAATGCCACCAATGATATTTTCGTGAGGAGTCCATATAACACAGGAGTAAGAACAAGTAAAATGTAATTTTTTTATTCAAGGTAGATGATTATATGAGAAACTACATATTGAACTTACTAAGAATAATTGTAGGAAAAAGATTGTTAATTTACACAATATAAATATCTACATACAAGTACCCCATTTGTAATCAAGACTTACTATATTGGTAGACTGATCTTAGTAGTAGAAGCTATTAGGTATTTTATTTCATTGATTTCACAATTGATAATTATTTAAACAGCAGGATAATTTTCCTGAACGTCTTTATAATGCATAACTTAGGTTACTTAAGAGACAGCATATAGCCATCCAATAAATCTCTAGAATCGAATGTGTATGCAGAGGTTTAGTTATTTTCTCTTGCCTACTATTTCCCCTCTCTATTAGGTATAATAGTACAGAAGAATATTGAAGTGCAATTTAATTTTTTTGTTTTGTTTTTTTAATGATCGAAATGAGAGTACTGCAGATGAATACGTTGAAATACTCGATCGGGAGCTGTTGACTTGGAGCTAAATATTTCAACTAAAACCATCAGTTATTTTTCAAAATTTAACAAAGACATGTCATGGTGCATTGTTGGTTTTGTAAAATACTTTTCAGATCCAACTCTTAACATCATCTTATCCCAGTTTCCAATCTTACCCAAACGCTGTAAGAAATTGCACCTGTTACTCTGTCGCATGTAATCCCCTGAAAGAAGGCTATTTATCGGCTATCGTTTAAACCAGATTAATTTCAACATTTCTATGTCTGTATCCGATTCATGTTCATTTGTAATGTTTTCATCAAAATCACCGACGAATAAGATTTCGTCAAACTTTTGACGTCTTTGCTGTAGAAAGACATTCCTATAGAGAAAGATCATATTTTTTAGCAAAATTCAATCGCCGTAACCTGTTCGCACCGATTTTTTAGCGGTGTGCTTGTAATTTAACCTTAAACATTTTTTGTGAGTCTGTCCAAATTTTAAACTTGCTAGACAAAGCCATTTTGACACGAGAAATGTTTCCTTAAATGACCTACTGGGATCTACTAAAATTTGTAGAGGGATTTGATTCAGTTTTTTAAATTTATTGCTTATTTGGGAAGTTAGGGCTCTAGATGTTATCACTGACAATAGAATTGGTTCAATTTGTTCAATCACAATTTAACAGGGAAGGGCGAAAACAATATTTTTACAATTGGATAATCCATGATTGGAATGATTTGCCAACTAATGTTGTAAATTCCGTAAGCGTTAAGAGTTTTAAGAAACAGTAGGCAAATAACTTATATTTTGTGCTGCAAAATTTTTATGTGTTTGAGCTGGGATAATTAATGTACTATATTTGGTTATTTAGTGATAGAAGGGATATTTATATTTGCGTATTGTTGAATTCTATAAACTTTGCCAGTCTGCATCATGTATTGTAATTTTCCAGTATGATTGTAAAACGCTGTGATAACTTTGTATATTGTATTGTATTATTATGTACGATCGTGTAACTATTGTATATTGTATGTATGATCCTGTAACTCGTTGAATTATAAATTGTATGTAGTGTAACTATATTAATTTTGTAAAATTAATTATTTTGATATTTTATGTACTCAAACTTGCGCTGTAAAAGTATTTTTCTAAATTTTAAGTAGAAAATAGGTCAAGTTAGTGTTTTGAATTGTTTTGGAATAAAATATTTTCAAAGACAGTTTTGTGTATGTCATTTCAAAGCACTGCTACCTCCATAACAATTCTGAATATTCACAATGTTTCATATGATATTAAAATAATATACGATACATGAAAATTAAGGTAGGTTTAAAAAGCCGATTCTAAATGGTACATAAATTCTGCAAATGACAATAATTGTAGCAATTCATGTAAATTCATAAAATACGATCTTGATCCATGTCTTGTTAAACTTCTTGTACTATTGTAATTTCATTGTCCACAAAAGAATATTTATTCATCATGGATAGTTTTGGAATAATGTGAATAGGTCAAACTGCATCTGTATTAATTATCATAAGTGAACCATCATATTTAATTTTGACATGGTTGTAACTTGAAAAGTCATGGGTGTTGCTAGAAAGGAGCAAGGGGTTGCACTTACATCACCCTGGATTTTGAAAATTAAAACAAGTGTGGAGAAAAGTGTTATGAATCACTGCTAATATAAATATGATGTAGGTTTAAAAATATTCAATGGATACGAAATTGAATGCATAATTACAAATTAAAATTTCATAGTGATAGATAGCTAATTGAAATATCAAGTGTATAAAAAAAAAAAAAAAACATTGAATGCTTTCTGTACCTACCTGAAAATGGTTCCTTGGGAAGAGTGAATCATTTTGAAAAAGCACATGAAAACAAAAAGACGCTTAAGATTAGGTCACAAAAAAGGTTTTATCTTCAAGAGCTAATTCATGATACATCCAAATAAAAGCACGCAAATTCTGTATACAATGCCAGGGGGAATAATAAGAAAACGAGGTGTGGAGATTCGCTAAGGGTTGACCAGTAATATGTTGATAATGCTGACAAAGTAAATGACTCTCACAAGCAATCGAAATTCCTTGTTATAACATGAATACTATTTAAACTAGGGGTGTGGAACATCTCACAACTTTCAATTACACTATAATACTGACGGGGATTTGCGTCGTTTACCGTTATTATACTTTAATCATTTATTTATAAAAAAAAAGCCAGTTTGGTGATATTTTTTTTGCGATCATTCTTTTATGGATCTTTAAAAAAAAAAGTGTTGAAAGCATTCATTTTTCAAATTTTTACGCCATTAAAGCATTTTTACGGGAATTTCGGAAGTGGGAATGTTTAAAACACCTTATGAGGCTTTAACACCACGATCTGTATCAAAATCGTTGGAGCCGTTTTTTAGCAATCATTGAAAAACATGATTTTTTCAAATGCAGCTACCTTATGCGCATGCGCGATTTTGACAAAAACCTTAATGGTAGGTCCCATGGCCACCAGTAACCCGCATATCAAATTTGAACATCGTAGATCAATTTGTTCGGGAGTTATGCTGACCACAGGCACACATATAGACATATATTATTTTTAAATGACTTTTTTAAATCAGGGTGTTCCAAAATGTGAAGAAATGCAAAAATAATCGAATTTTTTTTTTTTTTTGACCTTATGCTATACTTTTATTACCTTATGTGTAATACGTATGGGTAATTGAAAGTAAAAAGCGACTTCCATAAGGAATGATCATGAGTTATAAAGAAAAGAAAAAAAATCTTTAAATTATAACGAAATTTGGAAAATATAATATTTACATTTGAAAAGAATAATTATACGTGTTTAGGTTATTCAAAATAATACGGAATTTTAATTATTAATAAATCGGAAACATTTTGAAAATAAGATGCGTTTTCTACAGCAGTTATATAAAAAAATTTATAGTTTGCATTCCTATACTTATTTAAACTACATTGAGTAGTGCCTCATAGATACCGGGCCATTTGTTGAAGAAAAACCATTCATATCCTTGTTGGAAAAAAACTTGAATTTCGGTTTGCATTTCTACTAAATCCTACTACTGACTAACATTTGTTAATTAAGAATTTTTTAAATGTCTTGTAACTTTAAAATCGTCCTGTACCAGATGTTTCCATCCCTTGGTGGCTAAATTCAGAACTTTAGATAACAACAATGTATTTTGAATTCAATAGGAAAAAATATGAATATGTGATAATATTCGTTTCTATTAACTCAAATACTGAAGGTATATCCTAGTAGATTGTCACTAACTGTTGCATCGGCAGTTTCTGTAAAACAAATCTTAAAATTTCAATGCAAAGTCCAAATAATATGAAGATAAAGAATGTCTATGAAACATCGTAACAATGTCTTATTAATTTCATTGCTTGATAATCCATACTGTCGTTGACTGTACTGCGAAAATTCTAAACCTCTTTCCGAATATGGAACTACCCGACTTTCAATATTACAAATTATTTAAAATCAATCAACTTTAAATAAACAAGTCGATATCTAAAAAGGTCATTTGTGAAAACTATAAATAAAACAAAGCCATTCAAAAGTCATATTCTATAGAAAAAAAATTGAAAATACTAAAATTTAACAAATTATTAGATTTTTTTTTTCGCCTAATGACCGCTTTGAAGTTCAAGTCTTTTTAAATCACATCTTGATCTTGAAAATCACCCAAAACATTTACGAGGAGTGACTGTACTAAAAATATGTATTGCACTTAAATATAAAGATTGTTGAAACATAGACAAAAAAGTGTGTTTTTTCATTACATTTAGTACTGGAATCTATTGTATCTTGAACCAGTTGTATTTTAATCCTGCACTGTTTACAAAACACTCAAAATATCAATTTACTTCTTCGCTATAATCATGACTGGTGAATATGTTATTCCTAACCAACGAAAAACTTTGCAAACCTTTTTATATGTAAATTCGACATTTATATTATGCATGAATATTCGGTATTTTTTTTTTATCCGTAGCAATCTTCTGAGGCCTTGACCTTGTAGTTAGTCTTCAAATTTGTATTTGTAAATGTTATTTTCTAAGAACTAACACAAAACCTTAATACAGAAAAAAATACCGATTAATTTTACATAATTTAAATATCAAATTTGTATTGTAACGTAATAAAGATACATAATTTTCAAAATACAAAATACTAAATTTGTAGATTAAATAATAAAAGTGGTAATTACATAATACGATACGATACAAAATATGAAAATGATAGAACGTTTGATAAGAAATCATATTTAAAAAAAAATGAAACATGAAACTTAATGACTATTTAAAATTATATCGTTTAATTAAAATTGATTCATTATGTGTGAGTTAGTAAATATTTGGTTGGTTTTGCCTTTATTTTCTTCGATCAATAGTATTCAAATAAAAGTGCCCCTGTGCATAGTGATTTTTAGGTGTTACATATTTTACACATAATTTTTTTGGCCTCATCAGTAAGAAATGTACAAAAGTATAATTGGAATACTTTATGTACCATCTCATAATAGGCAAGGTTAACCAACTATTTTAAAATGAATTTAAAAAGATATTAATTGTACTTATTGTTTTCATCAATTAAAAGTGAAAAGTTAATAAAGGTTTTAACATTGTGTTAAATATTTCAAACTTTATTTTAAAACAAATTGTGAACTAATTTTAAAAACATCAGAATTAATCATAAATCATTTCATAAATTAATCTTGTGACTTAAGAAATCTGAAGGAATGTATAAAGCAACATTAATACGAAAAGTAGATTTATGAAGACAATAACTAATGAAATATAAAAAAATTACAACTATCCAATAAAATTAATGACGGAAATTTGTGATTACTTAATGATGGAGACATGTATTTACGTACAAATGTCATATTGACCTCGTTTATGAAAAATGTTATTATTTGATGAAAGAAACTGATTTTATTCGACGCAATTCTTAATAATTTCGATAAACTACATTTTATTTACAGAAATTGATCTAAATATAAAGGTGTTATAATCTTCTAACGTTCTCCAAAAACTGAATAGGGTGGTATTACAAATTAATACTTAGTTTAAATGGAAACTGAGAAAACGAAGAATGAAACCAAGAATAGAAGTCATGAAAGATCAAAATGAAATAAAATAATTCTAATATCTAGTACACTTGATTACAAAATATTTCTTGCGCAACTTCTATTTAAAATATCTGATGATACAGAAAGTATGTTATGTAGAAAAGTCCCTTCGAAAAACACTCTTTGCCTCTACTATTCAATTGCCATTAAAATTTTACAAATACAAATTTCTAGACCAATAACAGGCTCAAGGCCCAACAGGGTTGATCGAGTAAATATATATATACACGTATATAGAAATAGAAAATAATTTGCATACGATAGTTACAGGATCATACACACAATGTACAATAGTTACAGGATCATACACACAATGTACAATAGTTACAGGATTATACATTACAATATACATAATACAATACAATACATAAAGTTGACGCAGCGTTTGACAATCATGCTGTGAAAATGCAATACATAATGCAACCTGACAAATTTTATAAAAACCAACAATACGCAAACATAAGTAACCAAATATAGTAACAAAATAACCTAAATTATATATATATATATATATATATATATATATATATATATATATATATATATATATATACAAAAGTACAAAATATAAGTTACTTATCTAGCCAGTGTAATCCAATTATTGCATATTGATGGTCCCCCAGTGCATATCTAACTGTTTCTTGAAACTCTGTACGCTCACTGAATTTACAACATTTGCTGGCAAATCATTCTAATACAAGACAAAAAATAAAGATCTTAGAATTCCTTTTAAAACCAAACTAAATACTAACTTCTAAAACAGTAATACCTGTTAAAAAATGGTCTGTTTGAATTGTGATTACAAAAATTCTTATTACGAAAAAGAAAAATATTTTAATAAAATTTCGAAATGGTAAATTTTGATTTAGTTAAAATAGGCTGTCTGCATACACACTGTTTAATGTTAGCTCTACACATAACAGAATAGGCCTTTGTTGTAAGCAGAACTTACAGTGGGGTAGTAAAACAAATTCAAAAGAAAATTAGCAAATACAAATTGATTAAACAAATGTAAAAAAGGAACTTTTTATTCATATGCCCAAAGATCAATTAAAAACCTATTAAAAATTCAGTTTTGTCAGTTTTTCAAAACCTACTAACTTTAGATAGTCTTTTCAATTTTTTTCAATCGCACCTATATTAGAATTTTAGGCTTATTGTTTAATTGCAATAAAGTTGGAACAATTAATTCAAGAACTGAAAGTTGAGATTTAGTATAATTTTCATTTTTCCATTCATATCAGAATGTTTAGAAAAAAAGATCACCTAATTCCTTAAAAGTTTGATATTTTTAAAAATTTGCCCATTTCTCATTTTGTACCTGGAAATATATCCCAAAAGAGATCTTTATCAAACGATGTTCAGGCGCAATATATCCTTCGCATAGCTACTATTTCAGAAAACCTCCAATACGACCAACAAAGCTCGATATTGCTCTGGCAAGAAAAGACTTCATTTGGCTTATTAGAAACTTAGATAATAATCAAGAAAACAAGATTAGATTTTAAAACAAATATTAATTATTATTAAGCCTTAATAAGAATTATTAATTACTTTATAAGGAAATAATAATTTTAATCAACTAAACTTCAACAAAATTTGCAGTACTTTATTAGATTTTGTATTTAAGGAATGTAGCATTGATAATATAAGTAATTTCAACGAAAAACTGAATTTGTTTTTTGAAAATTATGTCCATAGTCTGATAAAGGTCATTAATGCATGTTTTTAACAAGGTTTTGATACAATAAAGTAAATATGTAAGTAAACTTGTTTTGTCAACCCACGTTTGTAAATACATCTTAATTTGAGGGAACATAAGAGATATACATACATACACATGTGATTATTCTAAGAGAACACATAGGTTTAGTGAATAAAAGAACGTAACAGGCGTTCACGACTCCCTTTACTTCCGGGAACCTCTAAAAGCAAGCCTTTTAGAAAGCCCTGGTTGCTATGATGACGTCATTGCAAGCTAAAAATTCATTTTAGCTATTTGCTCAGCCACATTGTGTTTTCACTTCTTGTTCTTTGAGTGAAAGAAGACAACCGGTCTACCTGTTGACACGTTGACAGCATCTTGCTGCTTCCGCCTTAGATTGGGGAGCCATTAATCAAATAGATTCACTGCCGTTGTTCCATCATTTGCTGACATGAAAGATTATCTTGCATATTTGAACTGCTTCTCTTTATTTCATATGGTGAGTATTGCATGCTGATGAATATAACACTGAGTGATCAAATTAGTCTTTGATATTTAACATAAAAAAATTACTTAAGATTATTTTTCCCCATTCATCCTAATCTGAGTTGACAAATGGTGCTAAACTCGCCCGTTCATTATCATTCTTATATATTATAAATATAATTAGTTTGATGTGTATACTTTTGCTTCCTTTATTCAATCTTGGTTTCGTTCAGTGGAAACACTGATTTCAGGTATTTTGTTTCTGTACATTGTATTTCAGTACATTTATTTCTGCATGAAGAAGTTTGTTGCTGTTTTTGGTAAGGGATGTTTAATAAATGCATGTTAATTTTTATATATTTATTTGATTTTCTGTCTTGCAGTGGGATGCGTCGGGGTTCGAGGATGAATCGGTAATTTATTACTGATCTATCCTTCTGAAACGCATTCCCGAAATCCTGGCTGGGTTCGATCCCCTTGATAACGAGATTCAGTCGAAATCTCTTAACTTTTCATTTTTTTTATTTAATGTAACTTTTACTATTTTCTATTCTTAAATTTAATGTATTTCTGAAATAACAATGTAACTTGATATGAAAAAAATTCGCATTGTAATTTATTTTAATTTTAAATTGAAAAAACAAAAAGTTTATGAAATTATTTCCGCAAAATTGAACATGTTGCGTCCTGCAAGAGGTTACACGACCCTCTTCCATTTCACGACCTATCACGTTAAGCGGTCCCCCCCCCCCCACCTCCCCCACGTGCGACGTAATTAATATACGCCCCTTTTCGTAGTCAGTTCACCTTTTTTGCTTCAGAGTTGTACCATGTTTGTTTCGTTGATGATGTTTTCCTAATGATGATCAAATTTTTCAAGATGTTTCTTTATTTTTCTTGCAAGTTAACTTTAATACATACTTATTTTTTCAAAGTCATGTCACAAATACAGAATAGACGCCTAATATGCACGGTGTATTAGATGCTAATGTATAATATTATAAGCGCCAGCAGGATTATTTTCCTGTTATAGACGCCAGCAGGAATGTTTTCCTGGTATAGACGCCAGCAGGATTATTTTACTGGTATAGACGCCAGCAGGATTATTTTCCTGTTATAGCCGCCAGCAGGATTATTTTCCTGTTATAGACGCCAGCAGGATTATTTTCCTGGTATAGACGCCAGCAGGATTATTTTCCTGGTATAGACGCCAGCAGATTTATTTTCCTGGTATAGACGCCAGCAGGATTATTTTCCTGGTATAAACGCCAGCAGGAATATTTTCCTGGTATATACGCCAGCAGGATTATTTTCCTGGTATAGACGCCAGCAGGATTATTTTCCTGGTATAGACGCCAGCAGGATTATTTTCCTGTTATAGACGCCAGCAGGATTATTTTCCTGTTATAGACGCCAGCAGGATTATTTTCCTGTTATAGACGCCAGCAGGATTATTTTCCTGGTAGAGACGCCAGCAGGATTATTTTCCTGGTAGAGACGCCAGCAGGATTATTTTCCTGGTAGAGACGCCAGCAGGATTATTTTCCTGGTAGAGACGCCAGCAGGATTATTTTCCTGGTAGAGACGCCAGCAGGATTATTCTCCTGGTATAGACGCCAGCAGAATTGTCTTCATTGGGGAGCACACCTTCACTTAGAGGGATCAGTGTGATTAAATTATGTTCAAATCTCGATTTTGAATTGTATATCCTACTGAAAAGTTGAAAACAGTTGTAATATGTATAAATTCCTTTTAAAACTTCTTCTAGTGATTCGCATCCACTTAAATATCTTCATATTCCAAGTGGAGGGAGAGGGGGGGGAGGGGAGTGCTAAAATAGTGACTTGGATTTGTGTTGGACAAAAGTTGACGCCACGATTTCGTTCCAACATGCAAATCATTGTAAAGCGTAAAAATAGTTACACTTTACTTCCAATTTCGATCTTTAACTCCTATCGTTGTTATTCCTGCCACATAAAACTCAAAAAGTTTAAAATCAAAAGTTAGCCAACTAAAATGTTCCATAATTTTGCCCAAGTTCCATTTGGGTAATAAATACACAAAATAAAAAGGTGCAGTGTATGTGAACAGATTGCATTTAAAGTCTTATCCTAATAATATTGGAATTCATTTAGGATGTCTTAAAACCGTTTGAGATGAAGATTGTGGACAGAGTCAATCATCAATTATATCTTGGTGAGTACTTCTTCTATTTAAATCCTTTTTGTTTACTTCCATATTGATTGTGTGTGTGACCGGGGAAAATGGGCATGTCTAATTTGCCTACTTATCCAGTGATAGAAGTGATGCCGAAAGTTAGTGACAATCTATATAAATAAAACAAGCTGTGTGTTTGTCTGTGGCTCTATAGAAACCTACTCAAAATTGGAGTAGAGCTCTGAAAATTTTAAAATAAAAAGTTTTGGCTTTCTAATTTTATGTATGTCAAACAGAATGTAAAAATTTTAATTAGTTCTTTTTTAATTTATTTTTTGCAAAGTGACTTCAAATTGAGATACTGCTCTGAAATTTTCAACATAAGTAGTTTTAGCCTTCTAATTGGACTTTTGAAAAACAGAATCTTAAAATTTTAGTTACTTATTTTTTAATTAATTTTCTTAATTAACAAATTTTTTTTACAAAACGACTTCTAATAGGGCTACAGTTCTGAAATTTTTAACATAAGTAGTTTTGGCCTTTTAATTGGTCTTTTTAAAAACAGAATTTTAAATTTTTATTTAGTTCTTTTTTAATTAATTAAAAAATATTTTAGAAAACGATTTCTAATAGGGCTACAGCTCTCAAATTTTCAACATAAGTTGTTTTAGCTTTCTTATTGGACTTTTGAAAAACAGAATATTAAAATTTTACATTTTAATTAATTTTTTTTAATTATCTTAAATATTTTACAAAACGATTTCTAATTGGGGTTCAGTTCTGAAATTTTTATTACAAGTAGTTTTTGTCCATCTAATTGAACCTTTGACAAAAAGAATGTTAACATTTTAATTTGTTTTAATGAATTTTTTAATTAATATTTTCACAAAAAGTTACTTCTAATAGGCCTAGAGCTCTGAAAGTTTCAACATATGTAGTTTTGGTCTTCTAATTGTGCTTTCTAAAAACATGTTTTAAATTAATCTTAAAAGGATGTTGTATTATTGTATTAACATGGATTTTTTTTTTCTCTGGAAGAGGCTTCTAATACTGTACGTAGCAATTACATTTTAGTGAGTCAAGCGAGCTTTTGCTTACGCAGCAATGAACCTTTCAGCGAGCGAAGCGAGCCTATCCTAGCATAACAATGAACCTTTCAACGCGTGTGAAATAAGCCTGTGCTTGTGTGTCAGTAAACTTTTCAGCGAACTAGGCGAGCTCGATTTTGCGTAGCGATGAACCTTCCTGCAAACGAAGCGCCAAAAACTGGGACCTATACACTAATTACGGATTCCGCAACGCGAGGCCTCACAGCTAGCTAAAATATTGCAGATGTTAAAATTTCGTAGAGAAGCACGTGTATTCAGCTAGTATTATATATAAGGTGAATGAAAGTAAAATATTAGAAAGATGAAACAACTAGTGAGCGATATTGTCTTCATTTAGTTTATATTCAATGCAGAAAACTGTAATAGAAGTAATGAACAAAGCAAATTCTTGCCTGTTGAATAAGAGGGAACCTACAGCCAACTATACTAATTTTTCTTGAAATATGTTGTGATAGTAGTATTGAGAAGTAGCAACAATTACTATAATTTAGTGTTTAAAACATGTGATCCTACTTAGTTAATACTTCCGTGCCAAGAAATGAACTTTTGTCTCTTTCTGTAGTTTTCTGTGCCTCCTCCTCTGGTCTTCAACATCTGCACTGCGCCACTGCAAAGAATCAAGTCGACAACTCCAGGTAAACTTTAACAAAAAATTAGCCAAAGAAGCTTATGTTTATATTTATAAGGTTTTTCAAAAAATAATAAAACTGCTTTAACGTCATGTAAAAGAAAGACGTTCATTTCAAGATGAAAAACTAGTTTTTTTTTTTTTTTTTTCTTCTTCTTTCCTGGACATTTTCAGAAAACTGTAAAAATAAATAAGACACTGGAATTAGAAAAGGATATTTATTTGGTATTTAGTGGGGTTTGTTTTTTTTTTTTTTTTTTTTTTTTTTTTTTTTTTTTTTTTTAGGTTTAAGTGTATACATTTATTTCAATGAGGTCTTCTCACTTAATCCTTTTTTACCGATATTTATCGGATTAAATTTAACTATGAAAAGTAGTTTAATTAAAAGTTTTTGTTTTCTCTCGTTTCACGGATATCTCTTTGGACAATTTCAACCAATCGTATTGTAGAATTTGACAATATATCTCAATGGTATTGTCGACAGAGGGCATTTGTCCCAATCGTCTTGGATATTGTAATAAAGATATATTCTCGTATTTATTTTATCCGTGATGGAATATATTGTCCAACTGACAAATACGATTATTACAAGATATTCCACAAAAGGAATTTATTTAATATTTCTATAAAAACTAAATTATTACCTATAAGTACAATAAGAACTATTTTGCACTAAGTATTGCATAAATATATTTGTACTAAATGTAAAGTAAAAAACTTGACTCACTGAAATTTGAGTAATGTTTATGCTCAAAAAACCATCGATATAGATAAACAACTGGATAGACTGCTTAACGCTGGGAAAATGAAGCCGTTGCCAGATGCAATTGGTGGGATAAAAAATACGGATTGCCGAGGATTGAAAATAAAATTTTGGGTTGTACACAGCAGAAATGTCAATAGTCGACCTTAATTAGTAATAATGTGCAAAAAAATATATACTCTAACACTTTACAAGGTTTTTCGCATTCCCATCCAACTATAAAAGTGAACTGTGATTGGTTTATCATCCCACCAGCTTCGCAATCCCCGGCGCGTTTTTATCTTTGCATTGACAATAGAGCAGTTTATCCAGTTGTTTATCTATATCGATGCAAAAAACATAGGTCCGCCATTTGCAATCTGAGAACGTTTTCAAGTTTCTTTAATCATATTTTGTTTCCCTGATTAATTAAAAACACGGAAAACATAAACCATCCTGGAGAAGTTTAATTAAATTGATCATTAGGAAAAAGTCCAATCTCTGAGATGTATATGGCTGTTTGGGCCGAAAGGATTAACATCACAATACTGTACTAATAATTAAACAAAAATCGATTTCTTTCCCAAGGATCCAAATTGCTGGAGTTCTACTGATGTTGGTGAGATCTTAGAGAATGAGTGCTAAAGAAGGAACAAATAGGCACTGACCTGGCATCGGTAAGGATTTTATTACAGTTAATTCTCGATAACTCGAAGTCTCATAAGTCGAATATTTGTTCATCTCGGAAGTTTTCATTATAGGTCACAAGACAATTTACTGTTTTTCAACACTAAATTATCGCCATATCTCGAAGTGTACATCTTTTAAGTAGACGTTTTTGTGAAAATGTTACTGTCGTAACTTATAAAAAAAAAAAAAAAAATACTGTGGCGACCTCAAATAACAGATAAAAACTTCTGTGCAATGGAGTACTCTTTTGCACAGCGGTAAAGTATCTCTCTCGAGTTCCAATGGTCTTGGGATCGAGACCCGTCGCCCACAGAGGAAAAACCATACGCTTTATTGGTGACAAACGGACAAAAACGAATCATGCTGCCATCTATCGGCACTTTCTGAAAGGAGAAACTTAATCGCAACAAGCGATCAGATACGCAACACTCGCAACAAGCAATCACATACGCAACTCGCGTGCAACACCGCAACAAGTGGACACAATGATGCAACAAGCATCCTAAACCTCCAACTCCGATCAGACGTTGATCAACAGCATCGCTTCTTCGTCGCTGGGAAGAGGCTGTGTGGCGACCTCAAATAACAGATAAAACTTCTGTGCACTGGAGTTCTCTTTTGCACAGCGGTAAAGTATCTCTCTCGAGTTCCAATGGTCTTGGGATCGAGACCCGTCGCCCACAGCGGAAAAACCATACGCTTTATTGGTGACATCAGACTAAAACGAATCATGCTGCCATCTATCGGCACTTTCTGAAAAGAGAAACTTCATCCCAACAAGCGATCACATACGCAACTCGCGTGCAACACCGCAACAAGCGGACACAACGATGCAACAAGCATCCTAAACCTCCAACTCCGATCAGACGTTGATCAACAGCATCGCTTCTTCGTCGCTGGGAGGAGGCTGTGTGGCGACCTCAAATAACAGATAAAACTTCTGTGCACTGGAGTACTCTTTTGCACAGCGGTAAAGTATCTCTCTCGAGTTCCAATGGTCTTGGGATCGAGACCCGTCGCCCACAACGAAAGCTGCAATACGCTTTAATACTAATAAAAAAAATATTTTTATTTGTTTCCTCTTTACATTGTGTTTTACAATTTAACCCATGCGGTTGTTCTGGATTATCTCGTCCTTTTATCCCCAGTTTTTCCAGCAATACGCAAATTTTTTAAATTTATAAATAAAATTTAAAATAAAATATTTTTTTTAAATATTTTTATTAGGATGATAGTTTAAAAAAAATTGAATAAAAAAAAATAAAAAAATTATATATTAGAATTAGAAATATAATTTAAAAATTATTGCAGGGAAAACAACGGTACAATTTTGTCCATTCCCTGGACGCTCAGCCGACCAAACGGTATAGTTGTTAGCGTGTTAACTTCTAGACTGACAAATTGCCGGTTCGAGTCTCGTGTTAGGCATGGGTGTTTGTAAATGTATGTGGACTTGTCTAATGACGAATGTTTCGTCGCATTATAGCCCTCGTGTTGCTGACGGCAGATAATCTGAAAACAACCAACCAACCCTGGAGGCTCAATGGGTGTTACACCGGAAAAAAACTCGTTTGCATTGACGCGTACAGAACGTAAACGGGCTTTTGCCTTCACATTCCATTCCATATTTAAAGTGTGAGTCAATGGTGTTGGTTTACGTTGGCTTTGAATAATGTTAAAACGTAAGTTGAATACGCTTAAGTCTAACTCAAGAAGTTAAATTGATCAATGAAACTGAACAAAATCTGCGATGCAAGAAAATTTTTGACGTTGTTATAAAGTACCGTATTCCTCCGCTCTTTCAAACATTTTGAAAAACAAAGACGATTTCGAGAAGACATGCATCGAAACTCGATCCATCGTGTAAATGAGTGAAGGCCTTTCTTGGTGTCGAAGCTGCTCGATTAAAATGGTTTGAGACGTATCGAAACCAGAATTCCAAAATCCCTCTTGGTGGAATGATGTTAAAAAAAAAAAAAAGGCGAAGGACTTGACTCGTTTACTAAAAGTTGAACGATTTATAGCAAGTACAGGATAGGTGCGTTTCGTTGGCCCCGCCCACAAACGCACTAATTTTTTTAACATATACCAAAATTTAGTGCTAAATTAGTGCTTTCAGAATCCACCATTAAAAAAATTAGTGCGTATAAAGAAATGCGTAGGCGGGGCCAACGAAACGCAAGTGACAAGTGAATAATTATTACAAAATGGTCATTTTTGGCCAAAATATTAACGCACTAATTCTGGCGATTAGGGATTCTGAAAGCACTCATTCAGCACTAAAATTTGGCACCGGTCATAGAATTAGTGCGTGATAATTTACATCGGTGTTATGGCTCGCGTACATTCGGCAATAAGCTAAAATTGGCAATTTTGGCCAAAATATTGACGCACTAATTTTGGCAGTTGGGTATCTTAAAAGCACTAATTGAGCACTAAATGTTTGCATATGTGAGACAATTAGTGCGTCTGTGGGCGGGGCCAACGAAACGGAAGTGATTAGTGAATTTTTATTACAAAATGGTCATTTTGGCCAAAATATTGCCGCTCTAATTCTGGAGGTTGGGGTTTCATGAAAGCACTAATTGAGCACTAAAATTTTGCACTGGTCATACAATTAGTGAGTGATAATTTACATCGATTTAAGGCTTGCGTACATTCGACAATAAGCTAAAATTGGCAATTTTGTCCAAAATATTGACGCACTAATTTTTGCAGTTGGGTATTCTGAAAGCACTAATTATGATTAACATTTTAACATATAATGACTGATGATTTCTTTTGTGGGTGGGGCCAACGAAACGGAAGTGACAAGCGAATAATTATTACAAAATGGTCAATTTTGGCCAAAATATTGAAGAACTAATTCTGGCAGTTGGGGATTCTGAAAGCACCAATTATGCCCGACATTTTAACATATAATGATTGATGATTTCTTTTGTGGGCGGGGCCAGCAGTTTGCCCGCCTACCCTCAATTAACCTTGAATTTTATAAAAAGTAATGACGCACTAATATTTTGGATGGTGGATTCTGAAAGCACTAATTGAGCACTAAAATTTGGTATATATTAAAAAATTAGTGCGTTTGTGGGCGGGGCTTGCGTTTCGTTGGCCCCACCCACGCATTTCTTTATATATCTCGGTAAATATTGACGCACTAATTTTTTTAATGGTGGATTCTGAAAGCACTAATTTAGCACCAAATTTTGGTATATGTTAAAAAAATTAGTGCGTTTGTGGGCGGGGCCAACGAAACGCACCTGTACAGGATGGCTAGAAAATTTAAATCAAGACACAATATTGTCTTCCTGACTCCACATGAACAAGCAAAAAATTTCTGATGAAATATGCCTTGAATAGAAAATAACTCCCGAGGGACATCCGATAACTCGAAGAATTTGGCAAATCCCTTGAACTTCGAGTTATCGCGAGTTGACTATACATCATTTTTAGGATGGCATTCCTCAAAGACTGGTGAACCATGTTGATAATGGCAACACTCTTAACGCTATTTTCTGCTTTGCTTCCTCTCAGATGAGCTCAGCTTAGTAATGGATGCCACATCTAATGTTCTCAAGGTACCATTATATTTTATATACTGGTCATGACCATGAAGAAAAGGGATGAACTCCTCGTCCAGTAACTTTCTGTAATTCGCCGCGCTTAGAGTTTCATCAATGAAAATAGGGCCAAACACACCATGCGAGGATATTGCACAAGACAGTTTTTCGGGTGGAGGCTTCGGACAATAGTGATCTCCGGCCTTTCTCTGCCCCAGTAGCGATAATTCTGTTTGTTCAGATGGCCGTCCAAACTGAAGTAGGCTTCATCTGAAAACCAAATTTTCTTTACATCGATTTCACCTGTTTGAAGTTTTTCAAGCATAAGCTGTGCAAACTCAGATCGTCTTTGTGTATGGTCTTCGGTGAGAGGTTGGGTTACTTGAATTTTGTGAGGCGACAAGTCGAGCTCTTTCATTATTCGCTGAGGTGATGTACGCTTTATTCCCAACGTTTCTGCTGCTCTCCTTACAGATCGGGTCGGATCGGCAGCGAAAAAGTTGTCGACGTCCTGTTTTGCACCGTCTGTGACCACAGTAGCAGTGGCTGTAGCCATAGCTTTTTTATCGTCTTCCACCGATCCAGTACGTTTGAACTTGGCATACAGTCTACAGGGAAGAGGATTGAATATGTACAAAACAAGTGGAAAATATGCAGTTTTGCTTATTCGTTTTTCAATTATTTATGCTTAGCTTACATTTCGGAGGTGGGATGTTTAGAACATCTTAAAAGGTGTTTTAATCTTCCTGTATATTTTGAGGAAAACCCTTATGTGGGCTCATAGTATTATCTTATGTGCAAAATTTGAACATCGTAGGCCAATCTATTCGAAAGCGATGCTGACCACTGACAGACAAACACACATATTTTGTCCAGACCACGGTATTGACAGTACACTCCAAAAAGTGTGGTAAAGCAAAAAAACTTGAAATTTTTTTTACCAAATGTAATACTTTCATGACTCTATGTTAGTATATGATAAATTGAAAGTAAAATTTAGAGAGTACTAGCGGGTTATCACATGTCTTGATGGTAAACACATCTTAAATTATGTTAGATATTTATTCAATATCCGACTGTATAATTTGTATCAATTCTATTTTAAAATTCTACATTTAGGAATAGAGATACACTTCAATTTGACTAATTTTTATCCTTCTTCCCAATAACCAATGGATGCTTTAGGATTACCGCTGACAAATTTCAGTACAAAATTAAACATGGTGGGTCCATGTAGAGTCACCGGTGGGTTTTCCGGGTTATTGAATGACAGTAAGCGTGTCCTGAGAGTTTTAGTGATGAATTGATTCCCAAATGTTGCTTTATCTATCAAAAGGTGACCACAGTTATCAAAAAATGATCGCCACTTCAAAACTGACCATACCATTTGCCGCTGGGGAGAGCAGTGGTGGTCCAGCTATAAACGGTAGGGCCACTTTTTTACTTTTTGGTTATGAATGCCTCCTTCTGTCCAAAATCTATTCCCGCTAGCTGTCGGAAATTTTCTAGTGTTGGTCCATCTATATTTCTTTTGTTTTGTTTTAGCAGAGCATGTGAGTAAAATAACAGAATCAACGGTGCAAGTTATTTATTTAAAATATCTTAAACATCTATAATATCTGTAACGCTTGAACACACAAGGTACAGCCATCTGTAGGAACTCAAAATAACAGTTTTGTACAGCCTGTCACATATTGGGGAGCTGCTGTATTGGCGCAGTTTACACTCAATACGAAATAAAGGGGAAATGTGTGACAGTGTTAGTCATCAACATCCCAATATAGGTACATTGTATTCCTCTACCATACGTTGAATGGAATCGAGACTAAGGTTTGTTCTGCCATACGCATAGATGTGACGTCTCACTCTCTGATCGCTTATCCATTGCAACGTACTTGGATTTATGTCTAGTCCTAACAGTAATATGGTTCAGTAGTTAACTTTTATACTTATAGATAGTTTAGTATGTCTATCTAAATCGATATCTTTCTATGTGTTGATGCCGTTTCGATTCTCTTGCGCTTATCTCGCCAATGTGAGGGCCCTGCTCCATGATTCCCTCTCCAAGGTCTTTTGGAAGAAGGGATTTTCCCCTTTTTTGTAATTGAGAGAGCGAGCGTAATTATGAGTAATAAAGCAGAGATCTAGTTACAGTCCACTCGTGCAGTGTTTTATTTCTTAGCTATGTTAGCAGAGATAAATAATTTCAAAAAGTGTGAGCTATCGATAGGCCATACATAATACTATGATATTCACTGGAAAATTTTATTGGTTAAAGTTTTTTCAGATCATCTAGTGTCTAATATGATTAATGAGACTGACTATTTTTAATTACTATGTAATTATTCCATTTGCAGTGCACCTCTACTTTACATTCTTTTTTAGTTTCCATGCTCGTATTTCATAAGCGCAAATTATTAAAACTCCTTACTGTTTCATTACTGTTAACCGTTTCTTTTTCCAAGTTTCAATTCAAATACTTTATTCGGAAACAAGGAATTCTAACTGCGATCAAAAATGTCTCGTCCCAAGATGGAAAGAATTCTATCTTCAAATACTCCTTAACATTATGCCGACCTGCAATTTTTTTGAGGTTTTGGGGATATCTTAAATCTTTCAAGTTTTACTTCGGCGTCATTTTAGTTTTTCGTTCACAGTTTTCGTGTTATCGACGGCATTTTCCCGATAGTGTCACTGGCATTTGCTCAACCCTTTTTTTCAGGACACCAACGTAGTGTCACCGAACAGCGTGGTGTTAATAATGGCAGTACAATCGGTTTAAAGCATAGTAAGCTTTCGCTGTGGGCGACGGGCCTCGATCCCGAGACCATTGGATCTCGAGACAGATACTTTACCGCTGTGCAAAAGAGTACTACAGTGCACAGAAGCTTTATCTGTTATTTGAGGTCGCCACAGGTTTCGTGAATGATAGTGATTCCAGTAATGGTGAAAACAAATTAAGTAGTAACATTAATATCAATATACTTGTTTCATGTTTAGTGTGTTTTATATTCAATACCTGTTGTGAGAGTGCATATTCTCTTTGCTTCAAATTACTTTATCATGAGAAATGTTTCTTGAATAAAACCCTTTTTCCTTACAGGGACCATCGTAAGAAACCGCCAATTCTCAATGATTCTTATGTTCCAAATTTTCAACATGTCCCCCTCCTAAGTATTCGCCGGGGTAAAATACTTCGCCAATGGGATCTGACATTCTGATTGTCCCTCCACCTGTGTAACGGCATAGAGAACTTAGTTTTTTCTCGCCGAGTGGCGCTGCGGACTGTTTTGGGGCGTCGGTTTTGGTTTTTCGAGAAGACAGAGGAGACGACTCGGAATGGAAGAAAAGATGGTTAAACTACTGGCCCTTTAAATATATATGTTATTTTCTGACATCTTAAATGTTTCGAGTTTGTTTTACAGTTTGTATCTTGTCCCGTGATTCATCTGGGTGTGGTAAATAAACATCCCTTTCCATGGAAATGGTGTCCTGATAGAGGATGGTACACCTGCAACGAATCGAAAGGTTGCAAAACAACGGAGATTATTTTTCCCGGCAGGTGGAGGCCGACTTGATTTTTTTTGCAATGGCTTGTGCTGGAGTTGTCGCTGCAAGAAATCGAGTTGGCCCTCCACCAGTCTGAAAGCACAGACGGAGAAGACAGAGGAGACGACTCGGACTGGAAGAAAAGATGGTTAAACTACTAGCCCTTTAAATGTATAAGTTGTTTTCTCTGACATCTTAAATGTTTCGAGTTTGTTTTACAGTTTGTTTTACAGTTTGTATCTTGTCCCGTGATTCATCTGCGTGTGGTGAATAAACACCCCTTTCCATGGAAATGGTGTCCTGATAGATGATGGTACATCTGCAACGAATCGAAAGGTTGCAAAACAACGGAGATTATTTTTCCCGGCAGGTGGAGGCCGACTTGATTTTTTTTGCAATGGCTTGTGCTGGAGTTGTCGCTGCAAGAAATCGAGTTGGCCCTCCACCAGTCTGAAAGCACAGACGGAGAAGACAGAGGGGACGACTCGAACTGGAAGAAAAGATGGTTAAACTACTAGCCCTTTAAATGTATAAGTTGTTTTCTCTGACATCTTAAATGTTTCGAGTTTGTTTTACAGTTTGTATCTTGTCCCGTGATTCATCTGCGTGTGGTAAATAAACATCCCTTTCCATGGAAATGGTGTCCTGATAGATGATGGTACATCTGCAACGAATCGAAAGGTTGCAAAACAACGGAGATTATTTTTCCCGGCAGGTGGAGGCCGACTTGATTTTTTTTGCAATGGCTTGTGCTGGAGTTGTCGCTGCAAGAAATCGAGTTGGCCCTCCACCAGTCTGAAAGCACAGACGGAGAAGACAGAGGAGACGACTCGGACTGGAAAAAAAGATGGTTAAACTACTGGCCCTTTAAATGTATAAGTTGTTTTCTCTGACATCTTAAATGTTTCGAGTTTGTTTTACAGTTTGTATCTTGTCCCGTGATTCATCTGCTAGTGGTAAATAATCATCCCTTTCCATGGAAATGGTGTCCTAATAGATGACGGTACATCTGAAACGGATCGAAAGGTTGCAAAACAACGGAGATTATTTTTCCCGGCAGGTGGAGGCCGACTTGATTTTTTTTTTGCAATGGCTTGTGCTGGAGTTGTCGCTGCAAGAAATCGAGTTGGCCCTCCACCAGTCTGAAAGCACAGACGGAGATTGGAAACAAGACCTCATTTGCATATACAACGAGAAATGGTAAAGTTAAGGTATTGGTGGATCCAGCGAGGGGTGGAGGGGGCGAACGCCTCCTCCGTTCTGGATTAAGAAAGAAAAAAATAAAGACGATGATGAATATTTACTGTTTGCCATGAGTCATGACTCTAATAAATATAAATAAATATAATATTCAATTTCTATATATTTAGTTATATTATGTTGTTACGAATTTTTGTATATTTGTAAATATTTCGTAGTGTTACTTTTGTAAATAGGAAAATTTATGTACATTTTGCATAAGGCAGTGCAATAGTTCGTCTTAAGTTGGCTTCCCTGCAATATGGATCTTAATGCTTGATAACGAGTTTTACAGAGATAACGCTGGGAAGCGAGTTTTACAAGGAGCAGGTAATTTAACATTATGGTATTGACAATCTCGCCAAATTTGGGGCCAAACTTGGGGACCATTTGGCGACATTTTCGGTCCCCATTTACATGTATAGGAATTTTCGACTACGATCTGGAAAGTTCTCCAAATATCTACCTCTAGAAGTTTCAAGAAGGTTCGCCGCTTCCCCTATATAATCCCGAGTTAGTTAGTTGAGTGAGTGAGTTGACTGGAATTACTGAGTTGAGATACTGAGTCTCAGTGAGCATTCAGAGTAGTTCTAAAGCGAACTGTATTGCATTGTCTTTTGCGGTGATTTAGTAGTTGTGTGTCAAGTTTAACTGCTGTTTGTGCTCTATTGTTGTGTATAGAGCTGTATTAAGTCTACTAGAACAAGAAGTTCTGGAGTTGTAAAGGAATCTGTAAAGAGTTATATTGGAATAAATTTCTGCAAGTTTTAATCTGCTTTGGCTTCAAGTCTTTCGAACCCATTCACGCAACAATATTTAATTATTATACTGATATTTTATTATTTAATTTATACAAATTTATGAAAGATTAGAAATAAAAATAAAACCAAAATGTGTTATATTGTTTTTAACGCACGCTTCAGTCAGACTTTGGATGAAGTCAATCAAAATTTGCCGTACTGATCATCTTTTTTTGTAGATGTTCTCAAGAGCATTCAAGCTGTGTGATATTCTTAATTTATTTAATAAACACATAACCTTTTAAATAATGAATTGCATCAATTTAGTCATTCAATTGTGTTTACAATGGTATAAGTAAATAATTATTCTCTGATTCTCTGCATTTTCAATAATTTTCGTTTCTTTTAATGGTCTCTATGATTGTCAACTAGGGTTGTCCTAATGTAAAGTTTAAGTTTCTGCTGAATCAATACTTTTCTAGATTTATTACGAAATCTCTTGAAGCTATCATGTCATACACATAACGATTTATGAGTGATTCAGCGTTTGCGCCTAACACGTGAATCTGCTAAATAACTTTTATTTACAATCTGATGTAATCTGCGAAATAAATAAAATTAAAAGAAAATGTGTGGACAAGTCTGTTATTGTTCTACTTCTTATTCACAAATTTATATTTAAAGAGAAAAGTTGAAATCTATGTGCGTGCATGTTCTATAAATTTTTATCACATATTAGAAATATTCAAAAAAAATCTATTTAGAAACATTTAATTATGAATTAATATGCAGCTCTAATAGAGAAATTTACTAAGATAAATTTACAGCCCTTATATATTCATACAAAGTAATTTTTTTGCGAGAGATCAAATATTTAGAAAATATAGCGTAAACTAAACATTTAATTATGAATTAGTAAATTTCTCTATTAGAGCTGCATATTAAGATAAATTTACATCACTAATATATTCATACAAAGTAGTTTTTTTTGCGAGAGATCAAATATTAAGAAAATATAGCGTAAACTAAACATTTAATTATGAATTAGTAAATTTCTCTATTAGAGCTGCATATTAAGATAAATTTACATCACTAATATATTCATAAAAAGTAGTTTTTTTGCGAGAGATCAAATATTTAGAAAATATAGCGTAAACTAAACATTTAATTATGAATTAGTAAATTTCTCTATTAGAGCTGCATATTAAGATAAATTTACAGCCCTAATATATTCATACCAAGTAATTTTTTTGCGAGAGATCAAATATTTAGAAAATATAGCGTAAACTAAACATTTAATTATGAATTAGTAAATTTCTCTATTAGAGCTGCATAGTAAGATAAATTTACATCACTAATATATTCATAAAAAGTAGTTTTTTTGCTAGAGATCAAATATTTAGAAAATATAGCGTAAACTAAACATTTTATTATGAATTAGTAAATTTCTCTATTAGAGCTGCATATTAAGATAAATTTACAGCCCTAATATATTCATACCAAGTAATTTTTTTGCGATAGATCAAATATTTAGAAAATATAGCGTAAACTAAACATTTAATTATAAATTAGTAAATTTCTCTATTAGAGCTGCATATTAAGATAAATTTACAGCCCTAATATATTCATACCAAGTAATTTTTTTGCGAGAGATCAAATATTTAGAAAATATAGCGTAAACTAAACATTTAATTATGAATTAGTAAATTTCTCTATTAGAGCTGCATATTAAGATAAATTTACATCACTAATATATTCATACAAAGTAGTTTTTTTGCGAGAGATCAAATATTTAGAAAATATAGCGTAAACTAAAAATTTAATTATGAATTAGTAAATTTCTCTATTAGAGCTGCATAGTAAGATAAATTTACATCACTAATATATTCATAAAAAGTAGTTTTTTTGCTAGAGATCAAATATTTAGAAAATATAGCGTAAACTAAACATTTAATTATGAATTAGTAAATTTCTCTATTAGAGCTGCATATTAAGATAAATTTACAGCCCTAATATATTCATACACTTATCTTGCTGGAAAGTAATATTTTTGCGAAAGATCAAATATTTAGAAAATATAGCGTAAACTAAGAGTGTGGATATGGAGCATCGCCCAACTTTCAATCGAACTATAATACTGGTCACTACATTTATATTTGATGTGGATTATTGTAATTTAATGTTTTCTTTTTTATATTCCTTAATTTAGTAGAATGGTTATGTTAGGATAATTATTACATTGGCCAAAAAATGCGCTGAAATGACGAAATTGAAAGTGTGTGTTTTGATATTTATAGCATTATTCTTTCGGGTAAATGAAACAGAGGAGGAACAGTCATTGATGGGCAATTCGCAAGAGAAAATAACTATGTTAAAGGCATCTTTTTTTCAACTTTTAAGTTTCTGTAAAAATTTTTAGGGGTATATTTTGGAAGTGGTGAAGCTTAGACCACCTTAACCCTTTAAATACCAGTTTATTTTCTTTAAAAAAAATAAGTAGATTAGTATCATAATTTTTTTTTTTTTTTCACATTTGAAAGCTTTAAATAACTTTTTCTTAGTGTCCCTACATTTAAACGTTAAGGTTGTTTTTCTTTATAAGGTTTTAGACGGAATTGTATATGCGAGTGTTTTTAAAAGTGGGGGGGGGGTGGATTTCAGTGGTTTTTAGAAGTGGAGGGACGCATGGGTATTTTCTTGAAAAGCGTGGGTAAGCCTCACCCCGCGTCTACCCACACTTCTAGCACGGCTTTAAGTTAAATTAGTGAATGTTAGCTAAGCATCTTTATAATTTCTATAACTTAATAGCTATCATAAATAAATAAATAAATGCGGAAGGCAATGATCACATTCTGTGAAGGTTTCAGGAATAATATATTTGATGAGTTATTTACAGATGTTTAACAGCAACAGTGAAACGTACTAAACAACACAATCCAATGATATCTACACAGTTTAAAAGGACCGCATTACCTCTCTATACCTGGGAACATTACTTGAGCCTTGAATATACGACGGATCCTTCCGCTTAAAGAAATAGTCCCGGACAAATCACAACTTTTATACTAATATTGTTACGAAATATTGTATATTTGTAAATATTTCGTAGTGTCAATTTTGTAAATAGGAAAATTTATGTACATTTTGCATAGAGCAGTGCAATAGTTCGTCTTAAGTTGGCTTCCCGGCAATATGGGTCTTAATGCTTGATGACTAGTTTTACAGAGATAACGCTAGCAAGGGAGTTTTACAAGGTGAAGGGCATATAACATTATGGTAATGATAATCTAGCCAAATTGGCGATGGTTTTGGCGACTAATTTTTGTCGCCAAATTTGGCGAGAAATCGCCAAATGTCGCCAAACTAGGCGATATTTTCGGTCCCATGTACATGTATTGGACATTTCGACTACGATCTGGAAAGTTCTCCAAATATCTACCTCTAGAAGTTTCAAGAAGGTTCGCCGCCTCCCCTATATAAGCCCGAGTTAGTTGAGTGAGAGAGTTGACTGGAATTACTGAGTTGAGATACTGAGTCTCAGTAAGCATTCAGAGTAGTTCTAAAGCGAAATGTATTGCATTGTCTTTTGCGGCGATTTTAGCAGTTGTGTTGTCAAGTTTTTAACTGCTGTTTTGTGTTCTATTGTTGTGAAAAGAGCTGTATTGAATCTACTAGAACGAGAAGTTCTGGAGTTGTAAGAGAATCTGTGAAGAGTTACATTGGAATAAATTTCTGCAAGTTTTGATCTGCTTTGGCTTCAAATCTTTCGAACCCACCAACGCAACAATATTGATAATCTAAGGACTTAGTTTTGTATTAAACTTAAATATATGTTGATAACAAAAAAAAAAATAAGCGCTTTTGAGTTTAAATGTTAATTAATATTTTACTTTTCTAACCATGTATACCAAGAGTTTTAACTAATCAGCCATACATCGTTCCAGCCAATCAGGACGTAATAAAACCCGTTCACTCATTGTTGTAGCGTATTCAATGTAGTGGAGGCGAGGAGTCGAAATCAGCTTCGAAATGGGGCGTGTTAACCACTAGGCAAAAGTAATCACAAGCGCCTAGGAGTTGTAACTGATTTTTATACACGAGACCACCACATAGTCCCTTCCGAGTGAGTCGCGAAGAAACGAACGATTGAGTTTGTCAGTGGATCGCCAAAGATGCTGGGATGAAGTGCGGTTGTGCAGTTTTCGTATCCGAAGGAGCCGATAGATGGCAGCATGATTCAGTTTGTCCGAGGTCACCAAGTTGTAGAGGAGGCTGTGAAGACAGGGAGTTGAACCGCGTACCCCCAGCTCCAAAATGGGGAATGCTAACCACTAGGCAAAAGTAATCACTATCACTAGTGCCTAGGAGTTGTATCTGACTTTTGTACACGAGACCACCTCATGCTGAAGTAAGCTTGTCTCGATGTATAATCACAACCAAGACTGTCACAGCGAGTTGTTGGCTCGCTCAAGAATAAATGCCATCTGCTTGTTTTCTCATCCATATTCAAAATTGTGATGTTGTTCGGAAGCGCTCGCAACGCAGACTGTCTGAACGTAAACAGTGAACATTTTTTGGCAATAAGTTTTTAAAAAAAATATTTTTAAAATGTATCAAAATTAGGGCAGCATTAATCTAGCATTTTGTTCAAAAACACTTTAGTTTCTTTTTCCTTATAATGGCAATAAATATTTATTAATAAAATATTGTTACGAATTTCTGTATATTTGTAAATATTTCGTAGCATTAATTAATTAAAAAGATAAATTTATATACACTTCGCATAAGGCATAGCAATAGTTCGTCTTTACTTGGTTTGTTTTCCTGCAATGTGTGTCTTATTGCTTGATAACGAGTTTTACAGAGATAACGCTGGGAAGCGAGTTTTACAAGGAGCCGGGCACTTAACATTATGGTAATGGCAATTTCACCAAATTGGCGAGATAGCTTGATCTTGAAACTTTTAGCGGTAGATATTTGGAGAACTTTCCAGATCGTAGTCGAAAAGTCCTATACATGTACATGGGGACCGAAAATATCACCAAATGGTCGCCAAATTTGCGAGATAGAGCCAAGTTGGCGACCATTTGGCGATATTTTCCGTCCCCATGTACATGTATAGGACTTTTCGACTACGATCTGGAAAGTTCTCCAAATATCTACCTCTAAAAGTTTCAAGAAGGTTTGACTTCTATATAAGCCCGGCCATGAGTGAGTGGAGTCGGTAAGTTGACTGAAATTACTGAGTCGAGATACTGAGCTACCTGTCTCTCAGTGAGCATTCAGAGTAGTTCTAAAGCGAACTATATTGCATTGTCTTTTGCAGCGATTTTAGAAGTTGTGTTGTCAAGTTTTTAACTGCTGTTTTGTGCTCTATTGTTGTGAAAAGAGCTGTATTGAGTCTACTAGAACGAGAAGTTCTGGAGTTGTAAAGGAATCTGCGAAGAGTTGTATTGGAATAAATTTCTGCAACTTTTGATCTACTTTGGCTTCAAATCTTTCGAACCCATCCACGCAACAATATTAAGAATTGATATTTTCAGAAATAGCATTCGAGTTTCTGATCTGATACTTAATTATAATCGCCTCACTTTCTTCAATCTTCTTTACAGTTATACAGATATGTTACTAAATTATAATACAGAAAATTATGAATATTCATAATTCTTAGGAACATAGCGGTGTTTTGAAATAAGATACACAAAACTTCCTTTCAAAATATTTTATTCCAAAATAATTCAATACACAAACTTGATTTATTATCTACTTTAGAGGAATTCCTAGTAAGGATCATTCCCTATACTCACTATGTTACAATCTTCTAGCCCAGTGCATTTAGAAACTACTTTCTAAAAAAACCTTGACATTTGGTGAGTAGGTAAGGAAAATATCACTCAATGAAATGACAGATATATTTTTTTTTAATTTAATGTATCGATTATAAATAGAAATTAAAATAGCAAAAGTCAAAACTAGGTGGAGCCACTGTATATGCATTAACGCAAGGATTTCAAATATAAAATAAAATTTATTAGACGCTATTTTTCGAGTATTCAATTCATGTCATTTCATTAAGTATATATATATATATAATAATAAATATCATAACAACAGAATATAATTGAAAAAGAAATTCAAGCTTAGATAATACCTGTCAATACGAGATTAATATTATTGGACGACAATAGAAATATTGGTAACTATTTTGTCACCAAACGTTTTAGATAAAACTAGGGGTGTGGAACATCGCACAACATTTAATTATTCTATAATACTGATGACAATTTGCGTTATTTACCGTTTTTATATTTTCATCATTCATTTAAACAAAATGGTGAGTTTGGTGATATTTTTTACCATAATTCTTGAGAAGGTAAAAAAAAAAAAAACTTCGCCAAATAGATAATTTTGGCGACATACTTTTCAATAGTTCTTATATTATCTTTTCTAATAAGTGAAACTAAGGAGAGGAGAAAAAATTAGCGTTAATGAGGAATGCTCAAGGAAAGAGAACTTTTTGTTAAAGGCATTCGTTTTTCAACTTTTTACGCCATTAAAGAATTTTTAGGGAATTTCGGAGGTGGGAATGTTTAGAACACCTTAAGAGGCATTACATATATATATACATATATATATAAACATATACATATATATACATATATATACATATATATACATACACATATATATACATACACATATATATACATACACATATATATACATATATATATATACACATATATATATATACACATATAAATATATACACATATATATATATATACACATATATATATACACATATATATATATACACAATATATATATACATATATATCAGGGTGCATACACTTTTTTGGAAGTCAAATTCAAGGACTTTCAAGGCCCTTTTCAAGGATATTTCAACAAAAATCAAGGCCCTATTTTATCGTTGCAGAGTCGATACCAAAATTGAATTTTTATATATATTTTTTAATTAACGAAGTTGCAAAAAGAATTAAAATACTTATTACTTAACAACTAAGATGCAACCACATATATTTATTGATAAATATACCTCTTACCAGGATAAGGAAAAAACTAGGTTAAAAAAAAAAGAAGTTTTGTAGTGGTTTGTTTTCTAACACTCTCCATTGTCTAAAAGGATTATAGAGGGTTCCCATGTGAAATCTCAAGGTCAATGGAAACAAAATGATCTTAAGTCTGTGGTTATTTGGTTAGTTTTTTTAAAAAATATATGCCAAAAAAATAATCATGCACTCTTAAAGTACTAAGAAAAATATTTATTATTTTTACTTACAAACAGGCAAGAAAAAAATATCCAAATTGGATGCATAAAGATTGATTTCATGCCTTCTACAGTTTGAATTTAAAGCGCGAATCCCTGGTTGGTTGGTTGAAGTTTAACGGCGCAAGGGGCATACTGCCGCGAATCCCTGATCTTTCCTATCGCTAATTTAAAGGAACAAAAATTTGTAAATACAAGAAATCCTTACTTTTTTTAAAAATAGAGACATAGCTTAAATCCCCCCCCCCTCCCCTCCTCCTCCCATCCCCATTCAAGTTCTTCGTAGAATTTCTAGTCTACCTACGGTACGACTTGGTGCTTTTTCTGGGAACTGGCTACAATAAAAGAATGACGTAATATGCGTTTTCCCGTTCGTTGCTAAGTCAAAATCATGATCCAACATCCAGGGTTGCCAAAAAATCATTTACTAATACAATAGTCACCAATCCTTCCAGACAATCAAAAAGGCAAGTTCAAAATTCAAATCCCGTTTTACCGATGACTTAGAAATTAAGCCTGGAAATGTTTGGGGAGGGGGGCTGTCAATTGGATTAAGTTTAGAAATTACAAAAAATATTCGCGTTTTTTTTTTAGCTTAAAGAAAGCTATATATTTCTTTATTATTGAAACCAGGCAAGAGTGCAAATCTAAATCAGATGCACTAAGATTGCTTGTGTGAAAAATACAATACTTGTATTCTATTTTTAGCACGGAGTCTCAGTAAAAAAAATTTTAAAAAAATCATGTATTCTATAAGTATAAAAAAAAAGTATTAATTTTCTATACCTAAAATCAGCCAAGAAAACAGATTTGAATCAGATGCACACTGATTCATTTACTACTTCTTTATAGTTTGAAAAACCTACAACAAAACTGAGAGATTGTAATATGTATTTTCAAGTGCGAACCTTTTCCGGCACGTTAACTGACGAAAAACGCCCTTGAAGGGCAAAATACTCTTTATCGCTTTGTTGGTGATGTTTCATGATAATTTTGAAAAATTTCGACACAAAATTCTCGCCAAGTAGTTTTTCAAGTCAAAAAAATGATTTTTTGGCGCAGTTCGGCGCAATCTTAACCGAAAAGAGGTTTTTGACGCAGTTTGGAGCAGGGTAGTCAGTTTGGCGCACTTCGGCGCAATTGGAACAGCTCTTACATCCCTGTAATTAGAAATTTTTAAATGAGCTCAAAATAAATTTAATAAAATTGGAAGGTTTTTTTCCAGCAACCTTAGTTAATAACTTTCACGGCTTTAAAGTAGGCCATTTTAGTAATTGATATAAAAAATTACATATCCTTCCCCTTCTACAGAAAAAGAAATTCTTCTTTCTTGAAATAGGAATCGACATAAATGAAAGAATGATATAAATCATAATACAATACCGAAGCGTAACTGCTATTTTCTCTGTAGGCGATATACTCCTCCGATAGTTAGTGCTGGGTTTTTGCAGTCTGGAACATAATTTCTCCACCAACTCGTCGAAGCTCTCAATCGACATCCGGAAAAAGTTGAAATGTTTTACTTGTCTTCTCTTAACTGCGGGTAAAGACAGAAGAGCATACCGAATGTTGATCGGCTCTAAACAATGGGATGAATCCACATAGTGCGATTAATTCGATTCTTTTTCCTTCGATATTTTATATACAAATATGCTAAGCGCGCTCTTTTTCATTCCATTTCGAACAAACACAAAATCCTCTCAGAGGAAAATTTTGGTCGTTTGAGAATGCACCTAATGAGGGAGAGAGAGAGAAAAGCGAAAATATCCTGCATATCAAATTACACCCTCTTTCCACCGGATACTCATCGTGCAACTTTTTGTCCCGTTCGGGGAGAGGTCAAAGGTCATAGTGACCGTGCCGTTCCAGGGCCGCTCGGGAGGAACCGATTCAAGTGTGATTGACAGATCCGCCGAAAGTGAACCGGCTAGAAAGCGTGACGTCAGAATAATGGTAATACGGGAATGAGAATTTTATGGTTTTAGAATTGAAAAGGGGAAATTCAAGGACTTTCCAGGCTTTTTTAGAAATAATCCTATTTTTCCAGGCTATTCAAGGCCTTGAAAAAAAAATAATGAAATTCAAGGACTTTCCAGGTTTTCCAGGCCGCGTACGCACCCTGATATATATACATATATATATACATATATATATACATATATATATACATATATATATACATATATACATACATATATACATACATATATACATACATTTATACATATATACATATATATATACATACATATATACATATATACATACATATATACATACATATATATATACATACATACATACATACATACATACATACATACATACATACATACATACATACATACACACACACACACATACATACACACATACATACACACATACATACATACATACATACATACATACATTTAAGGGTTGGTACTAATGGACAATTCTCGCATTTTTTAAAAACGAGTTAAATTAGTTTATATTTTGAAGAATTTTTTTCTAATTCCAAATATTTAAACAGAAGTTCTTTAAAAAAATAAGTTATTTAAATATTAAGAAAATAAAACGCCCCAAAACCGAGATAAGACTAGTCCGATCAAAACAGTAAACAAAATCTGTGACGTTAAGAGATCCTTCCGTTTCCATGGTTATCGTGAGTTTTCTGCCAAATAGTTGGTGTTGATTTGATAGATCATTGCCATGGCCGGTACAGGATGGCACGATTTGCGAGAAACTTGCAAAACTAGTTTCCGCTGCTGCATTTCAAGCCAAGATGTTTGGGATCTCTTGACGTCACATTCAATTCAAGCCAAATGAATCGTTTTCTCGCCAACGTCTAACATGGAAACTTTGATTGCAAATTTAAGAAATAAAAAAATTTCGCATTGAGCTGAAACTTTGTTATTTATCTTGTTTTCGAAACATTTAGAATTGAATAAAAATATGTTTAAAAAATGCAGGAATCGTCCATTCTTAATTTTACCATTTCTCGTTCTCTATGCAAATGAGGCCTTCCTATCTCCGACTGTGCTTTCAGACTGGTGGAGGAGAACTCAATTTCTTGCAGCGACAACTCCAGCTCAAGCCTCTGCAAAAAATCAAGTCGGCCTCCACCTGCCTTTGATGGTGATTGGATGACTTGCAGGAGGATGGACATTGCACTACGAAACTCCATCTACAAAAGAAAAAATTTACAAGCATTATTTTTAAGAAAATGTAGTATGTATCAATCTATAATAATAAAACAAGCTGTGTGTCTGTCTGTCTGTGGATCTATAGAAACCTACTTAAAATTGGAGTAGAGCTTTGAAATTTTCAGCATAAGTAGTTTTGGCCTTCTAATTGGACTGACAAAAAGAATGTAAAATTTTAATTTGTTTTTCAATTAATTTTTTCACAAAAAGCGACTTCGAATACGCCTAGATCTCTGAAAGTTTCAACATAAGTAGTATGACAGATTTCCGCAATGCGAGACCTCACAGCAAGCTAAAATATTGCACATGTAAAAATTTCGTAGCGAAGCACGGGTATTATTAAGCTAGTCAATAAATAAAGAAATAAATAAGTTTCATTCATACATGAAAGGAGTTCACAAAAAAATTGACTTCGATAGAAATCCTTTGGTGATGAAAAGACTAAATTATATAACCTATAAAAAAGTTTTAAATATAAATCCTTTATATGCATTACCAACTTTTATATACATTAACATAGTTCCGATTCTGCTACCAGCGTGTGCTTGGCGTTTGCATTTAATTTATTTAAATACGCTGCAAACTATTTTTCAAAATTTATGCATTAAAAATGAATGTGAATTTACGCACTCACATCCAAATATCTTTTATTTATTCTGATTAAAAAATTTATTTCAATATTTATTTTTTTTAAAACTATTGTGGTAACAGGAAAGAGTTTCTTCAATGAGTAAATTAACGTTAAGTTTTAAGTACAGAGAACTGCTTTTACTTTGCATTAAATAGGAATTCATATTAAGGCGACTTGGTACACTTCAAACTTTATTTTTTATTTAAGAATTTAAAATTATTATTTTTACATATATGGATGTATTACTAAGTAAAAACTAAATTTTATTTGAAAAAAAGTTCAAAAGTCCAAATTTTCAAAATTCAAAAAAAAAAATTCGTAATATTTCAAATTCTACCTTTTTTTCATTATTTTTTTTTGTTAAATATCCTAGTAATATACTCTAACTTTTTAGGCAACGAAATTAGAATAAGTAAAATAGTTTTCGAGAAAAACGATGATTACTGTACCTATATATAAAAAAAAAGCGGGTATTTTTCGACTTTTAAATTTGTAAAAAAAATAGTTTTTATTTTATTCAAAAATCCACGCCTATTTTTGTCAAACAGATATTAAGAATGACACTAAAAAATAAAATTTCAAGTCATTTCATTCATATTTGCTGAAGTTTTAGCATTTTGAGTAAGGTGGGATTTTCAAAAATCACGAACTAGGAAAAATGCGTTCGAAATATCGAAGGAGCTATTGCAACAATGCTAAATTCTCCCTAAGAATATAATTTTTCTGCAATTGCAGTTATCGGATCAGCTCAAAAACTTGCCAGAATAAGGAGAAGTTTCAAAGATTATAAACACGCCAAAAATATAAAATTGATATTTTTATTACTTTTTGTGAAAACAAGGGGTACCAAGTCACCTTAAGCGATTTCGTGTTAACAGAGTTTAACCCTTTTCACTCGTATGTCCCTGTACAAGGGATATCGCATCTGTATTGGGCAAACTGTGATAACTTAGGAATACATCGAACAGAAATGTTTTGGTTAAGTTGATTTGCTTTGGTGGAGGTGCTGGCATTACGTTCCACCCCTAAATATTGTTTATATAGTTTGTTCATATTATTACAATTCTTAGATTTTTTACCTTTTGCACACCGAACCATTATGGACGGCTACCAGCAGCTCAGCCCTAGTGTTTCCCTTGTGCAAGTAAATTTCAACAAACCCAACCATCGACAATCTCTCCTTATCGCTCCTTTCAAGTGGGGCAGAAAAGTGCTCGGACTGTCGTGAACCAACACTTATCACGTTCTCTTTTGACACAAAACCACGCTGAAATGTTATTTTTTTTCTTTATATATATATATACATATATCTTGGTAATTTTACCATATTTTGATTTGATTTCTTGTGCCATTTCAAGAGAAAACTTCAAGAAAACATGTATTTCTCAAAAAGTTGATCTTAAAAAGTTAGTTCTCCGTAACCACTAATAAACTTTAACATATATACTTAATCACTAATAAACTTTAACATATATACTTAATCACTAATAAACTTTAACATATATACTTAATCACTAATAAACTTTAACATATATACTTAATCACTAATAAACTTTAACATATATACTTAATCACTAATAAACTTTAACATATATACTTAATCACTAATAAACTTTAACATATATACTTAATCACTAATAAACTTTAACATATATACTTAATCACTAATAAACTTTAACATATATACTTAATCACTAATAAACTTTAACATATAAACATATATACTTAAGAATTCTTAGTAGTTTCAATAAATTATTTTGGCACGTTGAAAAATAAAATATTATGTGGCCACATTCTCATCCTAGGTAAAGGGATTATATTATATAAGGGGATTATATAATTATATTTTAAAATTTTTGATTTAAGGACGGCAAACCTTCTAGTTCAGTTGGAACACATTTCCATAAAAAAAAAAAAAAATTCATCTTGATTGAACATGAAAAAAATTCCGAGTTATTTGCTAACTTTCTAAAGCATAATTACGAGTGCAAAGGGTTAATAGTATGTGTAAGAAATTACATTCTACTTGTACTTACTCCTGTGTTATCTCGCAGGATCAAGACGAGATCATTGGTGGCATTAGGCACTAATGCGATAATTTTTCCCTTCTGCGCAGGCTGTGCCATATGAAGCCTTAGCAGAATAAGAAAAATATCCACGACAAACTTTAACACAGGAGGTTGGGTACGATAAAGTAGATTATGCCCATTTCGACTATGGGCCAAACTTCATGATTCACGTATTGGATCAGTTGGCGATGGTCCTACCGATGACGATAATGGAGCCCCGAGCCATTGGGTAGGGAAACCTGTGAAGAATAATATGACACATAAAAACAAAGTTTTTCATATAAATCCTTTATATGCATTGCCAATTTTTATATTCATTAACACAGCGTCGGTTTTGTACACAGCGCGGGCTTGATGTTAGCATCTAATTTTAAATATCGAAAACATTTCTATCAGCAAACTACGTTTCGAAATTTACCCATTGAATATGAACGTGAATTTATGCACTAACATTAAAATATTTATTTATTCTGATTAAAATAATTTTATTTATTTATTTATTTAAATATTTATTTATTCATTCGTTTATTTATTTATTCAAAAAAATTTGTCAACACGAAAGAGTTTCTTCAATGGTCGGTTAGATACTATTTTAGAGAGATTGGATGACGGCAAGTTGGATTATTAGTATTCCGTAAAAGCTACATTTTAGTGACAGTGACAACCCCAAAATTTGATAGAATGCATTATCATTGATACGAAATCTATCTGCCAAGTTTTAGCCCGATTGGATGAGGGCAAAGGGGTTAATTAGGCCTTCTCAAATTTGCCCCTCATCGACAAACACACTCACAAAATAAAAGTTAATATAAAGGATAAAAAAAGAAAAATACAATAACAGTAAGTTTCTAATCATTTAGAAACTTCATTGTAAACCGGGTGTGCTAAAATATTGGCAACAGATAGATTTGAAATATGTAAACAGAAATTTTTTTTCCGTTCGAACATAAGTCCCACTGGCTGAATTATTTTATGAAACTGTGCACTTGATTTTATGATAAAATGTAATTTTATGCAGTTGCAATTGTTCTCTCATACATTAATTCACGTGAAATCTAATGTTTGTCGCCAAGCGGCCGCGTATAATTTTTATAGGTTACTTGTACACAATGAACTAAATTAAGATTATTGGAAGGAATCTTCACTGACAATCAATCAGTACTTGGCAGGCTAGAGTTTTTATAAAATTAATCTAATTCAGTACAATGGATAACAGTGCTAGAAGTGTGGGTAGACTCGAGGGGGTGACTCGCCCCCCCCCCCCACTTTTCAAGAAAATACCCATGCTTCTACCCACTTCTAAAACAACTGAAATCCATCCCCCCCACTTTTAAAAGCATTCAATCCAAATAAAAACAACTAATGAAAAATAACATTAACCTTTAAAAGTAGTGACACTGTGAAAAAGGGATTTATTTTTACACTTGAAAACTTAAAACTATTTATGGTATGACATTATTATAAAAATGTATCGTACTAATTTGTATAAAGATATTAGTATTTTTATTAACAAATGCAGTTACACTTGATCAACATTTAACTTTGGAGAAACTTTCTTTTAAGTTAAATTTATATTCCTATTTCATACGAAGACAAGCTATTACAAAAAAAAAAAAAAAAAAAAAAAAAAACCCTTTTAGTATTTTCTATTAATTTAATATCATGAAAATTTGCACATTTATAAGTAGTATTTAAATCTAAATGAACAGTTATGTATTTAACATTGAATTATTACTTAATTTCATCTCTTACTTCCAACTAAAAAAACTAATTCGCCGAATATTCTTTAGAATAATAAGAAATTTTGTACTCTCGTTAAATGTTGATGTTAGGAAGTATAAATTATTTCTTTACTAGATAATATTTTTATTATAAGTTACGAATTTATAAAATTTATCGTTGAAGCTGAGAAAAGGGGGGGGGGGGGGGAGTGCACATGTCACCAAATTTTGGGCGTCCCCCCTCTTTTTTTTCTCCACTTCTACCACTGATGGGTACAAAGTAGCTCAAGCATATGAAATGAAATTATTCCGAAATAACTCTCCCCTGAAAAGTTCCAACTTCAAATTGCAAGTCAAGCGAGGGAGATGGTGATATTGAGTCTGCGAAAAAGAACGTGGGAATAATCTGTAACTAGTGCCATAGTAAAGATCATAAAAGAAGAAATTGTTATGATCATAAATGAAGCAAATTGCTAGAGTGAATTACTAAATAGAATGATCAGATCAGTCAAAACAGACAAACTTCTGAAAACACTATTGTTCTTCTGGTAGTGAAAATAAAAAAAGGTCCCAAAAAACATGAGATTGGATTTAGCTAAAGAACTTAAAACTTAACTATAAATTTGAGACTGCTGATTTTTTGTATGCAAAAAGCTGGTAATGATTGTATGTTGAACTCTAGAGGTAAAATGAAAGTCCGATTCAATAAAAATAATATTGTTATTGACTAACGTATGTCAAGTCCCAGATTTGCAATTAACCTGTTTTCTTTAAACACTTTTCTAGGGACGGGATATAAAATTATATCTAAGGGAAATTATATGCTGGTTATAATACACAAGGTTTAGAGATTTAGTGATTTGTTTAAGTTGATAAATGTTAAAAATGTATAAACGTTGTAACTATGTTAATAACGACAGGTATTTTATGGCATTGTTCCATTGAATCATGAAGTTGTTCCAATCGAATTGTGATTGCATACGGAAAATAATTGAGAAAATGACTGTTGTTTTAACTAATCTCACAAAAGTTGACTGTAAAGTCTATGATATTAAAAAAAGTCACTGAAAGGCCTCGTAAGCCAAATCCTTTTAGCCAAAAAAAAAAAACTCAGTTTGAATTAATGAAGTAGACGCGTTTGATTTTTTTTTAAATAATTCCAAATAATTTATGACTATTTTTTTTTTTTAATGTAGATTTTACTTACTAATTTCGATATATATACATTTCTCTTGCAATGTGTATACATTTTTTTTATTTCTTCCGTTTGGTCAAAGAGACCTATTTTTTATAAAACTGCCTTTTAAAAGATCTTTTAAAATAATATGCTGTCTTTCTTATGGTATCTTGTTGAAATCAATTGCATTGGTTATCTTTACAAAATGAAATAAAAATCTATTTTAATTAGATTTTTCTATTACAGTACAGAAAAGTTTAAAGGGTCTTATAGTATTTTTAAGTATTTTTTCATAGTCAAATTAAGTTGGATAGAAATAAATCCGTGTAAAAGAATTCATTCTAGCCTTTAATTAATAGGCTGATGATAATGTTACCTTTGCACAGTAGAGGCAGGCATCTGTGCATATTACATGGAAAAGATTTGTATTTGAATAATTATTTTAAGCAAAGTTTTTGATAAACACTCATTTAATTAAAGACGAATTTCTATTTAAAATGGATATTTGCTATATTTATAAATAAATTTAAATAATTAATAAATTAATAAATTTAAATAATTAACAAGTTAATAAATTTAATTAATTAACAAATTAAGAAATTTGAACAATTAACAAATTAATAAATTGGAACAATTAACAAATTAATAAATTTAAGTAATTAACAAAATAATAAATTAAAATAATTAATAAATAAGTTTACCCGAAATTTTCGACTTGATTTTTTGCAGTGGCACAACGTGCGTATTGAAGACTTTGACAGAGAACTATAAAAATAAACAAATATTTAATTTGAGAAGTTAGAAGATTGTGAAAAATGGATGATAAAATATACTGAATTGCAAAATCCTAATAATGATATAACTTCAAATCAAAATTAAAAAAACAAGACTTATGGTCTATTTATCAATTAAACTTATATAAATGCGCAAAATAAATTCTGATAACAGAAAAAAAAGGACCAGAAGTTTTAATAAATTTTTCGAATTTGTGTATGAGAGTTCGGTTTACCACGAAATTCTCATCCTCGGGAAGTATTTTCCATCAATAAATAAACATATTTAATTAAATAACCAAGATTAAATATGGAGTTGAAAACCACCAAATTCCTGTAATGAAGAACATTTATGGATTTTTTATACAACAGCAAAAGGAAGCTGCATAATAAAATAGTTAATTCAGGATAAATAAATAATATTTAGTTTTTCATTTACCTATAACAAAAATTAGGATTTGAAAAACACCAAATTCCTTTAATCAAGAATAATTAAGGCTTTTTTACAAAACAGCAAAATGAAGCTGCATAGTAAAATAGTTGACTCAGAATAAATAAATAATTGTTAGTTTTTTCATTTACCTACACAAAAAACTGAGACTTGAAAACCACCAAATTTCTTTAATCAAGAACAATTGTGGCTTTTTTACAAAACAGCAAAATGAAGCTGCATAACAAAATAGTTAACTCAGGATAAATAAATAATTGTTAGATTTTTCATTTACTTACAGAACAAATTAAGACTTGAAAAACACCAAATTCTTTTACTCAAGAAAAATTGTGGCTTTTTCACAAAACAGCAAAATGAAGCTGCATAGTAAAATAGTTTAGTCAGAATAAATAAATAATTGCTGGATATTTTATTTACCTACACAAATAATTAAAAGTTGAAAACCACCAAATTTCTTTAATCAAGAACAATTATGCCTTTTTTACAAAACAGCAAAATAAAACTGCATAGTAAAATAGTTAACTCAGGATAAATAAATGTTATTTTTTTTTTCATTTACCTGTAAAAAAATTAAGATTTGAAAATTATCAAATTCCTTTTACTCAAGAATAATTATGGAAGTTTTAAATAATTTTTTTTTTCTTGTCACTATAGGAGTCGTCCATTTCCAAAAGTGCTTAGTTGGCTAGGTGACATTTTTTCAGGAAACGAGAAAAACCTGTATTTTAATAAACTCAAGAGTTAATTTATGACTGTTTTGTTTACAAAATCTGTAAATAAATTGGAAATACAATTTACAATTATTTGGAACACTTTTTCCTATACTGAAGATGTTATTTAATATCTAAAAGTTTTAAAATTATATATTTTTTTTCTTGTCACTATAGGAATCGTCCATTTCCCAAATTGCCTAAGAGGCATTTTTTCAGGAAACGAGAAAAACCTGTATTTTATTAGACTCAAGAGTTAATTTATGACTGTTTTGTTTACAAAATCTGTAAATAAATTGGAAATACAATTTAAAATTATTTGGAACACTTTTTCGTATACTAAAGATGTGATTTAATATCTAAAAGTTTTAAAATTATATATTTTTTTTCTTGTCACTATAGGAGTTGTCCATTTCCCAAATTGCCTAATTGCCTAAGAGGCATTTTTTCAGGAAACGATAAAAAACCTGTATTTTATTAGACTCAAGAGTTAATTTATGACTGTTTTGTTTACAAAATCTGTAAATAAATTGGAAATACAATTTAAAATTATTTGGAACACTTTTTCGTATACTAAAGATGTGATTTAATATCTAAAAGTTTTTAAATGATATTTTTTTTCTTGTCACTATAGGAATCGTCCATTTCCAAAAGTGCCTAGTTGCCTAGGGGACATTTTTTCAGGAAACGAGAAAAACCTGTATTTTAATAAACTTAAGAGTTAATTTATGATTGTTTTGTTTACAAAATCTGTAAATAAATTGGAAATACAATTTACAATTATTTGGAACACTTTCTTTTACTGAAGATGTGATTTAATGTCTAAAAGTTTTAAAATGATATTTTTTTTCTTGTCACTATAGGAATCGTCCATTTCCAAAAGTGCCTAGTTGCCTAGGGGACATTTTTTCAGGAAACGAGAAAAACCTGTATTTTATTAGACTCAAGAGTTAATTTATGACTGTTTTGTTTACAAAATCCGTAAATAAATTGGAAATACAATTGTTGGAAGTAATCGCACAGTGCGAGTTAACCACGACTTTGATCGAACCTCTTAACTTAACCACTTCTACTTTCATTTCCTTTGTATATATATATATTCCTGTGTTACTAAATCTTGTATATCTCTGTGATCCAGGCGCCAAGTTAATCATTCTAACATGGTAGCAGAGATCCGTGGTTAAAAGCTTTGCTTTGCTGATACGCTTTTCTTTCGCGAGAGTTCTAGAAGGAACGTTTCTGATACTAACATTTCTGAAATTAAGTTTGAAATTAAAACTTTTGACGGAACGAACTTTTCGATGTGGAGTAGGCGATTGAAAGTAGTGTTTGCAGCAAAAGAGTTGAATTGTTATCTAACCAACGATTTTGATTCTACGAAACCAGAGCTCGTCCTTCAAACTAAGAAGGCGTATGCTTTGTTGACGACTTTGCTGGGTGATAATATTCTTGCTTCATTACACGGAGAGGATACAGCTCTGAAAATATGGACAAGATTAATTGCGACGTACTCCAATGAAAGTGCGGTGAGTCAAGTTTTGGCTCGGAAGCGTTTAGCTACTATTAAGAAAAGGAAAGAGACTGATATGCAGAGTCATATTGATGAAATTCAAGGACTTGTATCGGATTTGCGTACGTCGGGTGCAGCGGTTAATGATGCGGATGTTGTTGTGTATCTTCTAATGTCGTTGCCTGGTGAATATGATGCTGTTCGAGATGCAATAGAAAGTCAATCTACGGAGAATTTGAAGGTTGATTTTGTGACAAAACGTCTAGTAGATGCAGAAGCGTTAATGTCCGAGGACAAGAATAAAAGTGTAGGTGGTGGTTCTACAAGAAATTCTATTCTTCGAGTGACCAGGTGGCATTTCCTTCATATAAAAAGGACATTGTCTGTTTATATTGCAAGAAGAAATGTAACGTGGTGAAGCAGTGTCGCAAGAAAATCGTCTGTTATTCTTGTGGACAGTTCGGTCACATGAAAAGTGACTGCATGCAAAAACCAAGGGAAACCAGACAAAGCGAGAGGGCGGCAGTAACGTTTGCTACTGGGGACTTAGAAACTGACTGTTTTATTGTTGATTCGGGTGCAACGTCACACTTGAGCTCTCACATTGAGTGGTTTTCTGATTTGAATCCATCATCTGGTACAGTTCAGAGTTTTTCTAATTCTAGTCGACTTGAAGTTAAAGGTATTGGTACTATTACTGGTGTATTAAGAAATGGAACAAAATTAACACTGAAAGATGTGCTGTATGTCCCTGGAATAAATAGTAAATTAATATCTGTGAAAAATATTGAAAATGCTGGTTTTCAAGTGATTTTTAAGAATCAGTTGGTCACCATACGTATTACACCATACGTAAAGATGGTAAAAGTATATTTTTGGTCAAAAGTATATGATGGTCACCATACGTAAAGATGGTAAAAGTATATTTTTGGCTAGATGTAACTCACGAGGCCAATATGTTAGTGACTTTTCGCCAATTATTGATAGTGCCATGTTGACACAAGAAGATGCAACTCTATGGCACAGACGTTTAGGACATTCTTCAAATCAAGTGTTGAAAAAGATGGGATTATCTACCTTGAAGAATTTTTGTGAAGAATGTGTGCTGGCCAAACAAACACCTGAACCGGTTGGAAAAGGGTCAAGGCGTCTGGAGAAAGAAGCAATGAAAATGATATATATGAATGTTTGCGGTCCAATCACTCCTTCTGCAGCTAATGGTGAAAGATGCTTTATGAGTATTATCGATGACCATTCTAGGTTCTGTGAAGTGCATCTTCTCAAGCACAAAAATGACGTTGTGGAAGTACTGGAGTTATTCTTTAAATCTAACCCTAGTGGTTCAAAAAATGAGATGCATACAATGCCAAAGAATATGTGACCTTGTGAAAGTTGCTAGAAAAGCAGGAGTTATCATTGATCCTGTACCACCATATACACCACATTTAAATGGGTGCGCTGAGCAGGGGAACCGTTCACTGCTCGATAAAGGGAGGACTTTGATTTACGAATTCAAACTTCCTAAGGTTTTCTGGGAATTTGCTGTACAAACTGCAGCTTACCTTAGAAATCGAATTCCAAGTAACAGCATAAATGGTGATACTCCTTATTTACTGAAATATAATAAAGAACCTGATTTGAACAAGATTAGAGTGTTTGGTTGTGATGCATATATGAAAGTTCCAGAGGTTCAACGGAAGAAACTTGATTCCAAGTCGAAAAAGATTATCTTTGTGGGTTATTCAAGCATGGGTTATCGTTTATTAGACCCTGTGACAAAAAGAATTATTGTCTCGAGAAACGTTAAATTCAACGAAAAGAAAATATCGATCTCGGATTTGACTGACACCAACAACGGCTGCTTTCGTAACCTACTAGATCAGTTGGAAACCGAAGAGGTAAAGGAAGAACCTGGTACAGAACTTGGTGAAGAAACATGAGTTCCCGGGAAAGCTTTAATAAAAAGTTATCAGAAAATAATTAGTGGTGAAATAGTAATCATAAAACCGGATCAATAGCTGAAAAGAATGTAGAGCAGGGAATTCATTGATCAAACAATCGGCCAATCACTGTCTGTAAATTAGTTCTTTGAAAAGGAAACGTAAAGAAATATCTTAAATTAAAGTAAATATTTTTAGTTACGCAATTTAAAAAAAAAAAATTTTAACTGAATTTTTTATAAAAGTAAGTGTATAGTACTTTATCTTTCTGAAGCAATGTTCATTGTTGAAATCCGTAATTTAAAGTTCTGATCATTTAAATGGGACAATGCTTCTCATATAGGGTAAAATATCTGTCTGAGATGACAAAGTTGTAAAATCTACAAAAGAAAAGTGTCTAGGGAAAGATGTACAGTTTACCCTGGCCCATAAGTCCAAGCCCATTCCAGTCTTTTTTTTGTTGAGTTTTATAAAACATCCAGGACTAGAAGTGTGGGTAGACGCTAGATAACACGTCCCCCCCCCCCCCACTTTTATAAACACTCAATCCGTCTAAAAACTACTGAAGAAAAATAATAATTACATTAAAATGTAGTGACACTGAGAAAAAGTGATTTAAAGTTTTTCCATGTAAAAAAATAACTATCTCTATATATATAAGGCAAAGCCCTCACTCACTGATTCAATGACTGACTCACTCATCACTAATTCTCCCACTTCCCACATAGTCACAACTCTGAAAATCGGCACAAATATCAACAATGGTAAAAATAGAAAAAGTAAACTATTCCGATCTCGATTAACCCACTTTAAGGGGTCGAAAAGGGGTTAAACGTTCCAAACGGGGGACATTCGAAAATTCTACTTCCCACATAGTCACAACTCTGAAAATCGGCACAAATATCAACAACTCTATATATATAAGGCAAAGCCCTCACTCACTGATTCACTGACTGACTCACTCATCACTATTTCTCCCACTTCCCACATAGTCACAACTTTGAAAATCGGCACAAATATCAACAATGGTAAAAATAGAAAAAGTAAACTATTCCGATCTCGATTAACCCACTTTAAGAGGTCGAAAAGGGGTTAAACGTTCCAAACGGGGGACATTCGAAAATCCTACTTCCCACATAGTCACAACTCTGAAAATCGGCACAAATATCAACAATGGTAAAAATAGAAAAAGTAAACTATTCCGATCTCGATTAACCCACTTTAAGGGGTCGAAAAGGGGTTAAACGTTCCGAACGGGGGACATTCGAAAATCCTACTTCCCACATAGTCACAACTCTGAAAATCGGCACAAATATCAACAATGGTAAAAATAGAAAAAGTAAACTATTTTGATCTCGATTAACCCACTTTAAGGGGTCGAAAAGGGGTTAAACGTTCCAAACGGGGGACATTCGAAAATCCTACTTCCCACATAGTCACAAATCTGAAAACGGCACAAATATCAACAATGGTAAAAATAGAAAAAGTAAACTATTCCGATCTCCATTAACCCACTTTAAGGGGTCGAAAAGGGGTTAAACGTTCCAAACGGGGGACATTCGAAAATCCTACTTCCCCCATAGTCACAACTCTGAAAATCGGCACAAATATCAACAATGGTAAAAATAGAAAAAGTAAGCTATTCCGATCTCGATTAACCCACTTTAAGGGCTCGAAAAGGGGTTAAACGTTCCAAACTAGGAATATTCGAATGTCCTACTTCTCATTTCGTCACAACTCTAAAAATTGGTGAGAATATCAATAAAGACAAACGAAGAAAAAGTAAGTTATTCCGATCTCGATTAACCCACTTTAACCCACAGGTTAAACGTTCCAAACGAGGGATATTCGAATATCCTACTTCCCCTTTCGTCACAACTCTGAAATCTGGTGCAAGTATCAACAAAAATAAACGTATAAAAAGTAAGCTATTCCGATCTCTATTTACTCACTCTAAGAGGTCAAAAAGGGGTTAAACGTTCCAAACGAGGGATATTCGAATGTACCACTTCCTATATGGTCACAACTCTAAAAATTGGTACAAATGTCAACAATGGTAAACATAGAAAAAGTAAGCTATTCCGATCTCGATGAACCCACTTTAAGAGGTCAAAAAGGGGTTAAACGTTCCAAACGAGCGATATATTCGAATGTCCTACTTCTCATATTTTCACAATTCTGAAAACTGGTGTGAATATCAATAAAGACAAACGCAGAAAAAGTAAACTATTCCGATCTCGGGTGGATCAAGGGGTGGAAAAGGGGTTAAACGTTCCAAACGAGGAATATTCGAATGTACCACTTCCCATATGGTCACAACTCGGAAATTTGGTACAAATGTCAAAAAAGATTAAACATAGAAAAAGTAAGCTATTCTGTTCTCGATTAACCAACTTTAAGGGGTCGAGAAGGGGTTAAATGTTCCAAACGAGGGATATCCGAATGTTCCTCTTCCAATGTAGTCATTTTTCTGATATTTTTTTGCAAATGTTAAAAAAATAAGTCATTCCAATATCGATTAACGAATTTTTAAGGGATGAAAAGACGACGCAACATTGAAACTATACGAGGATTAACTTAATGTCTAATTAACTTAATTCCAATACAACTACTACTTTGAAATTTAGAACTAAGAGCAAACATAAACACAATAAACTATTCCAGTTTACTATTCACAATTATAAATTTCGTTTAAAATGTCAACAAAGGAAAGTTCCTATTTTGATAAATCAATTTGTCGGGATCGAAATGGGAGCAAACGTCTGAAGTGTAGAATACATGAATGTCTTTTGATCGCTAAAATGCTAATGGTAAAATTTCGTAGCGCAGCACGGGTATTCAGCTAGTCGTATATATATATCATACTGTTATAAGAAAAAAGTGTATTATACTAATTTGTACAAAGATAGAAGCATTTTTATTAGAAAATACTGTTACACTTTGTGAACTTTTAACTTTGGAGAAACTTTCTTTTTAAGTTAAATTTCTATTCTTTTTTTATATAAAAAAAAAGCTATTAAAAAAAAAAACGTTTTAGATTTCTCTATTAATTCAATTTCATGAAAGTATGCACATTTTCGGAAGCACTATTTAAATCTAAATAATCAGTTACGTATGTAATGTTGAATTATTACTTCTCTTTATCTGATTACTTCCAAGTAAAAAAACAAAAAGTCACAGAATATTCATTAAAATAACAATAATTTGATAGTGTTAGGAAGTATAAATTAATTTATTACTAGTTAGTTAATATTCTTATGATAAGATACGAAATTATAAAATTTATCGTTGGGTGGAGGGTGGGGGGGGGGGAGGTGCACTTCTTGTTACAACTTCTGACCATTCCCCTACTTTTGTTTTATCACTTCTATTACTGAAAACATCGATACAATTGAACACCATCAGCATTCAAGCAGGTGCATGTCCAAACTTTAAAATGAAACGAACACCGGACCATACTTTCAACCAAATGAAAAAAATACCCTTGGGCTTAAGGCCAAGGGTAAGAAATATTTACAAAAAATGTTTACCAAGAGTTCGTACAATAAGTTGACTTTATTTCATACGATTTAATTTGAAAATTACAAATATCTGTACAAACGGAGGAGAGAATGACAAAATTAATTTTTTTAAAAAGAGAGGCGGAGAGAGAGGGGGGGGGGGGAAGCAACGTGATGTTATTTCAGGCGAGGGGTTTTGCATGAAATATATTATGCACATGCCCAACCCAATGGAAACTAAGAAAAAATATTTAATTTTCACAAAAAAAAAATTCAGATTTGGTACATTGTTGAAATTCTGGCGCAAGAGCAACTCGTGCGCCATACTGCGACAAACAATTTCATATAGATATCAGTTCACATTAAAATTGATTAAGAATGAATTCGTAAAAGGTAAAAAGATGAGAAGAAAACATCAAAGTATTCAAATTAACTGATCAAAGGCCAATTTCAAGTAGAAAGTTTAAACGATTTTGGGTAGTAACTTTAAAGCAAGAAAAAAAAAGGAGAATGGTACATATTAAAAAGCTTAAATCTGTCTGCGTCAAAAGATGAACATTCATTTAAACTGTCATAAACAGACAAACTAACTCCACAGGAATTACACGTGGGGGAATCTTTTGCCAGCAGAAGATGCACTTGGGTGAAACGAGTGTTGCCAATTCTAAGCGATTTATTAAAAAAAAAAAAATTAAACTATAAATCAAACAACTTCAAGCAATTAATACTATATTGACAAACATGAGAACCTAAATAAACTCAGTTTTCAAATTTGTTGAACTGCATTCAATTTACTGAATTTTTAGTTAAAAAAACCTGAAATCTGTGTTTTCACTGAACGACACCAAGACTGAATCAATGGAGCAAAAGTATACACATCAAACTCATATTTATAATATATAAGAATGATAATAAAGAGGAGAGTTTAGCGCCATTTGTTAACTCAGATTTAGATGAATGGGAAAAGACAATCTTAAGTAAATTTTTTATGTTAAATAACAAAAACTAATTTGATCACTCAGAGTTATATTCATTAGTATGCAACACTCACCATATGAAATAAAGAGAAGCAGTTCAAATATGCAAGATAATCTTTCATGTCAGCAAAGGATGGAACAACGGCAGTGAATCTATTTGATTAATGGCTCCCCATTCTAAGGCGAAAGCGGCAAGATGCTGTCAACGTGTCAACAGGTAGACCGGTTGTCTTCTTTCACTCAAAGAACAAGAAGTGAAAACACAATGTGGCTGAGCAAATAGCTAAATTCAATTTTTAGCTTGCAATGACGTCATCGTAGCAACCAGGGCTTTCTAAAAGGCTCGCTGTTTAGAGGTCCCCGGAAATAAAGGGAGTCGTAAACGCCTATTTCGTTCTTTTATTCAAGAAACCGATGAGAAATTATGATTATCGGATTAAATATGCACTACGGATTATAATAACTGAATTTTTCACATACATTCTGCCAACATTTGACCTATAAATAAAATAAATTGTCAGCAAGATAAGAATACATTGTACTGTTTATTTATCTCTATGTGTTGTTACAATAAACATATACTTTTTAAATTTATAAATATGTTATTCATTAATAAAATTATTTTCAGAATAAGTTTATTAATTAAAACGTGTTTTTTTTTTGTTTTTTTTTAAGTAAGATAATTTTTTTTAAGTAGGACATTTTTTTTTTAAGTTTGACATTTTTTTTTTTTTTTTTTTTTTTTTTTTTTTAATTTTTGCATTGTGATGACACTTAACCTCTTCACTCCGTAGGTCCACATATGTGGACCTCATAATATTTGTTTGTAAAATTTAATGGTGGAAAAATTTGTAATTTCAACCTCACCTTTACATTTGGGGATGTCTGAGCTTCGTAATGAATATCATAGAGGGCAGAAAAGGCTTAATTTTCCTCAAGAAATATTTGTTTACAAAAGTGATTTTCTGAAAATGGTGAAATCACAGCGAAGTCGAAAACGTAAGTAATTTTCAGTATTTTAAATATTATTTATAGATCCAATAAAATTATTTCTAATTAAGTTAATCTTTCAACATCTACTTAGAAGAGTTTTGTTTGTAAAATTGTTTTATTGAAAAGTTGGGTCAATAATTATAATTGGGTACACATTTGTGTACCTTCGTCCATTAGGCTGAATTTATTGTAATATGATGAAAATGTGTTAATAAGTAATTATTGTTAAAATTAGTAAATAATTATTATATAATAGTAAGTTATTATTGTTTAAATGTATGTGTATGTTAACTGTATGTTTTTACTCAATTAATTTGTCCTAAAATTATATTAGAGCATTGTACACTTAAAATTTGGAACAATTTAAGAAAAACAAAATATTAGTAAGCTGAGGTATTATGGTGTAAGTTCACAGAGTGTATGTAAAGTTTTTGTTTACTACTTTATTATTTAACTTAAAGTTGTTTAAAACATTCTGTAATTTACGTTTTTAAATTATAGAACTTTTTAACAAAAAAAAAAATTAAAAAAATAGTATCTTAGTTATGTCTTAAGTGCAGAAGTAGATTTAGTGTTTGTTTTGTTTAAAATTAACTTAATACAAAACCATAATTTTGAGTATACAGTGTAGTAATGACTAAGTATAATTCTAAAATATTATACGAAATTATTTTTTGTAGGTTTATGGACTCCAGATGAGATTCAGGCATTATTGCAACAGAGTGATTTGTTTAAAGAGGAGAAAAAAAAGTTAGCATTCCACAGCCTGCTGTAATTCGAATGTATAATATTTCGATGGGGGGTACTGATCTCTGTGATCGATATTTAGCATACTATCGTTGTGCTGTAAGAACAAAGAAATAGACTGTGTATATGTTTACACATTTTGTGGATCTAGCAATATCTAATTGCTGGATTTATTATGTGAGCTTTCACAAAAGCAATGACATAAAAAAAATACATGCCCCTTTTGGAGCATAAAATGATTATTGCTTCATCTTTATTGAAGTTTGAAGGAAATTTATCTGGGAGTTCTCGCAGAGGAAGGCCACGCAAACTGTCTAACTCCTCTAAAGAAGAATTTCCGGTGCCCCTAAAGCAACGAAAAGTTATTCATCGTCCTCCAAAGGATGTATAATTTGATAATATAGGTCACCTACCCAGGTACATGGACGACAAAAATGCATCCAAATGTCGTCTGGTGGGGTACAAATCTAGAACGAGAGTAATGTGCACCAAGTGCAACATTTTCTTATGTGTGCTGAAAAATAATTCCTTTGAAAAGTTCCATTCAAAGTAAATGTAATGAAAATATTCTAAATTACTTTAAAAAATAAAGTGTTTAATAATAAAGTTTAATTAAAACATGTTTATACTTCTTTTACAAGCATTTTATCAATTTCAATATTCTTGTTATTTTGTGTAATTGAAAACTAGGGTCCACATACGTGTACCTAAAATTTTAGGCCCCCTAATAAACTTATAAATAAAAATACTTTTTTTCATAGCCCTTGACAACAAAATAACTTCATGAAACAGTAAAATATTTTTTAAATCCTTTTGTTAATCTTCAGGTGTGAAGAGGTTAAAAAATCTATTGCCTGTAATATTTTCTTTCCCTATTTATTATAATCTATTTATTCTTTAATAGCTCATAGGCATGAAGAAACAACAAACAGGAGTAAAAATTATTCATATTTATAATATGAATCATATTTGTAGTAGTAAATGTAATAGTATTTGCTGAAGCATATATTAGTAAATCCATTTGATGCATTGCTAATGTACTAAAATTATTCCATTAAACGGTTTCGTATATAATAAAACGTTTTAAATAAGAAAATAGAATTAAGGAACAGCTAAGAAGAGATAGTCTTCTGGTGTTATCTGAACATGAAAAGGGATTTTTTGCAAAAAAATTGAAAAATAAATATTTTTGTGCTTTAAAAGTTTTTTCAGATTGTAAGAAAAAAAATTTAACTTCAATTTTTTTTTTTTTTTAAACTGTTTAAAAAGCAGTCAGCTCAGCAGAATTAAATGGCTTTCTTGAGGGAAAAAAAAATCTTAAATGATAGAAATAGAATATTTCACTTTTCCTTTACAAAGGCAATAAGCTAGAAACGTATTGGACTTAGAAACGTATATAACTTAGCAGTGCGGCTATTATGCTATGAACAGGAAACAGCATATGACATTTATTAAAGAAAGCAACATGGTTTTTTGTGTGTTCTTTTTGAAATTAAAAAGAAAAGTATTGTACTGGTTTTGGTTTACCTTGAAGTTGGCAATAAAGGCGGTAATTGGTGAATTTTGTATTTTTTAATTAATGTTTTCCATTCTCTAGCTTTAAAGATGTTTGTTTTGATTTTTACCGTAAATGTATTATGGCGCAATTATAATTTGACTATTTAGAATTAAATTTCCGTTTTTTAAATTTTCCATTATTTGGTTTTTTTTTTAATTATAACGCACATCAGGGAATTTTTGAAGAAATCTTCTGTAAACCAGGGAAATGCCAGAGAATTTTGTTTCTAAAATTCTGTAGCCATCCCGTATATATTTTCATTTTGACATTTTATTAAACACTATTCACTGAAAGTGATAGGTGAATTTAATTTATATTTTTAAAATAAATTAAATAAAGAATTGAAAAATCCTCCACCTCCTCCTCCTCAAAAAAAAAAAAAAAAAAAAAAAAAATTAAAAATCTGATTTTTAAAAAGTCGTTGCATTTTTTTTTTTCTGGCAAAAAAGTATTGAACCCTGTGCTTGTCGTATTTTATGAAAACGATTTTTTGCCTCATCTAATATGTAGTTTAAGATAATATGTAGTTTTGTGGTTTAAGATAATATTGTTATTGTATAAAATTTTGTTTCTGTGCATCTACGAGTAATTAATTTTATTAGTATAGGATAGTGTTTTAAATTTATTTTATGAACAGGACACAACCTATGACATATACTAACGAAAATAACATGTTTTATTTGTGTCATTTTTAAAAGTAAAGAGAAAGTATTGTACTTGCTTTATTTTTCTTTGAAGTTAGCAAGCATGAGTGTAGTTTGTGAATAGTTTTAAAGTGTATTTTGTATTTTTAAAGAATGTTTTCTATTATTTTTCTTGCTCTAAAAATGCTTGTTTTGCTTTTTAGCGTAAATTTATATTTTATTGCAATTTCACCTTGACTATTTAGAACTATATTTACTTATTAAGTAAATATATATCTAAATTGCTATTATTATTATTTTATTATTTTTATTTTTAACTATAATGTCAGCAGAAATGCACATCAGGGAATTTTTAAGAGAATTTTCTGGAAATCAGTTAAATATCAGGGAATTTTTTTCTTAAATTCTGCAGCCACCCTCTAACAATACTGGTACATATGATAGTAACTCCCCTTAAACATGGCCGAACAGTAATATTTAGATGTAACAAACATGTCCAAAGGGAAGTTGGTAACCTAAAATCTGTTTATAAAAATGTTGATTTTTAGCTTATTATTCTTTATTAAAATTTATTTAAATTCTTCCTTTTAAAATGATATCTCATTTGTAATAATATCTCATATAGCAGCTGTATCCGTGATTAGTGCCTGTTTAAGGATCGATTTCGCCTTTTCATGTGAATCTATACAAAAATTTTGTATCATTTTTTATAAAAATATTCTGAAAATTAGTCCCAATTAAGAATTTTATAATGGAGCTGTGTTTAAAGTTGTTATTTTAACTGTAATTGTATGTAAAATTGTTTGTTGCTTTTTATTTTATTGAACTAGCTGAACGGTAGGAATAAAAATTTAAATGTAAAGATTTTAGTACTTAAAATGTAGCTTAAGAATTTAGAAAACTAGGTTTAACTATATTTGGCCTGTTTGTCAATATGTTATAGGTTCTTGACTTGTGGAAAATTTGAAGTTTTTGTCGGATTTCATCGCTTTTGAAGTTTTTTTTTTTTTTTTCCTTTTCATTTTTTGAAGCTATACCATGCCTGATGACAGCACAAGTGTATCCCTACATCTAGGTGCCTCTATTTTGAACCATTTTTCTTACGGACAGACAGAGAAGGTGCAGTGTTATAAACGCACATAGAAAATCACAATTTTTTAAAGCATAGCTTAAAATGTGTTTCACTCATAAAACGTTTGGAGTTTTGTTTTCTGCTTTTTGATTTTTTACCAAACTCATCCCTGCTTTTGTGAAACATAATATCTTTACCATGTAAAGTTACCTTATTTTTATATTTATTTTTAAATACGATTATTAATTTTATAGTAATTACATAAATTTAATTTTAAGAAGTTCGTGTCAACATACTTCCTTTAAAAAAATTCCAAATAATTTTAACAAAGGAGGGATATCAACTGCCTTGATTTAATAAAAATAAATGTTCAGTAGTTCATGAACCGAAAGAACTAGAAAAAATGATGAATCATTTCTGGTTCATAAGAAATAATATTCATTGAAGACGTTATAGGTGTAAAACTAAATTTTATAATTTTTTTTTTTTTTTTTTAATTTGTGCAGTGAAAATAAAACGAAATATTTAATGTCATATTTTCTTATACTTAAAGTCAGTGGAGTAATGCCCAAAAGTTGGTGACAAGGGCATACCCCCCCCCCCCCTCTCCAACGATAAATTTTACAATTTCGTATAGTAAAAATATTAACTAGTAAGGAATTAATTTATACTTCCTAACACTAGCATTGAACAAAGGTAAAAAAATGTATTGTTATTTTAATGAATAATGTGTGACTTACTTGGAAGAAAGAGATAAAGTGAAGTAATAATTCAACATTATACACATACCTGTATATTTAGATTTAAATAGTGCATCCGAATGTGCATACTTTCATGGAATTAAATTAATAGAAGAAAAGCGTGGGTACGCGTCACCCAGAGTCTACCCACTAGAGGTCGGCGATATATTGATACGTTATTTTTAAAAAAATATCGATAATGAAAATGTCGATACATGTCACCTATTTATCGATATTTTCAAAATTTTTTAGTTTTTTGATGATCGTTTGGCAGTTCCATGTGTTTTTTCGATTTTCTTTATTTATCATTTATTAGTAGTCATTAACATCGCGCCGTTGCTGTTGCCAGCGTATGCCTGGAATTTGCATCAAATTTTGAATATTAAAAACATCACTATCAGCAAAATATGCGATTAACTATTTTTCGAAATTTTTTCTTTAAAAATAAATATAAATTTATGCATTGACATCCAAATGTATTTTATTTATTCTGATTGTATTATATAATTTATTTATTAAAACAATTTTCATAATTTATTTATTTAAGCAATTTTTATAATTTATTTATTAAAACAATTTTCATAATTTATTTATTAAAACAATTTTTGTAGTTAATTTATTAAAACAATTTTGGCATGAATTCATGAAAAGTAGAAATTTACCACAAAAAACTTTGTTTCTGGCAAAATTGAAAATAAAAATCATGTATCTATATATCGATATTTTTTTCTATGCAGCGATATAGTATCGATATTTATTTTGATCGATATTTTCGACCTCTACTACTCACACTTCTAGGACTGCTTTAAGTTAAATTAGTGAATGTTAGTTAAGCATCTTTATAATTTCTATAACCTATTAGCTATCATAAATATAAATGTGGGAGGCAATGACCACATTCGGTGAAGGTTTCATAAATAATATATTTGATGAGTTATTGTTTAACAGTAACAGTGAAACGTACTAAACAACACAATCCAATGATATATCTACACAGTTTGAAAGGACCGCATTACCTTTCTATACCTGGGAACATTACTTGAGCCTTGAATATACGACAGATCCTTCCGCTTACAGAAATAGTCCCGGACAAATCACAACTTTTATAATAATATTGTTACGAATTTTTGTACATTTGTAAATATTTCGCAGTGTTAATTTTGTAAATAGGAACATTTATGTGCATTTGGCATAAGGCAGTGCAATAAGTTCGTCTTAAGTTGGCTTCCCTGCAATATGGGTCTTAATGCTTGATGACTAGTTTTACAGAAATAACGCTAGCAAGGTAGTTTTACAAGGTGAAGGGCATTTAACATTATGGTAATGATAATCTCGCCAAATTAGCGACGGTTTTGGCGACTAATTTTTGTTGCCAAATTTGGCGAGAAATCGCCAAATGTCGCCAAACTAGGCGACATTTTCGGTCCCATGTACATGTATTGGACATTTCGACTACGATCTGGAAAGTTCTCCAAATATCAACCTCTACAAGTTTCAAGAAGGTTCGCCGCTTCCCCTATATAAGCCCGAGGTAGTTAGTTGAGTGAGAGAGTTGACTGGAATTACTGAGTTGAGATACTGAGTCTCAGTAAGCATTCAGAGTAGTTCTAAAGCGAAATGTATTGCATTGTCTTTTGCAGCAATTTTAGTAGTTTTGCTGTCAAGTTTTTAACTGCTGTTTTGTGCTCCATTGTTGTGAAAAGAGCTGTATTGAGTCTACAAGAACGAGAAGTTCTGGAGTTGTAAGAGAATCTGTGAAGAGTTATTTTGGAATAAATTTCTGCAAGTTTTGATCTGCTTTGGCTTCAAATCTTTCGAACCCACCAACGCAACAATATTGATAATCTGCGCACTTAGTTTTGTATTAAACTTAAATATATGTTGATAACAAAAAGAAAATAAGCGGTTTTGAGTTTAAATGTTAATTAATATTTTACTTTTCTAACCATGTATACCAAGAGTTTTAACGAATCAGCCATACATCGTTCCAGCCAATCAGGACGTAATAAAACCCGTTCACTCATTGTTGTAGCGTATTCAATGTAGTGGAGGCATGGAGTTGAAATCAGCTCCAAAATGGGGCGTGCTAACCACTAGGCAAAAGTAATCACTAGCGCCTAGGAGTTGCAACTGATTTTTGTACACGAGACCACCACATAGTCCCTTCCCAGTGAGTCGCGAAGAGACGAACGATTGAGTTTGTCAGTGGATCGCCAAAAATGCTGCTATGAAGTGCGGTTGTGGAGTTTTCGTATCAGAAGAAGCCGATAGATGGCAGCATGATTCAGTTTGTCCGAGGTCACCAGGTTGTAGTGTGAAGGCAGGGGTTTTCTCATCCAAATTCAAAGTTGTGATATTATTCGGAAGCGCTCGCAACACAGAATGTCTGAACGTAAACCGTAAACGTTCATTAGCAATAAGTTTAAAAAAAAAAATTATCTTAAAAATGTATCAAAACTTTGGGCCCTAATAAATTATGCGCAGCATTAATCTAGTACTTTGTTCAAAAACATTTTTGTGTCTTCCTTATAATGGCAACAGACAAATATGTATTAATAAAATATTAAGAATTGATATTTTCGGAAATAGCATTCGAGTTTCTGATCTGTTACTTAATTATAATCACCTCACTTTCTTCAATCTTCCTTACATTTATACAGATATGTTACTAAATTATAATTCAGAAAATTCATAATTCTTAGGAACATAGCAGTGTTTTGAAATAAGATACACAAAACTTCCTTTCAAAATATTTTATTTCAAAATAATTCAATACACAAACTTGATTTGTTTTCTACTTTAGAGGAATTCCTAGTAAGGATCATTTCCTATACTCACTATGTTACAATCTTCTAGCCCAGTGCATTTAGAAACTACTTTCTATATTAACTATTTTTACCATAATAAAACCTTGACATTTGGTGAGTAGGTAAGGAAAATATCACTCAATGAAATGACAGATTTTTTAGATTTTTTTTCATTTAATGTCTATCTATTAAAAATAAAAATTAAAATAGCAAAAAACAAAACCAGGTGGAGCCACTATATATATGCATTAACGCAAGGATTTCAAATATAAATAAAATTTATTAGACGCTATTTTTGAATTTTTAATTTATGTCATTTCATTAAGATAATCATTTTCAAACCTACTCACAAAATTTCAAGGTTAAATACAAAGTAGTTTCTAAATGCACTGCGCTAGGGTAGGAAAAAAAAAATCCTAAAATTTACAAAAACATTTTTAGAACACAAGTGTGAGTAAATTAATGTAAAAATTAATCAGTTTACATTGAATTTTAACCTATACATATATAATAATAAATATCATAACAACAGAATATAATTGAAAAAGAAATTCAAGCTTAGATAATGCCTGTCAATACGAGATTTATATTATTGGATGAAAATAGAAATATTGGCAACTATTTTATCGCCAAACGTTTTAGATAAAACTAGGGGTGTGGAACATCGCACAACTTTCAATTATACTACAATACCGATGTCAATTTGTGTCATTTACCGTTTTTTTATATTTTCATCATTCATTTAAACAAAATGACCAGTTTGGCGATATTTTTTTACCATAATTCTAGTGAAGGTAAAAAAAAAAAACTTCGCCAAATAGATAATTTTGGCGACTTACTTTTCAATAGTTCTTATATTATCCTTTCTAATAAGTGAAACTAAGGAGAGGAGAAAAAATTAGCGTTAATGAGGAATGCTCAAGGAAAGAGAACTTTTTGTTAAAGGCATTCGTTTTTCAACTTTTTACACCATTAAAGAATTTTTAGGGAATTTCGGAGGTGGGAATGTTTAGATCACCTTAAGAGGCATTACAACAGCAATTTTGGACAAAATCGTAAGAGCCGTTTTTAGCAATTGCTGAAAAACATGACTTTTTCCAATGGCAGCCACCTTATGCGCATGCGCGATTTTAACGAAAACATTAATGGTAGGTCCCCGTGCCCTCACCAACCCGCACACTAAATTTGAACATCATGGATCAATTTGTTCGGGAGTTATGCTGACCACAGACATACATTTTTTCTAGGTCAGTTTTTGAAATCAGGATGCTCCAAAACGTGGAAAAATGCAAAAAAAAAATTTTTTTTTTTTTTTTTGGACCGAATACTATACTTTTATTACCCTATGTAATACATACAGGTAATTGAAAGTAAAAGTAATTTCTGAGCGATGGGTGATTAAAAATTGTCGGAAAAATTGTTTATTGGTGAAGTCACAAACGTAGGGCGATGCCTATCGCACAGAAATGAATACACAGGAAAGATCACAAAAAATAGCTTTTCAAACAGTACTGATTGTACTTATTTGAACTCGTAGCCCATTTAAAAAGCACTGAAAAGTTTTGTCCGAAAAACTGCGCTTTTAGGATAAGCAATATTTTTTTTTACTGGCAATATTTTTATTATCCTATATTTTTCTATGCATTTCTTTGAAAATGCACTTTCTTACTCTTACTACTTCGTGGGATTTAATTTTATTAATTTCAAACACTCGCAGATAAAACCCAGAAAAAATTACGATTATCATAATAAATACGTACTGCGGATTATAATAATGGATTTTTTCCCTTATATTCAGCAACACATTTGACCTATAAACAAAATAGTTGTCAACAATATAGGATTAGTATGTATTTTTACTGTATGTTTGTCTATATGTGTTGTTAAAATTACCTTCGTAACTTTTTTTTTTTTTTTTTAATTCCGATATTCTCCGATGGATCCAGAAATTAATACTACAAAACAATTGCAGTATCTAGTCTGATTAGCTTTTCCAAGGACATACATATATATATATATATATATATATATATATATATATATATATATATATATATATATATATATATATATATATATATATATGTATGTATGTATGTATGTATGTATGTATGTATGTATGTATGTATGTATATATATACATTTAAGGGTTGGTTCTAATGGACAATTCTCGCATTTTTTAAAAACGAGTTAAATTAGTTTATATTTTGAAGAATTTTTTTCTAATTCCAAATATTTAAACAGAAGTTCTTTAAAAAAATAAGTTATTTAAATATTGAGAAAAGAAAACGCCCCAAAACCGAGATAAGACTAGTCCGATCAAAACACTAAGCAAAATCTGTGACGTTAAGAGATCCTTCCGTTTCCATGGTTATCGTGAGTTTTCTGCCAAATAGTTGGTATTGATTTGATAGATCATTGCCATGGCCGGTACAGGATGGCACGATTTGCGAGAAACTTGCAAAACTAGTTTCCGCTGCTGCATTTCAAGCCAGGATGTTTGGGATCTCTTGACGTCACATTCAATTCGAGCCAAATGAATCGTTTTCTCGCCAACGTCTAACAAGGAAACTTTTATTGCAAATTTAAAAAATAAAAAAATTTCGCATTTAGCTGAAACTTTGTTATTTATGGTGTTTTCGAAACATTTAGAATTGAATAAAAATATGTTTAAAAAATGCAGGAATCGTCCATTCTTAATTTTACCATTTCTCGTTCTATATGCAAATGAGGCCTTCCTATCTCCGACTGTGCTTTCAGACTGGTGGAGGAGAACTCAATTTCTTGCAGCGACAACTCCAGCTCAAGCCTCTGCAAAAAATCAAGTCGGCCTCCACCTGCCTTTGATGGTGATTGGATGACTTGCAGGAGGATGGACATTGCACTACGAAACTCCATCTACAAAAGAAAAAAAAATTACAAGCATTATTTTTAAGAAAATGTAGTATGTATCAATCTAGGCCGCGTAGCCCAGTCGGGAGAGTATCGTTCTCGCAACTAGAAGGTTGCGAGCCCTGAGGTTGCGAGTTCGGGCCTGGGACCGACTAAAGACCGCCGTGTTCGCTAATGGTGACTGGAGCACGTTAAATCAGTCATGGTCGCAAAGTCCTCCAAGTTCCCATACAAATCAATACCTCTGGGGGTGGCAAAAGCCGAGTGTTCTGGTGGAAATATTCTGCTTGGTATTGCCCCTAAATTAAGAAGTTCCACATACGGTCGATAGTGCAGCCATCTACCGGATAGCTACCGAAAGAGGTAGAAATGAACTCTTCGGCGGCTATAGGTAGACTTGTGCACTCCCTCTTGCGAGTGTGCGCTTACATCCTGTGCAGTACTGCCCACTACCGATATGTACGGGATATGGGGTTGGTACAAAATGCTTAAGCAGAGGTGCCTTAGTCCCCATAGTCCTTGATAAGAAGAAGAAGAAGAAGATGTATCAATCTATAATAATAAAACAAGCTGTGTGTCTGTCTGTCTGTGGATCTATAGAAACCTACTTAAAATTGGAGTAGAGCTCTGAAATTTTCAGCATAAGTAGTTTTGGCCTTCTAATTGGACTGACAAAAAGAATGTTAAAATTTTAATTTGTTTTTCAATTAATTTTTTCACAAAAAGCGACTTCGAATACGCCTAGATCTCTGAAAGTTTCAACATAAGTAGTATGACAGATTTCCGCAATGCGAGACCTCACAGCAAGCTAAAATATTGCACATGTAAAAATTTCGTAGCGAAGCACGGGTATTTAGCTAGTCAATAAATAAAGAAATAAATAAGTTTCATTCATACATGAAAGGAATTCACAAAAAAATTGACTTCGATAGAAATCCTTTGGTGATGAAAAGACTAAATTATATAACCTATAAAAAAGTTTTAAATATAAATCCTTTATATGCATTACCAACTTTTATATACATTAACATAGTTCCGATTCTGCTACCAGCGTGTGCTTGGCGTTTGCATTTAATTTATTTAAATACGCTGCAAACTATTTTTCAAAATGTATGCATTAAAAATGAATGTGAATTTACGCACTCACATCCAAATATCTTTTATTTAATCTGATTAAAAAATTTATTTCAATATTTATTTTTTTTAAACTATTGTGGTAACAGGAAAGAGTTTCTTCAATGAGTAAATTAACGTTAAGTTTTAAGTACAGAGAACTGCTTTTACTTTGCATTAAATAGGAATTCATATTAAGGCGACTTGGTACCCTTCAAACTTTATTTTTTATTTAAGAATTTAAAATTATTATTTTTACATATATGGATGTATTACTAAGTAAAAACTAAATTTTATTTGAAAAAAAGTTCAAAAGTCCAAATTTTCAAAATTCAAAAAAAAAAAATTCGTAATATTTCAAATTCTACCTTTTTTTTCATTATTTTTTTTTTTTTTTTTTTGTTAAATATCCTAGTAATATACTCTAACTTTTTAGGCAACGAAATTAGAATAAGTAAAATAGTTTTCGAGAAAAACGATGATTACTGTACCTAAAAAAAAGCGGGTATTTTTCGACTTTTAAATTTGTAAAAAAAATAGTTTTTATTTTATTCAAAAATCCACGCCTATTTTTGTCAAACAGATATTAAGAATGACACTAAAAAATAAAATTTCAAGTCATTTCATTCATATTTGCTGAAGTTTTAGCATTTTGAGTAAGGTGGGATTTTCAAAAATCACGAACTAGGAAAAATGCGTTCGAAATATCGAAGGAGCTATTGCAACAATGCTAAATTCTCCATGAAAAATATAGTTTTCTGCAACTTCAGTTATCGGGTCAGCTCAAAAACTTGCCAGAATAAGGAGAAGGTTTCAAAGATTATAAACACGCCAAAAATATAAAATTGATATTTTTATTATTTTTTGTGAAAACAAGGGGTACCAAGTCTCCTTAAGCGATTTCGTGTTAACAGAGTTTAACCCTTTTCACTCGTATGTCCCCGTACAAAGGAAAAACATCGCATCTGTATTGGGCAAACTGTGATAACTTAGGAATACATCGAACAGAAATGTTTTGGTTAAGTTGATTTGCTTTGGTGGAGGTGCTGGCATTACGTTCCACCCCTAAATATTGTTTATATAGTTTGTTCATAATATTACATTTCTTAAATTTTTTACCTTTTGCACACCGAACCATTATGGACGGCTACCAGCAGCTCAGCCCTAGTGTTTCCCTTGTGCAAGTAAATTTCAACAAACCCAACCATCGACAATCTCTCCTTATCGCTCCTTTCAAGTGGGGCAGAAAAGTGCTCGGACTGTCGTGAACCAACACTTATCACGTTCTCTTTTGACACAAAACCACGCTGAAATGTTATTTTTTTCTTTATATATATATATATACATATATCTTGGTAATTTTACCATATTTTGATTTGATTTCTTGTGCCATTTCAAGAGAAAACTTCAAGAAAACATGTATTTCTCAAAAAGTTGAACTGAAAAAGTTAGTTCTCCGTAACCACTAATAAACTTTAACATATATACTTAATCACTAATAAACTTTAACATATATACTTAATCACTAATAAACTTTAACATATATACTTAATCAATAATAAACTTTAACATATATACTTAATCACTAATAAACTTTAACATATATACTTAATCACTAATAAACTTTAACATATATACTTAATCACTAATAAACTTTAACATATATACTTAATCACTAATAAACTTTAACATATATACTTAATCACTAATAAACTTTAACATATATACTTAATCACTAATAAACTTTAACATATAAACATATATACTTAAGAATTCTTAGTAGTTTCAATAAATTATTTTGGCAAGTTGAAAAATAAAATATTATGTGGCCACATTCTCATCCTAGGTAAAGGAATTATATTATATAAGGAGATTTTATAATTATATTTTAAAATTTTTGATTTAAGGATGGCAAACCTTCTAGTTCAGTTGGAACACATTTCCATAAAAAAAATTAAAAAAAAAAATTCATCTTGATTGAACATGAAAAAAATTCCGAGTTATTTGCTAACTTTCTAAAGCATAATTACGAGTGCAAAGGGTTAATAGTATGTGTAAGAAATTACATTCTACTTGTACTTACTCCTGTGTTATCTCGCAGGATCAAGACGAGATCATTGGTGGCATTAGGCACTAATGCGATAATTTTTCCCTTCTGCGCAGGCTGTGCCATATGAAGCCTTAGCAGAATAAGAAAAATAGCCACGACAAACTTTAACACAGGAGGTTGGGTACGATAAAGTAGATTATGCCCATTTCGACTATGGGCCAAACTTCATGATTCACGTATTGGATCAGTTGGCGATGGTCCTACAGAAGACGATAATGGAGCCCCGAGCCATTGGGTAGGGAAACCTGTGAAGAATAATATGACACATAAAAACAAAGTTTTTCATATAAATCCTTTATATGCATTGCCAATTTTTATATTCATTAACACAGCGTCGGTTTTGTACACAGCGCGGGCTTGATGTTAGCATCTAATTTTAAATATCGAAAACATTTCTATCAGCAAACTACGTTTCGAAATTTACCCATTGAATATGAACGTGAATTTATGCACTAACATTAAAATATTTATTTATTCTGATTAAAATAATTTTATTTATTTATTTATTTAAATATTTATTTATTCATTCGTTTATTTATTTATTCAAAAAAATGTGTCAACACGAAACAGTTTCTTCAATGGTCGGTTAGATACTATTTTAGAGAGATTGGATGACGGCAAGTTGGATTATTAGTATTCCGTAAAAGCTACATTTTAGTGACAGTGACAACCCCAAAATTTGATAGAATGCATTATCATTGATACGAAATCTATCTGCCAAGTTTTAGCCCGATTGGATGAGGGCAAAGGGGTTAATTAGGCCTTCTCAAATTTGCCCCTCATTGACAAACACACTCACAAAATAAAAGTTAATATAAAGGATAAAAAAAGAAAAATACAATAACAGTAAGTTTCTAATCATTTAGAAACTTCATTGTAAACCGGGTGTGCTAAAATATTGGCAACAGATAGATTTGAAATATGTAAACAGAAATTTTTTTTCCGTTCGAACATAAGTCCCACTGGCTGAATTATTTTATGAAACTGTGCACTTGATTTTATGATAAAATGTAATTTTATGCAGCTGCAATTGTTCTCTCATACATTAATTCACACGAAATCTAATGTTTGTCGCCAAGCGGCCGCGTATAATTTTTATAGGTTACTTGTACACAATGAACTAAATTAAGATTATTGGAAGGAATCTTCACTGACAATCAATCAGTACTTGGCAGGCTAGAGTTTTTATAAAATTAATCTAATTCAGTACAATGGATGACAGTGCTAGAAGTGTGGGTAGACTCGAGGGGGTGACTCGCCCCCCCCCCCCACTTTTCAAGAAAATACCCATGCTTCTACCCACTTCTAAAACAACTGAAATCCATCCCCCCCACTTTTAAAAGCATTCAATCCAAATAAAAACAACTAATGAAAAATAACATTAACCTTTAAAAGTAGTGACACTGTGAAAAAGGGATTTATTTTTACACTTGAAAACTTAAAACTATTTATGGTATCACATTATTATAAAAATGTATCGTACTAATTTGTATAAAGATATTAGTATTTTTATTAACAAATGCAGTTACACTTGATCAACATTTAACTTTGGAGAAACTTTCTTTTAAGTTAAATTTATATTCCTATTTCATACGAAGACAAGCTATTACAAAAAAAAAAAAAAAACTCTTAGTATTTTCTATAAATTTAATATCATGAAAATTTGCACATTTATAAGTAGTATTTAAATCTAAATGAACAGTTATGTATTTAACATTGAATTATAACTTAATTTCATCTCTTACTTCCAACTAAAAAAACTAATTCGCCGAATATTCTTTAAAATAATAAGAAATTTTGTACTCTCGTTAAATGTTGATGTTAGGAAGTATAAATTATTTCTTTACTAGATAATATTTTTATTATAAGTTACGAATTTATAAAATTTATCGTTGAAGCTGAGAAAAGGGGAGGGGGGGGGGGGGAGTGCACATGTCACCAAATTTTGGGCGTCCCCCCCCCCTCTTTTTTTTTCTCCACTTCCTACCACTGATGGGTACAAAGTAGCTCAAGCATATGAAATGAAATTATTCCGAAATAACTCTCCCCTGAAAAGTTCCAACTTCAAATTGCAAGTCAAGCGAGGGAGATGGTGATATTGAGTCTGCGAAAAAGAACGTGGGAATAATCTGTAGCTAGTGCCATAGTAAAGATCATAAAAGAAGAAATTGTTATGATCATAAATGAAGCAAATTGCTAGAGTGAATTACTAAATAGAATGATCAGATCAGTCAAAACAGACAAACTTCTGAAAACACTATTGTTCTTCTGGTAGTGAAAATAAAAAAAGGTCCCAAAAAACATGAGATTGGATTTAGCTAAAGAACTTAAAACTTAACTATAAATTTGAGACTGCTGATTTTTTGTATGCAAAAAGCTGGTAATGATTGTATGTTGAACTCTAGAGGTAAAATGAAAGTCCGATTCAATAAAAATAATATTGTTATTGACTAACGTATGTCAAGTCCCAGATTTGCAATTAACCTGTTTTCTTTAAACACTTTTCTAGGGACGGGATATAAAATTATATCTAAGGGAAATTATATGCTGGTTATAATACACAAGGTTTAGAGATTTAGTGATTTGTTTAAGTTGATAAATGTTAAAAATGTATAAACGTTGTAACTATGTTAATAACGACAGGTATTTTATGGCATTGTTCCATTGAATCATGAAGTTGTTCCAATCGAATTGTGATTGCATACGGAAAATAATTGAGAAAATGACTGTTGTTTTAACTAATCTCACAAAAGTTGACTGTAAAGTCTATGATATTAAAAAAAGTCACTGAAAGGCCTCGTAAGCCAAATCCTTTTAGCCAAAAAAAAAAACTCAGTTTGAATTAATGAAGTAGACGCGTTTGATTTTTTTTTAAATAATTCCAAATAATTTATGACTATTTTTTTTTTTTAATGTAGATTTTACTTACTAATTTCGATATATATACATTTCTCTTGCAATGTGTATACATTTTTTTTATTTCTTCCGTTTGGTCAAAGAGACCTATTTTTTATAAAACTGCCTTTTAAAAGATCTTTTAAAATAATATGCTGTCTTTCTTATGGTATCTTGTTGAAATCAATTGCATTGGTTATCTTTACAAAATGAAATAAAAATCTATTTTAATTAGATTTTTCTATTACAGTACAGAAAAGTTTAAAGGGTCTTATAGTATTTTTAAGTATTTTTTCATAGTCAAATTAAGTTGGATAGAAATAAATCCGTGTAAAAGAATTCATTCTAGCCTTTAATTAATAGGCTGATGATAATGTTACCTTTGCACAGTAGAGGCAGGCATCTGTGCATATTACATGGAAAAGATTTGTATTTGAATAATTATTTTAAGCAAAGTTTTTGATAAACACTCATTTAATTAAAGACGAATTTCTATTTAAAATGGATATTTGCTATATTTATAAATAAATTTAAATAATTAATAAATTAATAAATTTAAATAATTAACAAGTTAATAAATTTAATTAATTAACAAATTAAGAAATTTGAACAATTAACAAATTAATAAATTGGAACAATTAACAAATTAATAAATTTAAGTAATTAACAAAATAATAAATTAAAATAATTAATAAATAAGTTTACCCGAAATTTTCGACTTGATTTTTTGCAGTGGCACAACGTGCGTATTGAAGACTTTGACAGAGAACTATAAAAATAAACAAATATTTAATTTGAGAAGTTAGAAGATTGTGAAAAATGGATGATAAAATATACTGAATTGCAAAATCCTAATAATGATATAACTTCAAATCAAAATTAAAAAAACAAGACTTATGGTCTATTTATCAATTAAACTTATATAAATGCGCAAAATAAATTCTGATAACAGAAAAAAAAGGACCAGAAGTTTTAATAAATTTTTCGAATTTGTGTATGAGAGTTCGGTTTACCACGAAATTCTCATCCTCGGGAAGTATTTTCCATCAATAAATAAACATATTTAATTAAATAACCAAGATTAAATATGGAGTTGAAAACCACCAAATTCCTGTAATGAAGAACATTTATGGATTTTTTATACAACAGCAAAAGGAAGCTGCATAATAAAATAGTTAATTCAGGATAAATAAATAATATTTAGTTTTTCATTTACCTATAACAAAAATTAGGATTTGAAAAACACCAAATTCCTTTAATCAAGAATAATTAAGGCTTTTTTACAAAACAGCAAAATGAAGCTGCATAGTAAAATAGTTGACTCAGAATAAATAAATAATTGTTAGTTTTTTCATTTACCTACACAAAAAACTGAGACTTGAAAACCACCAAATTTCTTTAATCAAGAACAATTGTGGCTTTTTTACAAAACAGCAAAATGAAGCTGCATAACAAAATAGTTAACTCAGGATAAATAAATAATTGTTAGATTTTTCATTTACTTACAGAACAAATTAAGACTTGAAAAACACCAAATTCTTTTACTCAAGAAAAATTGTGGCTTTTTCACAAAACAGCAAAATGAAGCTGCATAGTAAAATAGTTTAGTCAGAATAAATAAATAATTGCTGGATATTTTATTTACCTACACAAATAATTAAAAGTTGAAAACCACCAAATTTCTTTAATCAAGAACAATTATGCCTTTTTTACAAAACAGCAAAATAAAACTGCATAGTAAAATAGTTAACTCAGGATAAATAAATGTTATTTTTTTTTTCATTTACCTGTAAAAAAATTAAGATTTGAAAATTATCAAATTCCTTTTACTCAAGAATAATTATGGAAGTTTTAAATAATTTTTTTTTTCTTGTCACTATAGGAGTCGTCCATTTCCAAAAGTGCTTAGTTGGCTAGGTGACATTTTTTCAGGAAACGAGAAAAACCTGTATTTTAATAAACTCAAGAGTTAATTTATGACTGTTTTGTTTACAAAATCTGTAAATAAATTGGAAATACAATTTACAATTATTTGGAACACTTTTTCCTATACTGAAGATGTTATTTAATATCTAAAAGTTTTAAAATTATATATTTTTTTTCTTGTCACTATAGGAATCGTCCATTTCCCAAATTGCCTAAGAGGCATTTTTTCAGGAAACGAGAAAAACCTGTATTTTATTAGACTCAAGAGTTAATTTATGACTGTTTTGTTTACAAAATCTGTAAATAAATTGGAAATACAATTTAAAATTATTTGGAACACTTTTTCGTATACTAAAGATGTGATTTAATATCTAAAAGTTTTAAAATTATATATTTTTTTTCTTGTCACTATAGGAGTTGTCCATTTCCCAAATTGCCTAATTGCCTAAGAGGCATTTTTTCAGGAAACGATAAAAAACCTGTATTTTATTAGACTCAAGAGTTAATTTATGACTGTTTTGTTTACAAAATCTGTAAATAAATTGGAAATACAATTTAAAATTATTTGGAACACTTTTTCGTATACTAAAGATGTGATTTAATATCTAAAAGTTTTTAAATGATATTTTTTTTCTTGTCACTATAGGAATCGTCCATTTCCAAAAGTGCCTAGTTGCCTAGGGGACATTTTTTCAGGAAACGAGAAAAACCTGTATTTTAATAAACTTAAGAGTTAATTTATGATTGTTTTGTTTACAAAATCTGTAAATAAATTGGAAATACAATTTACAATTATTTGGAACACTTTCTTTTACTGAAGATGTGATTTAATGTCTAAAAGTTTTAAAATGATATTTTTTTTCTTGTCACTATAGGAATCGTCCATTTCCAAAAGTGCCTAGTTGCCTAGGGGACATTTTTTCAGGAAACGAGAAAAACCTGTATTTTATTAGACTCAAGAGTTAATTTATGACTGTTTTGTTTACAAAATCCGTAAATAAATTGGAAATACAATTGTTGGAAGTAATCGCACAGTGCGAGTTAACCACGACTTTGATCGAACCTCTTAACTTAACCACTTCTACTTTCATTTCCTTTGTATATATATATATTCCTGTGTTACTAAATCTTGTATATCTCTGTGATCCAGGCGCCAAGTTAATCATTCTAACATGGTAGCAGAGATCCGTGGTTAAAAGCTTTGCTTTGCTGATACGCTTTTCTTTCGCGAGAGTTCTAGAAGGAACGTTTCTGATACTAACATTTCTGAAATTAAGTTTGAAATTAAAACTTTTGACGGAACGAACTTTTCGATGTGGAGTAGGCGATTGAAAGTAGTGTTTGCAGCAAAAGAGTTGAATTGTTATCTAACCAACGATTTTGATTCTACGAAACCAGAGCTCGTCCTTCAAACTAAGAAGGCGTATGCTTTGTTGACGACTTTGCTGGGTGATAATATTCTTGCTTCATTACACGGAGAGGATACAGCTCTGAAAATATGGACAAGATTAATTGCGACGTACTCCAATGAAAGTGCGGTGAGTCAAGTTTTGGCTCGGAAGCGTTTAGCTACTATTAAGAAAAGGAAAGAGACTGATATGCAGAGTCATATTGATGAAATTCAAGGACTTGTATCGGATTTGCGTACGTCGGGTGCAGCGGTTAATGATGCGGATGTTGTTGTGTATCTTCTAATGTCGTTGCCTGGTGAATATGATGCTGTTCGAGATGCAATAGAAAGTCAATCTACGGAGAATTTGAAGGTTGATTTTGTGACAAAACGTCTAGTAGATGCAGAAGCGTTAATGTCCGAGGACAAGAATAAAAGTGTAGGTGGTGGTTCTACAAGAAATTCTATTCTTCGAGTGACCAGGTGGCATTTCCTTCATATAAAAAGGACATTGTCTGTTTATATTGCAAGAAGAAATGTAACGTGGTGAAGCAGTGTCGCAAGAAAATCGTCTGTTATTCTTGTGGACAGTTCGGTCACATGAAAAGTGACTGCATGCAAAAACCAAGGGAAACCAGACAAAGCGAGAGGGCGGCAGTAACGTTTGCTACTGGGGACTTAGAAACTGACTGTTTTATTGTTGATTCGGGTGCAACGTCACACTTGAGCTCTCACATTGAGTGGTTTTCTGATTTGAATCCATCATCTGGTACAGTTCAGAGTTTTTCTAATTCTAGTCGACTTGAAGTTAAAGGTATTGGTACTATTACTGGTGTATTAAGAAATGGAACAAAATTAACACTGAAAGATGTGCTGTATGTCCCTGGAATAAATAGTAAATTAATATCTGTGAAAAATATTGAAAATGCTGGTTTTCAAGTGATTTTTAAGAATCAGTTGGTCACCATACGTATTACACCATACGTAAAGATGGTAAAAGTATATTTTTGGTCAAAAGTATATGATGGTCACCATACGTAAAGATGGTAAAAGTATATTTTTGGCTAGATGTAACTCACGAGGCCAATATGTTAGTGACTTTTCGCCAATTATTGATAGTGCCATGTTGACACAAGAAGATGCAACTCTATGGCACAGACGTTTAGGACATTCTTCAAATCAAGTGTTGAAAAAGATGGGATTATCTACCTTGAAGAATTTTTGTGAAGAATGTGTGCTGGCCAAACAAACACCTGAACCGGTTGGAAAAGGGTCAAGGCGTCTGGAGAAAGAAGCAATGAAAATGATATATATGAATGTTTGCGGTCCAATCACTCCTTCTGCAGCTAATGGTGAAAGATGCTTTATGAGTATTATCGATGACCATTCTAGGTTCTGTGAAGTGCATCTTCTCAAGCACAAAAATGACGTTGTGGAAGTACTGGAGTTATTCTTTAAATCTAACCCTAGTGGTTCAAAAAATGAGATGCATACAATGCCAAAGAATATGTGACCTTGTGAAAGTTGCTAGAAAAGCAGGAGTTATCATTGATCCTGTACCACCATATACACCACATTTAAATGGGTGCGCTGAGCAGGGGAACCGTTCACTGCTCGATAAAGGGAGGACTTTGATTTACGAATTCAAACTTCCTAAGGTTTTCTGGGAATTTGCTGTACAAACTGCAGCTTACCTTAGAAATCGAATTCCAAGTAACAGCATAAATGGTGATACTCCTTATTTACTGAAATATAATAAAGAACCTGATTTGAACAAGATTAGAGTGTTTGGTTGTGATGCATATATGAAAGTTCCAGAGGTTCAACGGAAGAAACTTGATTCCAAGTCGAAAAAGATTATCTTTGTGGGTTATTCAAGCATGGGTTATCGTTTATTAGACCCTGTGACAAAAAGAATTATTGTCTCGAGAAACGTTAAATTCAACGAAAAGAAAATATCGATCTCGGATTTGACTGACACCAACAACGGCTGCTTTCGTAACCTACTAGATCAGTTGGAAACCGAAGAGGTAAAGGAAGAACCTGGTACAGAACTTGGTGAAGAAACATGAGTTCCCGGGAAAGCTTTAATAAAAAGTTATCAGAAAATAATTAGTGGTGAAATAGTAATCATAAAACCGGATCAATAGCTGAAAAGAATGTAGAGCAGGGAATTCATTGATCAAACAATCGGCCAATCACTGTCTGTAAATTAGTTCTTTGAAAAGGAAACGTAAAGAAATATCTTAAATTAAAGTAAATATTTTTAGTTACGCAATTTAAAAAAAAAAAATTTTAACTGAATTTTTTATAAAAGTAAGTGTATAGTACTTTATCTTTCTGAAGCAATGTTCATTGTTGAAATCCGTAATTTAAAGTTCTGATCATTTAAATGGGACAATGCTTCTCATATAGGGTAAAATATCTGTCTGAGATGACAAAGTTGTAAAATCTACAAAAGAAAAGTGTCTAGGGAAAGATGTACAGTTTACCCTGGCCCATAAGTCCAAGCCCATTCCAGTCTTTTTTTTGTTGAGTTTTATAAAACATCCAGGACTAGAAGTGTGGGTAGACGCTAGATAACACGTCCCCCCCCCCCCCACTTTTATAAACACTCAATCCGTCTAAAAACTACTGAAGAAAAATAATAATTACATTAAAATGTAGTGACACTGAGAAAAAGTGATTTAAAGTTTTTCCATGTAAAAAAATAACTATCTCTATATATATAAGGCAAAGCCCTCACTCACTGATTCAATGACTGACTCACTCATCACTAATTCTCCCACTTCCCACATAGTCACAACTCTGAAAATCGGCACAAATATCAACAATGGTAAAAATAGAAAAAGTAAACTATTCCGATCTCGATTAACCCACTTTAAGGGGTCGAAAAGGGGTTAAACGTTCCAAACGGGGGACATTCGAAAATTCTACTTCCCACATAGTCACAACTCTGAAAATCGGCACAAATATCAACAACTCTATATATATAAGGCAAAGCCCTCACTCACTGATTCACTGACTGACTCACTCATCACTATTTCTCCCACTTCCCACATAGTCACAACTTTGAAAATCGGCACAAATATCAACAATGGTAAAAATAGAAAAAGTAAACTATTCCGATCTCGATTAACCCACTTTAAGAGGTCGAAAAGGGGTTAAACGTTCCAAACGGGGGACATTCGAAAATCCTACTTCCCACATAGTCACAACTCTGAAAATCGGCACAAATATCAACAATGGTAAAAATAGAAAAAGTAAACTATTCCGATCTCGATTAACCCACTTTAAGGGGTCGAAAAGGGGTTAAACGTTCCGAACGGGGGACATTCGAAAATCCTACTTCCCACATAGTCACAACTCTGAAAATCGGCACAAATATCAACAATGGTAAAAATAGAAAAAGTAAACTATTTTGATCTCGATTAACCCACTTTAAGGGGTCGAAAAGGGGTTAAACGTTCCAAACGGGGGACATTCGAAAATCCTACTTCCCACATAGTCACAAATCTGAAAACGGCACAAATATCAACAATGGTAAAAATAGAAAAAGTAAACTATTCCGATCTCCATTAACCCACTTTAAGGGGTCGAAAAGGGGTTAAACGTTCCAAACGGGGGACATTCGAAAATCCTACTTCCCCCATAGTCACAACTCTGAAAATCGGCACAAATATCAACAATGGTAAAAATAGAAAAAGTAAGCTATTCCGATCTCGATTAACCCACTTTAAGGGCTCGAAAAGGGGTTAAACGTTCCAAACTAGGAATATTCGAATGTCCTACTTCTCATTTCGTCACAACTCTAAAAATTGGTGAGAATATCAATAAAGACAAACGAAGAAAAAGTAAGTTATTCCGATCTCGATTAACCCACTTTAACCCACAGGTTAAACGTTCCAAACGAGGGATATTCGAATATCCTACTTCCCCTTTCGTCACAACTCTGAAATCTGGTGCAAGTATCAACAAAAATAAACGTATAAAAAGTAAGCTATTCCGATCTCTATTTACTCACTCTAAGAGGTCAAAAAGGGGTTAAACGTTCCAAACGAGGGATATTCGAATGTACCACTTCCTATATGGTCACAACTCTAAAAATTGGTACAAATGTCAACAATGGTAAACATAGAAAAAGTAAGCTATTCCGATCTCGATGAACCCACTTTAAGAGGTCAAAAAGGGGTTAAACGTTCCAAACGAGCGATATATTCGAATGTCCTACTTCTCATATTTTCACAATTCTGAAAACTGGTGTGAATATCAATAAAGACAAACGCAGAAAAAGTAAACTATTCCGATCTCGGGTGGATCAAGGGGTGGAAAAGGGGTTAAACGTTCCAAACGAGGAATATTCGAATGTACCACTTCCCATATGGTCACAACTCGGAAATTTGGTACAAATGTCAAAAAAGATTAAACATAGAAAAAGTAAGCTATTCTGTTCTCGATTAACCAACTTTAAGGGGTCGAGAAGGGGTTAAATGTTCCAAACGAGGGATATCCGAATGTTCCTCTTCCAATGTAGTCATTTTTCTGATATTTTTTTGCAAATGTTAAAAAAATAAGTCATTCCAATATCGATTAACGAATTTTTAAGGGATGAAAAGACGACGCAACATTGAAACTATACGAGGATTAACTTAATGTCTAATTAACTTAATTCCAATACAACTACTACTTTGAAATTTAGAACTAAGAGCAAACATAAACACAATAAACTATTCCAGTTTACTATTCACAATTATAAATTTCGTTTAAAATGTCAACAAAGGAAAGTTCCTATTTTGATAAATCAATTTGTCGGGATCGAAATGGGAGCAAACGTCTGAAGTGTAGAATACATGAATGTCTTTTGATCGCTAAAATGCTAATGGTAAAATTTCGTAGCGCAGCACGGGTATTCAGCTAGTCGTATATATATATCATACTGTTATAAGAAAAAAGTGTATTATACTAATTTGTACAAAGATAGAAGCATTTTTATTAGAAAATACTGTTACACTTTGTGAACTTTTAACTTTGGAGAAACTTTCTTTTTAAGTTAAATTTCTATTCTTTTTTTATATAAAAAAAAAGCTATTAAAAAAAAAAACGTTTTAGATTTCTCTATTAATTCAATTTCATGAAAGTATGCACATTTTCGGAAGCACTATTTAAATCTAAATAATCAGTTACGTATGTAATGTTGAATTATTACTTCTCTTTATCTGATTACTTCCAAGTAAAAAAACAAAAAGTCACAGAATATTCATTAAAATAACAATAATTTGATAGTGTTAGGAAGTATAAATTAATTTATTACTAGTTAGTTAATATTCTTATGATAAGATACGAAATTATAAAATTTATCGTTGGGTGGAGGGTGGGGGGGGGGGAGGTGCACTTCTTGTTACAACTTCTGACCATTCCCCTACTTTTGTTTTATCACTTCTATTACTGAAAACATCGATACAATTGAACACCATCAGCATTCAAGCAGGTGCATGTCCAAACTTTAAAATGAAACGAACACCGGACCATACTTTCAACCAAATGAAAAAAATACCCTTGGGCTTAAGGCCAAGGGTAAGAAATATTTACAAAAAATGTTTACCAAGAGTTCGTACAATAAGTTGACTTTATTTCATACGATTTAATTTGAAAATTACAAATATCTGTACAAACGGAGGAGAGAATGACAAAATTAATTTTTTTAAAAAGAGAGGCGGAGAGAGAGGGGGGGGGGGGAAGCAACGTGATGTTATTTCAGGCGAGGGGTTTTGCATGAAATATATTATGCACATGCCCAACCCAATGGAAACTAAGAAAAAATATTTAATTTTCACAAAAAAAAAATTCAGATTTGGTACATTGTTGAAATTCTGGCGCAAGAGCAACTCGTGCGCCATACTGCGACAAACAATTTCATATAGATATCAGTTCACATTAAAATTGATTAAGAATGAATTCGTAAAAGGTAAAAAGATGAGAAGAAAACATCAAAGTATTCAAATTAACTGATCAAAGGCCAATTTCAAGTAGAAAGTTTAAACGATTTTGGGTAGTAACTTTAAAGCAAGAAAAAAAAAGGAGAATGGTACATATTAAAAAGCTTAAATCTGTCTGCGTCAAAAGATGAACATTCATTTAAACTGTCATAAACAGACAAACTAACTCCACAGGAATTACACGTGGGGGAATCTTTTGCCAGCAGAAGATGCACTTGGGTGAAACGAGTGTTGCCAATTCTAAGCGATTTATTAAAAAAAAAAAAATTAAACTATAAATCAAACAACTTCAAGCAATTAATACTATATTGACAAACATGAGAACCTAAATAAACTCAGTTTTCAAATTTGTTGAACTGCATTCAATTTACTGAATTTTTAGTTAAAAAAACCTGAAATCTGTGTTTTCACTGAACGACACCAAGACTGAATCAATGGAGCAAAAGTATACACATCAAACTCATATTTATAATATATAAGAATGATAATAAAGAGGAGAGTTTAGCGCCATTTGTTAACTCAGATTTAGATGAATGGGAAAAGACAATCTTAAGTAAATTTTTTATGTTAAATAACAAAAACTAATTTGATCACTCAGAGTTATATTCATTAGTATGCAACACTCACCATATGAAATAAAGAGAAGCAGTTCAAATATGCAAGATAATCTTTCATGTCAGCAAAGGATGGAACAACGGCAGTGAATCTATTTGATTAATGGCTCCCCATTCTAAGGCGAAAGCGGCAAGATGCTGTCAACGTGTCAACAGGTAGACCGGTTGTCTTCTTTCACTCAAAGAACAAGAAGTGAAAACACAATGTGGCTGAGCAAATAGCTAAATTCAATTTTTAGCTTGCAATGACGTCATCGTAGCAACCAGGGCTTTCTAAAAGGCTCGCTGTTTAGAGGTCCCCGGAAATAAAGGGAGTCGTAAACGCCTATTTCGTTCTTTTATTCAAGAAACCGATGAGAAATTATGATTATCGGATTAAATATGCACTACGGATTATAATAACTGAATTTTTCACATACATTCTGCCAACATTTGACCTATAAATAAAATAAATTGTCAGCAAGATAAGAATACATTGTACTGTTTATTTATCTCTATGTGTTGTTACAATAAACATATACTTTTTAAATTTATAAATATGTTATTCATTAATAAAATTATTTTCAGAATAAGTTTATTAATTAAAACGTGTTTTTTTTTTGTTTTTTTTTAAGTAAGATAATTTTTTTTAAGTAGGACATTTTTTTTTTAAGTTTGACATTTTTTTTTTTTTTTTTTTTTTTTTTTTTTTAATTTTTGCATTGTGATGACACTTAACCTCTTCACTCCGTAGGTCCACATATGTGGACCTCATAATATTTGTTTGTAAAATTTAATGGTGGAAAAATTTGTAATTTCAACCTCACCTTTACATTTGGGGATGTCTGAGCTTCGTAATGAATATCATAGAGGGCAGAAAAGGCTTAATTTTCCTCAAGAAATATTTGTTTACAAAAGTGATTTTCTGAAAATGGTGAAATCACAGCGAAGTCGAAAACGTAAGTAATTTTCAGTATTTTAAATATTATTTATAGATCCAATAAAATTATTTCTAATTAAGTTAATCTTTCAACATCTACTTAGAAGAGTTTTGTTTGTAAAATTGTTTTATTGAAAAGTTGGGTCAATAATTATAATTGGGTACACATTTGTGTACCTTCGTCCATTAGGCTGAATTTATTGTAATATGATGAAAATGTGTTAATAAGTAATTATTGTTAAAATTAGTAAATAATTATTATATAATAGTAAGTTATTATTGTTTAAATGTATGTGTATGTTAACTGTATGTTTTTACTCAATTAATTTGTCCTAAAATTATATTAGAGCATTGTACACTTAAAATTTGGAACAATTTAAGAAAAACAAAATATTAGTAAGCTGAGGTATTATGGTGTAAGTTCACAGAGTGTATGTAAAGTTTTTGTTTACTACTTTATTATTTAACTTAAAGTTGTTTAAAACATTCTGTAATTTACGTTTTTAAATTATAGAACTTTTTAACAAAAAAAAAAATTAAAAAAATAGTATCTTAGTTATGTCTTAAGTGCAGAAGTAGATTTAGTGTTTGTTTTGTTTAAAATTAACTTAATACAAAACCATAATTTTGAGTATACAGTGTAGTAATGACTAAGTATAATTCTAAAATATTATACGAAATTATTTTTTGTAGGTTTATGGACTCCAGATGAGATTCAGGCATTATTGCAACAGAGTGATTTGTTTAAAGAGGAGAAAAAAAAGTTAGCATTCCACAGCCTGCTGTAATTCGAATGTATAATATTTCGATGGGGGGTACTGATCTCTGTGATCGATATTTAGCATACTATCGTTGTGCTGTAAGAACAAAGAAATAGACTGTGTATATGTTTACACATTTTGTGGATCTAGCAATATCTAATTGCTGGATTTATTATGTGAGCTTTCACAAAAGCAATGACATAAAAAAAATACATGCCCCTTTTGGAGCATAAAATGATTATTGCTTCATCTTTATTGAAGTTTGAAGGAAATTTATCTGGGAGTTCTCGCAGAGGAAGGCCACGCAAACTGTCTAACTCCTCTAAAGAAGAATTTCCGGTGCCCCTAAAGCAACGAAAAGTTATTCATCGTCCTCCAAAGGATGTATAATTTGATAATATAGGTCACCTACCCAGGTACATGGACGACAAAAATGCATCCAAATGTCGTCTGGTGGGGTACAAATCTAGAACGAGAGTAATGTGCACCAAGTGCAACATTTTCTTATGTGTGCTGAAAAATAATTCCTTTGAAAAGTTCCATTCAAAGTAAATGTAATGAAAATATTCTAAATTACTTTAAAAAATAAAGTGTTTAATAATAAAGTTTAATTAAAACATGTTTATACTTCTTTTACAAGCATTTTATCAATTTCAATATTCTTGTTATTTTGTGTAATTGAAAACTAGGGTCCACATACGTGTACCTAAAATTTTAGGCCCCCTAATAAACTTATAAATAAAAATACTTTTTTTCATAGCCCTTGACAACAAAATAACTTCATGAAACAGTAAAATATTTTTTAAATCCTTTTGTTAATCTTCAGGTGTGAAGAGGTTAAAAAATCTATTGCCTGTAATATTTTCTTTCCCTATTTATTATAATCTATTTATTCTTTAATAGCTCATAGGCATGAAGAAACAACAAACAGGAGTAAAAATTATTCATATTTATAATATGAATCATATTTGTAGTAGTAAATGTAATAGTATTTGCTGAAGCATATATTAGTAAATCCATTTGATGCATTGCTAATGTACTAAAATTATTCCATTAAACGGTTTCGTATATAATAAAACGTTTTAAATAAGAAAATAGAATTAAGGAACAGCTAAGAAGAGATAGTCTTCTGGTGTTATCTGAACATGAAAAGGGATTTTTTGCAAAAAAATTGAAAAATAAATATTTTTGTGCTTTAAAAGTTTTTTCAGATTGTAAGAAAAAAAATTTAACTTCAATTTTTTTTTTTTTTTAAACTGTTTAAAAAGCAGTCAGCTCAGCAGAATTAAATGGCTTTCTTGAGGGAAAAAAAAATCTTAAATGATAGAAATAGAATATTTCACTTTTCCTTTACAAAGGCAATAAGCTAGAAACGTATTGGACTTAGAAACGTATATAACTTAGCAGTGCGGCTATTATGCTATGAACAGGAAACAGCATATGACATTTATTAAAGAAAGCAACATGGTTTTTTGTGTGTTCTTTTTGAAATTAAAAAGAAAAGTATTGTACTGGTTTTGGTTTACCTTGAAGTTGGCAATAAAGGCGGTAATTGGTGAATTTTGTATTTTTTAATTAATGTTTTCCATTCTCTAGCTTTAAAGATGTTTGTTTTGATTTTTACCGTAAATGTATTATGGCGCAATTATAATTTGACTATTTAGAATTAAATTTCCGTTTTTTAAATTTTCCATTATTTGGTTTTTTTTTTAATTATAACGCACATCAGGGAATTTTTGAAGAAATCTTCTGTAAACCAGGGAAATGCCAGAGAATTTTGTTTCTAAAATTCTGTAGCCATCCCGTATATATTTTCATTTTGACATTTTATTAAACACTATTCACTGAAAGTGATAGGTGAATTTAATTTATATTTTTAAAATAAATTAAATAAAGAATTGAAAAATCCTCCACCTCCTCCTCCTCAAAAAAAAAAAAAAAAAAAAAAAAAATTAAAAATCTGATTTTTAAAAAGTCGTTGCATTTTTTTTTTTCTGGCAAAAAAGTATTGAACCCTGTGCTTGTCGTATTTTATGAAAACGATTTTTTGCCTCATCTAATATGTAGTTTAAGATAATATGTAGTTTTGTGGTTTAAGATAATATTGTTATTGTATAAAATTTTGTTTCTGTGCATCTACGAGTAATTAATTTTATTAGTATAGGATAGTGTTTTAAATTTATTTTATGAACAGGACACAACCTATGACATATACTAACGAAAATAACATGTTTTATTTGTGTCATTTTTAAAAGTAAAGAGAAAGTATTGTACTTGCTTTATTTTTCTTTGAAGTTAGCAAGCATGAGTGTAGTTTGTGAATAGTTTTAAAGTGTATTTTGTATTTTTAAAGAATGTTTTCTATTATTTTTCTTGCTCTAAAAATGCTTGTTTTGCTTTTTAGCGTAAATTTATATTTTATTGCAATTTCACCTTGACTATTTAGAACTATATTTACTTATTAAGTAAATATATATCTAAATTGCTATTATTATTATTTTATTATTTTTATTTTTAACTATAATGTCAGCAGAAATGCACATCAGGGAATTTTTAAGAGAATTTTCTGGAAATCAGTTAAATATCAGGGAATTTTTTTCTTAAATTCTGCAGCCACCCTCTAACAATACTGGTACATATGATAGTAACTCCCCTTAAACATGGCCGAACAGTAATATTTAGATGTAACAAACATGTCCAAAGGGAAGTTGGTAACCTAAAATCTGTTTATAAAAATGTTGATTTTTAGCTTATTATTCTTTATTAAAATTTATTTAAATTCTTCCTTTTAAAATGATATCTCATTTGTAATAATATCTCATATAGCAGCTGTATCCGTGATTAGTGCCTGTTTAAGGATCGATTTCGCCTTTTCATGTGAATCTATACAAAAATTTTGTATCATTTTTTATAAAAATATTCTGAAAATTAGTCCCAATTAAGAATTTTATAATGGAGCTGTGTTTAAAGTTGTTATTTTAACTGTAATTGTATGTAAAATTGTTTGTTGCTTTTTATTTTATTGAACTAGCTGAACGGTAGGAATAAAAATTTAAATGTAAAGATTTTAGTACTTAAAATGTAGCTTAAGAATTTAGAAAACTAGGTTTAACTATATTTGGCCTGTTTGTCAATATGTTATAGGTTCTTGACTTGTGGAAAATTTGAAGTTTTTGTCGGATTTCATCGCTTTTGAAGTTTTTTTTTTTTTTTTCCTTTTCATTTTTTGAAGCTATACCATGCCTGATGACAGCACAAGTGTATCCCTACATCTAGGTGCCTCTATTTTGAACCATTTTTCTTACGGACAGACAGAGAAGGTGCAGTGTTATAAACGCACATAGAAAATCACAATTTTTTAAAGCATAGCTTAAAATGTGTTTCACTCATAAAACGTTTGGAGTTTTGTTTTCTGCTTTTTGATTTTTTACCAAACTCATCCCTGCTTTTGTGAAACATAATATCTTTACCATGTAAAGTTACCTTATTTTTATATTTATTTTTAAATACGATTATTAATTTTATAGTAATTACATAAATTTAATTTTAAGAAGTTCGTGTCAACATACTTCCTTTAAAAAAATTCCAAATAATTTTAACAAAGGAGGGATATCAACTGCCTTGATTTAATAAAAATAAATGTTCAGTAGTTCATGAACCGAAAGAACTAGAAAAAATGATGAATCATTTCTGGTTCATAAGAAATAATATTCATTGAAGACGTTATAGGTGTAAAACTAAATTTTATAATTTTTTTTTTTTTTTTTTAATTTGTGCAGTGAAAATAAAACGAAATATTTAATGTCATATTTTCTTATACTTAAAGTCAGTGGAGTAATGCCCAAAAGTTGGTGACAAGGGCATACCCCCCCCCCCCCTCTCCAACGATAAATTTTACAATTTCGTATAGTAAAAATATTAACTAGTAAGGAATTAATTTATACTTCCTAACACTAGCATTGAACAAAGGTAAAAAAATGTATTGTTATTTTAATGAATAATGTGTGACTTACTTGGAAGAAAGAGATAAAGTGAAGTAATAATTCAACATTATACACATACCTGTATATTTAGATTTAAATAGTGCATCCGAATGTGCATACTTTCATGGAATTAAATTAATAGAAGAAAAGCGTGGGTACGCGTCACCCAGAGTCTACCCACTAGAGGTCGGCGATATATTGATACGTTATTTTTAAAAAAATATCGATAATGAAAATGTCGATACATGTCACCTATTTATCGATATTTTCAAAATTTTTTAGTTTTTTGATGATCGTTTGGCAGTTCCATGTGTTTTTTCGATTTTCTTTATTTATCATTTATTAGTAGTCATTAACATCGCGCCGTTGCTGTTGCCAGCGTATGCCTGGAATTTGCATCAAATTTTGAATATTAAAAACATCACTATCAGCAAAATATGCGATTAACTATTTTTCGAAATTTTTTCTTTAAAAATAAATATAAATTTATGCATTGACATCCAAATGTATTTTATTTATTCTGATTGTATTATATAATTTATTTATTAAAACAATTTTCATAATTTATTTATTTAAGCAATTTTTATAATTTATTTATTAAAACAATTTTCATAATTTATTTATTAAAACAATTTTTGTAGTTAATTTATTAAAACAATTTTGGCATGAATTCATGAAAAGTAGAAATTTACCACAAAAAACTTTGTTTCTGGCAAAATTGAAAATAAAAATCATGTATCTATATATCGATATTTTTTTCTATGCAGCGATATAGTATCGATATTTATTTTGATCGATATTTTCGACCTCTACTACTCACACTTCTAGGACTGCTTTAAGTTAAATTAGTGAATGTTAGTTAAGCATCTTTATAATTTCTATAACCTATTAGCTATCATAAATATAAATGTGGGAGGCAATGACCACATTCGGTGAAGGTTTCATAAATAATATATTTGATGAGTTATTGTTTAACAGTAACAGTGAAACGTACTAAACAACACAATCCAATGATATATCTACACAGTTTGAAAGGACCGCATTACCTTTCTATACCTGGGAACATTACTTGAGCCTTGAATATACGACAGATCCTTCCGCTTACAGAAATAGTCCCGGACAAATCACAACTTTTATAATAATATTGTTACGAATTTTTGTACATTTGTAAATATTTCGCAGTGTTAATTTTGTAAATAGGAACATTTATGTGCATTTGGCATAAGGCAGTGCAATAAGTTCGTCTTAAGTTGGCTTCCCTGCAATATGGGTCTTAATGCTTGATGACTAGTTTTACAGAAATAACGCTAGCAAGGTAGTTTTACAAGGTGAAGGGCATTTAACATTATGGTAATGATAATCTCGCCAAATTAGCGACGGTTTTGGCGACTAATTTTTGTTGCCAAATTTGGCGAGAAATCGCCAAATGTCGCCAAACTAGGCGACATTTTCGGTCCCATGTACATGTATTGGACATTTCGACTACGATCTGGAAAGTTCTCCAAATATCAACCTCTACAAGTTTCAAGAAGGTTCGCCGCTTCCCCTATATAAGCCCGAGGTAGTTAGTTGAGTGAGAGAGTTGACTGGAATTACTGAGTTGAGATACTGAGTCTCAGTAAGCATTCAGAGTAGTTCTAAAGCGAAATGTATTGCATTGTCTTTTGCAGCAATTTTAGTAGTTTTGCTGTCAAGTTTTTAACTGCTGTTTTGTGCTCCATTGTTGTGAAAAGAGCTGTATTGAGTCTACAAGAACGAGAAGTTCTGGAGTTGTAAGAGAATCTGTGAAGAGTTATTTTGGAATAAATTTCTGCAAGTTTTGATCTGCTTTGGCTTCAAATCTTTCGAACCCACCAACGCAACAATATTGATAATCTGCGCACTTAGTTTTGTATTAAACTTAAATATATGTTGATAACAAAAAGAAAATAAGCGGTTTTGAGTTTAAATGTTAATTAATATTTTACTTTTCTAACCATGTATACCAAGAGTTTTAACGAATCAGCCATACATCGTTCCAGCCAATCAGGACGTAATAAAACCCGTTCACTCATTGTTGTAGCGTATTCAATGTAGTGGAGGCATGGAGTTGAAATCAGCTCCAAAATGGGGCGTGCTAACCACTAGGCAAAAGTAATCACTAGCGCCTAGGAGTTGCAACTGATTTTTGTACACGAGACCACCACATAGTCCCTTCCCAGTGAGTCGCGAAGAGACGAACGATTGAGTTTGTCAGTGGATCGCCAAAAATGCTGCTATGAAGTGCGGTTGTGGAGTTTTCGTATCAGAAGAAGCCGATAGATGGCAGCATGATTCAGTTTGTCCGAGGTCACCAGGTTGTAGTGTGAAGGCAGGGGTTTTCTCATCCAAATTCAAAGTTGTGATATTATTCGGAAGCGCTCGCAACACAGAATGTCTGAACGTAAACCGTAAACGTTCATTAGCAATAAGTTTAAAAAAAAAAATTATCTTAAAAATGTATCAAAACTTTGGGCCCTAATAAATTATGCGCAGCATTAATCTAGTACTTTGTTCAAAAACATTTTTGTGTCTTCCTTATAATGGCAACAGACAAATATGTATTAATAAAATATTAAGAATTGATATTTTCGGAAATAGCATTCGAGTTTCTGATCTGTTACTTAATTATAATCACCTCACTTTCTTCAATCTTCCTTACATTTATACAGATATGTTACTAAATTATAATTCAGAAAATTCATAATTCTTAGGAACATAGCAGTGTTTTGAAATAAGATACACAAAACTTCCTTTCAAAATATTTTATTTCAAAATAATTCAATACACAAACTTGATTTGTTTTCTACTTTAGAGGAATTCCTAGTAAGGATCATTTCCTATACTCACTATGTTACAATCTTCTAGCCCAGTGCATTTAGAAACTACTTTCTATATTAACTATTTTTACCATAATAAAACCTTGACATTTGGTGAGTAGGTAAGGAAAATATCACTCAATGAAATGACAGATTTTTTAGATTTTTTTTCATTTAATGTCTATCTATTAAAAATAAAAATTAAAATAGCAAAAAACAAAACCAGGTGGAGCCACTATATATATGCATTAACGCAAGGATTTCAAATATAAATAAAATTTATTAGACGCTATTTTTGAATTTTTAATTTATGTCATTTCATTAAGATAATCATTTTCAAACCTACTCACAAAATTTCAAGGTTAAATACAAAGTAGTTTCTAAATGCACTGCGCTAGGGTAGGAAAAAAAAAATCCTAAAATTTACAAAAACATTTTTAGAACACAAGTGTGAGTAAATTAATGTAAAAATTAATCAGTTTACATTGAATTTTAACCTATACATATATAATAATAAATATCATAACAACAGAATATAATTGAAAAAGAAATTCAAGCTTAGATAATGCCTGTCAATACGAGATTTATATTATTGGATGAAAATAGAAATATTGGCAACTATTTTATCGCCAAACGTTTTAGATAAAACTAGGGGTGTGGAACATCGCACAACTTTCAATTATACTACAATACCGATGTCAATTTGTGTCATTTACCGTTTTTTTATATTTTCATCATTCATTTAAACAAAATGACCAGTTTGGCGATATTTTTTTACCATAATTCTAGTGAAGGTAAAAAAAAAAAACTTCGCCAAATAGATAATTTTGGCGACTTACTTTTCAATAGTTCTTATATTATCCTTTCTAATAAGTGAAACTAAGGAGAGGAGAAAAAATTAGCGTTAATGAGGAATGCTCAAGGAAAGAGAACTTTTTGTTAAAGGCATTCGTTTTTCAACTTTTTACACCATTAAAGAATTTTTAGGGAATTTCGGAGGTGGGAATGTTTAGATCACCTTAAGAGGCATTACAACAGCAATTTTGGACAAAATCGTAAGAGCCGTTTTTAGCAATTGCTGAAAAACATGACTTTTTCCAATGGCAGCCACCTTATGCGCATGCGCGATTTTAACGAAAACATTAATGGTAGGTCCCCGTGCCCTCACCAACCCGCACACTAAATTTGAACATCATGGATCAATTTGTTCGGGAGTTATGCTGACCACAGACATACATTTTTTCTAGGTCAGTTTTTGAAATCAGGATGCTCCAAAACGTGGAAAAATGCAAAAAAAAAATTTTTTTTTTTTTTTTTGGACCGAATACTATACTTTTATTACCCTATGTAATACATACAGGTAATTGAAAGTAAAAGTAATTTCTGAGCGATGGGTGATTAAAAATTGTCGGAAAAATTGTTTATTGGTGAAGTCACAAACGTAGGGCGATGCCTATCGCACAGAAATGAATACACAGGAAAGATCACAAAAAATAGCTTTTCAAACAGTACTGATTGTACTTATTTGAACTCGTAGCCCATTTAAAAAGCACTGAAAAGTTTTGTCCGAAAAACTGCGCTTTTAGGATAAGCAATATTTTTTTTTACTGGCAATATTTTTATTATCCTATATTTTTCTATGCATTTCTTTGAAAATGCACTTTCTTACTCTTACTACTTCGTGGGATTTAATTTTATTAATTTCAAACACTCGCAGATAAAACCCAGAAAAAATTACGATTATCATAATAAATACGTACTGCGGATTATAATAATGGATTTTTTCCCTTATATTCAGCAACACATTTGACCTATAAACAAAATAGTTGTCAACAATATAGGATTAGTATGTATTTTTACTGTATGTTTGTCTATATGTGTTGTTAAAATTACCTTCGTAACTTTTTTTTTTTTTTTTTAATTCCGATATTCTCCGATGGATCCAGAAATTAATACTACAAAACAATTGCAGTATCTAGTCTGATTAGCTTTTCCAAGGACATACATATATATATATATATATATATATATATATATATATATATATATATATATATATATATATATATATATATATATATATATATATATATATATATATATATATATATATATATATATATATGTATGTATGTATGTATGTATGTATGTATGTATGTATGTATGTATGTATGTATATATATATATACATTTAAGGGTTGGTTCTAATGGACAATTCTCGCATTTTTTAAAAACGAGTTAAATTAGTTTATATTTTGAAGAATTTTTTTCTAATTCCAAATATTTAAACAGAAGTTCTTTAAAAAAATAAGTTATTTAAATATTGAGAAAAGAAAACGCCCCAAAACCGAGATAAGACTAGTCCGATCAAAACACTAAGCAAAATCTGTGACGTTAAGAGATCCTTCCGTTTCCATGGTTATCGTGAGTTTTCTGCCAAATAGTTGGTATTGATTTGATAGATCATTGCCATGGCCGGTACAGGATGGCACGATTTGCGAGAAACTTGCAAAACTAGTTTCCGCTGCTGCATTTCAAGCCAGGATGTTTGGGATCTCTTGACGTCACATTCAATTCGAGCCAAATGAATCGTTTTCTCGCCAACGTCTAACAAGGAAACTTTTATTGCAAATTTAAAAAATAAAAAAATTTCGCATTTAGCTGAAACTTTGTTATTTATGGTGTTTTCGAAACATTTAGAATTGAATAAAAATATGTTTAAAAAATGCAGGAATCGTCCATTCTTAATTTTACCATTTCTCGTTCTATATGCAAATGAGGCCTTCCTATCTCCGACTGTGCTTTCAGACTGGTGGAGGAGAACTCAATTTCTTGCAGCGACAACTCCAGCTCAAGCCTCTGCAAAAAATCAAGTCGGCCTCCACCTGCCTTTGATGGTGATTGGATGACTTGCAGGAGGATGGACATTGCACTACGAAACTCCATCTACAAAAGAAAAAAAAATTACAAGCATTATTTTTAAGAAAATGTAGTATGTATCAATCTAGGCCGCGTAGCCCAGTCGGGAGAGTATCGTTCTCGCAACTAGAAGGTTGCGAGCCCTGAGGTTGCGAGTTCGGGCCTGGGACCGACTAAAGACCGCCGTGTTCGCTAATGGTGACTGGAGCACGTTAAATCAGTCATGGTCGCAAAGTCCTCCAAGTTCCCATACAAATCAATACCTCTGGGGGTGGCAAAAGCCGAGTGTTCTGGTGGAAATATTCTGCTTGGTATTGCCCCTAAATTAAGAAGTTCCACATACGGTCGATAGTGCAGCCATCTACCGGATAGCTACCGAAAGAGGTAGAAATGAACTCTTCGGCGGCTATAGGTAGACTTGTGCACTCCCTCTTGCGAGTGTGCGCTTACATCCTGTGCAGTACTGCCCACTACCGATATGTACGGGATATGGGGTTGGTACAAAATGCTTAAGCAGAGGTGCCTTAGTCCCCATAGTCCTTGATAAGAAGAAGAAGAAGAAGATGTATCAATCTATAATAATAAAACAAGCTGTGTGTCTGTCTGTCTGTGGATCTATAGAAACCTACTTAAAATTGGAGTAGAGCTCTGAAATTTTCAGCATAAGTAGTTTTGGCCTTCTAATTGGACTGACAAAAAGAATGTTAAAATTTTAATTTGTTTTTCAATTAATTTTTTCACAAAAAGCGACTTCGAATACGCCTAGATCTCTGAAAGTTTCAACATAAGTAGTATGACAGATTTCCGCAATGCGAGACCTCACAGCAAGCTAAAATATTGCACATGTAAAAATTTCGTAGCGAAGCACGGGTATTTAGCTAGTCAATAAATAAAGAAATAAATAAGTTTCATTCATACATGAAAGGAATTCACAAAAAAATTGACTTCGATAGAAATCCTTTGGTGATGAAAAGACTAAATTATATAACCTATAAAAAAGTTTTAAATATAAATCCTTTATATGCATTACCAACTTTTATATACATTAACATAGTTCCGATTCTGCTACCAGCGTGTGCTTGGCGTTTGCATTTAATTTATTTAAATACGCTGCAAACTATTTTTCAAAATGTATGCATTAAAAATGAATGTGAATTTACGCACTCACATCCAAATATCTTTTATTTAATCTGATTAAAAAATTTATTTCAATATTTATTTTTTTTAAACTATTGTGGTAACAGGAAAGAGTTTCTTCAATGAGTAAATTAACGTTAAGTTTTAAGTACAGAGAACTGCTTTTACTTTGCATTAAATAGGAATTCATATTAAGGCGACTTGGTACCCTTCAAACTTTATTTTTTATTTAAGAATTTAAAATTATTATTTTTACATATATGGATGTATTACTAAGTAAAAACTAAATTTTATTTGAAAAAAAGTTCAAAAGTCCAAATTTTCAAAATTCAAAAAAAAAAAATTCGTAATATTTCAAATTCTACCTTTTTTTTCATTATTTTTTTTTTTTTTTTTTTGTTAAATATCCTAGTAATATACTCTAACTTTTTAGGCAACGAAATTAGAATAAGTAAAATAGTTTTCGAGAAAAACGATGATTACTGTACCTAAAAAAAAGCGGGTATTTTTCGACTTTTAAATTTGTAAAAAAAATAGTTTTTATTTTATTCAAAAATCCACGCCTATTTTTGTCAAACAGATATTAAGAATGACACTAAAAAATAAAATTTCAAGTCATTTCATTCATATTTGCTGAAGTTTTAGCATTTTGAGTAAGGTGGGATTTTCAAAAATCACGAACTAGGAAAAATGCGTTCGAAATATCGAAGGAGCTATTGCAACAATGCTAAATTCTCCATGAAAAATATAGTTTTCTGCAACTTCAGTTATCGGGTCAGCTCAAAAACTTGCCAGAATAAGGAGAAGGTTTCAAAGATTATAAACACGCCAAAAATATAAAATTGATATTTTTATTATTTTTTGTGAAAACAAGGGGTACCAAGTCTCCTTAAGCGATTTCGTGTTAACAGAGTTTAACCCTTTTCACTCGTATGTCCCCGTACAAAGGAAAAACATCGCATCTGTATTGGGCAAACTGTGATAACTTAGGAATACATCGAACAGAAATGTTTTGGTTAAGTTGATTTGCTTTGGTGGAGGTGCTGGCATTACGTTCCACCCCTAAATATTGTTTATATAGTTTGTTCATAATATTACATTTCTTAAATTTTTTACCTTTTGCACACCGAACCATTATGGACGGCTACCAGCAGCTCAGCCCTAGTGTTTCCCTTGTGCAAGTAAATTTCAACAAACCCAACCATCGACAATCTCTCCTTATCGCTCCTTTCAAGTGGGGCAGAAAAGTGCTCGGACTGTCGTGAACCAACACTTATCACGTTCTCTTTTGACACAAAACCACGCTGAAATGTTATTTTTTTCTTTATATATATATATATACATATATCTTGGTAATTTTACCATATTTTGATTTGATTTCTTGTGCCATTTCAAGAGAAAACTTCAAGAAAACATGTATTTCTCAAAAAGTTGAACTGAAAAAGTTAGTTCTCCGTAACCACTAATAAACTTTAACATATATACTTAATCACTAATAAACTTTAACATATATACTTAATCACTAATAAACTTTAACATATATACTTAATCAATAATAAACTTTAACATATATACTTAATCACTAATAAACTTTAACATATATACTTAATCACTAATAAACTTTAACATATATACTTAATCACTAATAAACTTTAACATATATACTTAATCACTAATAAACTTTAACATATATACTTAATCACTAATAAACTTTAACATATAAACATATATACTTAAGAATTCTTAGTAGTTTCAATAAATTATTTTGGCAAGTTGAAAAATAAAATATTATGTGGCCACATTCTCATCCTAGGTAAAGGAATTATATTATATAAGGAGATTTTATAATTATATTTTAAAATTTTTGATTTAAGGATGGCAAACCTTCTAGTTCAGTTGGAACACATTTCCATAAAAAAAATTAAAAAAAAAAATTCATCTTGATTGAACATGAAAAAAATTCCGAGTTATTTGCTAACTTTCTAAAGCATAATTACGAGTGCAAAGGGTTAATAGTATGTGTAAGAAATTACATTCTACTTGTACTTACTCCTGTGTTATCTCGCAGGATCAAGACGAGATCATTGGTGGCATTAGGCACTAATGCGATAATTTTTCCCTTCTGCGCAGGCTGTGCCATATGAAGCCTTAGCAGAATAAGAAAAATAGCCACGACAAACTTTAACGCAGGAGGTTGGGTACGATAAAGTAGATTATGCCCATTTCGACTATGGGCCAAACTTCATGATTCACGTACTGGATCAGTTGGCGATTGCCCTACCGATGACGATAATGGAGCCCCGAGCCATTGGGTAGGGAAACCTGTGAAGAATAATATGACACATAAAAACAAAGTTTTTCATATAAATCCTTTATATGCATTGCCAATTTTTATATTCATTAACACAGCGTCGGTTTTGTACACAGCGCGGGCTTGATGTTAGCATCTAATTTTAAATATCGAAAACATTTCTATCAGCAAACTACGTTTCGAAATTTACCCATTAAATATGAACGTGAATTTATGCACTAACATTAAAATATTTATTTATTCTGATTAAAATAATTTTATTTATTTAAATATTTATTTATTCATTCGTTTATTTGTTTATTCAAAAAAATGTGTCAACACGAAAGAGTTTCTTCAATGGTCGGTTAGATACTATTTTAGAGAGATTGGATGACGGCAAGTTGGATTATTAGTATTCCGTAAAAGCTACATTTTAGTGACAGTGACAACCCCAAAATTTGATAGAATGCATTATCATTGATACGAAATCTATCTGCCAAGTTTTAGCCCGATTGGATGAGGGCAAAGGGGTTAATTAGGCCTTCTCAACTTTGCCCCTCATCGACAAACACACTCACAAAAGTTAATATAAAGGATTTAAAAAAGAAAAATACAATAACAGTAAGTTTCTAATCATTTAGAAACTTCATTGTATACCGGGTGAGCTAAAATATTGGCATCAGATAGATTTGAAATATGTAAACAGAAAATTTTTTCCCGTTCGAACATAAGTCCCACTGGCTGAATTATTTTATGAAACTGTGCACTTGATTTTATGATAAAATGTAATTTTATGCAGTTGCAATTGTTCTCTCATACATTAATTCACGTGAAATCTAATGTTTGTCGCCAAGCGGCCGCGTATAATTTTTATAGGTTACTTGTACACAATGAACTAAATTAGGATTATTGGAAGGAATCCTCACTGACAATCAATCAGTACTTGGCAGGCTAGAGTTTTTATAAAATTAATCTAATTCAGTACAATGGATAACAGTGCTAGAAGTGTGGGTAGACTCGAGGGGGTGACTCGCCCCCCCCCCCTCCCACTTTTTAAGAAAATACCCATGCTTCTTCCCACTTCTAAAACAACTGAAATCCATCCCCCCACTTTTAAAAGCATTCAATGCAAATAAAAACAACTAATGAAAAATAACATTAACCTTTAAAAGTAGTGACACTGTGAAAAAGGGATTTATTTTTACACTTGAAAACTTAAAACTATTTATGGTATCACATTATTATAAAAATGTATCGTACTAATTTGTATAAAGATATTAGTATTTTTATTAACAAATACAGTTACACTTGATCAACATTTAACTTTGGAGAAACTTTCTTTTAAGTTAAATTTATATTCCTATTCCATACGAAGACAAGCTATTACAAAAAAAAAAAAAAAAAAAAAAAAAAAAAAAACTTTTAGTATTTTCTATTAATTTAATATCATGAAAATTTGCACATTTATAAGTAGTATTTAAATCTAAATGAACAGTTATGTATTTAACATTGAATTATTACTTAATTTCATCTCTTACTTCCAACTAAAAAAACTAATTCGCCGAATATTCTTTAAAATAATAAGAAATTTTGTACTCTCGTTAAATGTTGATGTTAGGAAGTATAAATTATTTCTTTACTAGATAATATTTTTATTATAAGTTACGAATTTATAAAATTTATCGTTGAAGCTGAGAAAAGGGGTGGGGGGGGGGGGAGTGCACATGTCACCAAATTTTGGGCGTCCCCCCCCCCTCTTTTTTTTCTCCACTTCTACCACTGATGGGTACAAAGTAGCTCAAGCATATGAAATGAAATTATTCCGAAATAACTCTCCCCTGAAAAGTTCCAACTAAAATTGCAAGTCAAGCGAGGGAGATGGTGATATTGAGTCTGCGAAAAAGAACGCGGGAATAATCTGTAACTAGTGCCATAGTAATGATCATAAAAGAAGAAATTGTTATGATCATAAATGAAGAAAATTGCTAGAGTGAATTACTAAATAGAATGATCAGATCAGTCAAAACAGACAAACTTCTGAAAACACTATTGTTCTTCTGGTAGTGAAAATAAAAAAAGGTCCCAACAAACATGAGATTGGATTTAGCTAAAGAACTTAAAACTTAACTATAAATTTGAAACTGCTGATTTTTTTTATGCAAAAAGCTGGTAATGATTGTATGTTGAACTCTAGAGGTAAAATGAAAGTCCGATTCATTAAAAATAATATTGTTATTGACTAACGTATGTCAAGTCCCAGATTTGCAATTAACCTGTTTTCTTTAAACACTTTTCTAGGGACGGGATATAAAATTATATCTTAGGGAAATTATATGCTGGTTATAATAGACAAGGTTTAGAGATTTAGTGATTTGTTTAAGTTGATAAATGTTAAAAATGTATAAACGTTGTAACTATGTTAATAACGACAGGTATTTTATGGCATTGTTCCATTGAATCATGAAGTTGTTCCAATCGAATTGTGATTGCATACGGAAAATAATTGAGAAAATGACTGTTGTTTTAACTAATCTCACAAAAGTTGACTGTAAAGTCTATGATATTAAAAAAAGTCACTGAAAGGCCTCGTAAGCCAAATCCTTTTAGCCAAAAAAGAAACTCATTTGGAATTAATGAAGTAGACGCATTTGATTTTTTTTAAAATAATTCCAAATAATTTATGACTATTTTTTTTAATGTAGATTTTACTTACTAATTTCGATATACATTTCTCTTGGAATGTGTTTACATTTTTTTTTTATTTCTTCCGTTTGGTCAAAGAGACCTATTTTTTATAAAACTGCCTTTTAAAAGATCTTTTAAAATAATATGCTGTCTTTCTTATGGTATCTTGTTGAAATCAATTGCATTGGTTTTCTTTACAAAATGAAATAAAAATCTATTTTAATTAGATTTTTCTATCACAGTACAGAAAAGTTTAAAGGGTCTTATAGTATTTTTAAGTATTTTTTCATAGTCAAATTAAGTTGGATAGAAATAAATCCGTGTAAAAGAATTCATTCTACCCTTTAATTAATAGGCTGATGATAATGTTACCTTTGCACAGTAGAGGCAGGCATCTGTGCATATTACATGGAGCAGATTTGTATTTGAATAATTATTTTAAGCAAAGTTTTTGATAAACACTCATTTAATTAAAGACGAATTTCTATTTAAAATGGATATTTGCTATATTTATAAATAAATTTAAATAATTAATAAATTAATAAATTTAAATAATTAACAAGTTAATAAATTTAATTAATTAGCAAATTAACAAATTTGAACAATTAACAAATTAATAAATTTGAACAATTAACAAATTAATAAATTTAAGTAATTAACAAAATAATAAATTAAAATAATTAATAAATAAGTTTACCCGAAATTTTCGACTTGATTTTTTGCAGTGGCATAACGTGCGTATTGAAGACTTTGAGAAGTTGAACCAGAGAACTATAAAAATAAACAAATATTTCCTTTGAGAAGTTAGAAGATTGTGAAAAATGGATGATAAAATATACTGAATTGCAAAATCCTAATAATGATATAACTTCAAATCAAAATTAAAAAAACAAGACTTATGGTCTATTTATCAATTAAACTTATATAAATGCGCAAAATAAATTCTGATAACAGAAAAAAAAGGACCAGAAGTTTTAATAAATTTTTCGAATTTGTGTATGAGAGTTCGGTTTACCACAAAATTCTCATCCTCGGGAAGTATTTTCCATCAATAAATAAACATATTTAATTAAATAACCAAGATTAAATATGGAGTTGAAAACCACCAAATTCCTGTAATGAAGAACATTTATGGATTTTTTATACAACAGCAAAAGGAAGCTGCATAATAAAATAGTTAATTCAGGATAAATAAATAATATTTAGTTTTTCATTTACCTATAACAAAAATTAGGATTTGAAAAACACCAAATTCCTTTAATCAAGAATAATTATGGCTTTTTTACAAAACAGCAAAATGAAGCTGCATAGTAAAATAGTTGACTCAGAATAAGTAAATAATTGCTAGTTTTTTCATTGACCTACACAAAATATTAAGAGTTGAAAACCACCAAATTCCTTTAATCAAGAACAATTAAGTTTTTTTTACAAAACAGCAAAATGGAATTGCATAATAAAATAGTAAACTTAGGATAAATAAATAATTGTCAGTTTTTTCACTTACCTGTAAAAAAATTAAGATTTGAAAGCCATTAAATTCCTTTAATCAAGAACAATTATGGCTTTTTTAAAAAACAGCAAAATGAAGCTGCATGGTAAAAAAGTTAACACAATAAATAAACAATTGTTAGTTTTTTCATTTACCTACACAAAAAACTGAGACTTGAAAACCACCAAATTTCTTTAATCAAAAACAATTATGGCTTTTTTACAAAACAGCAAAATGAAGCTGCATAACAAAATAGTTAACTCAGGATAAATAAATAATTGTTAGATTTTTCATTTACTTACAGAAAAAATTAAGATTTGAAAAACACCAAATTCCTTTAATCAAGAATAATTATGGCTTTTTTACAAAACAGCAAAATGAAGCTGCATAGTAAAATAGTTGACTCAGAATAAGTAAATAATTGCTAGTTTTTTCATTGACCTACACAAAATATTAAGAGTTGAAAACCACCAAATTCCTTTAATCAAGAACAATTAAGTTTTTTTTACAAAACAGCAAAATGGAATTGCATAATAAAATAGTAAACTTAGGATAAATAAATAATTGTCAGTTTTTTCACTTACCTGTAAAAAAATTTAGATTTGAAAGCCATTAAATTCCTTTAATCAAGAACAATTATGGCTTTTTTTAAAAACAGCAAAATGAAGCTGCATGGTAAAAAAGTTAACACAGAATAAATAAATAATTGTTAGTTTTTTTATTTACCTACACAAAAAACTGAGACTTGAAAACCACCAAATTTCTTTAATCAAAAACAATTATGGCTTTTTTACAAAACAGCAAAATGAAGCAGCATAACAAAATAGTTAACTCAGGATAAATAAATAATTGTTAGATTTTTCATTTACTTACAGAAAAAATTAAGATTTGAAAAACACCAAATTCCTTTAATCAAGAATAATTATGGCTTTTTTACAAAACAGCAAACTGAAGCTGCATAGTAAAATAGTTGACTCAGAATAAGTAAATAATTGCTAGTTTTTTCCATTGACCTACACAAAATATTAAGAGTTGAAAACCACCAAATTCCTTTAATCAAGAACAATTAAGTTTTTTTTACAAAACAGCAAAATGGAATTGCATAATAAAATAGTTAACTCAGGATAAATAAATGTTATTTTTTTTCATTTACCTGTAAAAAAATTAAGATTTGAAAATTATCAAATTCTTTTTACTCAAGAATAATTATGGAAGTTTTAAATAATATTTTTTTTTCTTGTCACTATAGGAGTCGTCCATTTCCAAAAGTGCCTAGTTGGCTAGGTGACATTTTTTCAGGAAACGAGAAAAACCTGTATTTTAATAAACTCAAGAGTTAATTTATGACTGTTTTGTTTTCAAAATCTGTAAATAAATTGGAAATACAATTTAAAATTATTTGGAACACTTTTTCGTATACTAAAGATGTGATTTAATATCTAAAAGTTTTAAAATTATATATATTTTTTTTGTCACTATAGGAATCGTCCATTTCCAAAAGTGCCTAGTTGCCTAGGGGACATTTTTTCAGGAAACGAGAAAAACCTGTATTTTAATAAACTTAAGAGTTAATTTATGACTGTTTTGTTTACAAAATCTGTAAATAAATTGGAAATACAATTTAAAATTATTTGGAACACTTTTTCGTATACTAAAGATGCGATTTAATATCTAAAAGTTTTAAAATGATTTTTTTTTTCTTGTCACTATAGGAATCGTCCATTTCCAAAAGTGCCTAGTTGCCTAGGGGACATTTTTTCAGGAAACGAGAAAAACCTGTATTTTAATAAACTTAAGAGTTAATTTATGACTGTTTTGTTTACAAAATCTGTAAATAAATTGGAAATACAATTTAAAATTATTTTAGAACACTTTTTCGTATACTAAAGATGTGATTTAATATCTAAAAGTTTTAAAATGATATTTTTTTTCTTGTCACTATAGGAATCGTCAATTTCCAAAAGTGCCTAGTTGACTAGTGGACATTTTTTCAGGAAACGAGAAAAACCTGTATTTTATTAGACTCAAGAGTTAATTTATGACTGTTTTGTTTACAAAATCCGTAAATAAATTGGAAATACAATTGTTGGAAGTAATCGCACAGTGCGAGTTAACCACGACTTTGATCGAACCTCTTAACTTAACCACTTCTACTTTCATTTCCTTTGTATATATATATATATTCCTGTGTTACTAAATCTTGTATATCTCTGTGATCCAGGCGCCAAGTTTATCATTCTAACATGGTAGCAGAGATCCGTGGTTAAAACCTTTGCTTTGCTGATACGCTTTTCTTTCGTGAGAGTTCTAGAAGGAACGTTTCTGATATTAACATTTCTGAAATTAAGTTTGAAATTAAAACTTTTGACGGAACGAACTTTTCGATGTGGAGTAGGCGATTGAAAGTAGTGTTTGCAGCAAAAGAGTTGGATTGTTATCTAACCAACGATTTTGATTCTACGAAACCAGAGCTCGTCCTTCAAACTAAGAAGGCGTATGCTTTGTTGACGACTTTGCTGGGTGATAATATTCTTGCTTCATTACACGGAGAGGATACAGCTCTGAAAATATGGACAAGATTAATTGCGACGTACTCCAAGGAAAGTGCGGTGAGTCAAGTTTTGGCTCGGAAGCGTTTAGCTACTATTAAGAAAAGGAAAGAGACTGATATGCAGAGTCATATTGATGAAATTCAAGGACTTGTATCGTATTTGCGTACGTCGGGTGCAGCGGTTAATGATGTGGATGTTGTTGTGTATCTTCTAATGTCGTTGCCTGGTGAATATGATGCTGTTCGAGATGCAATAGAAAGTCAATCTACGGAGAATTTGAAGGTTGATTTTGTGACAAAACGTCTAGTAGATGCAGAAGCGTTAATGTTCGAGGACAAGAATAAAAGTGTAGGTGGTGGTTCTACAAGAAATTCTATTCTTCGAGTGACCAGGTGGCATTTCCTTCATATAAAAAGGACATTGTCTGTTTATATTGCAAGAAGAAATGTAACGTGGTGAAGCAGTGTCGCAAGAAAATCGTCTGTTATTCTTGTGGACAGTTCGGTCACATGAAAAGTGACTGCATGCAAAAACCAAGGGAAACCAGACAAAGCGAGAGGGCGGCAGTAACGTTTGCTACTGGGGACTTAGAAACTGTTTTATTGTTGATTCGGATGCAACGTCACACTTGAGCTCTCACATTGAGTGGTTTTCTGATTTGAATCCATCATCTGGTACAGTTCAGAGTTTTTCTAATTCTAGTCGACTTGAAGTTAAAGGTATTGGTACTATTACTGGTGTATTAAGAAATGGAACAAAATTAACACTGAAAGATGTGCTGTATGTCCCTGGAATAAATAGTAAATTAATATCTGTGAAAAATATTGAAAATGCTGGTTTTCAAGTGATTTTTAAGAATCAGTTGGTCACCATACGTAAAGATGGTAAAAGTATATTTTTGGCTAGATGTAACTCACGAGGCCAATATGTTAGTGACTTTTCGCCAATTATTGATAGTGCCATGTTGACACAAGAAGATACAACTCTATGGCACAGACTTTTAGGACATTCTTCAAATCAAGTGTTGAAAAAGATGGGATTACCTACCTTGAAGAATTTTTGTGAAGAATGTGTGCTGGCCAAACAAACAGCTGAACCGGTTGGAAAAGGGCCAAGGCGTCTGGAGAAAGAAGCAATGAAAATGATATATACGAATGTTTGCGGTCCAATCACTCCTTCTGCAGCTAATGGTGAAAGATGCTTTATGAGTATTATCGATGACCATTCTAGGTTCTGTGAAGTGCATCTTCTCAAGCACAAAAATTGACGTTGTGGAAGTACTGGAGTTATTCTTTAAATCTAACCCTAGTGGTTCAAAAAATGAGATGCATACAATGCCAAAGAATATGTGACCTTGTGAAAGTTGCTAGAAAAGCAGGAGTTATCATTGATCCTGTACCACCATATACACCACATTTAAATGGGTGCGCTGAGCAGGGGAACCGTTCACTGCTCGATAAAGGGAGGACTTTGATTTACGAATTCAAACTTCCTAAGGTTTTCTGGGAATTTGCTGTACAAACTGCAGCTTACCTTAGAAATCGAATTCCAAGTAACAGCATAAATGGTGACACTCCTTATTTACTGAAATATAATAAAGAAGCTGATTTGAACAAGATTAGAGTGTTTGGTTGTGATGCATATATGAAAGTTCCAGAGGTTCAACGGAAGAAACTTGATTCCAAGTCGAAAAAGATTATCTTTGTGGGTTATTCCAGCATGGGTTATCGTTTATTAGACCCTGTGACAAAAAGAATTATTGTCTCGAGAAACGTTAAATTCAACGAAAAGAAAATATCGATCTCGGATTTGACTGACACCAACAACGGCTGCTTTCGTAACCTACTAGATCAGTTGGAAACCGAAGAGGTAAAGGAAGAACCTGGTACAGAACTTAGTGAAGAAACATGAGTTCCCGGGAAAGCTTTAATAAAAAGTTATCAGAAAATAATTAGTGGTGAAATAGTAATCATAAAACCGGATCAATAACTGAAAAGAATGTAGAGCAGGGAATTCATTGATCAAACAATCGGCCAATCACTGTCTGTAAATTAGTTCTTTGAAAAGGAAACGTAAAGAAATATCTTAAATTAAAGTAAATATTTTTAGTTACGCAATTTAAAAAAAAAAAATTTTAATTGAATTTTTATAAAAGTAAGTGTATAGTACTTTATCTTTCTGAAGCAATGTTCATTGTTGAAATCCGTAATTTAAAGTTCTGATCATTTTAATGGGACAATGCTTCTCATATAGGGTAAGATATCTGTCTGAGATGACAAAGTTGTAAAATCTACAAAAGAAAAGTGTCTAGGGAAAGATGTACAGTTTACCCTGGCCCATAAGTCCAAGCCCATTCCAAAGTCTTTTTTTTTTGTTGAGTTTTATAAAACATCCAGGGCTAGAAGTGTGGGTAGACTCTAGATAACGCGTCCCCCCCCCCCCCACTTTTATAAACACTCAATCCGTCTAAAAACTACTGAAGAAAAATAATATTAACATTAAAATGTAGTGACACTGAGAAAAAGTGATTTAAAGTTTTTCCATGTAAAAAAATAACTATAATCGTATATATATATATCATACTGTTATAAGAAAAAAGTGTATTATACTAATTCGTACAAAGATAGAAACATTTTTATTAGAAAATACTGTTACACTTTGTGAACTTTTAACTTTGGAGAAACTTTCTTTTTAAGTTAAATTTCTATTCTTTTTTTTATATAAAAAAAAAAGCTATTAAAAAAAAACTTTTAGATTTCTCTATTAATTCAATTTCATGAAAGTATGCACATTTTCGGAAGCACTATTTAAATCTAAATAATCAGTTATGTGTAAAATGTTGAATTATTACTTCACTTTCTCTCTTACTTCCAAGTAAAAAAACAAAAAGTCACAGAATATTCATTAAAATAACAATAATTTTTTTAGCTTTGTTCAATGACAGTGTTAGGAAGTATAAATTAATTTCTTACTAGTTAGTTAATATTCTTATGATAAGATACGAAATTATAAAATTTATCGTTGGGTGGTGGGTGGGGAGGTGCACTTCTTTTTACAACTTCTGACCATTCCTTTACTTTTGTTTTATCACTTCTATTACTGAAAACATCGATACAACTGAACACCATCAGCATTCAAGCAGGTGCATGTCCAATCTTTAAAATGAAACGAACACCTGACCATACTTTCAACCAAATGAAAAAAATACCCTTGGGCTTAAGGCCAAGGGTAGGAAATATTTACAAAAAATGTTTACCAAGAGTTCGTACAATAAGTTGACTTTATTTCATACGATTTAATTTGAAAATTACAAATATCTGTATTTTTTAAGTTTAACAAACGGAGGAGAGAATGAAAAAAATTAATTTTTTTAAAAAGAGAGGTGGAGAGAGAGGGGGGGGGGGAAGCAACGTGATGTTATTTTAGGTGAGGGGTTTTGCATGAAATATATTATGCACATGCCCAACCCAATGGAAACTAAGAAAAAACATTTAATTTTCAAAAAAAAAATTCAGATTTGGTACATTGTTGAAATTCTGGCGCAAGAGCAACTCGTGCGCCATACTGCGACAAACAATTTCATATAGATATCAGTTCCCATTAAAATTGATTAAGAATGAATTCGTAAAATGTAAAAAGATGAGAAAAAAACATCAAAGTATTCAAATTAACTAATCAAAGGCCAATTTCAAGTAGAAAGTTTAAACGATTTGGGGTAGTAACTTTAAAGCAAGAAAAAAAAAAAGGAGGATGGTACATATTAAAAAGCTTAAATCTGTCTGCGTCAAAAGATGAACATTCATTTAAAATGTCATAAACAGACAAAATAACTCCACAGGAATTACACGTGGGGGAATCTTTTGCCAGCAGAAGATGCACTTGGGTGAAACGAGTGTTGCCAATTCTAAGCGATTAATTAAAAAAAAAAAAATTAAACTATAAATCAAACAACTTCAAGCAATTAATACTATATTGACAAACATGAGAACCTAAATAAACTCAGTTTTCAAATTTGTTGAACTACATTCAATTTACTGAATTTTTAGTTAAAAAAACCTGAAATCTGTGTTTTCACTGAACGACACCAAGACTGAATCAATGGAGCAAAAGTATACACATCAAACTCATTATATTTATAATATATAAGAATGATAATGAACAGGAGAGTTTAGCGCCATTTGTTAACTCAGATTTAGATGAATGGGAAAAGACAATCTTAAGTAAATTTTTTATGTTAAATATCAAAAACTAATTTGATCACTCTGTTTTATATCCATCAGCATGCAATACTCACCATATGAAATAAAGAGAAGCAGTTCAAATATGCAAGATAATCTTTCATGTCAGCAAAGGATGGAACAACGGCAGTGAATCTATTTGATTAATGGCTCCCCATTCTAAGGCGAAAGCGGCAAGATGCTGTCAACGTGTCAACAGGTAGACCGGTTGTCTTCTTTCACTCAAAGAACAAGAAGTGAAAACACAATGTTACTGAGCAAATAGCTAAATTCAATTTTTAGCTTGCAATGACGTCATCGTAGCAACCAGGGCTTTCTAAAAGGCTCGCTGTTTAGAGGTCCCCGGAAATAAAGGGAGTCGTAAACGCCTATTTCGTTCTTTTATTCAAGAAACCGATGAGAAATTATGATTATCGGATTAAATATGCACTACGGATTATAATAACTGAATTTTTCACATACATTCAGCCAACATTTGACCTATAAATAAAATAAATTGTCTGCAAGATAAGAATACATTGTACTGTTTATTTATCTCTATGTGTTGTTACAATAAACATATACTTTTTTAATTTATAAATATATTATTCATTAATAAAATTATTTTCAGAATAAGTTTATCAATTAAAACGTGGTTTATTTTTTTTTTTTTTTTTTTTTTTTTTTTTTTTAAAGTAAGAAAATTTTTTTTAAGTAGGACATTTTTTTTTTAAGTTTAAATTTTTTTTTTTTTTTTTTTAATTTTAAATAAGACGTTTTTTTTTTTTTTTTTTTTAATTTTTGCATTGTGATGACACTTAACCTCTTCACTCCGTAGGTCCACATATGTGGACCTCATAATATTTGTTTGTAAAATTTAATGGTGGAAAAATTTGTAATTTCAACCTCACCTTTACATTTGGGGATGTCTGAGCTTCGTAATGAATATCATAGAGGGCAGAAAAGGCTTAATTTTCCTCAAGAAATATTTGTTTACAAAAGTGATTTTCTGAAAAAGGTGACATCACAGCGAAGTCGAAAACGTAAGTAATTTTCAGTATTTTAAATATTATTTATAGATCCAATAAAATTATTTCTAATTAAGTTAATCTTTCAACATCTACTTAGAATAGTTTTGTTTGTAAAATTGTTTTATTGAAAAGTTGGGTCAATAATTATAATTGGGTACACATTTGTGTACCTTCGTCCATTAGGCTGAATTTATTGTAATATGATGAAAATGTGTTAATAAGTAATTATTGTTAAAATTAGTAAATAATTATTATATAATAGTAAGTTATTATTGTTTAAATGTATGTGTATGTTAACTGTATGTTTTTACTCAATTAATTTGTCCTAAAATTATATTAGAACATTGTACACTTGAAATTTGGAACAATTTAAGAAAAACAAAATATTAGTAAGCTGTATGTAAAGTTTTTGTTTACTACTTTATTATTTAACTTAAAGTTGTTTAAAACATTCTGGAATTTACGTTTTTAAATTATAGAACTTTTTAACAAAAAAAAAATTAAAAAAAATAGTATCTTAGTTATGTCTTAAGTGCAGAAGTAGATTTAGTGTTTTTTTTTTTTTTTAAATTAACTTAATACAAAACCATAATTTTGAGTATACAGTGTAGTAGTGACTAAGTATAATTCTGAAATATTATACGAAATTATTTTTTGTAGGCTTATGGACTCCAGATGAGATTCAGGCATTATTGCAACAGAGTGATTTGTTTAAAGAGGAGAAAAAAAAGTTAGCATTCCACAGCCTGCTGTAATTCGAATGTATAATATTTCGATGGGGGGTACTGATCTCTGTGATCGATATTTAGCATACTATCGTTGTGCTGTAAGAACAAAGAAATAGACTGTGTATATGTTTACACATTTTGTGGATCTAGCAATATCTAATTGCTGGATTTATTATGTGAGCTTTCACAAAAGCAATGACATAAAAAAATACATGCCCCTTTTGGAGCATAAAATGATTATTACTTCATCTTTATTGAAGTTTGAAGGAAATTTATCTGGGAGTTCTCGCAGAGGAAGGCCACGCAAACTGTCTAACTCCTCTAAAGAAGAATTTCCGGTGCCCTTAAAGCAACGAAAAGTTATTCATCGTCCTCCAAAGGATGTATAATTTGATAATATAGGTCACCTACCCAGGTACATGGACGACAAAAATGCATCCAAATGTCGTCTGGTGGGGTACAAATCTAGAACGAGAGTAATGTGCACCAAGTGCAACATTTTCTTATGTGTGCTGAAAAATAATTCCTTTGAAAAGTTCCATTCAAAGTAAATGTAATGAAAATATTCTAAATTACTTTAAAAAATAAAGTGTTTAATAATAAAGTTTAATTAAAACATGTTAATACTTCTTTTACAAGCATTTTATCAATTTCAATATTCTTGTTATTTTGTGTAATTGAAAACTAGGGTCCACATACGTGTACCTAAAATTTTAGGCCCCCTAATAAACTTATAAATAAAAATACTTTTTTTCATAGCCCTTGACAACAAAATAACTTCATGAAACAGTAAAATATTTTTTAAATCCTTTTGTTAATCTTCAGGTGTGAAGAGGTTAAAAAATGTATTGCCTGTAATATTTTCTTTCCCTATTTATTATAATCTATTTATTCTTTAATAGCTCATAGGCATGAAGAAACAACAAACAGGAGTAAAAATTATTCATATTTATAATATGAATCATATTTGTAGTAGTAAATGTAATAGTATTTGCTGAAGCATATATTAGTAAATCCATTTGATGCATTGCTAATGTACTAAAATTATTCCATTAAACGGTTTCGTATATAATAAAACGTTTTAAACAAGAAAATAGAATTAAGAAACAGCTAAGAAGAGATAGTCTTCTGGTGTTATCTGAACATGAAAAGGGATTTTTTGCAAAAAAATTGAAAAATCCATATTTTTGTGCTTTAAAAGTTTTTTCAGATTGTAAGAAAAAAAATTTAACTTCAATTTTTTTTTTTAAACTGTTTAAAAAGCAGTCAGCTCAGCAGAATTAAATGGTTTTCTTGAGGGAAAAAGAATTCTTAAATGATAGAAATAGAATATTTCACTTTTCCTTTACAAAGGCAATGATAAATAAGCTAAAAACGTATTGGACTTAGAAACGTATATAACTTAGCAGTGCTGCTATTATGCTATGAACAGGAAACAGCATATGACATTTATTAAAGAAAACAACATGGTTTTTTGTGTGTTATTTTTGAAATTAAAAAGAAAAGTATTGTACTGGTTTTGCTTTACCTTGAAGTTGGCAATAAAGGCGGTAATTGGTGAATTTTGTATTTTTTAATTAATGTTTTCCATTCTCTAGCTTTAAAGATGTTTGTTTTGATTTTTACCGTAAATGTATTATGGCGCAATTATACTTTGACTATTTAGAATTAAATTTCCGCTTTTTAAATTTTCCATTATTTGGTGTTTTTTTAATTATAACGCACATCAGGGAATTTTTGAAGAAATCTTCTGTAAATCAGGGAAATGCCAGAGAATTTTGTTTCTAAAATTCTGTAGCCCTCCCGTATATATTTTCATTTTGACATTTTATTAAACACTATTCACTGAAAGTGATAGGTGAATTTAATTTATATTTTTAAAATAAATTAAATTAAAGAATTGAAAAATCCTCCACCTGCTCCTCAAAAAAAAAAAAAAAAAAAATTAAAAATCTGATTTTTAAAAAGTCGTTGCATTTTTTTTTTCTGGCAAAAAAGTATTGAACCCTGTGCTTGTAGTTTTATGAAAACGATTTTTTGCCTCATCTAATATGTAGTTTAAGATAATATGTAGTTTTGTGGTTTAAGATAATATTGTTATTGTATAAAATTTTATTTCTATGCATCTACGAGTAATTAATTTTATTAGTATAGGATAGTGTTTTAAATTTATTTTATGAACAGGACACAACCTATGACATACATATACTAACGAAAATAACATGTTTTATTTGTGTCATTTTTAAAATTAAAGAGAAAGTATTGTACTTGCTTTATTTTTCTTTGAAGTTAGCAAGTATGAGTGTAGTTTGTGAATAGTTTTAAAGTGTATTTTGTATTTTTAAAGAATGTTTTCCATTATTTTTCTTGCTCTAAAGATGCTTGTTTTGCTTTTTAGCGTAAATTTATATTTTGGTGCGATTTCACCTTGACTATTTAGAACTATATTTACTTATTAAGTAAATATATATCTAAATTGCTATTATTATTATTTTATTATTTTTATTTTTAACTATAATGTCAGCAGAAATGCACATCAGGGAATTTTTAAGAGAATTTTCTGGAAATCAGTTAAATATCAGGGAATTTTTTTTTCTTAAATTCAGTAGCCACCCTCTAACAATACTGGTACATATGATAGTAACTCCCCTTAAACATGGCCGAACAGTAATATTTAGATGTAACAAACATGTCCAAAGGGAAGTTGGTAACCTAAAATTTGTTTATAAAAATGTTGATTTTTAGCTTATTATTCTTTATTAAAATTTATTTAAATTCTTCCTTTTAAAATGATATCTCATTTGTAATAATATCTCATATAGCAGCTGTATCCGTGATTAGTGCCTGTTTAAGGATCGATTTCGCCTTTTCATGTGAATCTATACAAAAATTTTGTATAATTTTTTATAAAAATATTCTGAAAATTAGTCCCAATTAAGAAATTTCTAAAGGAGCTGTGTTTAAAGTTGTTATTTTAACTGCAATTGTATGTAAAATTGTTTGTTGCTTTTTATTTTATTGAACAAGCTGAACGGTAGGAATAAAAATTTAAATGTAAAGATTTTAGTACTTAAAATGTAGCTTAAAAATTTAGAAAACTAGGTTTAATTATATTTGGCCTGTTTGTCAATATGTTATAGTTTCTGGACTTGTAGAACATTTGAAGTTTTTGCCGGATTTCATCGCTTTTAAAGTTTTTTTTTTTTTTTTTTTTTTTTTTTGAAGCTATACCATGCCTGATGACAGTGCAACAAGGCGCAACAGGCAACAAGGCATGGTTTTCAATCACGATTTAATGTTCCAAAAGGACCCGATGTGAAAACCATTCGTACGCTCTTCGCCAAATTTCAACGAACAGGCAGCGTAACTGATGATCTAGTGGGGAATGTTGGCCGCAAGCAAACTGCAGTTACGCCTGAAAATGTCTCCACAGTTTCTGGAACTATTCAGCAAAGTCCAATGTCATCCGTCGGTAGAATTGCATCTGAGACTGGTTTGAAGCGTTCCAGCACGCAGAAAATACTGAGAAAGAGCCCTAATAGCACACATCCTCCCAGGGAGGTCCCTGGGAAGTCATTCGTAGTCCCGGGGATGACTGGGGACTTCCTAGGGACCTCCCTGGGAGGATGTGTGCTATTAGGGAGCCTACACATGTTTCCATTCAAAGTTCAAACTCACCAGGCCATACCCGTACGAGCTGTGCAACAAAGGATTGACTTTACTAATCAGATGCTCACAATGATTGATAGTGAAGGATTTGATGTTGGCTGCATCTGGTTTACAGATGAAGCACACTTCCACCTGAATGGATTCGTGAATAAACAGAACTGGCGATTTTGGGGTTCCGAAAATCCATATTGGTGTGAAGCGAAACCCCTGTATTCTCCTAAAGTTACTGTATGGGCTGCAGTATGCAGCAGAGGCATTATTGGCCCTTTTTTCATTCGAAAAACGGTCACTAGTGAACGTTACGTTGCAATTTTGGAACAATTTGTCGCCACACAGCAAGTGTGCGTACTGAATGGTTTATGCAAGATGGAGCCCGACCACATCGTACCGAACAAGTGTTTCGCTTTCTTGATGAATACTTCGGGAATCGAGTCATTTCTTTGGAATATCCCAAATTTACTGGTGCGGGCTTGGATTGGCCTCCATATTCGCCGGATTTGAATCGGCGATCTGTGTGGCATATGAATCCATTTCTGTTGAGACACTACGAAATGTGATGGCAAATTTCATTCTTCGTTTGCGCTACCTCTGTAGTACCAATGGTGAAAATTTTGTAAACATTGTGATGTGATTTTTTGTAAAGAGTGTTTTCATACGATTATTTCATTTATGTATGCTGATAATGAGCTGTACAGCGTACAGCGCCATCTGTTAGCAGCTTTTGTAACTATTATTTCAAACTGCTGTATAAAATTCTTACAGCTTTCACAATAAACATACCGTTTACTGCATTCCTCTATCGATCTTTGCTTTCGAGATATTTAATTTTGAAATCAGGGAGTCCTTTTCTGGACACCCTGTAAATTATAACCCCAAAAAACGCTTTTGAAAAGTAGAAGAACCACCAACCTCAAAAACACAAAAAAACTTTCTTACAATAAAAAATCATAAACATGATGAAAATTTTCAGCCACAAACACAGTGATATAAAAAATGGCCAACCTCTGATTACAACTCTCGATTGTGACTCGATTAAGAATGTATGCTTACTTAGTTTATTTTTAAAATTTAAGTTCCGCTCCCATAAAAATTTACGCTGCTTGAGGTTGGCGCCCGTCATAGGAATATTATCAATGCTTGCGTTTAAACTAATTTATGGTTGTTTGCACGAATATTCGAGTTTATGATTTCATTTGGATGGGTAGGAAATACAAAGTGGTGTAAATCTTCATGTTCATGTAATTTTCAAAATAGTATAGAGAAACTGTGCTCAAACCCTTGCATTTGAATCTTTATTAAGAATTTTTTAAGTAGGAAACTGAAGTGCTTGTGGTAAGCTTTTGTTTGGTTGATACATACATTTCGGAAAGTTTTTATTGTGTAGAGGGTTTTAAAGGTCAGTAATTAAGACTGGCGCCAACCTCAAGCAGCATAAATTTTTATGGGAGCGGAACTTAAATTTTAAAAATAAACTAAGTAAGCATACATTCTTAATCGAGTCACAACCGAGAGTTGTAATCAGAGGTTGGCCATTTTTTATATCATATTGTGTTTGTGGCTGAAAATTTTCATCATGTTTATGATTTTTTATTGCATTAAAGTTTTTTGTGTTTTTGAGGTTGGTGGTTCTTCTACTTTTCAAAAGTGTTTTTTGGGGGATATCATAATTTTTTTAAACACTGGCGACTTCTCTTTTTTGAATTTGTCCGTTTCATCGTTTTTCTATTTACCACCTATGGTACACCTGGTACCAGAGATATTCATAATTCTTCAAACTGAGTTCGACGATACCTTACATGCAATAATTATCTTTAAAATTGTTAAACCAAAAGTGGTACCAATAGCATACCTGCGGTACTTTAAACATTCATAATTCGTCAAAACAAAAGTCCAACATGCCAAATTTATCTTGGAAATTGATAAACCGAAAGTGGTACTACCTATGCTATACCTGGTACCTTAAACATTCATAATTTTTCAAGACAAGCCCAACGACACCCAACATGCCATATATATCTTTAAAATTGATAAACCAGAAATAGTACCACCTATGGTACACCTGGTACCATGAATATTCATAATTTTTCAAGTTGAGTTCAATGATATCTTACATGCCAAAATCTACTTGAAAATTGACAAATTGGTTGAATGCGGACGGCAGTAACCATCAAAATTGACCCCGAACGAGTAATAGAAACTTGAGTAAGGCAACTCAACTCCCAAAACTTAAAAAAATACGTTGCCATCGACAAAGAGCCTGTCTGCCAAGTTTCAGCTCGATTGGTTAGTTTGTACGCACAACGACCGATTTTAGTGCATAATAACGACTAATCTGTCCGAAACCCACAGCTTAACTTGGATTCCGAATCACAACGAACATCCACACCTAACCCAGGAATCAAATCCGACACCTTTAAGGAATACATATACATTAGGAATATCGAAATTTGACGCCGACCAAACGGTATAGTGGTTAGCGTGCTAGCTTCTAGACCGCGAGGTTGCGGGTTCGAGTCCCGTGTTGGCATGGGTGTTTGTAAATGTATGTTGGCTTGTCTAATGACGAATGTTTCTTCGCATTATAGCCTTCGTGTTGCTGACGGCGCCAGATAATCTGAATACAACCAACCAATCGAAATTTGACTAAAATCTGCGGTTTTGTTTTTTGGTTTTAAAATATTCCCGAATTCATTACCATTAAAATGATGCCACTTTCTTTCTGAGACTCAAATTACTTTTGAAATTACAATAGGTTTTGTGAACCTAATTTTGTATCCCGTTCATTAGTGTAGTAAACTTTAAACGCGTTTTCTGAAGAATGACATTTTGGTGTTATATGACTTTATGCCAACGGTCCTAACTTCATAATAAATGGTCCAATTTACAAAATTCTAATTTTGTTTTGTAGACAATAGTTGTGAAGGTGTTTTCTATGGAGAATCTAAGTTATATTGATATAAACAAATTTTTTATGCATATTTTAATCTTAATTTTTTGTCAAAAACTATGTATTTATTTAAACTTTTTACTCAAAAACTTATAATTAAATAAATATTGTGGCCAAATTAAAAATGCTCCATAGGAACATGCTTTAATATAATATCTCTTATTTGCAATAAAAATAATACCTCTAAGTTAATTACAAGTCTATTTATGTATGTTCTAAAAATGTCCTAATTAGTCACTTTAATTGCAATCAGCTGATTAAAATATTGATGGAAAAAAAAAGTTTTTATATAAAAATGCATAATTTTTAATTCTGATGTACTGCCAAAAAGTTTGAAATTATAACCTACAAATTAAAGAAAATCATCTCAATTGTATATGTATACCTTAACATACAAGGCCAGAGCGTTCATCCCACTGACAATTTATTCTAATAAATTGTTACAAATAAATATTACAAGTTTTTTACAGTCTGAATATTGCGGTATAAATTATTTTTATTATACCAAGCATTATTTTGATTCACATAATAACCCATTGATATTTGACAAAATTTAAAATATTTTCTTAACAACAATTTTAAAATTCACTATAAAATTACAGTTTTGATGATATTTGATTCTACGATTTCATTTTACAGCTGAAAGTAAGCAAAATCAACACATCTTTAAAAACGAATGACATTTTTGCAAATTCCATTAGCCAATCGCATTGAGTGGTTCATTTAGTCCTCTGTACAGGGCCTGATTTACCATTAGGCCCACTAGGCCCGGGCCCAAGGTTTTATTAGGTATTTTTGAGGTTTTAACTAAAAGTACCTCATGGAAAAATACCTAACTCAAGGTATTTTAAGGTATTATTTTTAGAAACCTAAAGAAACCTGCGAAGCTTCAGGTATTTTTAAGGTTTTGTAAAGGTTTGTGATAAAAACCTCCAGATTCTAAAGGTTTTACTAAGGTATTCAAGTGAATACCTTTTAATACCATGACTAAGGAAGGTATTTTAAGGTTTTTTCTGTAAAACCTAAAGAAACCTGTGAAGCTTTAGGTATTTTTAAGGTTTTGCAAGGTTTGTGATAAAAACGTCCAGATTCTAGAGGTTTTACTAAGGTATTCAGGTGAATACCTTTTAATACCATGACTAAAGGAATGTATTTTAAGGTTTTTTCTTTAAACCCTAGAGAAACCTATGAAGCTTATAATGTATTTTTCAGGTTTTGCATGGTTTCTGATAAAACCTCCAGATTTTAAACGTTTTACTAAGGTATTCAAGTGAATAAGTGAATACCTTTTAATAACATTACTAAAGGAATAATAATAATAATAATTAATAATAATAAATAATAATAATAAATAATAATAATAAATGATAAATAATAATAAATAATAATAAATAATAATAATTAATAATTAATAATAATAATAATAGATAATAATAATAATAATAATAATAAATTAAAAAAAAAAAAAAAAAAACTTTTAATTTCACACAAAATGCATATTGTTTTAAATTAGAACAGTAAATTGTAAAATGCATTCCGCATTTAATTTTTTTTTTTTTTTTTTTTTTTTTTTTAAAGTACATGATAAATTATAATTTGAAAAATGATTTAATTTTTTTTGCATGAGGAATGAAACAAAAGCAAAATCAGTATTCAAGTGCATAAGAAAAAAAATCAAAACACTTAAATTAATTGGTTTAATTTTTAGAAACCTAAAAACACCTGTGAAGCTATTAAGTATTTTTAAGGTTTCGCGAGGTTTCTGATAAAAACCTCCAACGTTTAAAGGATTTGCAAGATGCTTTAGGGGATGACGTAAGGATTTTGATTGGTCACGTGCTATCACTATCCAATTAAAACACGAGTGTCCTCTGCCTTCTTCATTCTGTTCCAGACCAGACGTGTTATGAAATATAAAATGGCGTACCCTAACACGAACATGACCACGTTGTTGTCACAATTATATGAAGCAACTTTCCATTACCCTGATACAAGGTAAGAAAAGTTTTGTAATTCGAAAATGTGTACTGTTGTATAAAATTTGCAGTGTACTGGTTGTTTCGATTTTTGTTATTCATTTGATATACCTCATTGAAATGTAGTGTGTAGAGTTGAACGTAATGCAGATGAATGCTTTTTGTAAAATATAAGACATTAAATCATTTAGATTTCTCCTGTTATTTACTGGCTAATTTGAAGGCTAAAATTCAAAAAGTAATTTAAATGAAATTTGTTGTTAAACATTACGATATTTATCTGAAATGGAGTAGTTTAAATTCTGGTGATTGATGATTTAATTAGTTGCAAATTTTAAATTCCAACAATTTTTGCAGGATTGCATTGTATTTTTTTTTTTTTTTTTTTTTTTTTTTTTTTGGAGTTAAGTGCTTTTAATCTCTTTGACATCTTGTCCCTTCCTTGTTCAGTATCAACCATACAATGCTGTTTAAAGTATAGTTGTTATAAGTTTAGCATTAAAAACATTTATTTTATTTTGGAAAATTATGCTTTTGATGTACAATAAAGAAATTTAAATATATTTTTAGGCACTCTTTACTGACTCCCCTCTTGAAGGAACATCCTGACAAAATAGATTTTGTCCATCATCGATGTTGTCTTCAACAACAGTGGTTAGTAAGGAAAGTTCAAATACTCGCCACCTCCTAATGACAGGGACGATTTAGTGCTCCAGAAAAACACTGTATTACAGTCTGTTTCACAGGTAAAATTCTTTCAAATTGAAATTTAACATTTTCAGAATTAAATTAGTCGATGTGTCACAAACGTGCCTCCCCTTTTCCCAAAATGAAAAATGCGCCCCCTCTCTCTGAAAAAAAAAAAGCATTTTTAATTTTGGCTGAAAGGGAAAAGCTGTACAATTTGTGGTTTCCCTCTCATAATTCCTATGCTAACTTCGTCCTCAGATCAACACCTCAGCTGTAGAATTAAACAGAACAGAAATTATAAATTTGTTTGGAATAGGGGCATAATTTACATTTTAAAAATTCAAAGAAAAACCTGTGTCGGTAAATTCCGAGTTCACGTTTATGGGTTGGCGCACTTTTGAAAAGTTGGCGACAATGCCAGAATGTCGCCAAATCGGAATTCCAATATGAAAAATTGAGAAACGAACCAGCTCCATGATTTGTGGTATAGAAAGGTTGAAGCCAAGGCACGTCAATAAAAAAATGGGGTTGCCAAATTTAAAACTGTATCGCCTACAAAACAGCGCCAAATCGGCTTGGCGATATTTTAACGTCAACTAGGAATAGACCCCTGTGTCAATATATGGAGCTTGAGTTTCTTTTTTTAGCAAGGTTACAAATCAATTGTCCCGTTTGTACATATTGCAGTCAATTATTGTTTGCCCAGATGTTTATTTTTAAGAATGCAAAAATTAACTATTCTAGTTGCACCGCTATTTGTAAAATACCGGTGGAACTTAAGAGAGGAGGCAGCTTCTCCCCCTATAAAATTTTCAAAGGTAAGGCACAAAAGGGAAATTTCGATAATTAATCACTTATAACTCATTTTTTTAATCAAAAAATAGTTTAATTCGGTGTTTATTATGGAGTTATTTAGATGCTTGATGACACTTGAAATATTTTAGTGCCACTTTATACGTAGAGAGGTTCCCATATGCATGATTTCTCCTCAGGGACTCATATTAACATATTTAGGGGTCCAAAAACTCAGTTGTAGAGAATCATTTATTACTATAGTTGTCAAATGATATTTAAGTGTTCAGGCACTGCACTTGACGGGGCCTTAAAACTTCAAAATTGTGCCTATAATCATCAACGTTGGAATAAATTTTGTAAGGCCCCTGCATGTAAAGATGTTTAACTTGAAAATTTTGAATTTATGTGAAATTTTGTTTGTATTACATTTTATAAATACTTTGCACTAATCTATTAATTAATCCTATTTAATTATTGAAATAATGAAGCACTTAGGGCCCACACACAATTCAAATATGTTCTATCACCCAAATTGTTATCAAGAACTGCTTATGATCCCTGGAAATATTTAAGTATATAGTATATATAGTATATAGTATAATAAAAAATAAAAAAAATGTATGTCGAGTATGGTGAAGATGCCAATTGTTTTTTCGTCCCTGTCTTAGCAGTTTTATACAGAGAAATACCATTTTCTCTCCAAATTTTAAATTCATTTATTCATTTTTTAACTTTTTTTTTTGGAAACCTTACAACTATAATCGGAAAGGAGGTTGTTGAATTAAGACTTTCGTATTACACATGACTTTGCAGTAAATTAAAAAAGGATATCACGACTATCACATTAATATACAAAATTAAAAAAAGGAGTCCTGGTAGCCTAATGAAATATGACTTCGAGTTTGTGATGGAAGACTCACAAGTTCGGTCTGGCCTCACCGAATAACGGTGTGTATATTAATGAGGGCTAGTGAACATAAATCCATTGTAACCTCTATACTCTATTGCTGTTGTGTTGGGATTAAGGTGAGAAGTGCTCACTCAGATATTTACTTCATTATTTGATCAGAGGTCATTGTAGCAGAAATAGGTGACCGGAATAGATTTCCCAAATATTCAAACAAAAATATAAATATATATGATGCAATTGTCAAATTAAAGGTATTATCGTTGTTCTACATTGCAAGAATTTAATTAGAAATATTATATAACGAATACACCCTGAACCTGATGCTAATACTCGTAAGAAATATGCTGATAAATCATTCAACTGAGGAAGGACTATTTATAAAAAAAATTGTGATTGTGGTAGACATACATTTGTTCTTTTTGTATTCATTTTGTAATATTTTTTGTTACCTCGCAAATTCTGAAAACTAGATATCTGCTCTCTGACAGACAAAAAAAAAATGTATATTAATAAATAAACATTCTATGTGGAACACTTCAAAATAACAATGAAAATCATGCTCTTTAACTCATGCCCTGTATCTGTACTTGTCTCTGGAGAAATCGGTGTTTCAATTGCCCAGGCCACAGGAGACAAGTTTGGAATGTTTTATGTGCAGAAAAAATGGCAGCAAAGAAATTATCTGTTGATTATACTTGATTTCTTAAATTTAAATTTATTTGTATTCTGTTTTGCTTCTACTAAAATTGTTACATTATTGTGACATACCTAGTTTTATCATTTTACATTGTTGTCTCTGTATTATTCCGATTGTCTGTGGACCCAGACGAATGGTCCTTTTCAGGGCCAAAGTCTGACAACTCTCCTTGACTTACTGACTATTTAATGCTTGTTTTAAAAGAAAATTTCCCTGACCATTTATTTTTCAAGATATTATTTTGAATCTGTGATAATTTCATATCTTTTTGAATATTTTAGTTTTTCATGAGTACCTACTTGCTTGTTCTAAAAAATGTTTGGAGCAATTTAAATACCCTATTCCTATGCATTAATTTTAAGTATTTAGAGGATATGCAACTATTCCTTCCTCTCATTATTTTTAGGGATTTATTTGGACTTCACTCTCCAATTTTGTTATATTACTAGCTGCATGAACTCCCATTGTCAGGGACAAGGTTGCAACCCCTTCCCCCTCCCCCATCGTTACATAAAACAATTTAATGTACCTTTTTCCCTGTTTATTCACATATCCAAAAATATTTATATATCCCGGACCCCCAATTCCCCATCGATATCAACCCTCCAAAATTAATTTCCCCACCAATACAGTCATTCCAAAATCCAATTTTCCTTTAATACTGCTATTCCAAAATCTATTTCCCTATCAATACCCTCCCTCCAAAATTTATTTTTCCTTCAATACTGCTATTCTAAAATTTATTTCCTTATTAATACCACCATTCCAAAATTCATTTTTCCTTTAATACTGCTATGCCAAAATATATTTCCCTATCATTACCCTCCCTCCAAAATTTATTTCCCCATCAATACCACCATTCCAAAATCCATTTTTCCTTCAATACTGCTATTCCAAAATATATTTCCCTATCATTAGCCTCCCTCCAAAATTTATTTCCCCATCAATACCACCATTCCCAAATCTATCTGTGTAAGAAAACCATTTCATCTTATAATGCAGTGTTCCCAGGTGGTCACCATCCAAAGGACTGACCGCTCACGATGATGCTTGACTTCGGTGATAAAACAAGAACCGGTGTGTTCATCTCGGTATGAAACCATACAAACACAAATAAAGCTGAAGACCTCTCGCTACTTCAGTGGTGGCACCCTCCAAGATTTGAAAACTATATTATAAGATGCAATGGTTTTCTTACACAGATAGATTTGGGAATGGTGGTATTGATGGGGAAATAAATTTTGGAGGGAGGGTAATGATAGGGAAATATATTTTGGAATAGGTATTGAAGGAAAAATGGATTTTGGAATGGTGGTATTGATGGGGAAATAAATTTTAGAGGGAGGGTAATGATAGGGAAATAGATTTTGGCATACCAGTATTAAAGGAAAAATGAATTTTGGAATGGTGGTATTGATAAGGAAATAAATTTTAGAATAGCAGTATTGAAGGAAAAATAAATTTTGGAGGGAGGGTATTGATAGGGAAATAGATTTTGGAATAGCAGTATTAAAGGAAAATTGGATTTTGGAATGACTGTATTGATGGGGAAATTAATTTTGGAGGGGTGATATCGATGGGGAATTGGGGGTCCGGGATATATAAATATTTTTAGATATGTGAATAAACAGGGAAAAAGGTATATTAAGTTGTTTTATGTAACGATGGGGGGATGGGGAAGGGGTTGCAACCTTGTCCCTGGCATATAAATTTTCACACCGGAAATTGTATTATTATACTTAACCAATTATGAAGTGAAATGTAAAAGGCACATATTATTTTAAGAACTTTTGCTAGCTTCTCTTGATGGTGAGAAAGTAATCTTTCTTTATGAATTCTTAGATAGGTTGGAATATTGGAAGAGTGCGACAGGGTTTTTGATTTTGAAAAAAAAAATTATGATTTTATCGTTTGTTTCTGATTTCGAAACAAATCATACATGCCCTGGCCAAAAATATCAAACTATTATTATGAGGATTTAAAATTGTTATTCATATTAAATAGAAATTTCAAATTGACGCTTTTATTTGGACAAGCGTAGTTGATTGTTTTCCCATAAAATATTTCTTTAGTGCAGGTCTTGGAGAAAATTGAGAATTCGTTCACATTATGTGTTTGATAATGCAAAAAAAGTCAATGTTTCAAGAACTGATCTCACTAATATCGAGGAACTACTTCCTCACTTAACTTATGCTACAAAATATTGCACACATTCTGCTATAAAAAAAATTAAATAGTAAAACAAACACTTGAGTATATTTTAAAATCCAGAAATAGAAATGTAAGAATATACATATAGATACAATCATGATTTTCAATGGGTATTCAAGTTTTCAGAGTAATCTTTTAAATGTGTTCAGGGTTGTTTAAAAAATATAAAATTAATGGCTAATATTCAAAATTAATTCTGATTATTGCTTATTTCTTGATATTTTCTCAAATGAATTGTTAAATTAGTACCCTTCGTGTTGTTAAATTAGTAGCTATACTCTTCATAATTTGATTTACTACCTGTGTTAATATATGGGGAGCTGTTAAACAAATACGGACTTGACGTCTAATTAGTTTCTTATAGAAATCAAAATAAGCATTATTTTGTACTACTTTTAGAGCCGCTTTGAAATGAAAATATTTCGGGGGCAAATAAAGACGGGTTGAATTTTGTAGCCTCCGAATAACTTGTTCTTTTGAATATGTATTGTATGCCTCATTTTATAGCAATTTTATATTTTTAGGGCTTTTTAACAAGTATCATCTGAAGTTTCTTGGGGTGACAGGTACGGTAAACCATGTCTATTCTTATGCAAGATACAGGTGGAAGATCCAGACAGGACAGCCTCAATCTGGAAATTCTTGCAAATTTACGCCGAAAACAAAGTTGCAGAGAAAAGAAGAAAAAAATTTAGAACAAACAGGCTCAAAGACCCAACAGGGTTGGTTGAATAAAAAATACATATCCTAAAAATGATTATCCTAATGTAAAATAGTGTTAAGTACATATTAATGAAAATTATTTGTATGATAATTGTGTCAAAGTTATTGGTTCTCTTTTATACACAGTAAAATAGAATGTAATACTTTTCCTAGGTTTTATTAGATTTCTAAAAATTCCTTTTGAGGTCTATTAAAATATGTTTTTAAAAAATATTGTGGAAATTTTGTCAAAAAAAACTTCTACATATTTTAAAATTATTTGTGGTTTACCTTTTAGGTTTATTTTAATGTACTTCATTGACAGATGTTCGAGGAAACTGTTTAGGTAAATACCTTATTGAAAGGTATTCTAGAAAAAACCATTCAGGTTTATATAGAATACCTCCTTAAAAAGTATTCTAAAAAACCGTTTAGGTTTTTATAAAATACCTTATTAAAAGGTATTCTAGGAAACCGTTTAGGTTTATATAAAATACCTTGTTGAAAGGTATTCTAGCAAACCGTTTAGGTTTATATAAAATACCTTGTTGAAAGGTATTCTAGCAAACCGTTTAGGTTTATATAAAATACCTTGTTGGAAGGTATTCTAGGAAACCGTTTAGGTATATATAAAATACCATGTTGGAAGGTATTCTAGGAAACCGTTTAGGTATATATAAAATACCATGTTGGAAGGTATTCTAGGAAACCGTTTAGGTTTTTATAAAATACCTTATTAAAAGGTATTCTAGGAAACCGTTTAGGTTTATATAAAATACCTTGTTGAAAGGTATTCTAGCAAACCGTTTAGGTTTATATAAAATACCTTGTTGAAAGGTATTCTAGCAAACCGTTTAGGTTTATATAAAATACCTTGTTGGAAGGTATTCTAGGAAACCGTTTAGGTATATATAAAATACCATGTTGGAAGGTATTCTAGGAAACCGTTTAGGTATATATAAAATACCTTGTTGAAAGGTATTCTAGGAAACCGTTTAGGTTTACATAAAATACCTTGTTGAAAGGTATTCTAAGAAACCGTTTAGGTTTATATAAAATATCTTGGGACAGGTATTATGGAAAACCTGTTTAAGGTTTTAATCTGCACCATTTAGTAGGTAAAAATACCTTAATAAAATACCTTAAAAATACCTAATAAATACCTTGAAAAAAAAAAGCTTGAAAATACCTTAAAAATGCCTTAGGACTTTAGTAAGGGTAGTTAGGGCTGGACGTTTGTCTAAATTTTTACATCAAAATCGGGCTAGAACTCGTTTTTTTATTTCCGTTTTGGAAATTTCAATATTTTTTTTCTTCGTTGTCTTTTATTCTAGGTACTCAATTTTTTTTTCTTTGAAAGATATCACCGAGACGAATCTATGGTATTTTTTGTATAATTATGTGAAGGTCCCGTAAGCGCGCTAAAAAATAGTCAATTTCGGCTTTTTCGCTGGAAGTTGTGCAGAGAATCGATTCTTACTGTCGTTTCTGCCTTTTTAAGGTTGGCGGCGAAACGACCGTTTCGTCTGATACAGAAAATTATGAATATTCATATTTCTTAGGAACATAGTGGTGTTTTGAAATAAGATACACAAAACTTCCTTTCAAAATATTTTATTTCAAAATAATTCAATACACTAACTTGATTTATTTTCTACTTTAGAGGAATTCCTAGTAAGGATGATTCCCTATATTCGCTATGTTACTATCTTCTATCCCAGTGCATTTAGAAACTACTTTCTATAAAACCTTGGCATTTGGTGAGTAGGTAAGGAAAATATCACTCAATGAAATGACAGATTTTTTTTTTTTTTTTTTTTTTTTTTTTTTAATTTAATGTATTGATTAGAAATAGAAATTAAAATAGCAAAAGTCAAAACTAGGTGGAACTACTGCATATGCATTAACGCAAGGATTTCAAATATAAGATAAAATTTATTAGAAGCTATTTTCGAATTTTTAATTTATGTCATTTCATTAGGTAATCATTTTCAAACCTACTCACAAAATTTCAAGGTTTCATACAAAATAGTTTCTAAATGCACTGCGCTAAAAAAAATTAAAAAATCCTAAAATTTACAAAAACATTTTTATAGCACAAGTGTGAGTAAATTAATGCAAAAATAAATCAGTTTACATTGAATTTTAACCTATATATATATAATAATAAATATCATAACAACAGAATATAATTGAAAAAGAAATTCAGCCTAAGATAATCATCGATATAGATAAACAACTGGATAGACTGCTCCATTGTCAATGCAAAGAGAAAAACGCGCCGGGGATTGCGAAACTGGTGGGAAGATTAACCAATCACAGTTCGCTTTTATAGTTGGATGGAAATGCGAAAAATCTTGTAAAGTGTTAGAGTACATATTTTTTTGCACATTATTACTAATTAAGGTCTACTATTGACATTTCTGCTGTGTACAACCCCAAATTTTATTTTCAATCCTCGGCAATCCGTATTTTTTATCCCACCAATGGCATCTGGCAACGGCTTCATTTACCCATCGTTAAGCAGTCTATCCAGTTGTTTATCTATATCGATGAAGATAATACCTGTCAATACGAGATTAATATTATTGGATGAAAATAGAAATATTGGCAACTATATTGTCACCAAACGTTTTCGATAAAACTAGGAGCGTGGAACATCGCGCAACTTTCGATTATTCTATAATACTGATGTCAATTTGTGTCAATTACCGTTTTTATATTTTCATCATTCATTTGAACGAAATGGCCAGTTTGGCGATATTTTTTACCATAATTCTTGTAAAGGTAAAAAAAAAAAAAAAAAAAAAAAAAATCGCCGAATAGATATTTTTATCGATATACTTTTCAATAGTTCTTATATTATCCTTTCTTATAAGTGAAACTGAGGAGAGGAGAAAAAATGATCGTTGATGAGGTATGCTCAAGGAAATAGAGCTTTGTGTTAGAGGCATTCGTTTTTTCAACTTTTTACGCCATTAAAGCATCTTTAAGGGAATTTCGGAGGTGGGAATGTTTAAAACATTTTAAAAGGCATAACAACAGCGATTTTGGACAAAATCGTTAGAGCCGTTTTTTAGCAATTACTAAAAAACATTATTTTTTCAATGGCAGCCATCTTATGCGCATGTGCGATTTTGACGAAAACCCTGATGGTTGGTCCCTGTGCTCTCATCAACTCGCAAACCAAATGTCTTCAAAACCGAGACAAGACTAGTCCAATCAAAACACTAAACGAAATCTGTGACGTCAAGAGACCCTTCCGTTTCAATGGTTATCGTGAGGTTTCTGCCAAATAGTTGGCGTTGATTTGGTAGATCATTGCCATGGCCGATACAGGTTGGCGCGATTTGCGAGAAACTTGCAAAACTAGTTTCCGCTGCTGCATTTCAAGCCAAGATGTTTGGGATCTCTTGACGCCACATTCAATTCGAGCCAAATGAATCGTTTTCTCGCCAACGTCTAACAAGGAAACTTTGATTGCAAATTTAAGAAATAAAAAAATTTCGCATTGAGCTGAAACTTTTGTGTTTATGGTGTTTTCGAAACATTTAGAATTGAATAAAAATATGTTTAAAAAATGCAGGAATCGTCCATTCTTAATTTTACCATTTCTCGTTCTCTGTGCAAATGAGGCCTTCCTATCTCCGACTGTGCTTTCAGACTGGTGGAGGAGAACTCAATTTCTTGCAGCGACAACTCCAGCACAAGCCTCTGCAAAAAATCAAGTCGGCCTCCACCTGCCTTTGATGGTGATTGGATGACTTGCAGGAGGATGGACATTGCACTACGAAACTCCATCTACAAAAGAAAAAAAAAAAATACAGGCATTATTTTTAAGAAAATATATGTATCAATCAATCAATAAAGAAATAGATAAGTTTCATTCATGCATGAAACGGGTTCACAACAAAACCGACTTCGATAGGTGATGAAAAGACTAAATTATATAACCCATAAAAAAAGTTTTTAATATAAATCCTTTATATGCATTGTCAATTTTTATATACATTAACATAGCGCCGTTTCTGTTGCCAGCATGTGCTTGGTGTTTGCATCTAATTAAGCAAAATATGCAACAAACTACTTTTCAAAATTTATTCATTAAAAATGAATATGAATTCACGCATTCGCATTCAAATTTTTTTTATTTATTCTGATTAAAACAGTTTTATTATTTATTTATTAAAACAATTTTGACAATGTGAAAGAGTTTCTTCAATGATCGGTTAAATGCTATTGCAACGCGATTGGATGACGAAAATTTGGTTTACTAATATTCCGTGAAGGAGACTTTTTAGCGAGAGTGACATCCGCCATAATTTGATAGCATGCATTGTCATCGATAAAGAATCTATCTGCCAAGTTTCAGACTGATTGGATGAGGGAAAGTAGGTTAATTAGGCCTCCACAGATTTGCTGCCATCGACAAACCTACCCACAACCATACATACACAATCCAAGTTAATATAAAGGACTAGCTAAAATACCTGTGCTTCGATACGAATTTTTAACATGTGCAATATTTAAGCTAGCTATAAAGCCTCGCGTTGCGGAAATCCGTCAATATTTTTGGCACTTCGCTCGCAGGAAGGTCCATCGCAAAGCAAAATTAAGCTCGCTTCATTCGCTGAAAAGATCATTGACACATGAGCACAGGCTTACTTCACTTGTTGAAAATTTCACAGCTATGCAAACATGAGTTCGCTTCGCTCGCTGAAAGGTTCATTGCTGCGTAAGCATAAGCTCGCTTCACTTACTAAAATCTAACTGCTACGTAAAATGTGTTTGTATGTAGTTATTATTATTACTAAGATCATTCAGCCAATATAGTAAGTCTTGTTCACAAATGAGATATTTGTATGTAGTTATTATTACTAATATCAGTCAGCCAATATAGTAAATCTTGTTCAAAAATTAGACATTTGTATGTAGTTATTATTATTACTAATATCAGTCAGCCAATATAGTAAGTCTTGTTTACAAATGAGATATTTGTATGTAGTTATTATTACTAATATCAGTCAGCCAATATAGTAAGTCTTGTTCACAAATGAGATACTTGTATGTAGTTATTATTATTACTATTATCAGTCAGCCAATAGAGTAAGTGTTGTTAACAAATGATATATTTTTATGTAGTTATTATTATTACTGATATCTGTCAGCCAATATAGTAAGTCTTATTCACAAATGAGACATTTGTATGTAGTTATTATAACTAATATTAGTCAGCCAATATAGTAAGTCTTGTTCACAAATGAGATATTTGTATGCAGTTATAATTATTATTATTACTAAGATCATTCAGCCAATGTAGTAAGTCTTGTTCACAAATGAGATATTTTTATGTAGTTATTATTATTACTAAGATCATTCAGCCAATATAGTAAGTCTTGTTCACAAATGAGATATTTTTATGTAGTTATTATTATTACTAAGATCATTCAGCCAATATAGTAAGTCTTGTTCACAAATGAGATATTTTCATGTAGTTGTTATTATTATTACTACTCTCAGTCAGCCAATATAGTAAGTCTCGTTCAGAAAATGATATTTGTAAGTAGTTATTATTATTACTACTCTCAGTCAGCCAATATAGTAAGTCTTGTTCACAAATGAAATATTTGTATGCACTTATTATTATTACTAATATCAGTCAGCCAATTTAGTAAGTCTTGTTCACAAATGAGATACTTGTATGTAGTTATTATTATTACTATTATCAGTCAGCCAATAGAGTAAGTCTTGTTCACAAATGAGATATTTGTATCTAGATATTATTACTACTAAGATCATTCAGCCAATATAGTTAGTCTTGCTCACAAATGAGATACTTGCATGTAGTTATTATTATTACTATTATCATTCAGCCAATATAGTAAGTCTTGTTCACAAATGAGATATTTGTATCTAGATATTATTACTACTAAGATCATTCAGCCAATATAGTTAGTCTTGCTCACAAATGAGATACTTGCATGTAGTTATTATTATTACTATTATCAGTCAGCCAATATAGTAAGTCTTGTTCACAAATGAGATATTTGTATCTAGATATTATTACTACTAAGATCATTCAGCCAATATAGTTAGTCTTGCTCACAAATGAGATACTTGCATGTAGTTATTATTATTACTATTATCATTCAGCCAATAGAGTAAGTCTTGTTCACAAATGAGATATTTGTATCTAGATATTATTACTACTAAGATCATTCAGCCAATATAGTTAGTCTTGCTCACAAATGAGATACTTGCATGTAGTTATTATTATTACTATTATCAGTCAGCCAATAGAGTAAGTCTTGTTCACAAATGAGATATTTGTATCTAGATATTATTACTACTAAGATCATTCAGCCAATATAGTTAGTCTTGCTCACAAATGAGATACTTGCATGTAGTTATTATTATTACTATTATCAGTCAGCCAATAGAGTAAGTCTTGTTCACAAATGAGATATTTGTATCTAGATATTATTACTACTAAGATCATTCAGCCAATATAGTTAGTCTTGCTCACAAATGAGATACTTGCATGTAGTTATTATTATTACTATTATCAGTCAGCCAATATAGTAAGTCTTGTTCACAAATGAGATATTTGTATCTAGATATTATTACTACTAAGATCATTCAGCCAATATAGTTAGTCTTGCTCACAAATGAGATACTTGCATGTAGTTATTATTATTACTATTATCAGTCAGCCAATATAGTAAGTCTTGTTCACAAATGAGATATTTGTATCTAGATATTATTACTACTAAGATCATTCAGCCAATATAGTTAGTCTTGCTCACAAATGAGATACTTGCATGTAGTTATTATTATTACTATTATCAGTCAGCCAATATAGTAAGTCTTGTTCACAAATGAGATATTTGTATCTAGATATTATTACTACTAAGATCATTCAGCCAATATAGTTAGTCTTGCTCACAAATGAGATACTTGCATGTAGTTATTATTATTACTATTATCATTCAGCCAATAGAGTAAGTCTTGTTCACAAATGAGATATTTGTATCTAGATATTATTACTACTAAGATCATTCAGCCAATATAGTTAGTCTTGCTCACAAATGAGATACTTGCATGTAGTTATTATTATTACTATTATCAGTCAGCCAATAGAGTAAGTCTTATTCACAAATGAGATATTTGTATCTAGATACTATTACTACTAAGATCATTCAGCCAATATAGTTAGTCTTGCTCACAAATGAGATACTTGCATGTAGTTATTATTATTACTATTATCAGTCAGCCAATAGAGTAAGTCTTGTTCACAAATGAGATATTTGTATCTAGATATTATTACTACTAAGATCATTCAGCCAATATAGTTAGTCTTGCTCACAAATGAGATACTTGCATGTAGTTATTATTATTACTATTATCAGTCAGCCAATAGAGTAAGTCTTGTTCACAAATGAGATATTTGTATCTAGATATTATTACTACTAAGATCATTCAGCCAATATAGTTAGTCTTGCTCACAAATGAGATACTTGCATGTAGTTATTATTATTACTATTATCATTCAGCCAATAGAGTAAGTCTTGTTCACAAATGAGATATTTGTATCTAGATATTATTACTACTAAGATCATTCAGCCAATATAGTTAGTCTTGCTCACAAATGAGATACTTGCATGTAGTTATTATTATTACTATTATCAGTCAGCCAATAGAGTAAGTCTTGTTCACAAATGAGATATTTGTATCTAGATATTATTACTACTAAGATCATTCAGCCAATATAGTTAGTCTTGCTCACAAATGAGATACTTGCATGTAGTTATTATTATTACTATTATCAGTCAGCCAATAGAGTAAGTCTTGTTCACAAATGAGATATTTGTATCTAGATATTATTACTACTAAGATCATTCAGCCAATATAGTTAGTCTTGCTCACAAATGAGATACTTGCATGTAGTTATTATTATTACTATTATCAGTCAGCCAATATAGTAAGTCTTGTTCACAAATGAGATATTTGTATCTAGATATTATTACTACTAAGATCATTCAGCCAATATAGTTAGTCTTGCTCACAAATGAGATACTTGCATGTAGTTATTATTATTACTATTATCAGTCAGCCAATAGAGTAAGTCTTGTTCACAAATGAGATATTTGTATCTAGATATTATTACTACTAAGATCATTCAGCCAATATAGTTAGTCTTGCTCACAAATGAGATACTTGCATGTAGTTATTATTATTACTATTATCAGTCAGCCAATAGAGTAAGTCTTGTTCACAAATGAGATATTTGTATCTAGATATTATTACTACTAAGATCATTCAGCCAATATAGTTAGTCTTGCTCACAAATGAGATACTTGCATGTAGTTATTATTATTACTATTATCAGTCAGCCAATAGAGTAAGTCTTGTTCACAAATGAGATATTTGTATCTAGATATTATTTCTACTAAGATCATTCAGCCAATATAGTTAGTCTTGCTCACAAATGAGATACTTGCATGTAGTTATTATTATTACTATTATCATTCAGCCAATAGAGTAAGTCTTGTTCACAAATGAGATATTTGTATCTAGATATTATTACTACTAAGATCATTCAGCCAATATAGTTAGTCTTGCTCACAAATGAGATACTTGCATGTAGTTATTATTATTACTATTATCAGTCAGCCAATAGAGTAAGTCTTGTTCACAAATGAGATATTTGTATCTAGATATTATTACTACTAAGATCATTCAGCCAATATAGTTAGTCTTGCTCACAAATGAGATACTTGCATGTAGTTATTATTATTACTATTATCAGTCAGCCAATAGAGTAAGTCTTGTTCACAAATGAGATATTTGTATCTAGATATTATTACTACTAAGATCATTCAGCCAATATAGTTAGTCTTGCTCACAAATGAGATACTTGCATGTAGTTATTATTATTACTATTATCAGTCAGCCAATATAGTAAGTCTTGTTCACAAATGAGATATTTGTATCTAGATATTATTACTACTAAGATCATTCAGCCAATATAGTTAGTCTTGCTCACAAATGAGATACTTGCATGTAGTTATTATTATTACTATTATCAGTCAGCCAATAGAGTAAGTCTTGTTCACAAATGAGATATTTGTATGTAGTTATTATTATTATTACTAATATCAGTCAGCCAATATAGCAAGTCTTGTTAACAAATGAGATATTTTTATTTTGTTATTATTTTTACTAACATCAGTCGGCCAATATAGTAAGTCTTGTTCACAAATGAGATATTTGTATGTAGTTATTATTATTACTAATATCAGTCAGCCAATATAGTAAGTCTTGTTCACAAATGAGATATTTGTATGTAGTTATTATTATTACTAATATCAGTCAGCCAATATAGTAAGTCTTGTTCACAAATGAGATATTTGTATGTAGTTATTATTATTATTACTAATATCAGTCAGCCAATATAGTAAGTCTTGTTGACAAATGAGATATGTTTATGTAGTTATTATTATTTTTACTAACATCAGTCAGCCAATATAGTAAGTCTTGTTCACAAATGAGATATTTGTATGTAGTTATTATTATTACTAATATCAGTCAGCCAATATAGTAAGTCTTGTTCACAAATGAGATATTTGTATGTAGTTATTATTATTACTAATATCAGTCAGCCAATATAGTAAGTCTTGTTCACAAATGAGATATTTGTATGTAGTTATTATTATTATTACTAATATCAGTCAGCCAATATAGTAAGTCTTGTTCACAAATGAGATATTTGTATGTAGTTATTATTATTATTACTAATATCAGTCAGCCAATATAGCAAGTCTTGTTAACAAATGAGATATTTTTATTTTGTTATTATTTTTACTAACATCAGTCAGCCAATATAGTAAGTCTTGTTCACAAATGAGATATTTGTATGTAGTTATTATTATTACTAATATCAGTCAGCCAATATAGTAAGTCTTGTTCACAAATGAGATATTTGTATGTAGTTATTATTATTACTAATATCAGTCAGCCAATATAGTAAGTCTTGTTCACAAATGAGATATTTGTATGTAGTTATTATTATTATTACTAATATCAGTCAGGCAATATAGTAAGTCTTGTTGACAAATGAGATATGTTTATGTAGTTATTATTATTTTTACTAACATCAGTCAGCCAATATAGTAAGTCTTGTTGACAAATGAGATATGTTTATGTAGTTATTATTATTTTTACTAACATCAGTCAGCCAATATAGTAAGTCTTGTTCACAAATGAGATATTTGTATGTAGTTATTATTATTACTAATATCAGTCAGCCAATATAGTAAGTCTTGTTCACAAATGAGATATTTGTATGTAGTTATTATTATTACTATTATCAGTCAGCCAATATAGTAAGTCTTGTTCACAAATGAGATATTTGTATCTAGATATTATTACTACTAAGATCATTCAGCCAATATAGTTAGTCTTGCTCACAAATGAGATACTTGCATGTAGTTATTATTATTACTATTATCAGTCAGCCAATAGAGTAAGTCTTGTTCACAAATGAGATATTTGTATGTAGTTATTATTATTATTACTAATATCAGTCAGCCAATATAGCAAGTCTTGTTAACAAATGAGATATTTTTATTTTGTTATTATTTTTACTAACATCAGTCAGCCAATATAGTTAAGTCTTGTTTACAAATAAGGTATTTGTATGTAGTTACAGAGTGTTTGTGAAGTAAGTACCTATTTGTAATCATGAATATTTAAAAGAGTAAACAACCGATCACAGTTTTATTTCCATTGAATACATTATTAAGGTGTAGTATTTAGTTATTAAGTTACATTTCAATGTATGCACCCGCATTTTCTACACATTTCTTGAATTTTTCAGGAACAGAATCCGCAGCATGTTAATATTCCTTGGTTTTAACTTGTACACTTTGAGATAAGGAACAAGTAGAGAAAGACACCGAAAGATTCCAGAAACGTGTGGAAAATGCGTTTGCATACGTTGAAATGTAACTTAACAACCAAATGTGACACCTTAACCCATTAGCGGATCCAGCGAGGGTCGGAGGGGGCGATCGTCCCTTCCGTTATTCATGTTCCATTCAAGTTTTAAAGAGCGCTACTCTCAGATTTTGGATGAAATCAATCAAGATTTGACGAATCCGTACTGAACATTTTTAATATAAATGTTCTCATTTCAAAAAATGGAAATGAAAAAGCCGATATATATATATATATATATATATATATACATACATACATACATACATACATACATACATACATACATACATACATACATACATACATACATACATACATACATACATACATACATACATACATACATACATACATACATACATACATACATACATACATACATACATACATACATACATACATACATACATACATACATACATACATACATACATACATACATACATACATACATACATACATACATACATACATACATACATACATATATATATATATATATATATATATATATATATATATATATATATATATATATATATATATATATATATTAAGGAATTCCTAAACATTTGAATTGAGGAAGTATCAAACATTTCTATTAAATCATTTTGAATTTTTTATAGGAATTGGGGAAAAGTAAGTAGATTACGAATCCACTGGTCTGCCGTGGCAAAAATGGCCGAACCTGGTCAAAAATTGACTTTTAATAAGTTGAATTAAATCCGATTGCCAAATGTGCCATAACTTACCAAATAAAAAAAAAATGCTACTTATTTGGCAACCCCCACTCTTTAAATTTTCAATTAAGAAGGTTGCAGACGATTTCAGATGTGTGGCTATGGCTAACTTGCATCTTTCACAAATGAGCCAAATTGGCAAGAATTCACTGATGTAGCCATTTTAGATTACTTTTAAAAGATGCAAGTTTTCCGAGCCAGAGATCAGAAATCGTTTGCGCTTTTGTCATTGAAAATCAAAATGCAGTGGGTTGCCAGACGAATAAGTTTGTTCTATTTTTGGCAAGTTATGACAAATTTGGCAATCGGATTTTAGTTCAACTCATTTTAAGTAAATTTTCAATTCGATCTGTTGCGGCCATTTTTGCCACGTCAGACCAGTGGATTCGTAATCTAGTCACTTTTCTCTAATTTCTATAAAAAATTCAGAATGATGTTCGATGGTGTCCAAATATTGCTGTCGCCTCTCGGTCTATAATGTATTCAATGGAAATAAAACTGCGATAGGTTATTTGCTATTTGAAATATTCATTGTTACAAATAACTACTGACTTCACAACAATCCTGTAGTATGAATAAAAAATTACTAGTTTCTCATATAATCATCTACTACAGTCAAACCCCAGAAACGCGAAATCGATGGAGCTGTCGAAATTGTTCGTGTTAAACGAATTTTGTGTTAAACGAAAAAATTAACGTTAAGTTTTAAGTACAGAGAACTGCATTTACTTCGTGTTAAATGGGATTTCATATTAAGGGGACTTGGTAACCTTGAAACTTTTTTTTTTTATTTAAGAATTTAAAATTATTATTTTTACATATTTGGATGTATTACTAAGTAAAAAAATAAATTTTATTTAAAAAAAAAAAAAAAAAAATGTTCACATAATGCTCTAAATTTTCAAAATTAAAAAAACCCCAAAAAAACTCGTAACATTTTAAATTCTTTATTTTTCTTCTGATTTTTTAAAAAAAAAAAAAAAAAAAATTCCTAGTAATATACTCTAATTTCTAATCAACAAAATTATAATAAGTAAAATAATTTTCGAGAAAAACTATAATTACTGTACCTATATGTAAAAAAAAAAAAACGGGCATTTTTCGACTTCTTAATTTGCAAAAAAAATAGTTTTTATTTTATTCAAAAATCAACCAGCCTATTTTTGTCAAATAGATATTAAGAATGACACACAAAAAATTTCAAGTCATTTCTTTCATATTTGCTGAAGTTTTACCATTTTGAGTCTAGGTGGGGATTTCAAAAATCACGGACTGAGAAAAATGAGTTCGAAATATCGAAGGAGCTATTGCAACAATGCTAAATTCTCCATGAAAAATATAGTTTTCTGCAATGAGGAACTTGCACAAGTGAGGAAAATGAATATTTTTTCGTATTTTCTAGTGTTATCCAACGAATATATTTGAGCAGTGCAATTATTCTTTTATCTTTATGCTTTCAATTAATCAAAAATCGAGTTTGAAATTAGCCGAAACCAAAGCAAAGGTCACGTGACCAAAAACGCATGGAAAAAAAAAACCGTGACGTGGTTACGTAGAGATAAAGTCGCAAAACGAAGGAGAAACCACACTCATTCCTCGTCTAAAACAGGTTTTAGACTGGTTCATTATCTGCGCTTTGGCGTTTCACGTAAAAAGTGGCTTTTTCCCGCCAAATCGCAAAGTGAAAAACTAAATTTTTTTTTTTAACTATCTATCCGAGCTCAAATTTTTGAAAGAATGGTATTGTTTTCCATGATTTTTTCTCTACTTTTATTTAAAAAATAAAACCAAAAAAAACGTGAAAGTTCCTCATTGCAGTTATCGGATCAGCTCAAAAACGTGCCAGAATAAGGAGAAGGTTTCAAAGATTATAAACACGCCAAAAATATAAAATTTATATTTTTATTATCTTTTGTGATTACAAGGGCTACCAACTCCCCTTAAGCGATTTCGCGTTAACGGAGTTTAACTGTACAGTAGAACCTCGATTAACCGTCCCTCCTTTATCCGGAACTCTCTGTTAAGCGGCAATCATTTAGTCGACATCAAAAATCTCCCAAATGAGTAATAAATCATTTGTTCCTTTTTAAACCGTAATCCTTTCCCTCGGTCTAAAGTTACATAAGTAATGGTCAGGCTTTTGACTGTTTTTCTAAAGAACTTACATGGTTAGAGTAACCTTCGGATGCAGATCAAACTGAACTATTGCCTTCAAAAAGACTCCGGGATAGAGCAGCGAAACAAAGATTATCGAGATTGTTGCAACAAAAACTCATTTCCAACAATTATGCCATACAAAAAAACATTAAAAGTCCTGTATTCAATAAACGAAAATCATTTACTTTTGATTGTTTTTTACAACTCTCTTTTATCCGGAATTTTCGCTTAACCGACCTACCTTTGGTCCGAATTAGATCGGTTAATCGAGATTCTACTGTATGTGTAAAAAATTACATTCTACTTGTACTTACTCCTGTGTTATCTCGCAGGCTCACGACGATATCATTGGTGGCATTAGGCACTAATGCGATAATTTTTCCTTCCGCGCAGGCCGTGCCATATGAAGCCTTAGCAGAATAAGAAAAATATCCTCAACAAAATTCAACACAGGAGGAGGTTGGGGAGGCTAATGTAGGTAATGCCCATTTCGACCACGGGCCAAACTTCATGATTCTCCTGAAGGATCAGCCGGCGATGGTCATACCGATGACGATAATGGAGCCCCGAGCCATTGGGTAGGGAAACCTGTGAAGAATAATGTGACACATAAAAACAAAGTTTTTAATATAAATCCTGTATATGCATTGCCAATTTTTATATTCACTAACACAGCGTCGGTTCTGTACACAGTACGGGTTCAGGGTTAACCACTCAAATCACAGAATGAAAATCACTGACTTTTCAATGACTTTTAAGGACCTAAATAATGTCTTTTAAGGACCTTTGAAAATTTGTTTCAGGCATCATGTCTCTATATATAAATTTTTAATAAAATATATTATACCAGAAAATTTACAAGTTGGCGCATGCTTAATAAAATATGTCACAGAATTCTGATACAGTGCGGATAAGTGGTGGTCTCGCGGAAGCAAGTCTGAGTAGTATTTTTATAAAATTTGAGGTTGGCACAACAGCCGCAAAAATTAAGGAATTTTTAGGACCTCTAAGCATTTTCAAGGACTTTTAAGCACCTCTAAGCATTTTCAAGGACTTTTAAGCACCTCTAAGCATTTTCAAGTACTTTCAAGGCCTTGAAAACAAGTTAAAAAATATTAAGCACTTTTAATGACTTTAAATGACCGTGGGAACCCTGAGGCTTGATGTTGGCATCTAATTTCAAATATCGAAAACATTTCTATCAGCAAAATGGGCGGAAAACTACGTTTCGAAATTTATCCATTAAAAATGAACGTGATTTTATGCACTCACATTAAAATATTTATTTATTCTGATTAAAATAATTTTATTTATTTATTTATTTATTTATTTATTTATTTATTTATTTATTTATTTATTTATTTATTTATTTATTTATTTATTTATTTACTTATTTATTTGTTTATTTATTTATTTATTTATTTATTTATTTATTTGTTTATTTATTGATTTGTTTATTTATTTATTTATTTATTTATTTATTTATTTATTTATTTATTTATTTATTTATTTGTTTATTTATTGATTTGTTTATTTATTTATTTATTTATTTATTTATTTATTTATTTATTTATTTATTTATTTATTTATTTATTTATTTATTTATTTATTTATTTATTCAAAAACTTTTGGCAACATGAAAGAGTTTCTTCAATGGTCGATTAAATACTATTTTAGTGATTGGATGACGGCAAGTTGGATTGTTAGTATTCCATAAAAGCGACATTTTAGTGACAGTGACAGCCCCAAAATTTGATAGTATGCATTGTCATCGATATCAAATCTATCTGCCAAGTTTCAGCCCGATTGGATGAAGGCAAGAGGGTTAATTAAGTCTCCGCAGATTTGTCCCTCATCGACAAACGTACCCACAAAAATAAAGTTAATATAAAAGATTTTAAAGAAATAAAAATTACAATAACAGTAAGTTTCTAATCATTTAGAAACTTCATTGTATAGCGGGTGATTTAAAATATTTGCAACAGATAGATTTGGAATATGCAAACAGTATTTTTTTTTTCTTCTGATCATTAGTGCCTCTGGGTGAATTATTTTATGGAACTATGTACTTGATTTCATGATAAAAAGTATTTTTATGCAGTTGCAATTGTTCTTTCATACTGTTGCGTGGACGCCGGGTTCGAAAGATTTGAAGCCAAAGCAGATCAAAACTTGCAGAAATTTATTCCAACATAACTCTTCACTGATTCCTTTACAACTCCAGAACTTCTCGTTCTAGTAGACTCAGTACAGCTCTATACACAACAATAGAGCACAAACAGCAGTTAAAAACTTGACAACACAACTGCTAAAATCGCTGCAAAAGACAATGCAATACAGTTCGCTTTAGAACTATACTGAATGCTCACTGAGACTCAGTATCTCAACTCAGTAATTCCAGTCAGCTAATGGACTCAACTCAGTCAACTACTACTCCCCGCTCATTTGGCCGGTCTTATATATGGGAGGCGAACATTCTTGAAACTTCTAGAGGTAGACATTTGGAGAACTTTCCAGATCGTAGTCGAAAAGTCCTATACATGAACATGGGGACCGAAAATGTCGCCAAATGGTCGCCAAGTTTGGCGACAAAAATTAGTCGCCAAAACCGTCACCAACTTGGCTCTATCTCGCCAATTTGGCGAGATTTCTATTACCATAATGTTAAATGCCCTACTCCTTGTAAAACTCGCTTCCCAGCGTTATCTCTGTAAAACTCGTTATCAAGCATTAAGACACACATTCCGGGGAAGCAAACTAACGACGAACTATTGCACTGCCTTATGCGAGATGTACATAAATTTTCCAATTTACAAAATTAACACTACGAAATATTTACAAATATACAAAAATTCGTAATAATACATTAATTCTCATGAAATCTAATATTTGTCGCCAAGCGGCCGCATATAATTTCTTTATGTTACTTGCAATCAATAAACTAAATTGGGATTATTAAAAGGTATCCTCACTGACAATCAATCAGTACTTAGCAGGCTAGAGTTTTTATAAAACGAATCTCAATTCAGTGCAATGGGTACAAAGTAGCTCAAGCATATGAAATGAAATTATTCCGAAATAACTCTCTCTCTTGAAATGTTCTAACAAGAATCGCTACTCAAGCAAGAGCGATGGTGAGATTGCTTCTGTGAAAAAGAACGTGGGAATTATTTGTAACTATTGCCATAGTAAGAGTCATAAATGAAGAAATTGTTATGCTAGAATGAATTACTAAATATAATGATCAGATCAATCAGAACAAACTGCTGAAGACACCATTGTGCTTCTGGTAGTGAAAATAAAAAAGTTGCCAACAAACATAAGATTGGATTTAGCTAAAGAATTTAAAACTTAACTAAAAATTTGAAACTGCTGATTTTTTTTAAACAAAAAGCTGGTATATTATATTGTATGTTGAACTCTAGAGGTAAAATGAAAGCCTGATTCAATAAAAATAATATTGTTATTGACTAACGATTGCTTTATCGCAAATTTGCAATTAACATGCTTTCTTTAAACACTTTTCTTGGGACAGTAATAAAATTATGTCTAAGGAAAATTATGTGTTGGTTATAATAGACTGGCTGGAATATCAGTGCTTCGCCACGAAATTTTACCATGTGAAATACTTTAGCCAGCTGTGAGGCCCCGAGTTACGGAAATCCGTCATTGGTATATAGGCCACAATTTTTGGCGCTTCGCTAGCAGGAAGGTACATCGCAACGCAAAATCGAGTTCACTTCGTTCGCTGAAAAAGTCATTGACACATAAGCACAGGCTTACTTAACTCGTCGAAAGGTTCATTGCTATGCAAACATGAGCTTGCTTTGATCGATGAAAAGTTCATTGCTGAATAAGCATAAGGTCGCTTCACACACTAAAAACTAATTGCTACGTAAAGCCTTAATATTAGAAGCCCCTCCCTTGTCGAGAAACAATAAAAAATAACTAAAATAAACACTCCTTTAAGAATATTTTAACAAGTGATGTTTGTAAAAAGCAAAATTTGAAGGTCAAAACTACTTATGTTGAAACTTTCAGAGGTCTACGCCTATTAGAAGTCACTTTTTGTGAAAATATTAATTAAAAATTCATTAAAAAAATGAAAATTTTAATATTCTTTTTGTCAAAAGTCCATTAGAAGGCCAAAACTACTTGTGATGAAAATTTCAGAAATGTAGCCCAGTTAGCAATCATTTTGTAAAATATTTGTTAATTAATTAATTTAAAAAAAAAAAAATTCAAAATTGTTTTTCGAAAGTCCAATTTGAAAGCCAAAACTACTTATGTTGAAAATTTTGAAGCTGTAGCCTTATTAGAAACCATTTTGTAAAATATTTATTAATTAATTAAAAAAATTAATTAAAAAGGAACTGAATAAAAATTTAAAATTATGTTTTTCAAAAGTCCAATTAAAAGGCTAAAACTACTTTTGTTGAAATTTTCAGAGCTGTAGCCCCATTAAAAATCGTTTTGCAAAATATTTATTAATTAATTTAAAAAAATTAATTAAAAAAGAACTAAATAAAAATTTAAAATTCTGTTTTTCAAAAGACCAATTAGAAGGTTAAAACTACTCATGTGGAAAATTTAAAAGCGGTAGCCCTATTAGAAATCATTTTGTAAAATATTAATTAATAAAAAAAATTAATTAAAAAAGAACTAAATAAAAAATTTAAATTCTGTTTTTCAAAAGACCAATTAGAAGGCAAAAACTACTTACGGGGAAAATTTCAGAAATATAGCCCTATTAGAAGTCGTTTTGTAAAAAAATGTGTTAAATAATTAAGAAATAACTAACTAAAATTTTAGCATTCTTTTTTCCAAAAGTCAAATTAGAAGGCTAATCCTACTTATTTTGAAAATTTCAGAGCTGTATCTCTATTTGAAGTCACTTTGTAATATAAAAATTAATTAAAAAAATTAATTAAAAATGAACTAATTAAAAATTTAACCTTATGTTTGACATACATAAAATTAGAAAGCCAAAACTTCTTATGTTGAAAATTTCAGAGTTCTACTTCAATTTTAAGTACGTTTCTATAGAGCCACAGACAGACACACAGCTTGTTTTATTATTATAGATAAGATTTAAAGCTTTAGTGTTTTATTTAAGTTGATAAACATAGAAATATAGAAACGTAGTAACTATGTTAATAACATCAGGTATTTTATGGCATTGTTCAATTGAATTGTGAAGTTGTTCTATTCGAATCGTATTTGTACACGGGAAAATAATTGAGAAAACGACTGTTATTTTAAGTAATTTCAGAAAAATTGTCACCAAAGTTGACTGTAAAGTCTATGATATAAAAAAAAGTATCTGACAAGCCTCATAAGTCAAATCATTTTAACCAAAGGAAAAAATTGGAATTAATAAAGATAGACGAGTTTTTTTTTTTTTTTTTTTTTTTTTTTTTTTTTTTTTTTTTTTTAATAGTAATTCCAAATAATTTACGATATTTTTCTTTTTTATTATTATTAGTATTTTTTTTTTTTTTTTTTTTTTAAATGTAAGTTTTACTTACTAATTTGGATATAGATGTCTCCTGGAATGTGAATAAATTTTTTTTTATTTCTTCGGTTTGGTCAAAGAGACTTATTTTTTAAGAAACTGCCTTTTAAAAAGATCGTTTAAAATAATATGCTGTCTTTCTTATGGTATCTAGTTAAAATCAACTGCATTACTTTGCTTTACAAAATTAAATAAAAATTTATTTTAATTAGATTTTTCTACTACAGTAGAGATAAGATTAAAGGGTCCTATAGTTTTTTTAAGTAATTTTTCATACTCAAATTAAGTTGGATAGAAATAAATCAGTGTAAAATATTTCATTCTAACTTTTAATTAATAAGCTAATGATAATATTACATTTGCACAGTAGAGGCAAAGTTTCTATTCATATTACATGAAGCAGATTTGTATTTGAATAACTATTTTAAACGAAGTTTTTGATAAACACTCATTTTATTAAAAACGAATTTCTATTTAAAATGTATATTTGATATATTTATAAATAAATAATTTTAATAAATTTAAATAATTAACAAATTAATAATTTCAAATAATTAATAAATTTATAAATTTAAATAATTAACAAATTAATGAATTTAAATAATTAACAAATCAATAAATTTAAGTATTTAAAAAATTAATAAATTTAAATAATTAACAAATTAAAATAATTAAAAGATTAAAATAATTAAAAAATTAAAATAATTAACAAATTAAAATAATTAAAAAATTAATAAATGTAAATAATTAATAAATTTAAATAATTAATAAATTTAAATAATTAACAAATTCATAATTTCAAATAATTAATAAATTTATAAATTTAAATAATTAACAAATTAATACATTTAAATAATAACAAATCAATGAATTTAAATAATTAAAAAATTAATAAATTTAAATAATTAGCAAATTAATAAATTTAAATAATTAACAAAATAATAAATTTAAATAATAAATAAGTTTACCCGAAATTTTCGACTTGATTTTTTGCAGTGGCACAACGTAAGTATTGAAGACTTTGAGGAGGTGAACCAGAGAACTATAAAAATAAACAAATATTTACTTTGAAGAGTTAGAAAATTGTAAAAAATTGATGATAAAATATACTGTATTGCAAAACGCTAATAATGATATAACTTCAAATCAAAATTACAAGAAAAAGACTTATGATCTGTTTATCAATTAAACTTATATATATGCACAAAATAAATTCTGATAACAGAAAAAAGGGACCAGAAGTTTTATTAAATTTGTCAAACTAGTGTATGAGAGTTCGGTTTACCACAAAATTCTCATCCGCGAGAAGTATTTTCCATAAATAAATAAACTTATTTTATTAAATAACACCAAAATGAATGGTGGAGTTGAAAACCAACAAATTCCTTTACTCAAGAATAATTATGGCTTTTTCACAAAACAGCAAAATGAAGCTGCATATTAAACTAGTTAACTCAGAATAAGTAAATAATTGCTAGATTTTTCATTTACTTACACAAAAAATAAAGAGTTGAAAACCACCAAATTCCTTTGATCAAAAATAATTATGGTTTTTTCAGAAAACAACAAAATGAAGTTCCATTATAAAATAGTCAACTCAGAATAAATAAATGATTCCAATTTTTTTCATTTACCAGTAAAATAATTAGAGTTGAAAACCATCAAATTCCTTCAATCAAGAATAAATATTGGCTCTTTTATAAAACAGCAAAATGAAGCTGCATAATAAAATAGTTAACTAAGGATAAAAAAAAAAAAAAAATATTTTTTTCATTTACCTGTAAAAAAACTTAACGATTTGAAAACCATCAAATTCCTATAATCAAGAATAAATATGGCTTTTTTACAAAACTGCAAAATGAAGCTGTTTAATAAAATAACTAACGCAAAATAAATAAATGATTGCGAGTTTTTTCAATTACCCTTAAAAAAAATTAAGAGTTGAAAACCATCAAATTACTTTAATAAAAAGCATACATTACTTTTTCACAAAACAGCAAAATGAAGCTGCACAATTAAATACAGTAGAACCTCGATTAACAGTCCCTCCTTTATCCGGAAATCTCTGTTAACCGGCAATCATTTAGTCGACATCAAAAATCTCCCAAATGAGTAATAAATCATTTGTTCCTTTTTAAACCGTAATCTTTTCCCTCGCTCTAAAGTTACATAAGTAATGGTGAGGATTTTGACTGTTTTTCTAAAGAACTGACATGGTTAGAGCAACCTTCGGATGCAGATCAAACTGAACTATTGCCTTCAAAAAGACTCCGGGATAGAGCAGCGAAACAAAGATTATCAAGATTATTGCAACGAAAACTCATTTCCAACAATTATGCCATAAACAAACATTAAAAATCCGGTATTCAATAAACGAAAATCATTTACTTTTTATTGTATTTTACAACTCTCTTTTATCCGGAATTTTCGCTTAACCGACCTACCTTTGGTCCGAATTAGGGTCGGTTAATCGAGACGCTACTGTAATTCGTTTTCTCAAATGATACAAAACCATCGCAACTACAAAACGCTAAACATCAACATACAAGTTAGGTATTACATTTACAAAATATATATATATATAAATATATACTATAATATAAAATTTAATCACCCCATAATGCACTCACCAAAATATCTCCATTGAATTTGTTAGAATCAAAATAGAATTGCGATTTTTCCCTCATTGAATTACGATGATAACCACAGACTAGCTGAGACATCATGAAGTATAAGGACTTGTTGGAACAATGGCTTTGGAAGAAAGACTGGTTACGGGTTCACTGTCCAAAGCGCAGGACACTGCAATGCGCTATCAACAGGTGAAGCGGTTATCTTCTTCTATACTCAGGCAAAATAATTGTAGCTGGAGGCGTAGTTGAAATCAATATTAACCAGACAGTGACGTCATCTCTTAGCAACTATCCCTTAGCAACGCGTACTCTGAGTGAAGGTTGAGGGATATGGAGGAAATACAGTATGGCAGAGAGCGCATGCGCCAACTACACGGGGACAAATGGGGAGAATCGTCTCCTTGCTCCACCAACAGCGGGGACAAAGGTGTAGAGATGTGCGCTATTAGTCCGAGAGTCGACTGCAATTTTTGGACCTCATCGAACATCATTCTGAATTTTTTTATAGAGATTGGAGAAAAGTGAGTAGATTACGAATACACTGGTCTGCCTTGGCAAAAATGGGCGAAACTGATCATAATTCGACTTGGAATGAGTTGAACTAAAATCCGATTGCCAAATGTGTCATAACTTGCCAAAAAGATGACAAACTTTTTCGTCTGGCAACCCACTACATTTTGATTTTCAATGAGAAAAAGCGCAAACGATTTCTGATCTCTGGCTCGGAAAACTTTTATCTTTTAAAAGTAAGCCAAATTGGCGACATTAGTTACGTCATCAGTGACGTAATGTTTATTGCCAACTTGGCTCCCTTTTAATAGATGCAAGTAGACCGTCGCCAGATATCTGAATCGTCTGCAACCTTCATAATTGAAAACTAAAGAGGGAGGGTTACCAAATAAAAAAAAAAATGCTCCTTATTTGGCAAGTTATGGCGCCTTCGGCAAATGGATATAGTTTAACTCATTAAAAGTCGATTTTTGACCAGTTTCGGCTATTTTTGCCACGGCAGACCAGTAGATTCCTAATCTACTCACTTTTCTCTAATTTATATAAAAAATTCAGAATGATGTTCGATGGGGTCCAAAAATTACAGTCGCCTCTCAGTCTATAACGGGGAGTCAATCCAGGGACTCCTAGAACAATATACATGTGCCTTTACCACTAGACAAAAGAGATCTCTGGTGTCAAGGTGTTGTATCTGTTATTTGTCACGAAGGGATGAACGATTGAGTTGCTTGCTTGCTCTATGGCAGTAGGTCGCCAAAGATGCTGAGATATTCAACTCGTTTATGGTTTCTGAATACACATAACCATAAGAATTGCCCACTATCTCTTCCTTAAAATTAATCCCTTCCAAAATTTAAACAAAAAATCCATATTTAATGTTGTTTGCTGTTCGGAAATTAAGTCAGATATAATAAAGTCGACTTATTACGGATTAACTTCTATCGTTGAACAGTCAAAGCCGGCTTACGCGAAATCACTTAACACGAAAACCCGTTTAACGCGCTTGAAGTAAAAGCAGTTCTCCGAACTTAAAATTTAACGTTAATTTGTTCGTTTAAGGGGACTGTTAAGGCAAAAATTTCAAAATTTTCGATTTTTATATTTTAGTGGAAATATATAGCCTGCAATTCTAGCTTTCAGTATATATCTTACTTTTGCTGATCCGAGAAGATTTAAGAATATTAATTGAGTGTTTGTAAGTGCCATATCAGAAATCATCTGTGTTTCAATTTCTAAAATTGCATTTTTCTCTTCATGTGTATTTTAAGATTTTTAGGGTATTCGATTTGTTCCTTGCGATTCAAAAATTGATGTATTTTTTTTTTTTTTTTTTTTTTAATTTTTAGATATTGTTTACTATACTGTTTTGAATACAATTGTGCATGGATTTTGGAATCTGGTATTTTTTTATTGTTTTACAGCAATTTTCGTAATGCTTCTATTTAAAAAGTTTACATTTTTTGCCGTTGTACCAAGTTTTACTTTTAAATAATTAACCAATGATTCAAATTCAAAATCCATGCACAATTATGTCAATATAAATTCGATTAGCTTGTACAAAAAAATTAAGACAGATTGCAATAAATTTGAATCGCAAGGAGCTTTTTTAAAATTACGGAAAAAACGTTAAATTTTTCTATAAAAATTTAATTTCTTGAAAAAAAAATCAATATAAATTTTTGAAATTTCCGATTGTGTTTCATCTAATTGCTATTGAAAAGCACAAAAAATTTGATGAATTTTTGATAAAAATTGAAGAATTTTTATTTTTGACTTAACAGTAAGACGAAATTCTATTAACGAGAACAATTTCAGCGGCTCCATCGACTGCGCGTTAACGAGGTTTGACTGAACTTCTTGGACGAATGATCCATTCAAATAATTAAAACTATACTTTTTTTACCATCTATTTAAAAAAAAACTTATATTAATAAATACCATTATTAAGGGGACTGTTAAGTCAAAAATAAAAAATTTTCAATTTTTATCTAAAATTCATGAAATTTTTTGTGCAGTTCAATAGCAATTAGATGAAACACAATCTAAAATTTCAAAAATTTATATTGATTTTTTTTCAAGAAATTAAATTTTTATTGAAAAATTTAGCGTTTTTTACGTAATTTTAAAAACGCTCCTTGCGATTCAAATTTTTTGCAATCTGTCTCAATTTTTTTGTACAAGCTTATTGAATATATATTGACATAACTGTGCATGGATTTTGAATTTGACTCATTGGTTAATTATTTAAAAGTAAAACTTTGGTATTACGGCAAAAAACGTTAACTTTTTAAATAGAAGCATTACGAAAATTTCTGTAAAACAATAAAAAAATACCAGATTCCAAAATCCACGCACAATTGTGTTCAAAATAGTATAGTAAACAATATCTCCAAATTTAAAAAAAATACATCAACTTTTGAATCGCAAGGAACAAATCGAATACCCTAAAAATCTTAAAATACACACGAAGAGAAAAATGCAATTTAAGAAATTGAAATACATACGATTTCTGATATACGCGCTTACGAAAACTCAAATAATATTCTTAATTCTTCTCGGATCAGCAAAAGTAAGGTATGTACTGAAAGATAGAATTGCAGGCTATATAATTCCACTAAAATATAAAAATAGAAAATTTTGAAATTTTTGCCTTAACAGTCCCCTTAATCATTATTAAAACCTTTTCTTAATTCAACAAAACCTAAATTTTCTTACGCTAAAGCGAAAATTGTTACTCAACCCAAATGATTATCCCAAACCGCTTGCATGTTCGCAGTTTATCACGTTGGACCTTCCCTTCCACGTAATTTATGCGCATCGAGAGGTCATCGATGCGATTGAATATTGTTGTGAATTTTTCCGCTGATGCAATGATGGCACAGTTTTTAAGATGAAAACTACTATTAATTCACTCGTCAAAAGCACAAAATTTATTCACAGACAACAATTTAATCACCCTCAAGCTTCAACGCAAGCTTCAGTAAGAACAACTTCGAATACAGCTATTATACAAGTTCACTGTAGTAGGTAAACAAAGCGATCAGCTCGCATCGAAGTCCGAAGTCAATCTGAAAACTTTCCCGATCTCCGGTCTTTATATAAGAGGCGCGTGAGATCATTCGCGAAATTTCCAGCCAATTCGTCGGAAAAGAAACGTCTC